>CAUIVZ010000008.1:11706382-12408882 GCA_961763995.1 Juglans cinerea | reverse complement strand
AATAAATTCACAACATTTTCATATTCTCAATATCGCTCATTTTTCAGATTTCAGAAACCACATGACAGAATTTTAGCTCATGTCTACACAATGCATGTCAGAACATATTTTTCTCTTTTTCGTACAGATTTCATGAGTATGCAAATAAACGACCGAGGTTGGTTTTGTTTATCCCAAGTTCTCATTTCACTACAAAAATATGTAAAGTTTTCAGAAAATCAACCTCAGTCTCAAATAATTCGTGTAAGGCTTAGCATAGGAACCCCGCTTACCTGACTCCTGCAGCGCATTATCTATAACTTGAATACGGTCTCTATCCGTCTCTTCACCTATTCATAAAAATAATATAAACTAAATATTAAAGTCCAACAACACAAAATTGGTCTTAGACAACTTAAGACCCAAATTCTAGACCATAATTCAGCAAGTTTAATCCAACTCAAACAACCAAATAACAATCTGGACAGCCAACACTTCGACCCAAAATATTCTATATCAATCTCAGTATTGTCCAATACAAGCATCAAAACCAATGTCAACTCCGATTATCACTAACTCACACTTATTTCAGCAGCTCATACTCCCAAGCAATCGTCAACAATTTAACCAAGACGACACTACACACTACTCTCTCTCCGTTCACAACTCCACAACAGGAAAAAAATATCTCAACACTTCTAGATGTTAAAAGGCCCCAACAAACCCTCTAAACATTTCCAAAACACCAAACCAATAATCCAAAAATATATCATCACTTCCTAAAAATCACCAATATTCACCATGACCAGCGTCAAACTCAAAACATCAATATTTAAACCCGAAACAGCCAATAAATTTCATAGCATAAACCAATCTCACACAATCAACTCCATCATCCAATCCAACCGATCCCCTTACTCCTCGGACTCAGTCCGGCACAACCAATAAATTAACAGTAAATATGAATTAGTGCAGAAATACATTTAAATCTCAAAAGTTCTTTGGGAAAAATACTTACAATGCTATAATATAATTTTTGAAAGATCACGGAGGTGCTAGAAGCGGCAACGCAGCAAACAAACATTGCCAAATGCACTGTGGCCGTGGGTCTCAAAAACTCACTTTTGAACGGGTGTAAACGAAGACCCGAGATTGATAGAGTAGGGCTTAGGGATGTCGGTGAAGCTAGTGGTGGTGGTGGTGGTTGATGTGGTGAAGAAATGGCGGCCAATGGTGTGACTTCACCGGTGACAGATCGGAGGTGGGGTTGGGTCCAATGGGTTGCTTGGAGGTCGAGGATGATGTGGTGAAGAAATGGCAGCCAATGGTGGTGTGACGCCGGCACGCGAGCACAAGAGGTGTCGCGGCTTCGTGTGGTGCGTGGAGGCTAACGGCAGCACGGCTGGGGCTGGAAACCAGAGGGGGAGGTCGCTGGTGGGTGGGGGTGCTGGGAAGTCGGGCGGTGTCGACCACCGCCGGCGCATGGCGGCGGGCTGGGGAGGAGAAGAATCAGACTGAGAGAGAGGGAGGGGGTTGGGTCGCGCGGGAGGAACCAGGAGAAGAAGAAAAAAAAAGAAAGAAAAGAAAAGAAGAAAAGAGAGGAAGAAAAAAGAAAAGAGGAAAGAGAAAATGTAGGGAAAGAAATGAGGTCCAATCCTCACATCTTGGGTTACAAAAATGATCCAACGGAGACGATTTTAAAACAGCAAGTGAAATAAAATAATTCAAACGCAGTGATTAAAAATAAAAATAAATAATTAAATCCAACAAGAAGTTAATTTAATATGAAAAGAAAATTTAAACGCATAAAAATAATTAATTTAGAGAAAGCTCTTCAAAAATAATTTTCGTAAACTAAAAATCATAAAAATAACACAACTAAAAATTAAACAATTTTAAAACAAGAGAATAAATTTTTAAATTAATAACAAATAATCTTTCAATTAAAAATACACTAAAATACGGGGTCTTTCAAAAAATTCCTCAACAATGCTAAACAACTATTAATCGTCACCTATAAAAATCAAGTAATTCCCGTAAATTTCCAATCAACCACGTATTTCAATATTTAAACCTAAAATGCTAAAAGAACCTATTTTAAATCCTCAAAACTTAAAATTCTCATAATTTCTAAAATACCATCATTTTCTAAAACCATTAATATCCACTTAATCGAATTCGTACCAAATAAGAAATTTAATCGAATAAGTATTAAGATAATTATGGAACTCAATAAAAAGTAATATTTAAAATATTTAAAATACCAACAATGTATTATAAATTAATAGAATATTTTGACTACTTTAAAAAATCTTATAAAATACGTCGTGAAAAACTTCTCTCCTAAAAATAGGTTTACTTCCTTTAGTTAAAAATATTATTAAAACATTATCTACACAAAAATAATATTTTATGAGACTTCAAACAAAACCCATTTAATCATAAATCCAGAAAGACCACTCATCCGAAAACATATATCTGGTACATACACTAAGAGTAAACTGGTAATAGTACTCAACTATTAGGTTAACAATTTATATATATATATATATATATATATATATATATATATATATACCTTATGAGGAAAAGTAGCAGTGAATGGAAATAGAAACACAAATAACAGAAGTAGCGACGTGCGGTGGCGTAGCTGCCTGCACTGGGCGGCGAAAGCGAGAGAGGCAGAGAGAGATGAGTGGGAGGGAGTGCAAGAGTAAGCCGTGAGAGAGAGAAAGAGACCGCACGTGATACTCACTAAGAGAATAGCAATGCGGCAGTGCCAAGGTAGTTGGGCAGCGGCAGATCACGGGTGGCTGGGGCGTCGGCGTCGCTTGTAGCTGCGGCAATAGGTGGGGTGGTGGCTTACGAGTGGTGAGTTGGTTGAGTGAAACTGCTCTGTTTTTGGAAAGCGAAACAGGGGTGTTTCCACTACAGCTTTTCGATGGGATGGGGATGGTGGTCCACGGTGGAAAGTTGTGCTAGGAAGGAGGAGGTGCTTGATTTGCTTGTTGAACGGGTTTGCTAGCAGTGCATACGAGGCTGTGTTGTGGCGTGAAACGGTGGTGGAAATTTTTGCTTGGCCTCCCGCGTGTGAAAGCTGGATGTGGAGGTTTGCAGATGTAGGCCAAGGATGCGGCAAGTAGCAGAGAAGAGAAAGGTAAAAACAAAGAAGGGAGAATCACGGGCGAAGAAGGAAGAACAAGCAAAAGAAAATGAGAAGAACAAATAAAATAGAGAAGGGGGTGCGACGCAATAGAGGAAGGGAAAAAAAATAGGGCTTCAAAGCTCCAAAACGACGAGCTGAGCTCAAAAGGAAAAATAGAACATACTCAAATAGGCCAGTCCGAAAAAAAAAGAGTCCAACAAAGAAAAAGACACAATAAAAATAAATAAGAGCCAAATAAAACACTACAACTCAATATTAATAAAATAAAATAATTAAAGTCTAGCAATAAAATAAATTAAAGTAAAGAGCAATTTAAATGCAAACAATAATTAATATCAAGAAAGTACGTCAAAACTTAAAAATCAAAATTTAAACCAATGAGAAACACGATAAATTTAAAACAAGAGAACCAATATTTAAAATTAAATAAAAAAATACACTAAAATACGGGTATCACATGATTGACCGATTTTGTGTTCATATTATACAGTTTCTCGCAATTATGCCACTAAAGGTGAAGGAAGTTCGCATCCATCTCCACCTGTTCCTAACTCTCCGTCTGACTCACTATTAGAGACTGACTTTATGGAACAATGTAAATAGCTAATACTCATTTTTTCAATTAAGATAATTGATACGATGTAAATAACTAAATTTTATTTTTATAGATAACAGTATAATCTCGTCACGGACGAGGCACTAATAGAGGTGTGACGTTGGAGAAATATCGTAATGTGAGTAAGATTAATGTTAACATTCCTGACGAACATATCGGTGGCGAGGGAAAACAAGCAGCTTGGCTTACATTGCATGTGGGTACTCTTACAAGGACTTATGCACATTTGGCTACGAATTCATGGCATAAAGTTCTGCAAGATGTGAAAGAGCTGATAAAGAAGTGTTGTTTGATATATAATATTTAAATAATAAATTTATATTGATATTATTTAATTATTTAATTGATAATATCTTTGTGTATATATTTTTTTAATGATGACTTCGAACTAAATTTTGGTTGGAGATTGGAGCATAAGACTGTTGAAGAGCTGATGTGTAATGTATTCCACAAGTATAAGACAATTTGTTACGAGCATTACAATAAGTACGAGAACAAGGAAGATGCACGCAAGCATCCTTTTTAGGATGTTCAACTTGAAGATTGGAAAAAACTTTACGACATGTTTGAGGATCTATCGTAAAAAGTAAATTAAATGAATTATTTATGTGTCCTATTTGTAATTTTCACTTACTAATTTTTACAACTTCTATGCAAGAGTGAAGTTTTATAAACAAAACAAATAGATCGAAGTTGAAGATTCATCATCATGCAGGCTCAAGATCTTTCCATCGCTTCTCTCTGAAATTGGTAATGTAGTCTTTTCTTTATTCTATATAGTTTGTTTTTAATATTAATTTTATATCTTAACAATGTCTCTTGTAGAAAAAGTCAAACACCAATTATGATCTGACAAAATTATATGCTGCATCACATACTAATAGTAATTGAAAGTGGACTCATCTCGATACTTATGAGAATTATGTAAGTATTATAATTTGTTTTAATTAAGCATATTTAAATTATTGTGTCAATATTAATTTTATATGTTGTGTAGGATAAAATTCTTGTCCTCTGTGCCGAAGCTATACATCAAATCAAAATTCATCAACAAGTGATGTTGAAATTACACAAGTTTTGGATCAACGTTCAGGATATTTGAGGGGTTTGAATTGCTGTATAAAGTCTTCAAACTCTTCATCAACGTCAAGTACTACTGTCATTGCGTTAGAGAATGCGAATTCTAGGATCAAAGAATTGATTGCAAACTAATATGAGTTAGAGGCTCAATTGACGAAATAAGCAGAAATGGAGATGCACATAAAACAACAAGAAAAACAACAAAGAGAGATGCAACTCCAAATGCAAGATCAACAAAGACAGATGCAACTACAAATGCATATGCATCTACAACAATTCAAGCCTCCAAGCAATTGATTTTCGTGTTTTGCATATTGAACAATTATGTACTGATAACATTATTAGTATTATTACTATTTTATTTATTTAGTTCTCACTTATTAGATTAATTTTATTTATATTGAACAATTTGTAATTTATTTTTAAAATATAAATATCTATTTGGTTTTAAATTAGTATTCTCCATGAAAATACTAACCGTTTGAATGATCATCAAACGTTCGAGCATATATACATCGGACACAACCGTTCGATCCTCACAAGTTAGAGTTTGAACGGTAAAAAAAAGTTGTGCCCCGTTCGAACACGTTCAAACAAGCAATTCACTCTTTCCATCTCAAACATGTTCGAACAGCTTAATTTATGTTCAACCATTATTTTGTTTGTTCGAACGTTTCTTCATGTGTATTTGGTCGAATGGACTGGTATCGATTGACCGGCCATGAAGTACTCGTTCGAACGTTTTTTTCTACGTTTGAACGGCATTTTGAAACGAATTTCAATCGTAAAAAAAACAAATTTCCATTCAGCCGTGATCGAACTGTCCAACTAAATTTAGTTCCAAAAGATATTTTTTGTGATGAATTTATAATTTTCGTTCTAAAATACATTTTGGAACAATTTTATTGGGACCACCTTGAGACATTTTTTTTTTTTTTCCCAAAATATAGAAATTCCAATCTTTTAAGACGAAGCTTTTCGTCCTAAAAGTCCTTATTTATTATAGTGTTAATTACATAGCACTAAAGACTCGTAAGAGACTCCGATATGATTTAAAGCACGTGATGAGGATTATCAATCGTAATTATAGCTACCAGTGGCTGAGATTAAGCATTATATATACAGACGTGTGATCAAGTGATGAACATGACCAGGTGTTACCGAAATGTTTAACGTCCAATGAGAAATGGACACGAAAAGAGCAGCTTGCCAATTATGTCGGAATGGTAAAAAATCTCTTTCAATAAAGTGCATTACACTGCACTCATTCTATTACTACTACATGTGGCATTTAATAATATAGAATAAAATAAAATAATTGTGATAAAATGACCCTTGTCTGTTCAAAAGGAAGGTGTCAATATTGGAACATGAATCATTAACCAAACAATACGAAAATGTACGTAGGGACATACTATTTATTATACACCTTGTCCGAACATCAGGTGCTCCTTATGAATATTATTTTTTCTGCTAGTACTATTTTCGGGACGAATTTCGTCCAAGTATAAATGTCTAGTCCCCTAAATGTCAAATTTTTTGGAGTGAAAAGAAATCAAGTATAAATTGTCGACAATATAAAAACAGGAATATTAATCACGTGGAGAATATATATCATCAAATCATGATAAGCATACACACAACTCTTTTCTTATATTTGTGACGAATTATTTACGATGATAATGATTATTTACAATAAAAATAGATTTATTTTGATAAGAAATAATCATTTTAATTAGAAATAATTGGTTATAAATAAATAATTTTCTTATAATTAAAATGTATATTTATCACTATATCAATTCATATTTCTAGTTTATTTATCCTTCCCGTTACACGAGAAATATATATATATATGGAGTGTGAAAATTTACAGGCACACTTTGAAATATTTCATATATTGAGATGAGTTTAATTTGGATCTTCGAATTGCACAAGCACTTAATTATGGCCTGAATGTGTTACAGGCAATGTTTTGATCTTCTTGGAAGTTGGTGCTGATATTTCCAGAAAATTGGCATTAATTGTACTAGTGTTCTCGTACGTCCCTGGATTTATCCGCTCATGAAATAGTATTGTACGCATATAATGTTGATAGCATCTTTGTTAAAAAGAAATGATATTTGTTATTGTGACTGTGTAAATATTGTATAGTTATTTAAAAAAAAAATATAAAATTTATATAAAAAAAAATAATATTTTAATAATAGATCTTATTTTTCTTAAAATAACTGTATAATATTTATATATTTCACGATTATATTTAACGTTACTACGGTAGAAACTCGAGTTTGGCAAGTGGGAACTCATCCATAAAATTAAAATAGAATAGAAAAATGGAAGTTGACTTGCCGTTCATTTATATATCGAACTTAATAATTCTACTGCTTAGTCTGCTCCTCTATATAAGTGCTATCCCACAGGCTCTCTCTTGTCATCAACATACTTTGCTTCTTTTTCAATCTGTTTGAGAGATATGGCGCAGATCAAAGCTTCCCTTAGATTGTTTTTTCTCTTCCTAATTGCTGTGTCGTACCTTGTGTAACGCCCCAAACCCGGATGGTCTGGAGACTTACTACCTGTCTCTAAAGAACTTATAATCCAACAATTTAAAATGAAACTCATATCTTTAATAACAAAACTCAATATCAAGAGTTCTAAATAACCACCTTGACAACTCCACAAAGTCATTACTGCAGCTAAAATAAACTAAGGAGTCCGTAATCTCTCGGTAATCATAACAACTCAGCCAATAATTTCATACCTCTTTCTGAAACCCAAGATATTAATAAAGCTCAAAAACATTAAAACTAAGAACATCAGAAGTCCTTCTTCCAACAACATCTCCTCAGTTTAAACACATTCAGAAATCTACTCCAGGTTCCCATTTGGACTCTCCACATCATCTGAAAAATATTATGAAGATAGGGGGTGAGTTATCAACAACTCAGTAAGCAGAAATCATATGCTAGCGTGCAAACATGAGCATTTACAAAATAGAACATGCAGAACAAAATATTTTCCCGAGTTAACATGCAGAACAGAACATATTTTCAAAAGTAACAGAGCGATGGTTTTAAGACAAGTAAAACCCTTAGTGCTTTGGCATAACATAAACTGAGTATCATCATCAGATCCAAACAGAGCATCAAACAGAGCAGAGACCATGTTTCACCCCCGTGGTAGGGTTGTGCTAACCCCGGTGGCCAAACCAGGCAGAGACAGAGGTGAAATCTTTCCTTTATTCTTCTCGGAGCCCCGAGTGTACACACAGGAAAAGACCACAAATAAACCACTTTGTTTCCAAAGTGGGTGCACTCAGAGACAGAGAAGTTGGTACCAACCCAAACAGAGCAGAGCATAACAGAGCAGAGCAGAGCAAAGCAGAGACAGAGTCAGATACGAAAAACCAGTACACCATGCCAAAGGTTTTCAGATGTTGTATCAAAATAATACAAAGTACCAAAACAGATTCAGAACAGTTTACACACGCTGTACACAAAAGCCAGAACAAATAAATGCACAACTTTTCATATTCTCAATATCGCTCGTGTTCAGATTTCAGAAATCACATGACAGAATTTAGCTCATGTCTACACAATGCATGTCAGAATATATTTTCCTTTTTCACACAGATTTCATGAATAATGCAGATAAGAGACCGAGGTTGATCTTTGTTTTCACAAGTTCCCAACACAACACAAATTATGCGAGTTTTCATAAAATCAACCTCAGTCTTATTAACTTGTATAAAACCCAGCATAGGAACCCCGCTTACCTGACTCCTGCAGCGCATTATCTATGACTTGAAAACAGTCTCTATCCGTCTCTTCACCTATTCATAAAAATAATATAAACTAAATATTAAAGTCCAACAACACAAAATTAGTCTTAGACAACTCCAGATCCAAACTCTAGATCATAATTCAGAAAGTTTAATCAAACTCCAACAGCCAAATAACAATCCGGACAGCCCTCACTTCGACCCAAAATATTTTATACCAATCTCAGTATTGTCCAATACAAGCATCAAGACCAATGCCAATTCAAATTCCAATAACTCACACTTATTCCAACAGTTCGCAGTCCCAACAATTACTAACAATTTAACCAACACTAAACAAAGCACACTTATACCCATTCACAACTCCATAACAGAAAAATATAAACTAATACCTCCAAAAATTAAACTGCACTCAACAAAGAAAATTAATTCCCCTCTAAATATTCTCTCAACCATAAATCCAACCGACCCCCCCTTACTCCTCGGACTCAGTCCGGCACAACCAACAAATTCACAGTAAATATGAATTAGTGCAGAAATACTTTTAAATCTCAAAAGTTCTTTGGGAAAAATACTTACAATGCAATATAATAATTTCCGGAGGATCACGGAGTTGAAAAATGCGACGTCTGAGCAACACCACAGTGTAAAATACACTGTGGCCGTGGGTCACAGATACCCACTTTTCCACGAAGACAAACGAAGACCCAAAAATGGTAGGGTAGGGCCTAGAGAGGTCGGTGAAGCCAATGGTGGTGGTGGTTTGCCGTGGGTGGCGGCGCAAGGGGCGGTTTTAGGCCAAAAATGTGCAAATCGGAAATGGACTTGGTGGGGCTTCACCGGTGACGGATCGGAGCTGGGGTTGGGTCCAATGGTTTGCTGGGAGGTCGAGGATGATGTGGTGAAGAGATGGTGGCCGGAGGTGGAGTGACGGCGGCGCTGGAGCTCAAAGTGCGCCGCGGCTTGTAGTGGTTCGTGGTGGCTAACGGCGGCGCGGATGGAGCTGAAACTGGAGGGAGGTGGTCGCCGGCGGCAGGGGGAGGGGAGGAGCCCGGCGGTGTCGACCACCGCCGGCAGACGGCGGCGGGCTGGAGGAGGCCCGAACGCACGGCGAAAGAGAAGAGAGAGAGAGAGAGTGCGGCGCGCGGGAGAAGAGAGGAGAAAAAGAAAAGAAAAGAAAAGAGGAAAGAGAAAAATGTAGGGAAAGAAATGAGGTCCAATCCTCATATCTTGGGTCACACAAATGATCCAACGGAACCGATTTTAAAACAGCAAGTAAAATAAAATAATTCAAACGTAATGATTAAAATGAAAATAAATAATTAAACCCCACAACAAGTTAATTTAATTCGAGAAGAAATTTAAACACATAACAATAATTAATTTAAAGAAGGCACTTTAAAAATAATTTTCGTAAACTAAAAATCATAAAAATAACACAACTAAAAATCCAACAATTTTAAAACAAGAGAATAAATTTTTAAATTAATAACAAATAATCTTTCAATTAAAAAAAAAAACTAAAATACGGGGTGTTACATCCTTCCCCCCTTAAAAAATTTCGTCCTCGAAATTTGTAAGGTCAAACGTGACACTAATGCAGGATAGAAGATACAACCCAAAAACACGCTCGAAAGGATTATACCATCAACAACTCCCAACAAGTATGAGTAATGTTCTCTCAAGTCTATTTCCATTTGCAATTCCATCATACTCATATTAGTCTCCCAGTGACACATCACGTCCAGTATTCTTAGGGTGGCTATGCTATCCAAAATCTCATCTTTCCACAAGAGCCTTAATACAACATCCAAGGAATCCCAATGATTCTTATTATTATCGTAACACGATCTGCGCTAACCTCAATCGACTCCTATGTTACAACTCACAAACCTTCATTGTATTCTACAAGTTGGTAACCTTAACTACTTCCAAAGTTAACCATCAATAAACATTTCCATCATCCAGACCTATTCCCTCAAAATCAACAAGAATTATATCCTAATTCCGCACCAACAATAGTTTAATCTCTAATTACAAGTATCATTATCAAATTCTCAAATCACCACTAATTTCTTAAGATCAACACAAAGTTTGAATCCTTAATTATAACCAAAATATCGCGCTCCTGCTGCGCACTCTGATAATTTGCCACATGCATAAAATTATGTCCTCATAAAGCAATACCATCGAGTACAAGGTGGCTCCATACCTACTGATCAGAAACTCTTACAACATTTTGGTAGAAGAAAAATTCTTGATCTCTCAAAACTCACCAAGAATTCCTTTCTGAATCTGCAACAACTATTACCCTTAAATCTGACATGGATCAATCCTAAAACCTGCCACTAAAACCTCTAACTAATAACAGTCATTATCCAAACTAGACCAACACCTTCAATTCTCAAAAAAAAATAATCCCCTTGAAATTTCCTTTATCAATAACTCAACTTCGATCAACCCCATAATAATGGTCACATACTAACCAGTCTCCAAAATAAATCGAGCTAGCACACTAAGCCTGCATAATTAAGAACTTAAATCTTATTTCAATTCGATCCTTCAAATCTGTAATTCTAAAACCTTAAATTATACCAGAATCATTTTTCGAAATCTGTAAGATCAATGAACTTATATCCAATAATAAAACAATCGACTCTCGAAGCTTTCAAAATCTAAAACATTAAATGATAACAATCATTTCCTAAAGTCTGCAACACCTTAAACTTTTGGTGAAATTTCCGTAAGTCTATCATTAAAGTTTGTTGAACTTACAATCTTCTATTCTAAAGTCCCGTGTCATACATCCATGAAATCGAAAACCTCAAATATCTTACTCCCCGAATAGATCACTGCCGTTCCTTTCAAACCTTGATATTATAAAAGCACACCAACTCGATAAAAGTTCAAGCTTACTCTGCTAAAAAATAATAATAGCGTTCTCAGTCGTACCATCTTCCTGCTATACTTAATCCTTAACCCGTTTTTCAGCTTCGAACGAAACGAACAAAATAAAATAAACTTAATAAATTAAATAACATAATTTCAATTCCAATAAAATCAAATCAAACAAAACCGAATAAATTCAATTTAAATAAAAAAATAATAATAATTTCTAAATAAACCTTTAAACTTCTCTGGTACTGCACACATGGTTTTACCCATTCTTAGCCATATCTTCAACCAACTCGTACAGTCACTCCTATCATCTCATATTGTAAACCTAACATCGCTCTAAACTCCAGTACATCTTTAGAATCCCAAACTTAAATATCCACAAGATAATCCTTAAATTCCTCAAGTTCCTACACTGAAATCTTTACATCCTATGAACCCACAGAAATCTAAACCTCCAAGGTTTATAGTATGCAGAATTCAAACCTCTCTCTGATACCAAATGTAACGCCCCAAACCCGGATGGTCTGGAGACTTACTACCTGTCTCTAAAGAACTTATAATCCAACAATTTAAAATGAAACTCATATCTTTAATAACAAAACTCAATATCAAGAGTTCTAAATAACCACCTTGACAACTCCACAAAGTCATTACTGCAGCTAAAATAAACTAAGGAGTCCGTAATCTCTCGGTAATCATAACAACTCAGCCAATAATTTCATACCTCTTTCTGAAACCCAAGATATTAATAAAGCTCAAAAACATTAAAACTAAGAACATCAGAAGTCCTTCTTCCAACAACATCTCCTCAGTTTAAACACATTCAGAAATCTACTCCAGGTCCCCATTTGGACTCTCCACATCATCTGAAAAATATTATGAAGATAGGGGGTGAGTTATCAACAACTCAGTAAGCAGAAATCATATGCTAGCGTGCAAACATGAGCATTTACAAAATAGAACATGCAGAACAAAATATTTTCCCGAGTTAACATGCAGAACAGAACATATTTTCAAAAGTAACAGAGCGATGGTTTTAAGACAAGTAAAACCCTTAGTGCTTTGGCATAACATAAACTGAGTATCATCATCAGATCCAAACAGAGCATCAAACAGAGCAGAGACCATGTTTCACCCCCGTGGTAGGGTTGTGCTAACCCCGGTGGCCAAACCAGGCAGAGACAGAGGTGAAATCTTTCCTTTATTCTTCTCGGAGCCCCGAGTGTGCACACAGGAAAAGACCACAAATAAACCACTTTGTTTCCAAAGTGGGTGCACTCAGAGACAGAGAAGTTGGTACCAACCCAAACAGAGCAGAGCATAACAGAGCAGAGCAGAGCAAAGCAGAGACAGAGTCAGATACGAAAAACCAGTACACCATGCCAAAGGTTTTCAGATGTTGTATCAAAATAATACAAAGTACCAAAACAGATTCAGAACAGTTTACACACGCTGTACACAAAAGCCAGAACAAATAAATGCACAACTTTTCATATTCTCAATATCGCTCGTGTTCAGATTTCAGAAATCACATGACAGAATTTAGCTCATGTCTACACAATGCATGTCAGAATATATTTTCCTTTTTCACACAGATTTCATGAATAATGCAGATAAGAGACCGAGGTTGATCTTTGTTTTCACAAGTTCCCAACACAACACAAATTATGCGAGTTTTCATAAAATCAACCTCAGTCTTATTAACTTGTATAAAACCCAGCATAGGAACCCCGCTTACCTGACTCCTGCAGCGCATTATCTATGACTTGAAAACAGTCTCTATCCGTCTCTTCACCTATTCATAAAAATAATATAAACTAAATATTAAAGTCCAACAACACAAAATTGGTCTTAGACAACTCCAGATCCAAACTCTAGATCATAATTCAGAAAGTTTAATCAAACTCCAACAGCCAAATAACAATCCGGACAGCCCTCACTTCGACCCAAAATATTTTATACCAATCTCAGTATTGTCCAATACAAGCATCAAGACCAATGCCAATTCAAATTCCAATAACTCACACTTATTCCAACAGTTCGCAGTCCCAACAATTACTAACAATTTAACCAACACTAAACAAAGCACACTTATACCCATTCACAACTCCATAACAGAAAAATATAAACTAATACCTCCAAAAATTAAACTGCACTCAACAAAGAAAATTAATTCCCCTCTAAATATTCTCTCAACCATAAATCCAACCGACCCCCCTTACTCCTCGGACTCAGTCCGGCACAACCAACAAATTCACAGTAAATATGAATTAGTGCAGAAATACTTTTAAATCTCAAAAGTTCTTTGGGAAAAATACTTACAATGCAATATAATAATTTCCGGAGGATCACGGAGTTGAAAAATGCGACGTCTGAGCAACACCACAGTGTAAAATACACTGTGGCCGTGGGTCACAGATACCCACTTTTCCACGAAGACAAACGAAGACCCAAAAATGGTAGGGTAGGGCCTAGAGAGGTCGGTGAAGCCAATGGTGGTGGTGGTTTGCCGTGGGTGGCGGCGCAAGGGGCGGTTTTAGGCCAAAAATGTGCAAATCGGAAATGGACTTGGTGGGGCTTCACCGGTGACGGATCGGAGCTGGGGTTGGGTCCAATGGTTTGCTGGGAGGTCGAGGATGATGTGGTGAAGAGATGGTGGCCGGAGGTGGAGTGACGGCGGCGCTGGAGCTCAAAGTGCGCCGTGGCTTGTAGTGGTTCGTGGCGGCTAACGGCGGCGCGGATGGAGCTGAAACTGGAGGGAGGTGGTCGCCGGCGGCAGGGGGAGGGGAGGAGCCCGGCGGTGTCGACCACCGCCGGCAGACGGCGGCGGGCTGGTGGAGGCCCGAACGCACGGCGAAAGAGAAAGAGAGAGAGAGAGTGCGGCGCGCGGGAGAAGAGAGGAGAAAAAGAAAAGAAAAGAAAAGAGGAAAGAGAAAAATGTAGGGAAAGAAATGAAGTCCAATCCTCATATCTTGGGTCACACAAATGATCCAACGGAACCGATTTTAAAACAGCAAGTAAAATAAAATAATTCAAACGTAATGATTAAAATGAAAATAAATAATTAAACCCCACAACAAGTTAATTTAATTCGAGAAGAACTTTAAACACATAACAATAATTAATTTAAAGAAGGCACTTTAAAAATAATTTTCGTAAACTAAAAATCATAAAAATAACACAACTAAAAATCCAACAATTTTAAAACAAGAGAATAAATTTTTAAATTAATAACAAATAATCTTTCAATTAAAAAAAACACTAAAATACGGGGTGTTACACCTTGTCTCAAGTGCTGCTATTCCTACAACTAGTAATTTTCATTCTCAGTTCTCATCCTCGCTTTGGTGTAGATCTTTTTCATTTGTATTAACATCGATGGATTTATTTATTTCGCTTGATTAATAGGAAAGATAAAGCCAAATAAGGAAGACCCATCTGCTCAAGATCTTCTGGTTCCGGTCTCTCTCTCTCTCTCTCTCTCTCTATGTTTTGATTGTTAAATCTGAAACTCCAACCATGTCATGTTCATGATCAAGTATCTTTCAATTTACAGGATGCACTACTCTTCTTTAAGGATGGAAACGATCATCATGGGTTTGATTTTGAAACCGCGGACTACGAGTTTGCAGGACCAAATAAAGGCCACGAACCGAAAACCCCTGGAAGAGCTTAATTAAGACAAGTCGACCGGAATCCCTAACATGTTTGTGAATACCAATAAACTTTGAAGGGGGGTTTGGATCTTGGACTTGGTTATCTTCTCTTGCTATTGATGAGTGTGCTCTCTATCTGTGTTCTTAAATTTGTGTTGCCTTCGATCACCTTGAACTGGATCTTGAAAGTGTGGCTTGTTTGTGTATATAGTTTGTGACCTAACAGGTCTACCCTGTTTGTTTTCAAGATTTTCTATGGTTTGGTTTTTATAATTTCTTCTCTTTGTTGTCTCTTTTTCTGTTATCTCCTTAGGTTTTTCTTTACAATTCATAGTTTAGGTTCTGTGGATCGAGCATGGCCACTGGACAAAAAGTAAAATCCTGTATAAACTGAAACAGAAAATAATTCACATAACATAAAAAATTATATGGCTGAAGATCACTTCTAGGTCGAATCAGATTTCTGGAAATTTTTGTCTTAAAACTAGAAGGATTTGTATCTTCCGACAAATTAAAGTGAACTAATATCACTCGGAAGTGTTTTTCCCCTTCCGACTGACAACACCAAAAAAGGCAAAGAACAAACCCTAGAGAGAGAAAAGGATCAGCTTCTTATCACTCCTCGTATCCACGGAGAGATCACGGCGTGTTAGCTTTCTCTCTGTGTCTAAAACTCGTGCTTGAACTATATATACATCTCTCCGAGCACGTTCTCTCTGATTTTCCTTCGAATTCTGAGCTCCGATGTTCTTACAAGCCTCTGATGCGATCCATCTCCACAGTTCGATTACTTTTGTTTGAAAAAGTCATTAATCCGTGCTTACAAGTGCTTATAGCTTGGTAGCCATTCCTAATTAAGCAAGTAAGTGGCTGCACTTTTTCTGTTGTTTTCATATGTAAAACTCAAATCAGAATTGAAATCTGGAAAACGTCGACGAGCGCGACGATAGATCTTAATCTGGATGTGGTCTCGATTGACCGATTCCCCTGAGAACTTGGTTCAGTTCGGGGACGTTAGAATCTTACACTCCCGTTGCCTAACCGCCGAAACCTAGGGTATACAAAAGGGAAGAATGCCCATGATCCCTGACCAAACTCAACCTAGCTGAAAGTTAGGCTTTGACAATATCTAGTGATCTCTTCTATGACGCTCAGAGGTTTTGTTTTTATATTCACATTCATTAATAATTCATTCAAGGTTATATATATGATTGTCTTCTATATATAGGTTTTCAACGCATACAACGTGTGTAAAACAAATATCAAAGAAGAAAAGCCTAAAAAACACAGACATGATGAAAGAAGTCGTTGGCGAGATCAATTAATGGTGGACAGATCTAGAAAGAGAGGAAGGAGAGATCAGAGAATAATTACAAACTATGCAAGGGATCCGTTAAAAGGAACCGTGGCATGCAGTTTAGCAAGGAAATTACGAATAGAAAAGAAGTTGGGATTTAAGAAGCAATGAGAGTGAGCAACGTTATTGCAGTTTCATAACAAAACTTACAATATTGCATGCATTTCCAAGAAATAACAGAAACTTAATTGAATTGCAGTGTTTGTGCAAAAATATATAATCGGTGGGTATTTCACTAAGTCTGGCATATTATTTTGTCGACAAAACAAACTGAATTAAAAGGATCTAAAAGCTGAAGTCCTCGTGCTGTTTTTTTTTTCCTTCTTTTTTTGTCCTTTTGTCAAAAGCATATGGCCTTAGGACATAATACCCAAACTTCCAAAATGGAGGTATTCTTCGATGTGTTAGTGCATTTCACTCCTTTTCCTTCCCCATATGATCAAAACCATGTACATAGGGCCGAGTTCAAACAATCATAGGTAAATAATCCTATAAGGAATGAATTACTTCATTTTTCACCGATCCATATTCTCTTATATATATTGCCAAAATATTATATATGCTTATTTAATATCTGATGTTTCAAGGAAAAATAAAATTTCATTTTCCCTTTGCCCTATATTATCTTCATAGATCAGTAGTTCATGTAACTTGCGTGTGGCATAAAGAATATTCCTATCATTTCGGAAGAATCATGATCATCACAGGTACTATAGCGTAAGATCGATCATGATAGCCTCTTTTCTTCAAGTACTTGAGAGGTCACAACGCAACATCCACCATCGTGAAGTTTCTCCTCTATATCTGCACACACGATGACCCGAAAATTAGTTAAGCGTTCCTGTTTGATTTTTTTATTTCATTCGACATGATTGTATTATATATGTAACTATATATGTAATTTTTAATTGAGTCTCATACACTAATTAAGATTGTGAACACTGTCCAACAATTGCAAGCTACATCAAATAGTCAGAAGTTTGAAGCAAAAGGTTTGTGGCTTGATGGAGTTTGAATCCCCCAAATGTTTTAAAAAACAAAAATGGACAGAAGTTTGAAATCTGTTTGAAACCTTTTGCATGCAGTCCATATTACATATATATATATATATATATATACACATATATATCATGAACGACGTCTTTGAGATACGGTATTACGGAATGTTCCGTTCTACGAAGCAAAAAGAATTCGTTCCAATTGTTCTCTGAAAATTAAATTTATTTAGAAGGTTGCCAAACCACAAATCATTATAGTTACGTAAATATTTTGAGAATTTATTCCTCTCAATCATGCACCAAAAACCTATGATTTCGAACATGTGCTGGTCTTAATTAATCTACGAGCGACAGCTTGCAGGTGGACTCGCTGTCTTTGTGGGGAACAGTTCGTTCCAGTGTTTGAAGTTCTTGACGCACTAATGGTTGCTGGACTCCCACCCACCAACCTACTGTTTGGGAGTGCAACAAAAAAGCTTTCTGGTTTCATTTCCCTATTACAAAAATTATAACCTTTTAAGTTAATTTACCAAGTACGGATACAAAATACTACTATTTTTTATCACATATATCATGACAAGTGTACCGGCCTGGAACCTAAATTATCAGCAGTACTATTTCTCAAAGCTTCCGAACTTTATAAATTATAGAGCACCCCACAGTACTGAACTAGTGTATAAAACAGCACAAGAGCTTTTCTTTCGGGCGAATTATAGTACTAACAACAGATAAGAAGAGCATATATATTATATATATATATATGTATATATATATATATATATATATATTTATTTATCAAAATAAAGGAGATAATATTATTACAGCAAATGTGGCTAGCCACCTGTATCTCTTGTACGTGTCATTCAGCCGATGGAGAGCATTTATATATAGCTGGGCAAAATTCGCTACCCTCCGGGGAAGCAAATTATGCAAAATGTTTGATATAATCAGGAGATATATTTGTAATCGTAAATTATATAATTGTTACGTAATAGTTTTGAAAATAATAAATAAAATATGAGATTTATATGAAAAAAATTAATTTTTAAACAAAAGATCTCACTTTTTGTAAAATAATTATCCAATATTTACACATTTTAAAATTATATATAAAATTACTCTTGGTATAATATTGGACCAAGAATGAATATATATAACTTTTCAATTAAGTTGTACAGAGTTGGAAATAATAAATGTCAAGTATAGATGAATGGATTTTTATAGGATAAATTCAATTGGCATTTGCAAGAATGATCTTGATCAACATTAAATAATGGAGCATTAGGATTGGGCCATTTTAAGTTACGTGATTATCAATTTGTCAGTGCGGTAGCCGTAGGCCATATGTCTGCTGCTATAATCATTGATCTTCTTTCTGGCCTCCTACTTTTTTGTTTCCTTGTTATTTTTCTTCTCTCCCCAATCCCTCCTTTTATACCCTATTTAATTTCAATCTATATACGCTGGATGAAGACATTAGCTCGTAACATCATCGACTTGGGTCAAGTAATTCTTTAAATTATTGAACTTTTTATATATATAGCGAGAATTCGAAGCCCATGTCAAGAGAGGTTCGTAACTTCAAATTTTATTTTATTTTTTCATTTCAAGACTTTGTTTGAATCCTTTGATCATGTTTGTGATTTGAACCCATAGGAATTGAATCTCTTGAACCCATAGTCAATTTGAAAACTCTCTCAAGAAAGTCAAAATCAAATCAATGGATGGAAAACTTAGATTCGATAAGAACTCGTTTCAAAAACCTAAATTATATTAAAATCTATATCCGTTGAAATACTTGTCTCAAGAACTCAGATTACAAGTAGGAAAGTCACAAAAGTTGTGATTTACTTTTGATAAGTTCAAAAGTTCAATTATGAACAAGAGAAATAAAACTTAACAAACAATGAAATAATTCATCAAATTTCATAACTTCTTAAAATGAGGCTACAAAGAGTATTTAAAACAAAATCTAATTAAAATCCTAACCAAAATAAATCACCCATCTTCCAAAAATGCCACTTGTGTGAATAGTGCCGCATCTACAGTGCGGCTACAGTAACTCGGCTATAGTAACCTCTTAAAACCCTAGTTCCTAAAAAGTAACTTTCCAAATAAACTCTTGGCTAAAATACAAGACTTGTCCAAAATCCCTAATTCATAAGAAATAAGACATATGTGGGCCAAACATCCTCAAACCCAATTATTCTAGACTAATTCCTATAACTAATAAAATAAGCTCATTTAATGAAATAAACAAGCCCAAGGCCCTCAATCACATAATCATAATAATAGGCCCTAATTTATGTTAAGCTCTTTCATAGCTTGTATCACATGGATGATCACTGGATCTCCCTCTCTAAGGCCCATCTTGAATATTCGGCTCTTGCTAGACTCGTCCCAAGTGGATTGTACCAATCCTTGCATTGCTTCCTTGATCTTCTTGGCTCTTGACCTTGTAATTGACCCATCTGGAACTTGCAAAGGATCTTTAAGACTAGGTCCATCTTGGTGCCCATCATTCCCCCTCTCATCAAAAGGATTCGACCTCGAATCTCCACCTGGATCAAAGGGAAAAATGTTTGTAACATTGAAAATAGTTGAAACATGATACTTATCTGAAAGATCCACTTTATATATATTTTCATTAATTTTCTCAAAAATTTGAAAATGTTCATCCAAGCTACACCTATCATCAACAAGCAAAAGCATCAAAGGTATATGAGTAAGTGGATTAAAACCATAAACAATTTCAAAAGGAGAATAAGAAATAGTAGTATGCAAGGTTTTATATGCACACTCTAATAAGGGCAAATAATACTCCCGCAAACGTCTATGTAACAATTCAATGAATGGCAAATGATATTCTCACAAATATTCATGAAACACACCTAAAGCTTTCCTTACACTAAAATGACCACTCCAATTATATGTAAACTCAATGAGACACAAATGATACTCTCACAAATGTTCATGCAACAAGTCAATGTATGGCAAATGATATTCTCACAAACGTTCATGAAACACACCTAAAGCTTTCCTTACACCAAAATGACCACTCCAATTATATGCAAACTCAATGAATAGCAAGCAATACTCCCACAAACATTCTTGCAACACATTAATAAATGACAAATGATACTTCCACAAACGTTCATGCAATACGTCAATGAATGGCAAATGATACTCCCACAAACGTTCATGGAACAAGTCTAAAATCTTCTTTATACCAAAATGATCCACCAAACCAAATCCATGCACAAGCAACTCATGCATAAGACAAGTAGGCTCACAATGACTATTCTCTTTTAACAAATACCAATCTAGTTTATAAAACTGACCAAACGATGCTTTCTCACATACTCCATGCACACTAGCCAAGCCATCATCATTAACATACAATTTCTATCATATTCAAGTCTCAATAACTTTGCATCTAAAATGATGACAAGGACATACCTTCTTACCAAAGTATCAATCGCAAAATTTTTACCATGTGTGTACTTGGATTACATGAGGAAAGGTCTCAATGAATTGCCCCCACTTGGCATGCATTCTATTCAACTTACCTTGTCCCTTCAAGTGTGTTAAGGACTCATGTTCTTCAAAGAAAGGTTGGTTAGGAATTGTCGCACCTGGGACAAAATCAATGTAGTGCTCTATCTCCCTAATAGGAGGCAATCCACTAAACACACAGGTAGGAAACACGACCTCATATCCCTGCAACAAAGAAACAACAACACTATGCAAAGAGTCATTAAATTTGTTAGTATAAAAGCTTGTCTTAGCATAAAAACTCACTTTTGTCTTTCTGTTTCTCTCTGCAATCTCTCTTTCTTTTTCTTCTTGTGGCTCCACTCTTTTTTCTTGACTCTCCACCACCTCTCTATTTTCTTTTTCACTCTCTCTTTCCTTTGATGTTTCGACCTCATTCTTTTTTTTCCTCTCACTCTCTTTGTCCTTTTCACTCTCTTTTTTTCTCTCACTCTCCGCTTTTTTTGAATTCTCGGCCTCACAATTGTTTTTCAACTCATTCTCTTTTTTTTTTTAGGTTTCAGCCTCACCCTCAACTTTTCCCTTAGGTGGTTCAGTCTTCCCATTTGTTACTACTTGATCATTTTTGTCCCACTTTAGTTTCCAAGGAGTACTAGAAACTGAAGTATATCTTGACGTACCCATTCTTTTTAGCTGTCTCTCCACCTTCATAGCCATGTGCACCATGTCCTCTACCTCCAAATAATGTTGCAACTCAACTACATTGGCTATCTCCCTATTCAACCCACTCAAAAATCTAGCCATCGTGGCCTCCTGATCCTCCACTACATTAACGCGAATCATAGCCACCTCCATCTCCTTATGGTAATCCTCTACACTCCAAGACCCCCTGTGTAAGATTTTGTAGTTTTTGGTAGAGGTCTCTATAGTAGTAGCTAGGTGATGCTCTCAAGGTTCTTATCTACTCCATCTCGACCCCCTGGGTTTGCCCTAAGTCCTCTTCTACGCCTAACTCCTCTATGTCTACCCAATCCAACTTCAGATGTTAGGACTTCCTCATCCTCACCATACTCTCCATTCTCATACACATTCTCAATACTAGGCTCACGTCGCCTCCTATCTCTCCCACCTTGCAGATTTCTAATCACTGCTTCTTGATGATCCATACTATCCCCTCACTTCAACCAACACCAAGTTCAACCGCTTAAACTGTTGTTGCATGGCTAGCAACACAAAAGATGAGTTATCTGCCATCCCCTTTGGTGATGAGTCGCTATTATGAGATATCATAATGTGATGCAGAAAAAGAATGTTAGTGGAAAACCTCACACACTCCCTTACGTGTTTACACTCAAATAATGGCACTCCACTCGTGTTTCACTCTTAATTGACTTTTTATCTGATAATAGTCTCATACTCTCTTGCCTTTTACCTCAAGAGTTTTCCCACTCAAGTTCTTTAAGAACAATTGAACTCAATCAAGACAATGCAATCTTGTTTTATCCCAACTAGTAATTAGGTCCAAGAAACAAGAACAAGAAACAAAAGAAAGTAGTAAAATGATACGAGACTCAAGGAATTTATATGAAGGAAAGAGTAATTACAAAATAAGATACAAACTAGAAATATGTATTCAAGCCCATTTGATGATAAAGCTTAATCAACAAATGTATTTCTTTCTCTTTGTTGTAACTATGTAGCAACCTTTGAATATGCTACATTTTCTTTTCTTTTCTTTTTTTTTTCAAATTTTCTTTCCTTTTCTTTTCTTTTCTTTTCCTTTCTTTTCTTTTCTTTTCCTTTCTTTTCCTTTCTCTTATTTTCTTTAATTCAATCACAAACAACAATATTCAATTGTGAAAATCAAGCAATTGAATTCAAGCACACAAGAATTGACAATGAAGTTAGAAGAGAAACAATGAAACGGCACTCCAAGCAATTGACAAACTTAGAGATGCAAGAAACCCTATGTGATGCAAATCTCAGCCAAACCAAAAACCCTTGAACCCACAATCAATTTGAAAACTCCGCAAGAAAGCCAAAATCAAGTCAATGGATGGAGAACCTAGACCAGATGAGAACTCGTTTCAAGAACCTAGATTATATTAAAATCTAGACCCGTTGAAGAACCCGTCTCAAGAACCCAGATTACAAAGGAGGAACGCCACAAAGGTTGTGATTTACTTTTGATAAGTTCAAAAGTTCAATTAAGAACAACAGGAGTAAAACTCAACTCACAATGAATAAATTCATCAAATTTCATAAACTTCTTAACATGAGGCAACAAAGAGTATTTAAACTAAAACCTAATTAAAACCCTAGCCAAAATAATGCCCCATCTTCCAAAAATACCCCTGAGTGAATAGTGTCGAGCTACAGTATGTCGCTACAGTAACTCGGCTACAGTAACCTCTTAAAAGCCTAGTTCCTAAAAAGTAACTTTTCAAATAAGCCCTTTGTAACGCCCCAATGAAAGGCCCAAACAAAGTGGCCTATACTCCAAAAGGACTAGGCAATGATACAATTTGAGGTTCATTAGAACCTTATAAAGAGTAAGAACTTCTCCTTCCCAAGCAATGTGGGATCTCTCATACACCACCTACCCTTATCCATATCATATGGGGTATCCCAATCTACCCCCCTTAAATTTCCGACGTCCTCGTCGGGCCTGTCCATTATAGGTGGTACGGCTCAAGTCCCACAATTCTGGTTGGGATAGGCTCTGATACCATTTATAACGCCCCAATGAAAGGCCCAAACAACATGGCCTATACTCCAAAAAGACTAGTCAATGATACAATTGGAGTTTCATTGGAACCTTATAAAGAGCAAGAACTTCTCATTCCCAAGCAATGTGGGACCCCATACACCACCTACCCTTATCCATATCATATGGGGTATCACAATCTGCCCCCTTTAAATTCCCGACGTCCTCGTCGGGTCTGTCCATTATAGGTGGCACGGCTCAAGTCCCACATTTCTGGTTGGGATAAGCTCTGATACCATTTGTAGCGCCCCAATGAAAGGCCCAAACAACATGGCCTATACTCCAAAAGGACTAGTCAATGATACAATTGGAGCTTCATTGGAATCTTATAAAGAGCAAGAACTTCTCCTTCCCAAGCAATGTAGGATCCCATATACCACCTACCCTTATCCATATCATATGGGGTATCACATCCTTGGCCAAAATACACGGCCTGTCCAAAATCCCTAATTCATAAGAAATAAGACATATGTGGGCCAAACATCCTCAAACCCAATTATTCTAGACTAATTCCTATAACTAATAAAATAAGCTCATTTAATGAAATAAATAAGTCCTAGACCTTCAATCACATAATCATAATAATAGGCTCTAATTTTTGTCATAGCTTGTATCACATGGATGATCACTGGATCTCCTTCTCTAAAACCCATCTTGAATATTCGGCTCTTGCTAGACTCGTCCCAAGTGGATTGCACTAATCATTGCATTGCTTCCTTGATCTTCTTGGCTCTTGGCCTTGTAATTGACCCATCTTGACCTTGCAAAGGATCTTTAAGACTATGTCCATCTTGGTGCCCATCATTTTTATTCACATTTTAGCATTCTAATCCAATAATAGGGTATTTAGAGTGCACTTTCGTGCACTCATTAGTACCGCTATGAATGAATACTCTTGCTATGGTTAATTCGGACGACGTTGGTATAAAAGTATCATCAATGCATTGGATATTATTTACACAGCTCTGATGACTTAGTATCAGCTTAAGTTGTACTACGGTCACCGGCAAGTGCTCAGGATGCATATGGGGAAAAATGTTGCTACCACATGTTGATGATGTTTCTAATGAATCAGAATAGATGTTATGTTTTCAAAATGAAGAAGTATGAAATGTTCATTTTTGAAATG
Organism: Juglans cinerea; assembly: GCA_961763995.1. Taxonomy (NCBI): domain Eukaryota; kingdom Viridiplantae; phylum Streptophyta; class Magnoliopsida; order Fagales; family Juglandaceae; genus Juglans; species Juglans cinerea. The sequence goes on along the minus strand of CAUIVZ010000008.1, from coordinate 12,383,957 downwards.
TCATGTTTTTGAAATGAGGAAGTAAAAAAAGTTCTTTGAAATAAAATGTGCATTAAAGTCTTTCTAAAAAATGTTGAGAAATCTGAATGGGAGACAAATATGATTTTTTTTTTGCATAGCATGTATTTTATGTCTATCATTAATCATACATATCTTATCTCTGTGCAAGTTAGTTGTTTAATTTACTGAGATTTCAAGTAAATCTCACCCTTGAGGACGACCCACTACAATTCTCCCAAAATGATAGAAGTTGTGTTAGGACAGGCATATGACGAGTAGGATGAACCGCTGGCTTCAGATAGTAGAAGATGAGCCCGATCTAGAGAAGAGGCTAGACTTGATATGGACATTCATAGCATTGACTTTATACACCACAGAGCGAATGCGAGAGCTAATCTAATTATGTTGTTTTTGTATTATGGAGATTCTATCTCCCATGTTATGACGAACTTATGTGCACCTCTTAAGTGAGGAAGTGTGTATGGTTTAATAACCATTGGGATGTTTAGTTCATTCTGGCATCAAATATTTTTATCACCCTTATTTCTGCTGCTATGATTGCATACTGCTAGTTTCATACTAGGATGCATTGCGTATTAACTGTCATGAATGAGAATATGTAACCTTGTGCTGCATGTCCTAATACTCAAAGTTTTCGTTCCAACCTAAGCGGAGGTTTGGGGCATCACATCGGCAGTCCCCTTCATGGGCTCTAAAGCCATTTTCACAAACTCAAGAGTTGTGCCAATGTCTTCTAGAACCTTAATGTGTGTATTAAGGAGAGGGTGGAATGATGGCAATCAAAGTGGGACTAGTCTTAAAGATCCTTTGCAAGTTCCAAATGGGCAAATCACAAGATCCAGAGCCAAGAAGATCAAGAAAGTAATGCAAGGATTGACGCAATCCACTTGGGATGAAGCTAGCAAGAGCCCAACACCCAAGATAGGCTTGAAAGAAGGGGAACCAGTTTTGATCCACATGATACAAGTTGTGGAAGACAAGACTTAGAGTTATTGTTTGGGCCTATTGTTATTGAATGCTTTCAATTTGTTTAAGGGTTTATTTTATTAGTTTAGAATAAGTGGGCTTGAGGATGCTTGGGCTTTACCCAGATATGTCTTATTTCTTATGAACTAGGGTTTTTGGGAAGGCCTTGTATTTTGGCCAAGGGCTTATTTGGAAAATTACTGTTAGGAACTAGGGTTTAAAGAGGTACTGTAGCGAGTTATTGTAGATGCGGTACTGTAGCAGTGGCACTATTCATCAATGAGTGTTTTTGGAAGAAATGGCTTTATTTTGGCTAGGATTCTAATTCGGTTTTGGTTTAAATACTCGTTCTAGCCTCAGTTTAAGAAATTTATGAATTTTGATGAATTTATTCATTGTGAGTTGAGTTTACTCATCTTGATCTTTATTCAACTTTTGAACTTATCAAAGGTAAATCACAACATTTGTGGCGTTCCTCCTTATAATCTGGGGTTCTTGAGACATGTTCTTCTACGGTCTAGATTTTAATATAATCTAGGTTCTTGAAACGAGTTCTCAACAAGTCTAGGTTCTCCATCCATTGACTTGATTTTGGCTTTCTTGGGTGAGTTTTCATTGATTGTGGGTTCAAGGGATTCCATTCCCATGGGTTCATATCATTTGGTATTCAGAGTAAGGTTTCCAATCAGGTCTGATTCAATCTTTTAATTCTTGCATCTTTAAATTTAATTCTAGGGCTGCATTGTTTTAGGGTTGCAAAAAAAAAAAAAAAGGAACAAAAAGTAGGCTGCCGAAATTCTTAGGGATTTTGGTTTGGCTGAAATTTGCATCACCTAGAGTTTCAAAATTCTAGGGTTTCTTGCATCTCTAAATTTGTCAATTGCTTGGAGTCCCGTTCCATTGATTCTCTTCTACTTCATTGTCAATTCTTGTGTGTTTGGATTCAATTGCTTGATTTTCACAATTGAATATTGTTGTTTGTGATTGAACTAGAGAAAAGAAAATAAAATCAAAGAAAAGAAAAGAAAAAAAAAATTTGAAAAAAAAAAGAAGAAGAAGAAAAGAAAATATAGCATTTTCAAAGGTTGGTTACAATAAAGAGAAAGAAAGACATTTCTTGATTGAGCTTTATCATCAAAGGGGCTGAATCTTTCTAGTTGGTATCTTGTTTTATAATTACTCTTTCCCTCGTATAAATTCCTTGTGTCTCGTGTCATTTTATTTCATCCTTATTTCTTGTTCTTGTTTCTTGGATCTATATTACTGGTTGGAATAAAACAGGTTGTATTGTCATGATTTAGTTTAACTAGTTCTTAAAGAACTTGAATGAGAAAACTCTTGAGGTAAAACGCAAGAGAGTGTGAGACTATTATCGGAAAAAAACCAATTAAGAGTGAAACACGAGTGGAGTGCCATTATTTGAGTGTAAACACATAAGGGAGTGTGTGAGGTTTTCCACTAATATTATTTTTGTGCAGCACATTACAATGTCTCATAGGAGTGACTCATCACCAAAGAGGATGGCAAATAACTTATAATTTGTGTTGCAAGCCATGCAACAACAGTTTGAGCGGTTGAATTTGGTGTTGAGTGAACTGAGGGATAGGATGGAGGATCATCAAGAAGCGGTAATTAGAAATCTACCGGGCAGGAGATATAGGAGGAGGTGTGAGCCTAGTATTGAAAATAAGTGTAAAAATTAAGATCGATAATATAGAGCAGCAGAGCGAGAACATTTTTCATACTAGATGCCACATCAACAACAAGGTATGTAGTATGATCATTAATGGGAGGAGTTGTATTAATTTGACTACACTACTTTAGTTGAGAAATTGAATATAGGTACCTAGAAACACTCTATACCAAACAAGTTGCACTGGTTCTGTGATTGTGGGGAGTTTAGGGTAAATAAGCAAGTGCTAGTTTCTTTTTCAATTGGAAAATACCAGGATGTGGTGCGTTGTGATGTAGTGCCTATGCTTGTTGGCCATATTTTGTTGGGGAAGCTGTGGCTGTTTGATAGGAAGGTGTGATTCATTGATGGGAACCAAAGTAGGCCTAGTCTTAAAGATCTTTTGCAAGTTCCAGATGGGTCAATCACATGATCAAGAGTCAAGAAGATCAATGAGGCGATACAATCCACTTGGGACGAGTCTAGTAAGAGCCCAACATTCAAGATGGGCTTGAAGGATGAAGATCCAGTTTTGATTCATTTGATACAAGCAATGGAAGAGGGCAACAACATGACTTAAAGGCTTTGGGGACTTGAAGGCTTTCAACTTGTTTAATTCATTTAAAGGACTCATTTTATTAGTTTAGAATAATTAGATTTACTATGAGAAGGACTTAAGGGGGCACCTATTCAAGGGCATGTTAGGAAAATTATTATTTCTTATGAACTAGGGTTTTTGGGAAGGCCTTGTATTTTGGCCAAAGGCTTATTTGGAAAGTTATTTTTTAAGAACTAGGGTTTTGAAGAGGTTACTATTGCCGAGTTACTGTAGTGTCGTACTGTAGCCGTGACACTGTTCACTCAGGGGTATTTTTGGAAGATGGGGCATTATTTTGGCTAGGGTTTTAATTAGGTTTTAGTTTAAATACTTTTTGTTGCCTCATGTTAAGAAGTTTATGAAATTTGATGAATTTATTCATTGTGAGTTGAGTTTATCTCCTCTTATAATTACTCTTTTCCTCGTATAAATTCCTTGAGTCTCGTGTCATTTTATTTATTCCTTGTTTCTTGGATCTATATTACTGGTTGGAATAATACTAGGTTGTATTGTCTTGATTTAGTTCAACTAGTTCTTAAAGAACTTGAGCGAGAAAACTATTGAAGTAAAAGGCAAGAGAGTGTGAGACTCTTATCGGGAAAAAACCAATTAAGAGTGAAACGCGAGTGAAGTGCCATTATTCGAGTGTAAACACGTAAGAGAGTGTGTGAGGTTTTCCACTAAAATTCTTTTTGTGCATCACATTACGATGTCTCATAGGAGTGACTCATCATCGAAGGGGATGGTAGATAACTCATCCTTTATGTTGCAAGTCATGCAACAACAGTTTGAGCGGTTGAACTTGGTGTTGGGTGAAGTGAGGGATAGTATGGATAATCAAGAAGCGGTAATTAGAAATCTGCATGGTGAGAGAGATAGGAGGCGTCCTAAGTCTAGTGTTGAAAATGGGTATGAGAAATAAGAGTATGGTGATTCTCTTGTTACTAAGCGTGCACTCAATACACAAAGTAAGATGGATGATATAGAGTAGCAGAGCGAGAACATTTTTCATACTAGATGCCACATCAACAACAAGGTATGTAGTATGATCATTGATTTGAGGAGTTGTATTAATTTGGCTAGCACTACTTTAGTGGAGAAATTGAATTTACCTACCTTGAAACACCCTAGACCATACTAGTTGCAATGGTTTATTGATTGTGGGGAGGTTAGGGTAAATAAGCAAGTCCTAGTTTATTTTTCAATTAGAAAATACCAGGATATGGTGCTTTGTAATGTAGTGCCTATGCATGCTGGCCATATTTTGTTGGGGAAGCTGTGGCAGTATGATAGGAAGGTGATCCATGATGGGTTAAGGAACAGGTACAGTTTTGAAAAGGATGGAAAAACAATCAAACTTGTCCCTTTAACTCCAACACAGGTCCATGGGGACCAATTGAAACTGAAAAGTGAGGTTGCTTAAAAAAGAAAGAGTGAAAATGAGTGTGATCAAAAAAGAAAGAGTGAAAGTGAGAGTGATCAAAAAAGAAAAAATGAAAATGAGAGTGACCAAAAAAGAAAGAGTGAAAGTGAGAGTGATCAAAAAAGAAAAAGTGAAAAAGAGATTGAGTTAAAAAGCAATAGTGAAAGTGAGATTGAGCTGAAAAGCAAGAGTGAAGGTGAGAGATTGAGAAAAAAAGAAATAGTGAGACCGAAATGGAGAAAGAGAGAAAAATGAGAGAGAAAAAAGAAAAGGGTGAGACTAAGACCTCAAGAAAAAGAGAGAATGAGTTGAAAAATAATTGTGAGGTCAAGAGTACAAAAAAAGATGAAGAAAAAGAGAGTGACAAAAAAAAAAAAAAAGAGTGAAAATGAAAAAGAGTGGAAAGAAACGAGAGAGTGAAGAAAGTGGGAGAAAAACTAAGAGAAAAGTGAGTTTTTATGCTAAGGCGAGTCTTAATACTAACGAACTTGATGTATCTTTGCCTAGTATTGTTGTCTCTTTGTTGCAGGGATATGAGGTCGTGTTTCCTAGTGGTGTGTTTAGTGGATTGCCACCTATTAGGGAGATAAAGCACTACATTGATATTGTGCCAGGTGCGACAATTCCTACCCGATGTTTCTTTGAAGAACATGAGTCATTGACACACTTGAAGGGACAAGGTAATTTGTTGACTAGAATGCATGCTAAGGTACGGAAAAGTTTGTGGTTAATGATTTAGCAAGAAGGTATGTCCTTGTCTTCATGTATTCTAATGATGATGAGTTTGCTAGTGTGTATGGAACATGTGAGAAAGCATCGTTTGGTAAGTTCTATAAACTGGATTGGTACTTGTTTAGAGAGAATAGATTTTGTGTGCCTACTAATTTTATGCGTAAGTTGCTTGTTTGTGATAAATATGGTGGTTTGTTGGGTAATTTTGGTGTAAGGAAGACTTTCATTTGTTGTATGAACGTTTGCAGAAGTATCATTGCCTTTCATTGAGTTTGCATATAATTGGAGTGGTCATTTTGGTGTAAATAAGATTTTAAACGTGTTGCATGAACGTTTGTGGGAGTATCATTTGCCATTCATTGACTTGTTGCATAAACGTTTGCAGGAGTATCATTTGTCTTTCATTGAGTTTGCATATAATTAGATTGGTCATTTTGGGGTGAGGAAGACTTTAAATGTGTTTCTTGAATATTTGTGGGAGAATTGTTTGCCATTCATTGAGTTTACATATAATTGGAGTGTTCATGCTACTACCAAATTTTCACCTTTTGAAATTGTTTATAGACTTAATCCATTTACTATTTTAGATTTAATACCACTACCTGTTGACGACAGGAGTAGCTTGGATGGATTTTTTCAAATTCTTGAAAAAATTAATGATAATGCATATGAAATGGATCTTCCAGGTATGTGTCATGTTTCTGCTATTTTCAATGTTACCAACATTTTTCCCTTTGATCCAGGTGGAGATTCGAGGTCGAATCCCTTTGAGGAGAGGGGCAATGACGGGAACCAAAGTAGGCCTAGTCTTAAAGATCTTTTGCAAGTTACAGATGAGTCAATCACAAGATCAAGAGCCAAGAAGATCAATGAGGCGATACAATCCACTTCGGACGAGTCTAGCAAGAGCCTAACATTCAAGATGGGTTTGAATGATGAAGATCTAATTTTGATTCATTTGATACAAGTTATCGAGGAGGGCAACAACATGACTTAAAGGCTTTGGGGACTTGAAGCCTTTCAACTTGTTTAATTAATTTAAAGGACTTATTTTATTAGTTTAGAATAATTAGATTTATTATGAGAAGGACTTAAGGGGGCACCTATTCAAGGGCATGTTAGGAAAATTATTATTTCTTATGAACTATGGTTTTTGGGAAGGCATTGTATTTTGGCCAAGGGCTTATTTGGAAAGTTACTTTTTAAGAACTAGGGTTTTGAAAAGGTTACTGTAGCCGAGTTGCTGTAGCGTCGTACTGTAGCTGCGGCACTGTTCACTCAGGGGTATTTTTGGAAGATGGGGCATTATTTTGGCTAGGGTTTTAATTAGGTTTTAGTTTAAATATTCTTTGTTGTGTCATGTTAAGAAGTTTATGAAATTAGATGAATTTATTCATTGTGAGTTGAGTTTATCTCCTCTTGTTCTTAATTGAACTTTTGAACTTATCAAAGGTAAATCACAACCTTTGTGGCGTTCCTCCTTTGTAATCTGGGTTCTTGAGACGGGTTCTTCAATAGGTCTAGATTTTAATATAATCTAGGTTCTTGAAATGAGTTCTCATCGGGTCTAGATTTTCCATCCATTGACTTGATTTTGACTTTCTTGGGTGAGTTTTCAAATTGATTGTGGGTTCAAGGGATTCCATTCCCGCGGATTCTTATCATCCATGATGGGTTAATGAACTTTTATAGTTTTGAAAAGGATGGAAAAACAATCAAATTTGCTTATTTAACTCCAACACAGGTCCATGAGGATCAACTAGAGCTGAAAAGTGAGATTGATAAAAAAATAGGGAGTAAAAGTGAGGATGTGATTGAGGAGAAAAGAAATAGTGAGACCAAAAGGGAGAGAGAGAGAGAGAGAGAGAGAGAGAGAGAATGAGGTTGAGGCTGAAACCTCAAGAAAAATAGAAAATGAGTTAAAAAATAATTGTGATGCCGAGAGTTCAAAAAAAGAGGAGAGTGAAAGAAAAAAAGAGAGTGAAAAGGAAAAAGTGAGTGAGAGGAAAAAAGAGAATGTGGCCAAAACATCAAGAGAAAAAGAGAGTGAAAAAGATAATAGAGAGTTGGTTGAGAGTCAAGAAAAAAGAGTGGTGCCACGAGAGGAAAAAGAAAGAGAGATTACAGAGGGAAACAGATAAATAAGAGTGAGTTTTTATGCTAAGGCAAGCCTTTATAGTAACGAATTTAACAGTTCTTTGCCTAGTGTTGTTATTTTTTTGTTGCAGAGATATGAGGTCATGATTCCTATCGGTGTGTTTAGTGGATTGCCACCTATTAGAGAGATAAAGTATTATATTAATTTTGTGTCAGGTGCGACAATCCCTACCCGACCTTTCTTTGAAGAACATGAGTCATTGACGCACTTGAATGGACAATGTAAGTTGAATAGAATGCATGCCAAGTGGGTGCAATTCATTGAGACATTTCCTTGTGTAATCAAAGTACACACAAGGTAAGGAAAATTTTGTGGCTGAAGTTTTAGCAAGAATGTATGTTGTAACAGCCCGATAGAAATTCATTGGTAGAATTTCTATTGACTTTAGGAATCTCGTGAAAACCCCATAAATTTTTACAAATCGACCAATCGCTCAGGTTTTAGTCTGTCATCATAATCAGTATTATTACTCACTATGGTGCTAGATTTATGAGTTTAATTATTTCAAGTAGTTAGAAGTGTTAGAATGCATTATGGTCTACGCCATTAGGCTCAGTGGATTATTTAGGTTTTTATGGCGCAATAGCCTATTTTCATAATTCCGGACAAAACATGTAACACCCCGCTTCCCAAAAAGACATTCTAGAATTTTTGAAAAGTCAGTGTGCTACTACTAAACTTAAATAAAAAAGCTTTTCCTTTTTAACAACGCACCAGATGCGAAAGAATTCCATAAAATAACAAATTTCAATAAATACTGAAAATCCAAAATAAAGTCTGCGGAAGCACTTATTAAAAATACGGAAGTCTCATGTGCTTATCAAAATAATTTATTTAAACTTTAAACCATAGAAATAGTCATAGAAAAATCTGTCTAGGCCTCAGCCTCGCCTCCCGAAGTCAAGTCCTGTCCTGCAGTCTCATCCTCATAAATGTCATCACCTGGAGGGGTTTAAAAACATAAAAACAAACTAAAATTAGTCGAATACTCAATAAGCAACACATCATACAGTAAACATAATAAACATAAGGTTTAAAAAAAAAACGTGCATATTCATAAATACATTCATAAATAACATTAACATAAACATTAACTTATCTTTCACTTGTCATAGGTCGTTACCCAGTGTTCACACCCGTGAGTTAGGGTTAGCGAATCTAAATAGATTCTGATTCCGCCCGTGGCCGCGGGTTGTGGAATCCATACATAAGGAAGACATACTGGGTGCACTACCAACATGCACGACCTGGCAATGCAATATGCCCATAACATAGGTACGGTTTTCATATCATAACATAGGTACCGTTACATATTTTATCAAATCATACTTGCATACTTATCATTTCATAGATTTCAAAAGAAATCTCATACATACTTGTCACATCGTATCATAGATTTCAAATGAAATTGCATTCTTTCATAATATCGTGATACATGTTTCCTCACATAAATTCACGACTTTTCATAGAAAACTTTATGAAATAACTCTCACATAAAATCATGCATTTCATAAATAATTTTATGAAATAACTCTTACATAAAATCATGCATTTCATAAATAATTTTATGAATAATCTCTAACATAAAATCATGCATTTAATAAATAATTCTATGAATAATCTCTCACATAAAATCATGTATGACTCCCACAATTATTTTAATGCATAAATTATCACGTAAGATCATCAATATTCATAAACTTTCACATAAAATCATGACTTTTTTTCATGTCTTGGGTACGTAAAAAGGGGCTTCCAATGAAGGGCATACATGCATAATATCTTTTATAAAAAAATAAACAGTTTATCGTACATACGTGTAAGGATATGATCATGCTACTTACCTCGTAGCGCTAATCCAATATTTCCAAGGCGTGATTGATTACCTATAAAATACACGTAACTGGCGTAAATTTCTAACTTAACATGTATTTCGTGATCAAAACCTGAATTTCTAATTTAACCTATATTTCCATAAATCTTGATCCTTCATAACTCTAAAATCACATTGACTCTATGCTATTGACATCAATTCTGTATAATTAGAGTTTATAAGCCGAGCTGAAAATACAACTCTATCACCATGATACAAATCTAATTAACCTCAAGCCCAGCCCACAGCTAAGCCAAATCCAATTTAAAATATAAGTCCATTTAAACATCATTATAATTTTGTAAGAGTCAAAACCTGGTCCATAATAATAATACTACATGAGCCTAACAAAAGGAATAAGCCCATCCCACCCACATACGGGCCTAGGGCCCATGGCCGATCAAGAAACTAAGGGTTCTTTCAGAACCCGAAACACAGCTAGGCCACAACAGAAGAAAAACAAGGAGTTTGAGAGAGAGAGAGAGGGCTGCAATGGCCCGAAACTCACCGAGGGGAGGAGCTGCACTGCACGGCGGCTCAGGTGGCTGGCAACCAAGGCGGCGCAACTAGGTTCCTTTGGGTTGGTTAGTGCGACGCCGAGAGAGAGGATGAGTGAGAGAGAACAGAGTGAGATTTTTCGCACCACGCAACGTGCATGGGGGCTTCTGGTGGTGGCGCTGGGCATCACTGGGCGGTGGAGGCTAGACCTCCAGCGTCATCTGTTGCTGCTGACGGTGGCGTGGTGGCCCACCAGTGGCAAAACGTGGCTCTCGGTTTGGGGAAGGATGCTCTGTTTCGTTGGGCTAAAACAGAGTAGCTTCAACTTCCGCTTTCCACGGAAGATGATGATGGTGGCTACTGTGTTTGGGCTGCTTTCGAGGGTGGAGAGGAAGAGCTATGGTTCCTGCGTGTGTGTAGTTGTGCGGTGGTCTCGTGTTTGTTCTACGGTGAGTGTTGGTTGTGTTTGGAGGGTGAACGATAAGTGGTGAACCGGGGGTCGCCGTGCAACGGGACTGAACGTGGGGTTGGTTTCGGTTCTGAAAACCCTAGGATATATCAAAGGCAGCGTGTGTAAGGCTGTGCATGAGTGTATAAATAAACACAGTGTCGTGCAAGCGGAGGAAATGGATGAAGCCGTGCATGCAGTGATAGACGGACATAAACTAAGCCGTGCATGAAGTGAAATCTACCAAGGTGAGGAGTCTAGGTGATGGAGGGCTATTGCGGCAACCATCAATAGGAATTTCTCGTATGTGTATATGTTTGAGAACCTAGAAGAAAATCCTAGATAAAAATAAAGGAAGAGACGTGCATGTGCATATGCATGTGAGTGGATTAGGTTTCGTGCATGTTTGAAATTTATAGAATAAAACTGGTAAAAATAAGAATAGGAATAGTATTTGGACTCGAACACACACGTGCTTGGAGTAAAAATAAAAGCTAAAAAAATAAAATAAAAGAATAATAATGGAGACTTAACTCTAGGTTTATAAAAAGTCATCTGATAATTCGCTTTAACTCATTAAAAAAATTTATCTGTAATTTATTCCTAAATATAAGATCGGGCCGTTACAATCTCCCTTCCTTATAAAAATTTTATCCTCGGAATTTGCTAGACCTCAACAACCAACGTACTTATTTTCCACATTCTTTCGTTGTCTTTAATCAAAGTCCTGGATCAATTTGTCGAGCCTATTATTGCCAGACTTTGAATCCTTCGAGATTTATTCTTAAATCTCACTTATTGATCTTCAAAATTGTAAACGTCGATAACGGGTTCGATTATAAGCCTAAAGTAATTTGACTAGACGATTATCTGAACTCCACAGAAAAGTAATTAAGACTCTCCACATAGAATAATAAAACTCTTCACATGCAATAATAATCTCAAATAAGACGTAACCTGAGACTCTCCAAAGTTCAGATCCTAACTTCTATAATTCATGCTGAGATAGAATTTCGTTACCTATAGCACCTATAATATTTCCAATAGTCATCATGAATACCACAACTTACATAGCTAATATTTCAACAATAATCAATATTTCTAATTGAGGAATTTAGTTACCTGTGTTCTCACTGGCGGGCACATTGGTGTCACGCAACTGTGCCAAGGAGAAAACTCGAGCTAGTGCCATAATCTTCTGTCCATCTCTTGTAGCTTGAGTAGTAGCTATGTTCTTCCCAGGACAGTCTCGAAGATGGTGTCCTTCCTTTCCACACTTGAAACATGCTCCGGTTCCCATCAAACATTTCCCTGCATGCCTCTTACTACACTTCCCACACATGGGGAGCCATCCTGTCTCGCCTTGTTGTGGCCGTTGTCCATTATCCTGAAAAGGCCTCTTATCCCTATGTGATGCTGGTTGGAGTTGTTTGCTGCTGCTGTCGCTTCCTTTGATTATTGTAATCGATACTTTCTTGAATGTCTTCTTCAGAAATTGATAAGAACCCGCGGGAACGAGATTCCCTTGAACCCACAGTCAATTTGAAAACTCTCCAAGAAAGCCAAAATCAAGTCAATGGATGGAGAACCTAGACCCGATGAGAACTCGTTTCAAGAACCTAGATTATATTAAAATCTAGACACGTTGAAGAACCCGTCTCAAGAACCCAGATTATAAAGGAGGAACGCCACAAAGGTTGTGATTTACCTTTGATAAGTTCAAAAGTTCAATCAAGAACAAGAGGAGTAAAACTCAACTCACAATGAATAAATTCATCAAATTTCATAAACCTCATAAACTGATTAGAATGAGGCTATATAGAGTATTTAAAGCAAAAACCTAATGAAACCCTAGCCAAAATAAACCCCCATCTTCCAAAAGTGCCCCTAGATGAACAGTGTCGCGGTTACAGTGCCGCGCTACAGTAACTCGGCTACAGTAACCCTAACCCTACTTCAATAAAATAATAACTTTCCCAACATGCCCGTGCATAGGCCCCCTAAAGTGCTTCCCATAATAAACTCAATTATTCTAACCTAATACCATAAGTTCTTTAAATGAATTAAATAAGTTGAAACCCTTCAAGAGCTCAAAGCCTTTAAGTCTTGTCGTTGCCCTCTTCCGTAGCTAATCAAATGAATTAAAACTGGATCTTCATCCTTCAAGCCCTATATTGAATGTTGGGCTCTTGCTAAACTTGTCCCAAGTGGATTGCATCAATCCTTGCATTGTCTCCTTGATCTTCTTGGCCCATCTGGAAGTTGCAAATGATCTTTAAGACTAGCCCATCTTGGTTCCCATCAGCACTGGTAGCACGGGTGACCAGTTCCGCCTTGGTTCCCATCAGCACTGCGATTCAGATCGCGCTCAAACTTTTCAGCTTTCTTTTCCTCATCTGGAATTAAGTAACTGGCAAAATGGGAAAGCTCCATGAATGTCATAGCATACTGTGTTACCGTCATTGATCCTTGAGTAAGGTCCATAAATTGGCGAGCTCTCGACTCCTGAAGAGTTCGTGGGATAAAGTAATCCAGAAAGATTCTCTTGAAATGCTCCCAAGAAATGGGGACTACTTCCCCTAATTCCAACTGAACCAAAGCCCGGGTCGACTTCCACCACTTTTTTGCCATGTCAGTCAAATGGTAAGTGTCATATTTCACCTTCTGATCATCCATCCAGTAGAGCACCTCGAAAATCCAGCTTTCCGCATCTAAGGAATTCAATCTGCCATCGAAAGTAGGTGGGTGCTGGCAGGAGAACTGTTCTAATGTGCATCCTACTTGTGTGGTTCTACCTACCACCGTATCACCATTGATCATCCTTTGAAAGAAACGTGTCGCTGCAGCAGCGAGTACTTCTGAATTATCATCTTGTACGATATTGTTCTTAGAGGGGGTATGCGTGGTCTTCTTCCAAGAGGTGCCATTCTAACATGCAAGTTTTAACAATGTCAATCAAAATGCATTCAACTACTAAAAAAAAAATTATAACATACTTACTGCAGAGCAGAACCTGCCTTGGGAAACCTTGGCCTAGACATTTATTTCCTTCATTTTCTATTTTCCAAAAAAATTCCTTTTCTTTTTTTTTCTTTTTTTTTTTCAAAATTCTATGCAAAAGTTTTTTCTCTCTCTATTTTGAAAAGTCTACAGAATCTTTCGACTTGGGCTCTGATACCATCTTTTTTTTTCTCTTTTTATTTTTTTTAAATTCAATGCAAAAGTTTTTTTCTCTCTCTATTTTGAAAGTCTACATAATCCTTTGACCTGGGCTCTAATACCAACTGTAACACCCCGCTTCCCAAAAAGACATTCTAGAATTTTTGAAAAGCCAGTGTGCTACAACTAAACTTAAATATAAAAGCTTTTCCTTTTTAACAACGCGTCAAATGTGAAAGAATTCCATAAAATAACAAACTTCAATAAATACTAAAAATCTAAAATAAAGTCTGCGGAAGCACTTATTAAAAATACATTAGTCTCATGTGCTTATCAAAATAATTTATTTAAACTTTAAACCATAGAAATAGTCATAGCAAAATCTGTCTAGGCCTCTGCCTCGGCTCCCGGAGTCAAGTTCTGTCCTGCAGTCTCATCCTCATAAATGTCATCACCTGGGGGGGTTTAAAAACATAAAAACAAACAAAAATGAGTTGAATACTCAATAAACAACACATCATACAGTAAACATAATAAACATAAGGTTTTAAAAAAAAACGTGCATATTCATAAATAACATTAACATAAACATTAACTTATCTTTCACTTGTCATAGGTCGTTACCCACTGTTGACCCCCGTGAGTTAGGGTTAGCGAATCTAAAGAGATTCTGATTCCGTCCGTAGCCGCGGGTTGTGGAATCCATACATAAAGAAGACATACTTGGTGCACTACCAGCATGCACGACCTGGCAATGCAATATGCCCATAACATAGGTACCGTTTTCTTATCATAACATAGGCCGTTACATATTTTATCAAATCATACTTGCATACTTGTCATTTCATAGATTTCAAAAGAAATCTCATACATACTTGTCACATCGTATAATAGATTTCAAATGAAATCGCATTCTTTCATAATATCGTGATTACATGTTTCCTCACATAAATTCATGACTTTTCATAGAAAACTTTATGAAATAACTCTCACATAAAATCATGCATTTAATAAATAATTTTATGAAATTACTCTTACATAAAATCATGCATTTCATAAATAATTTTATAAAATAACTCTTACATAAAATCATGCATTTCATAAATAATTTTATGAATAATCTCTCACATAAAATCATGCATTTAATAAATAATTCTATGAATAATCTCTCACATAAATCATGTATGACTCCCACAATTATTTTAATGCATAAATTATCACATAAGATCATCAATATTCATAAACTTTCACATAAAATCATGACTTTTTTTCATGTCTTGGGTACGTAAAAAGGGGCTTCCAATGAAGGGCATACATGCATAATATCATTTATAAAAAAATAAACAGTTTACCGTACATACGTGTAAGGATATGATCATGCTACTTACCTCGTAGCGCTAATCCAATATTTCCAAGGCGCGATTGATTACTTATAAAATACACGTAACTGGCGTAAATTTCTAACTTAACATGTATTTCGTGATCAAAACCTGAATTTCTAATTTAACCTATATTTCCATAAATCTTGATCCTTCATAACTCTAAAATCACATTGACTCTATGCTATTGACATCAATTCTGGATAATTAGAGTTTATAAGCCGAGCTTAAAGTACAACTCTATCACCATGATTCAAATCTAATTAACCTCATGTAATACCCGAATCCTACTACGTAGGTCTTTATGTCACCTATCAATATTTTTAAGTTAAATATTTTGGAACAAAGAGTTTCATTATGTTATTAAATTATTTTTAAGATGGGTGTGTCTTTAATTTTAAAGTGGGTTATTTCCTTGAATCCTTTACTTTTTATCAAATTAGAATATGACCCCAAACCTTCTCAACCATAGGATGGGTAGGTGAGAAAATATCCTCCTATGTTTGAATCTCCACCGTCCATTTCTTGGCTTGTCTGCTTTGACTAAATTACTTTTCCTCTAAACGAAACTGTCGGCTTCCTCCATAAGCAACCCGAGTTCTTTTCCTTCTTCTATACACTGAAACAAACCTTCTCCTTCTCCTTTACTTCCACCGACGGCTTCTAAGGTAAGAGACGAGTAAACTCTATCTCATTTCCCTTCACCCGTCGATCCTATGGCGCACGAAGGAGAGAAAATTTCTCAAGTCTCCTCCTTCGCACGAGTGAGACCTTTCGGTTTCCTCCAAGCCGTGTAAATCCCTTCCACTTCTTCTTCCAGTCGATTTCTCTCATTTCCGTAAAACAAAGCTTCTCACCAAAACTCTTCAAGAAGATCAACCTTGTAAGTAAATTCCTTTGGCTTTAAATTTATGGTTTCGAAACCCTAGATTTATAGGTTTACATAGGGTTTCAATTAAGAAATTTATGTTTGTGTTCCAGTTTGAGATTCTCGAATTTCTCTCCCTTTTCCTTGTTGCCGTGTACTTCTGTGGCTTCAGAAGAGATCCACGCAGGTAACAATCTTTTCATGGGTTTCTTGCAAATTGGGGGTTTTCGGATTTCATGTTAGCCGAGTAATATGTGGTAATTTCTTGAGACATTTCTTTAATTGTTTTCTCACTTAGCTGCTAGTAAACGAAAAATCCAAATTTTCTGGGTTAGGACCAAGGACCTTGAATTGCCTTGCTGTGAGTCATGCTCTGTTCTTGTTGAACTCGAACTGTGTGTGTGTGTATGTCTATACTCTATTGTATGGATCTAGCTGTGTGAGTGCTCTGTTTTAGAAGCTTAGCAGTGTGTGTGCGTGCTTGTCTCTTGGATCTAGTTGTGTTGTGTGTATGCTCTGTTTTTGGTTCTAAGCCGTGTGTGCATGTCCTGTCTTGGTGTGAATAACAGCCAAGGCAGAATGTTATAGTCCTTGTTCTTATGTTTTCTTGAGTCTAAGTCATGTTTTACTTTTGTTAACTCATGTCTTTAATTGTTAATTAATAGAGTTAAAGTTTATGATTTTCAAACATGTTCTCCTCAAAATATGGCCTAGTGAGAGCCATTAAGAGTTTTAAACCTAAGTTAGTAAGCTTGTTTAGAAACTTTTAAGTTGCCAAGAGTTGTACCTTTTGTTAGTATTGGATTTAGAAATAATATGTGAGGTTTCCTAGATATTTGGAGGAGGATACTAAGGGTTGAATTATGCTATGTAAAATAGTTTAATGAGTGAGAAAGGGAGCACGTATGGGTAATGGGTAGTAAAGTCCTTAGTAAAATGAATTTTAATATGTTATTTCCTTTTATTGAATAGGAGTGTAATTGCAAGATCTAAAGACTCTACTTATAAAGCCTCGAGGTAAGTAGCTATGACCATGCTCCTTAGACACAAAGCTCTTTTATGAAAGAATATCTCTCTCTCTGTGCACATGTTCTCTTACAAAAGAATAAATGTATATATTATGTGCAAGCCTTTCTTGGTAGCCTCTGTTAAGTATCCTATTGATTACAATTGTGTGTATGTAAGGTAACGCATCATGAAACTTTATGCATGCTCTCTTTAAATATCTATGCCGTACTTATATGTAACATGACATGAAACACTTTTTTTAAGTAAAAAGCATTTGCATTGGACTAAAGGAAGATAATGAAAATGTTTAACTAAAAAGCATGAACGTACATAATGGCCATATGAATGAAAGGGTACCAAAGAATGGGCAGATGGCAATGCCGGGTAAGTGATACTGGTAGTGCACCCAGTGCTACTCCCACAAAAAGGGGTTCCAATCTGTGGCCGCAGGTGGAATCCGGGTCCAAAAGACCGCTAACCCCAACACACGGGGCGTAATAGTGCGTATTAGCCCAAGAAAGTGGAATATAAAGTAAAGTCATTTCATTAGTTATTTATGCATGAAAAGTACATGTAAGCATGAAAGCACAGTTTATGCATGAAGATGTAGTTAAGCATGAAAGTAAGAGTATGCATGAAAAGTATTGTTAGACAGGAAAGGTACGGTTAAGCATGAAGTACAATGATGCATGAAAGTGTAGTTATTCTTTAATTGTTTATGCATGAAAGCATTGTCATGAATTAGCAAACGTTTATGTATGCATGTTTTCAAAAGGAAAAGATTATGTGATTATTAAGTTAACGGCATGGTGTACTGCTTACTGAGCATTAGACTCACTTTGTGTTTATGTTTTAAACGTCCAGGTATGAACGACGAGGCTGTGGACCGGGTACTGCTGAGGAGGGAGGGGCTGATATTTAGGGTTCCTAGTTGGTTGGACTTTTGAGGACTATTGTTATGTTTTCTTTATGTTTTTTTTTATGATGGGTCCCATGTCGGGACATTTTGTTGGTTTGACTTTGATACAATATGCCTTTGGGTAACGGTGTAAATGCTATGGTGGGGTGATGGTAACTCCACATAGGAATGTTAAATGCCTTTCTATATGTGTTATGGGGACTGAGTCCTCTTAATTAGAACTAATATATTTTGTTGAATGGATGGACTCTGAGAGTCCTTTATTTAGAATCTTGAATGAACCGTTTACCAGGTACTTACTTTTAAACTAGAAACGCAATGTACATGCACGACATGTTCATGTCCATTTAAAAAAAAAAAAAATGCATAGTGAAAATAGTACTATTAATAACAACGTACAAGAAAAAGGCCAATTGTCGCGACCACGTCTCGGTTGTAAGATTGGGGCGGGGTTGTGACACCTCAAGCCCAGCCCACAGCTAAGCCAAATCCAATTTAAAATACAAGTCCATTTAAACATCATTATAATTTTGTAAGAGTCAAAACCTGGTCCATAATAATAATACTACATGAGCCTAACAAAAGGAATAAGCCCATCCCACCCACATACGGGCCTAGGGCCCAAGGCCCATCAAGAAACTAAGGGTTCTTTCAGAACCCGAAACACGGCTAGGCCACAACAGAAGAAAAACAAGGAGTTTGAGAGAGAGAGAGAGATGGCTGCGATGGTCCAAAACTCACCGAGGAGAGGAGCTACACGGCACGGCGGCTCAGGTGGCTGGGAACCAAGGCGGTGCAACTGGGTTCCTTTGGGCTGGTTAGTGCGACGCCGAGACAGAGGATGAGTGAGAGAGAACGGAGAGAGATTTTTCGCACCATGCTGCGTGCATGGGGGCTTCGGGTGATGTCACTGTGCGTCACTGGGCGTCACTGGGCGGTGGAGGCTAGACCTCCAGCGTCATCTGTTGCTGCTAACGGTGGCGTGGCGGCCCACCAGTGGCAAAACGTGGCTCTCGGTTTGGGGAAGGATGCTCTATTTCATTGGGCTAAAACAGAGCAGCTTCAGCTTCCGCTTTCCACGGAAGATGATGATGGTGGCTACTGTGTTTGGGTTGCTTTTGAGGGTGGAGAGGAAGAGCTATGGTTGCTGCGTGTGTGTAGTTGTGCGGTGGTCTCGTGTTTGTTCTACGGTGAGTGTTGGTTGTGTTTGGAGGGAGAACTCTAAGTGGTGAACTGGGGGTCGCCATGCTGCGGGACTGAACGTGGGGTTGGTTTCGATTCTGAAAACCCTAGGTATATCAAAGGCAGTGTGTGTAAGGCTGTGCGTGAGTGTATAAATAAACACAGTGTCGTGCAAGCGGAGGAAACGGATGAAGCCGTGCATGCAGTGATAGACGGACATAAACTCGTGCATGAAGATAAATCTACCAAGGTGAGGAGTTTAGGTGATGGAGGGCTATTGCGGCAACCATCAATAAGAAGTTCTCGTATGTGTATATGTTTGAGAACCTAGAAGAAAATCCTAGATAAAAATAAAGGAAGAGACGTGCATGTGCATGTGCATGTGAGTGGATTAGGTTTCGTGCGTGTTTGAAATTTATAGAATAAAACCGGTAGCTAAGAGTTTCATTATGAAGAGGAAATAAGAATAGGAATAGTATTTGGACTCTAACACACACGTGCTTGGAGTAAAAACAAAAGCTAAAAAAATAAAATAAAATAATAATAATCGAGACTTAACTCTAGGTTTATAAAAAATCATCTGATAATTCGCTTTAACTCATTAAAAAATTTTATCTGTAATTTATTCCTAAATATATGATCGGACCGTTACAATCTGTTGAAAATTGTGAAATTATTTTTAGGGGCACTTCGGGGTTGAATTTCGGTAAACGGTTTTTGCTATAGGTTAATATGAATATTTAGAATTTTTCAGTACTAAGTTTATTATGCTTTTTTTGGAGTGAATAGTAACCTCGATAAGCACACTCAGTGTAGTATTTTCAAAATCGCAATGTGGAATGTCCAAATTAGGTTAGAGAAGTTTTATTTTGACACTTGACAAGATCTTAACCACACGTAGTGAATAATATTAGAGACTTGGCACAAAGAGGAACCATTAGATGGATTTGTGAAGGAAGTCAAGGTGTGAGATCATGCTACCTAAGCAAAGCTTTGTTTCATCTAATCAACCAAATTGTGTCAGACCAAAGAGGGTTTCAACCCTAACAAAACCATAAAAGGTTGGAATCCAATTGAAACCCCAAAAACTTGGTTGAAACCAAAACCCTAAACAGTTTTCCCAAACCCTAAAGTTGGCCTCCAAACCCTTTTTAACCCGATTTCTAGCATTGTGTTTAATCACTTGATTAAATCACTTCCACATGCTATTACTTAATCAAATCCTTGTTATGACATCATTATCCAACCTTTTAAACCTTTGAAATTTGATTGGGTCAAGAAAAAATAGTTTTGGGCTTTATAGCATCTCAAACCCTAACCAAACCCCCTTTAAACCCCAAATTGAAGCCCACTTGGTTGGGCCCACCAAGGCCCGCGAAATTGGCCACCTTTGCTAAGCTTCTTGAAAAATTTTCCTCCCCCACATGGCAGACCATCCACTGCCATTGGCTGCAACCGATTAGTACCTTGATGTGAAGAGAAGTCCACTCCATCAACCTCCATCTCTCACAGCTACTGCAGGCAGTCCATGCCTCTCACTATTCTCCACTTTATGTCACATAGCCACCACCAATCAAGGGTCATTCAAGCCCACAACTTCCCCCTCCAGGAGTCTAAAGTCGTGCAAGACACACTTCTCTCCATTTTATCACTTCTTTCCCCCGTTCTTAGAGAGAAACCCAAAAGAGCTCTCTCAGGCAAATTTATGGGTCTTTTTACGTGGCCAATTTCAATCCTTTGTAAGTATATCTCACGATTACTCCTTCCTAAAAGTTATTTTTATTTGAGTCTAATTTCCGTGGATATCTTATTAGTCTCATTCCATGCTCATTTGGTCAGTCAAAAGTATTTTTAACCATGGCAAGATCATTCTGGGCGTGAAACTGGAGAGTATGATATGTTTTGGAATTTTTGACCAAGCTAATGGACATATATTGGTCCGAAAACTTTATGGAGTGTTGTTAGCATGTGTTTATGAATGTTAATTGAGGTTTTGTTGCATGAATAAAGCTTTTGATGATAGATTTCCTTAGATTTAGAAACTTGAAAACTGGAAGTGGAAAACAGTTTTTGTTTTGTGAAGGTTTGAATATTTCGTGGTTTAATCTTATTCCAAAGGCTTTCATATTTTTATATGATGATCCTAAGCCTCTTATATACATATTAGGATGTTATTTCGAAGATATTTAGTATTAGTTTTAAAGATACGATTTTCTATGCAAGAGGATTTCGGTTTTGCCTAAGATTTTATGTTTTTGGGTTAGATCCATGTTTTATTGAGTTTTAGCCATGTGATTTTAAGTTTGATGGCTGGATATTCTTTAGGACACATTTTTAAACCATGAGATGCTTTAGTTTGAAGATCACATGTGTATAAGCCATGGATAAAGAGATTGATAAAAGTTAGTGGAGAGAAAAGTTTCTGTTTTGGACTAAGTTTAAAACCAAAAACTCCAAGTGTTGTTTTGTGATTTTTGGTGGCTTTTGTTTGATGATTTAAAGCATGGTTGATCTTAAGATGATGTTATGAATATGTTAGAAATAAGATTTGATTTTTTTTGAAATTCTTGGAGATGTTTTTATTAAGGTCAAAACTTGGGATTTAAGGGTTTACTTTTGTTAAAAAGTCTGGGTCTTGTTACAAAAAGTTTGGTGTTGATTATTAGATTTTTCTTAATGGATATTTTAAGTGTGTTTTAAAATTTAAGATAGGAAGATCTTTGTTGCAAAATTTTGGTTTAATCATGGGTTTTGAAGATGGAAGAAATTGCAACAAAAATCAAGAGAAATGGCCTATGTATGTTTCGGCCATTGTGAGTTTTCCATAGTTGTGATTTGGTTTTAAATTTTTCTGAGTTGTTATGTGAGTCTAGGACAAGATTTACATGAGTAATGTAGATTTTAGTAATTTTTGGAGTTAGGATGTGAAATCCTTAAGTTAGGGGTAAAATAGTCATTTTCCCACATATAGTGGTTAAAATGGTAATTTTACTCTAAGTTGTCTCTTTTCACATTTCTAATTGTTAGTAATTAATTTCTAACTTTTAGAATACCCTCTTACTGTTCTTCGTATTTCGCGCTTATTCTCGTAAACCGGGACTATCGAGGTAAGTTAGCTCGTAACTTACTATCAGTTTTGATGGGATCCAAGATGAGCCTAGTCTTAAAGATCATTTGCAACTTCCAGATGGGCCAAGAAGATCAAGGAGACAATGCAAGGATTGATGCAATCCACTTGGAACAAGTTTAGCAAAAGCCCAACATTCAAGATGGGGCTTGAAGGATGAAAATCCAGTTTTAATTCATTTGATTAGCTACGGAAGAGGGCAACGACAAGACTTAAAGGCTTTGAACTCTTGAAGGGTTTCAACTTATTTAATTCATTTAAAGAACTTATGTTATTAGTTTAGAATAATTGAATTTATTATGGGAAGCATTTAAGGGGGCCTATGCAAGGGCATGTTGGGAAAGTTATTATTTTATTGAACTAGGGTTAGGGTTACTGTAGCCGTGTTACTGTATCACGGCACTGTAGCCACGGCACTGTTCATCCAGGGGTACTTTTGGAAGATGGGGGTTTATTTTGGTTAGGGTTTCATTAGGTTTTGCTTTAAATACTCTATGTAGCCTCATTCTAATCAGTTTATGAAGTTTATGAAATTTGATGAATTTATTCATTGTGAGTTGAGTTTTACTCCTCTTGTTCTTAATTGAACTTTTGAACTTATCAAAGGTAAATCACAACCTTTGTGGCGTTCCTCCTTTGTAATCTGGATTCTTGAGACGGGTTCTTCAACGGGTCTAGATTTTAATATAATCTAGGTTCTTGAAACGAGTTCTCATCGGGTCTAGGTTCTCCATCCATTGACTTGATTTTGGCTTTCTTGGGGAGTTTTCAAATTCGTTATGGGTTCAAGGGATTTCATTCCCACGGGTTCATATCAAGTTTACTATGTATGTGTGATGAGTAAGGGAACTACATCTTTTGTTCATATGTTGTTATATATGCCATGTCAACACATGTTTATCTATTACACGAATTATTCTGTCACGAAAATCTTATCTGTTACATAATATATTCTATCACATGTTACTATCTGTTGCAAGTATGTCACATTACATATGCCATCTGTTACATGTATATCATGTCATATAATATTCACTGTCACATGTTATGCCATGTCACGAAATATTGTCTGTTACATGTTATGTCATGTCACGAAATATTGTTTGTTACATGTACACCATGATATGAAATATTTTCCGTTACATTTTTGTCTCAAAGTATGTCATGTTGTCATCTTACGTACATGTCACGTTACGCTACATCAGGACTTCTGTCTTTTATGTCATGTTCATGTCACGTCACGTTACGAAATGTCATGTTTGCAAGTTAAGTTATTCTTGTCAATCATGACCTTAAGTGCTAGGATGGGGTAATATCCTAGTGGAACTCCTTTGTTCACGTTGGAGTGTTTAAATAGGTGTGAAATTCCCTGGGTTGACGAAGAGGTTGCGAATGGGGCCTAATTAGCTGGTCACTGGAGCACGCCAGGCACTAACGCCGATGGAGCCACACTTTATAATTAAGTGTGGCACAAACAATTCATGAGGCCACAACAACTGTGGAGCATACACTACGTGAGATATAGCAATTGTGACATGTAGAATACGTGGGGCCACAACAATTGTGGAGTACGTATTAACGCACTCACAGCTGGTATAGACACCTGTGTTGTGATGCGGTAATCGGCAGGGACACATGGCTCAAGGGGACCTGTGCAGCACCCGTACGGTCACTTTATGATTAAGTCTATTGAAAAATATTTCAAGTTCATGCATTTCACGTTCAAGTCATGTTTCACGTTATGTTATGTTCAAGTTTACGTTCATATCAAGTTTTAAGTTCATGTGAATCATGGTAACCCCATGAGATAAGATTACTCAATCATGGTGACCCCATGAGACAAGAATATGTTTCAAGTTCATATTTATGTCATGTTATGTTCAAGTTCACGTTCATGTTATGTCATGTTCACGTCCACGTTATGTTTCAAGTTCACGTTTATGTTATGTTGTGCTCTGGTTCATGTTATGTTCAAGTTCATGTTCAAATTATGTATGTTTCCGTTCATGCTATGTTTCAAGTCCATGTTAAGTTTCAAGTTCACGTTCATGCTATGTTGCTAGTCCATCTTATGTTTTAAGTTCACGTACATGCCATGTCACGTGAAGCTAAGTTAAGTTTTAATTTTAGTTTAAGTTATGTCATTTATGCCATGTTGTATGTCAAGTTATGCTATGCTTACTTATGACTTTGATTATGCATTCATGATTTTACTGCCATGCATGTATCATTAACTTGTGTGAAAGTTTCCTGTTAACTTGCTGAGATTTGTAATACACCGTGGTAGTCCCAACTACCATTTCCCTTGAATGGTAGGCGATGTGTCAGGATCAGAGCAGGGCGCAGACACTGGCAGACTGGAGGAGGTTAACTAGATGCCGTAGACGCAATACGGAGCTTGCAGCCTTCAGTTAGGTCTTTGGATAGTATTCCGACATCGTTAGTCGAGTTATGCAAGTTACTCAACGAATTAGCACAATAGTATATTTTGGCATTGTAATTATGGAGCCAGGTCTCCGTTGTTTTGAGATTATAGTCTTCTGTGACTCGTGCTGTAATCGTGGATGTTTTAGGTATGCATGGTTTATGTTTTAACTATTTAGGATATTATAAGTTTGGCGCATAGTATTGCTAAAAAAAAAATTTATCTGCTGCGAATATTGCATAATGCTAGGTACATGTTAGGAACATTGCGTCTTATATGTTATGAACGGGGGCATGTAACCTTGTGTTGCATGTCCTGACGCTTCAGATGTCCGTACGATCCCAAGCGGAATCTGGGGGCGTCACATATGTCATTGTCATCATTTTAGATGCAAAGTTATTGAAACTTGAATATGATAAGAAATCATACGTTAATGATGATGGCTTGGCTAGTGTGTATGGAGTACATGAGAAAGCATCGTTTGGTCAGTTCTATAGACTAGATTGATATTTGTTTAAAGCGAATAGACTTTGTGAGCCTACTAGTCTTATGCATGAGTTGCTTGTGCACAGATTTGGTTTGATGCGTCATTTTTGTGTAAAGAAGATTTAAGACGTGTTACATAAACGTTTGTGGGAGTATCATTTGCTATTCATTGACTTGTTACATAAACGTTTGCGGGAGAATCATTTGCCTTTCATTGAGTTTGCATATAATTGGAGTGGTCATTTTGGTATAAGGAAGACTTTCGATGTGTTTCATGAACATTTGTGCGAGTATTGTTCGTCATTCATTGAGTTTACATATAATTGGAGTGTTCATGAGATGAGAATGCAAAGTGTCATATTTTTCTCCCTTAATGTTTAGTCTTTTATACTTATTTGGTGCAAAAATGTACTCATTATTCTTATATTTTTATTTAGGAAGCAAATTTAGTCGTTTAATGCAAAACGAAGTTAATTGGGTGGTTCTAGATAGTTTCTATACTTTTTTTTTAATATGGGCATAACTCTCATATTTGAGCCCATATCGAGATGATTCAAGATAATATGGAACGCCAAGACAAAGATCTACAACTTTCATGTTTTGAGTTTTGAAAGATACTGGCTGCATAAAGGTCGAAATCGGGCTTGAAGTTGATGCACCTGCACTACTACATTTTAGAATGTTTGGCCTTATCGTGCAATTCAAATGTGTGATTTAATTGCAGACGTTTTAGAGATCTGGTGCACGAAAGTTACAAATGGAAAACACCACTTTCCTAGTTATATTAGGACTCTATTTTATTTTTAATATTTCCCTTAATTAAGTCAGATTTGGATATGGTTATTTGAGGATAATGTTTAGGATATTTTAGGAGATTTGGGAGGATTCTAATAACGGGGCATGGACGGGTAAAAGGGGAAAATCATCAAACTAGGGTATCTTTCTCCCCTCTTCTCTAACTTTTCCATTTGTTTTCGTGATGGTTTTGTGTGGCTAAACTTTTATAATTGGCCGAAGGAAACGGAAACCTCGGAATCAATAAAACTGTGAGATCTGATTTGTTTTTAGTGTTCAATTTATGCTTTGAGTATCGAATGTTTTTCTATGCCTATTTTCATGATTGTCTCATTTAATTACTAGGAGGCCTACTAGTTTATTATTCGTTGCAATCTATTACAAGATTAGACATCAAATCCGTAATTGTTTGATCCCTCTAATTTGTGAAGCAACTAAGATTTGATGATTTGCTGCGTCAGAAATTATTAGATCTCAGGAAGAACGCTCGACGAAATTAAATGCAACCGCTTGTGCTTGTGTTATTTAGCTTCATCGATCTCTCTAATTCTTAAGGTTGCTACTAGATTGAACCTTTAGTGCTTGTCTTGGGTTGTTTAGTGGTTAAGGTTAATTAGATCGCTTGTTTTCTAATTAACTACGACTAAGGAGAGATAGGAAAATAATTCCAACAATAAATATTCAAAGTATGAATTAATATATATTTGCATCGATGATCAATTGTAAAATTCCGATGGTGGATGTTGACTTAGACCAAGGTTTGTTCTTTTGATTGATTTCAATACTTTAATTTGAATTGTTTTTTACTTGTTCTTCTTTAAATTGTTTTCGTTATACTCAAACCCCCCCCCCCCCCCAATCCTTGTTCACATAGCATTAAACTAGGCTAAATACTCTCCGTGAGAACGATCCTTACTTGCACTACTACAGGTATTTTTAGGAGTATAGGTTTTATTTTTGATTGCCTACGACAGCACACCATCATGCTACTACTAAATTTTCACCTTTTGAAATTGTTTATAGACTTAATCCATTTACTCCTTTAATTCTAATGCCTTTACCTGT
Source organism: Juglans cinerea (assembly GCA_961763995.1). Lineage (NCBI taxonomy): Eukaryota > Viridiplantae > Streptophyta > Magnoliopsida > Fagales > Juglandaceae > Juglans > Juglans cinerea. Next base: position 12,357,155 of record CAUIVZ010000008.1, on the reverse strand, counting down.
TGATGACAAGAGTAGCTTGGATGGACATTTCTAAATTTTTGAACAAATTAATGATAATGCAAAGTGGATCTTCCAGGTAAGCATCATGTTTCTACTATTTTCAATGTTACTAACATTTTCCCCCTTTGATGTAGGTGGAGATTCGAGGTCGAATCCATTTGAGGAGAGGGGGAATGATGGGCACCAAGATGAACGGTCTTAAAGATCCCTTGCAAGTTCCAGATGGGCAATTACAAGGTCAAGAGCCAAGAAGATCAAAGAGGCAATACAAGGATTGGTGCAATCCACTTGGGACAAGTCTAGCAAGAGCCGAATATTCAAGATGAGCTTGAGAGAAGGAGATCCAGTGATCATCCACGTTATACAAGCCATGGAAGAGTGCAACATAAATTAGGGCCTATTATTACGTTTATGTGATTGAAGGCCTTGGGCTTGTTTATTTAATTAAAGGGGCTTATTTGATTAGTTATAAGAATTAGTCTATAATAATTGGGCTTGAGGATACTTGGTCCACATATGTCTTATTTCTCATGAACTAGGGTTTTTGGGAAAGCCTTGTATTTTGGCCAATTGCTTATTTGGAAAGTTACTTTTTAGGAACTAGGGTTTGAAGAGATACTGTAGCGAGTTACTGTAGCCATGACACTATTCATCAAGGGGTATTTTTGGAAGAAAGGGCTTTATTTTGGGTAGGGTTTTAATTAGGTTTTAGTTTAAATACTCTTTGTGACCTCATTTAAGTGGTTTTTTAAATTTGATGAATTTATTCATTGTGAGTTGAGTTTACTCCTCTTGTTCTTGATTCAACTTTTGAACTTATCAAAGATAAATCACAATCTTTGTGGCGTTTCTCCTTGTAATCTGGGTTGTTGAGATAGGTTCTTCAACGGGTCTAAATTTTAATATAATCTAGGTTCTTGAAACAAGTTATCAACGGGTCTAGGTTGATATGAACCCGTGGGAATGGAATCCCTTGAACCCACAATCAATTTGAAAACTCACCCAAGAAAGCTAAAATCAAGTCAATGGATGGAGAACCAAGACCCGCTGAGAACTCGTTTCAAGAACCTAGATTATGTTAAATTTTAGACCCAATGAAGAACCCGTCTCAAGAACCCAGATTACAAGAAGGAAAGCCACAAAGGTTGTGATTTGCTTTTGATAAGTTCAAAAGTTCATTCAAGAACAAGTGGAGATAAACTCAACTCACAATGAATAAATTCATAAAATTTCATAAAACTAATTAAAATGAAGCTACAAAGAGTATTTAAACCAAAACCTAATTAAAACCCTAGCCAAAATAATGCCAAACTTCCAAAACTACCCTAAGTAAATAGTGGCGCAGCTACAATACGACGCTACAGTAACTCGGCTACAGTAGTTTTGAAACCCTAGTTCGCTACAGTACTTCTTGAAATCCTAGCTCAACAAAATAATAAATTTTCCAACATGCCCTTGAATAGGCCACCCCCTTAAGTCGTTATCATAATTAAACCCAATAATTCTAAACTAATAAAATAAGTTATTTAAATGAATTAAACAATTTGAAAACCTTCAAGAGCCCAAAGCCTTTAAGTCATGTTGTTGCCCTCTTCCAAAACTTTTCAAGTGAATCAAAACTGGATCTTCATCCTTCAAGTTTATCTTGAGTGTTGGAGTCTTGCTAGCTTTATCCTAAATGGATTGTGCCACTCATTGCATTGCCTCTTTGACCTTCTTGGCTCTTGACCTTGTAATTGACCCATCTGGAACTTGCAAAAGATCTTTAAGACTAGGTCCATCTTTGTAACACCCCCTTCCCGTAGGCTAGGTGTGTCACGTATTTTTCATAAAGATAAATCCGGCAAGGGATCTCATATTTAATAAAATGAACTTAGGATTTATCTTGTAGAAAAATTGTCTAATAAAACTGTCTTCCAAAAACATTAAATGAAATAAACCGAATCAATTCATGTCATAAAAACATGTTTTATTTTAGAAAGTCTGAAATAAAAATAAATGCTCCTTCTACTCCTAGCCTGCGTGCTCATAATCATCATCTTCACCTGAGTGGTTAAAAACATGAAAACAAACTAAAATGAGTTGATGACTCAGTAAGAAATCTATCACAACGTAAACGTAATAAACATAAGATTTTCATAACAACTTTCATGCTAAGCTTAAAATTCATGACTGTTTATACTGATGCTTATGCTATGTATGACTGATTTAACTGAATTACTGACTGATCTGACTAATTTAACTGATTTATCTAACTGGCCAACACACTTAACCCTATGTGCAAGTGTTGTGCATCTAGCATACCATGGTGGACCACGACTGAGTTCGTGGCTTGCACATCCACCCTGGACTGAACTGCACTGGTACCATGCATCTGAATGGCCATCTTATTAACTGATCTGATATTATCTTGCACTTTGAACTTAAGATAGCTTATGTGTCTTATACACATGAGATGCATGACATAATACATACATAATTATAATTTCTGAATCTGAACATGATGTGGAATGACATGATCGTATGCTATGCTGGATGACATGTTTGCATATGACATGAGTGGTTCATAAGTAATGGCTGTCAATGAACTGGCTTGAATAATATTTATATATAAGCTAAACTGTGATGATCCTAATTTATGATCAAATTACTTACCTCGCTACATTTCTTCTTGAATAACATTTCGTAACTTGAGACCAATATACAATAATAACTATCACTAAATTTGTTCGGAAACAAATAAGTACTAATATCTTACTTAAAAAATTCATAATCTAAAAGATAGTCAAACAAATCTTTTGTTTAACACTATAATCAATAAATCATAATTTATAAATTTACTAGAAATACTCGAGCTATTTTAAAATACTTCAGAAAACATAAATTCTTAAGCTAAGTTTCATTTCTTAACATATTTATTAAATCTTATAAGAAACCTAATAATTTCAAATATTGTTTAAATATTCTTAATATAATAATTTTATTAAAATCCTACTAAATTGACATAGGAAAAATTAACTAAAATATTAGACTTAAAATTATACTTTAAAATATATTTCAAATTCTTTAAACACTTTCTTATAAAATGAACCTTTAACTAATATATTTATTTAATAAAAATAAACTCAACTAGGAATATTGAGCTCAATAAAATCACTAAAACAATTATTGAAATAAAATAAGATCATGCCCAATTTAAAATATAAGTCCATTTAAACATCATTCTAATTTTGTAAGAGTCAAAATCTAGCCCATAATAATAATATTACTACATGAGCCCAACCAAAAATATACGTCCAACCCATGCACATAAGGGCTTAGGGCCCAAAGGCCCATGAAAACTTACGTATTGCTTCTAGAAACATAATATACGGCTAAACCAAAAACAAAGACTTTGAGAGAGAAGGGATGATTTGCGATGGAGGAACTCACCGAGAGAGGGCCGAGGGCGACGGCGGCGCTGGGTGGCTGGGAGTGACTGGCGACGCGACTGGGGATTTCCTATGGTGGTGCGACAACGAGTGAGGGAGAGAGAGAGAGTTTAGAGAGAGACTATGCTGAACCGAAACTACTGAAAACAAAAGGAGGCTGGCAGCGGTCGAGGTCTTACCGAAAAAATGAGTGGGCTCGACGGGGCTGCGGGTCGGTGGTTTTTGTGGCCGAGGAGAGGGTGGTCAGCTGCGGTGGCTGCTGGTTGCTGGGATGGCAGCTACTGTGGCTGCTGGTCAGAGAAGAAAACTCAAACACAAGTGAGTTTCTTCGTATTTTCGTGTGTTTGAAACCGATATTCTTTGTGGGATTTTAAAGACGATAGGAAGGCTATATGATAGGATTTTTTTTTTCTGATGAGAGTTAATCTCCTACTAGGACTCGGATTTACACACTACGGGATGAGAATGAGTATGAGCATGAGGTTAGGGTTTCAAATTTGAAAGAAAGGGATGAAACTTACGGGTTGGTGGTTTAAACTTTAAAGTGTTTAAAATTAGAGGCTAAAAACAGAGATGGCTAGAGGGAAAATAAACTTTAAATTTCAAACCAAACTCTAGTAAACGTAATCTGATACACTTTAGAAATCCCTATTAAAACAAAACTCTAGAAAAATTTAAATAACAAATATAATAGAAATTATAAAAATAAAGTAAATATAAATTCTAATAAAACTATAATTATAATAATAATAAAAATAAAAAATTTACTAGGAAAATTACTTATATACTCTAAAACCAAGACTGGTGTGTTACAAATCTCCCCCCCTAAAAGAAAATCTCGTCCTCGAGATGGAACGTACCTTGATTCAAATAAGTCGGGGTATTTCTCTCTCATGTCTTCCTCGTGTTTCCAAGTGGCTTCTCTGTCGCTGTGGTGACTCCAAAGTACTTTGACCATTTGAATAGTTCTGTGTCGTAGCACTTGGGCCTTCTGTGCTAATATTCTCACTGGAATCTCTTCATAGCTAAGGTCGTCTCGAATCTAAAGTGGCTCATACTCCAAAACATGTGTAGGATCTGGGGCATACTTCCGTAGCATAGAGACATGAAACATGTTATGCACTGCCGATAAGTGAGGTAGAAGTGCTAGTCTATAGGCTACAGCACCTATTCTTTCTAAGATCTCAAAAGGGCCCATATACCTCGGGCTTAGCTTTCCCTTTTTACCAAAACGCATTATCCCTTTCATCGGTGCAACTTTCAAGCATAAGGGGTAGATACTTAATCCAACTACCCTTAAATTCCATCACGCACGCTCTAAGCATATCTTCTAGGATCTGAATTGTCCTCTCTGATTGACCATCTGTCTGAGGATGAAATGTCGTGCTGTAGGTCAATTGAGTTCCCCAACTCCTTCTATACCTTCCTTCAGAAAACTGAAGTGAAACAGGTATCTCTGTCAGAGATGATCTTAGAGGGTATCCCATGTAATCTGACAATCTCTCTAACGTACAATTCTGCCAGTCTATCCACATAGTACGTCATCTGAATAGGAATAAAATGGGCTGATTTTGATAGTCGATCAACAATCACCCATGCTGCATCTTGACCTCCAAGCGCTTTCGGGAACCCTGAAACAAAGTCCATCCTGATCTCATCCCAAGTCCACACTGGTATAGGGAGTGGCTGAAGTGTACTTGAGGGTCTCTGATGCTCTGCCTTGACTTTTTGACATGTCAGACACTGTGCTACATATGTCACTTTCTCTCACTTCATCCCACTCCACCAATAGTGTTGTTTCAAATCCCGATACATCTTGGTGCTCCCCGGATGAACTGTGTAGAGTGAACGATGAGCTTCTCTCAAGATCAAATCTTTGATTACTCTATCATTGGGTACACATAATCTTCCCCTAAATCTCAAAGTGCCATCATTTGACACTAGAAAAGTAGGTCTCTTACCCTCTGCTATTTCTTCTTTAATCTTCATCAATTCTGTATCACTTGCTTGAGCGACCTTAATTTGATCTATCAATGTTGAACCTAGGGTCAAACTATTCATCTTAGCTTGAGTGTCCTGGATTACCTCAATGCCAGCTCGCTCCATGTCTAGTAGTAAATGCTTCTGTGGAGTAAATATCATAGCCAAAGTGCTAGAGGATGACTTTCGACTAAGTGCATCTGCCACGATGTTTGCTTTACCAAGATGGTAGTTAATATTGCAGTCATAGTCCTTCAGAAGTTCCAACCATCTCCGTTGTCTCATATTCAGTTCTTTTTGTGTGAAGAGATACTTCAGACTCTTATGATGGGTATAAATCTCGCACTTTTCACCATAAAGATAATGTCTCCATATCTTCAAGGCAAAAATCACTGCTGCAAGTTCCGGATCATGGGTCGGGTAATTCTGCTCATAACTCTTTAGTGTATGAAATAACCTTCCCATTCTGCATTAAAACACAACCTAAACCCTTTAGTAAAGCATCATTGTATATAACAAATCCTCCATCTCCCGAAGAAACTGTAAGAACTGGTGTCGTCACTAATCTTTTCTTCAATTCTTGGAAGCTGTCTTCACACTCATCTGTCCATATGAACTTCTCATCCTTTCTTGTCAACTTTGTCATCGGAGCTACAATACTTGAAAAACATTCTATAAATCTTCTATAGTAACCAGTGAGGCCTAAGAAACTTCATACCTCATTGACATTACTAGCTTTGGCCCATTTTACCACTGCCTCAACCTTCGCTGGGTCCACTGAAATTCGTTTTGGTGATACCACGTGTCCCAAAAAGGAAATCTCGTGCAACCAAAACTCGCATTTCTTAAATTTTGCATACAACTTCTTTTCTCTTAGTGTCTGAAGGGCAATCCTTAAATGCTCCTCATGCTCTGCGCTACTCCAGGAATAAATGAGAACATCGTTGATAAAAACTATCACAAACTGGTCCAAATAATCCTTGAATACCCTATTCATAAGATCCATGAAAGCTGTGGGGGCATTAGTTAGACCAAACGACATAACAAGGAATTCATAGTGTTCGTATCGTATTCGAAAGGCCGTCTTCTGCACATCTGTCTCCTTAACTTTGAACTAGTGGTATCCGGATCGCCAATCTATCTTAGGGGCTCCTTGAAGTTGATCAAATAAGTCGTCTATCCAGGGTAGAGGGTATCTGTTCTTGATTGTTACTTAATTTAACTCCCTGTAGTCAATACATAAACGCATAGACCCATCCTTCTTCTTTACGAAAAGTACTGGAGCACCCCATGGATAAACACTGGGGCGTATGAAACCTTTCTCTAGTAACTCTTGTAATTGATCATTGAGTTCCCTTAACTCAACTGGAGCCATGCGGTAGGGTGCTTTAGATATAGGCGGCCTTCCTGGAGTGAGATCAATCGTGAACTCTACTTCTCTATCCTGGGGTAAACCTGGAAGATCCTCAGGAAATAAGTCTCTAAATTCGCTAACCACCTTTATGTCTTCAATCTTAAGTCCATCTTCTGGTGGTAAGATCAAACTCACTAGGAATCCCATCCACCCTTGCCTCAAAAGTCGGGTGGCCTGTAAAGCTGAGATTACACGAGGAGGGGAACTTCCTCGTATTGACTGAAAACTAAACTCCTCCCTATTTGTGGTTTAAATACTACTCTCTTATTAAAGCAATCCACACAAGCATGGTTCCGGGATAACCCGTCCATTCCCAAAATCACGTCAAATCTGGACATATTAAATATGATTAAGTCGGCAGGTGGAATTCTCCCTTGAATCTCTATCGGACATCCAATTAGCACAGAATCACAAATAATATGATCCCCCGAGGGCGTAGCAACAGACATACTAGGTTCCAGTGGTTCAGGTATCTTCTTAGTCAAAGGTGCATAATGATTTGAAATGAAAGAATGAGTAGCACTAGAGTCGAATAAAATGGAGGCATGACGTGAAAACAACGATAATGTGCCTATATGAATGTCATAACAACTTAGAGCTATCAGGATCATGCAATTTATTCATCGTTCTATATAGATATCTAAATTTAGGAAAACGAAAGGTACCTGTGACTACATCATTTGATGCTTCAGCATCAACAGGGGTAAGGGTATAAACCCTCGCTGTAGCCTGCGTCTTCTGTACTCTGCTCCTACCTGGTTCCCCAGGTTTCTTAATTGGGCAGTCCCGAGCTAGATGGTTTGGCTTCCCGCACTTGAAACACACGTTCTGGCCATACATACACTTTCCCAAATGTCGTCTCCCACATGTTGCACATGTGGGGTAAGCTTGCCCTGCTGGTGGTTGCCCTTGAGGATTCTCGATGTGAGGCCTCTTGACCTTATGTGACACTGCTTGGAGTTGTTGCTGTTGCTAGCGCTTCCTTTGGTTGTTGTACTCAACGTTTTCATGGAGGTCTTCTTCAGCAATGGTAGCTCGGGTGACTAGCTCTGTGAAACTCTGAATCCTGAGAGTACGGACACGTTCTTGAATCCTACGATCCAGTCCACGCTCAATTTTTTCAGCCTTCTTTTCCTCATCTGAAATTAAGTAACTAGCGAAACGAGAAAGCTCCATGAATGTCGTAGCATACTGTGCTACCGTCATTGGTCCTTGAGTAAGGTCCATAAATTGGCGAGCTCTCGACTCCTGAAGAGTTCGTGGGAAAAAGTGATCCATAAAGATTCTCTTGAAATGCTCCCAAGAAATGGGGACTGCTTCCCCTAATTCCAACTAAACCAAAGCCCGAGTCCACTTCCACCACTTGTTTGCCATGTCAGTCAAATGGTAAGTGGCATATTTCACCTTCTGATCATCCGTGTAGTAGAGCACTTCGAAAATTTGCTCCATACGTTCAATCCAGCTTTCCGCATCTAAGGAATTCAATCTGCCATCGAAAGTAGGGGGATGCTGGTGAGAAAATTGCTCCAAGGTACAACCGGCCTGTGGAGCTCTAGGCTCCATAAATTGGCCGCTAACCATTGATTGGAAGAATTGGGTAGCAACTGCGACAAGATGGTCCGGGTTATCATTCTGATTAGATCCAAAAGATCCATCTTGATTTGGGTGGTTTCTAGTGCTAGGGACCATGATCTACGTCAAGATGTCATAGTAACAATTATCTAGTATTTGATAAGAGAATGTAACAATAATGACAATGAAACAAACTACACTAATGGTTCTAACTAGTAAAAACTATAACGTATTCCACCTTAAATAAAACAAACTTTGATTACTCACGAGCAGGCTAGGAGCATCCTAGGTAACTTAACATTTTCTTTAGAAAAATTTATAAAAAGTTTTTTTTTTTTCAAAAAGTCTACAGAATCGACCGGCTCTGATACCAAATTGTAACACCTCTTCCTGTAGGCTAGGAGTATCACGTATTTTTCATAAAGATAAATCCGGCAAAAGATCTCATATTTAATAAAATGAACTTAGATTTATCTTGTAAAAAAACTGTCTAATAACACTGTCTTCCAAAAACATTAAATGAAATAAAATAAGATCAAGCCCAATTTAAAATACAAGTCCATTTAAACATCATTATAATTTTGTAAGAGTCAAAATCTGGCCCATAATAATAATATTACTACATGAGCGCAACCAAAAATATACGTCCAACCCATGCACATAAGGGCTTAGGGCCCAAAGGCCCATCAAAACTTACAGATTGCTTCTAGAAACATAATATAAGGCTAAACCAAAAACAGAGAGTTTGAGAGAGAAGGGATGATCTGCGATGGAGGAACTCACCGAGATAGGGCTGAGAGAGAGAGTTTAGAGAGAGGGTGACGGCGGCGCTGGGTGGCTGGGAGTGACCGGTGACACGACTGGGGATTTCCTATGGTGGTGCGACACCGAGTGAGGGAGAGAGAGAGAGTTTAGAGAGAGACTATGCTGAACCGAAACTGCTGAAAACAAAAGGTGGCTAGCGGCAGTTGAGGTGTTACCGAAAAAATGAGTGGGCTCGACGGGGCTGCGGGTCCGCGGTTTCTATGGCCGAGGAGAGGGTGGTCAGCTGCGGTGGCTGCTGGTTGCTGGGATGGAAGCTACGGTAGCTGCTGGTCAGAGAAGAAAACTCAAATACAAGTGAGTTTCTTCGTATTTTTGTGTGTTTGAATCCGATATTCTTTGTGGGATTTTAAAGACGATAGGAAGGCTATATGATAGGATTTTTTTTTTCTAATGAGAGTTAATCTCCTACTAGGACTGGGATTTACACACTACGGGATGAGAATGAGTATGAGCATGAGGTTAGGGTTTCAAATTTGAAAGAAAGGGATGAAACTTACGGGTTGGTGGTTTAAAGTGTTTAAAATTAGAGGCTAAAAAAAGAGATGAGGTTCGGTGGCTAGAGGGAAAATAAACTTTAAATTTCAAACCAAACTCTAGTAAACGTAATCTGATACACTTTAGAAATCCCTATTAAAACAAAACTCTAGCAAATTTTAAATAACAAATATAATAGAAATTAAAAAATATAGTAAATATAAATTCTGATAAAACTATAATTATAATAAAATTAAAAATTAAGAAATTTACTAGGAAAATTACTTATATACCCTAAAACCAAGATTGGTATGTTACAATCTTGGTGCCCATCATAGTTTCTCCAACCATTGACTTGATTTTGGATTTCTTGGGTGAGTTTTGAAATAGATTATGGGTTCAAGGGATTGTTCATATCATTTATCCTTTCTCCTATGCGTACTCTGGAAGTAGTTGGTGCTCGTCCCCCCATTGTAGACACAAACTTTTAAGGGCAGTCGAGCTACTCCTTTTCTCTAGGAAATGTGCTACTTTTTAAAACCGTGGGCACAATCAACGAATTACTCACACTCGGCAATGGACGCTACAGGTACCAATTTTGGCAAGTCCTTGATTTATAGGCACTCTTTCATATACTCTTCGTGGGGATAATTTGAGGGGTGAATCTCCCTAACTGTATAAACCTAGAGGCGTATTGCTCTACTGTCATATTTCTCTAGACCAAACTAGCAATGGTCTTTGACTTCTGCTACCTTACTATAGTCGAGATATACTAATCGTCAAATTCTTTCTTAAATCTCTCCCACAAGATTTCTTCCCCAGGTCCTGACTCCATGGTAATTAACTATCTCTTAGTACCCCAACATAACGCTGCCTCTCCTTGTGGCAAATAACTTGCCTACAATACCTTCTGACTCACGGTGTATCCACACACTTCGTATGACACCTTCAAACTCCGCTTGTGATTTGATAGAGCTCAAAGTGTCGGGACATACAACACAAGGTTACATATCCCCATTCGTGATAGTTAAGGATGCAATTCACCTAGTGCATTCTAACATGTTGTAGTAAACGAAATGAATAATTTCATTTTTTATCAACAACATTGCACTAGAATGTTCATCCCAAAACATAATTACTTTTCAATAATATTCAAATAAACAAAAGTCACATCATTCATCTAACCAGTTTCTAAAAAAAATAACACAGCATTTGTGACAGAACTCCATTGTTACAAAACAAAAATCTAATCTAAATGCCAAGCCGCTCACGTTGCTCAACTATCAGCTATCCAAAAACTGGGGGATCAACTCCATAAGCTCTTCGAGGCTCCTCCTCAGCCTATTTGACATCGTCTAGTTAGGGGTTCACTGCTCCTCCATTCCCTGACACATCTTAGCAAGTATTTTAAGGGGAATGATAGTTGGGACTACTACAGTAAAATTTATAAAATCTCATCAAGTATGCTCCTAAACTACCAACACTGTAATTAAGCATGCATGACAAAAAACATGACATATATGCTTGATGAACATGGACTTACTTGTGAAAAACATAAGTTAGAAACATCATAACTTATCATGAACATGGCATGCTTACTTGTGTAAACTAAAAATATTCCTTCTTGTTCTTGTTTGTTAGAGAGAGATCTTATCTCATGAGGTTTCCATGATGTCTTATCTCATGGGGTCACCATGATAGCTCAGTCTTATCATATGGGGTTACCAAAATATCTTATCAATTAATGCTTGTCTCCGAAAATATTTCACTACAAACTTGTATGCTTCATGATATGGCAATCGTGACATATAGTAGATATTCAAGATTGATGCTTATAATGACATGACAATGCATAAAAACTTCAAATAAATAGGCAAAAAATATAACTTGAATTTAATGCAGGAATCTTACCATCTCATATACATAAACATACTTACAAGTAAGAAACTAACAAACAAATATTTGTGCGTAACGAAAGCATAGCGTGAGTTGAAATGAGAGAAGTTATAGGGTTAGAAATTCTCACTTAACCTCATAAAAACAAAACTTACTAACTTTGAGCTTCATTTGCAAAATTTTCCCTTAACTCTTGGGGAATTGCAAATTTGCCCTTCAACTTATGAAAATTACAAACAGGTTATAAACTTACCAAAATTTACATACCTCATATGATATGAACCCGCGGGAATGAAATCCCTTGAACCCACAATCAATTTGAAAACTCCCCAAGAAAGCCAAAATCAAGTCAGTGAATGGCGAACCTAGACCCGATGAGAACTCGTTTCAAGAACCTAGATTATATTAAAATCTAGACCCGTTGAAGAACCCGTCTCAAGAACCCAGATTACAAAGGAGGAACGCCACAAAGGTTGTGATTTACCTTTGATAAGTTCAAAAGTTCAATCAAGAACAAGAGGAGTAAAACTCAACTCACAATGAATAAATTCATCAAATTTCATAAACTTCATAAACCGATTAGAATGAGGCTACATAGAGTATATTTAAAGCAAAACCTAATGAAAACCCTAGATAAAATAAAACCCCATCTTCCAAAAATACCCCTGAGTGAACAGTGCCGCGGCTACAGTATGGTGCTACAGTAACTCGGCTACAGTAACCCTAACCCTAGTTCAATAAAATAATAACTTTCCCAACATGCCCTTACATAGGCAGAAACCCAATTATTCTAAGCAAATTAATTAAATAAGTTGAAAGCCTTCAAGTGTCCAAAGCCTATAAGTCATGTTGTTGCCCTTTCCATAGCTTATGAAATGAATCAAAGCATAATCTTCATCGTTTATGCCCTTAAACTTGTATTTGGCCCATCTGGAACTTGCAACATATCTTTAAGACTAGGCCCACCTTGGTTCCCATCAGCTGCCAAGTCTCTAATGCACGAACAAAAGCATAAAGCTCTTTGTCATAAGTAGGGTACTTCAGGGATGCCCCACTTAACTTTTCACTGAAGAAGGCTATGGGCCGCCTATCCTGCTTCAAAACGGCTCCAATCCCTATTCCTGAGGCATCACATTCAATCTCAAAAGCTTTGTTAAAATCAGGTAATGCTAACACAGGTGCAGAGCACAACCTTTCTTTAATAGTGGCAAAAGCATTCTCTTGATTCGCCCCCCAATGAAACTCAACAGTCTTTTTAATTACCTCAGTGAGTGGTGCAGCAATGGTGCTGAAGTCTTTAACAAAACGCCGATAAAAGCTAGCTAAGCCATGAAAGCTTCTTACCTCAGTGATGCTTTTTGGCGTTGGCCACTCCTTGATTGCCTTGACTTTCTCTTCATCCGCCTCAATACCCTTTGTACTAACAACATAACCAAGAAAAATAACTTTTTCCATGCAAAAGGCACATTTCTTAAAATTAGCATACAACTTTTCACATCTCAACACATCAAACACATATCTCAAATGCTCAATATGTTCATTTAAGTTCTTGTTGTACACTAAGATATCATCAAAGTACACAACCACGAACTTGCCTATGAATGCACGTAGGACATGGTTCAATAATCTCATGAAAGTACTGGGCGCATTTGTAAATCCAAATGGCATAACCAACCATTCATAAAGCCCATACTTAGTCTTAAAAGCAGTTTTCCATTTATCACCCTCTTTCATTCTAATTTGATGGTACCCACTTTTAAGATCAATTTTACTGAAAATACATGAGCCATGCAATTCATCAAGCATATCATCCAATCTAGGAATGGGATGGCGATATTTTACCGTGATATTGTTGACCGCCCTGCAATCAATGCACATCCTCCACGTCCCATCCTTCTTTGGCACTAGTAGCACTGGTACTGCACAAGGGCTCATGCTCTCCCTCACGTACCCCTTGCTCATCAAATCCTTAACTTGCCTCTGAAGGTCCTTTGTCTCCTCTAGATTACTCCTATAGGCTGGTCGGTTTGGAATAGCATCCCCGGGCACAAAATCAATCTGGTGCTCAATGCCTCTAATGGGTGGCAACTCATTTGGCATCTCCTCCGGGAATACATCCTCAAACTCCTGCAACAAAGAAACAGCCAAACTAGGAAGAGACTGGTTAGTTTCATCAAGACTAAGTTAAGACTCTTTATAGACAAGAAAAATCATAGGGCAATCTGCGAAGAAAGCCCTCTTAACCTACTCTCTCTTGCATAGAAACTCACTTTTGCCTTTCCTTTTCTCTCGGCAGACTCTCTTTCTTTTTTCTCTCGTGGCTCCACTCTTTTTTCTATACTCTCTACTTTCTTTTTCACTCTTTCTTTTATGCTCATTTTCACTCTCACTCTTTCTTTTTTGCTCAATCTCTTTTTCACTCTTTATTTTTTTATCACTCTCATTTTCACTCTTTCTCTTTTGATCACTCTCATTTTCACTCTTTCTTTTTTGAGCAACCTCACTTTTCAATTTCAGTTGGTCCTCATAGACCTGGCTTGGAGTTAAAGGAGCAAGCTTAATTGTTTTGCCCTGCTTTTCAAAGCTGTACATGTTCTTGAACCCATCATGTGTCACTCTCCTATCATACTGCCACGGCGTCCCCAACAAAATATGAATCACCTCATCCTGATACTTCCCAATAGAAAAAGTAACTAACACTTGTTTATCCACCCTAACCTCTCCACAATCATTCAACCACTGCAATTTGTATGGTCTAGAGTGTTTTAAGGTTGGTAAATTCAATTTCTCAACCAAAGTAGTGCTAGCCACATTAGTACAACTCCCTCCATCAATGATCATACTACATACCTTATTGTTGACATGGCATCTAGTATGGAAAATGTTCTCTCTCTATTGCTCTGCATCATCCACCTTAATGTGTGCATTAAGAGCACGCCTGGCAACAAGAGACTCACCTGTCACAGGGTATACCACTCCATCATCATCACTAGCATCATCCAACTCGGGCACCTCATCACTATCATCCTCACTCTCAGTCTTCACCTCCCCATTGTCACGCATAATCATCACCCTCCTATTTGGACAATGAGAAGCAATGTGCCCTGAACCCAAACACTTAAAACATTTGATATCACTATTCCGTGAAGGTTACCTTGGGTTTGTTGCTAGTTCCCTCATCTTTTCCCTTAGGTGGTTCAGTCTTTCTCTTTGCTTCAGCTAGATCATTCCTATCCCATTTTGATTTCCAAGTAGTGCTAGAAATCGAAGTATACCTTGCTGTCCCTTTTCTCTTTAATTGCCTCTCCACCTTCATAGCCATGTGCACCATGTCCTCTATCTCCACATAGCCATTGGCTATATCCCTATTCAAACCGCTCAAAAATCTAGCCATGGTGGCCTCTCAATCCTCTTCTACATTAGCCCGAATCATCGCCACCTCCATCTCCTTATGGTAATCCTCCACACTCCTAGACCCCTGTGTAAGATTTTGTAATTTCTGGTAAAGGTCTCTATAGTAATGGCTAGGAACAAATCTCCACCTCATGAGAGCTTTCAACTTTCTCCATGTGTCTATAGGCCTCTCATAATTCCTCCTCCTATTGGTCACTAATTGATCCCACCAAATAATAGCATAATCAATGAACTCAATTACCGCCAATCAAACACCAACTCTATTTTTTTCTCCCACTCTAGATAAACCTCAGGGTCAGTTCTACCTTGGAAAGATGGTATTTTCATTTTGATGCTACCAAGGTCTCTATCTACACCATCCCGAACCCTTAGATTCCCCTCAAGTCCTCTTTCACGCCTAACTCTTCTATTTCTACCCGACCCAACGTCAGATGCTAAGTCTTCCTCATCCTCACCATCTCCTTCATTCTCATACTGATTTTCAACTCTATGCTCACGTCGCCTCCTGTCCCTCCCACCTTGTAGATTTCTAATCGCTGCTTCTTGATGATCCATCCTATCCCTCACTTCACCCAACACCAAGTTCAACCGCTCAAACTGTTGTTGCATGGCTTGCAACACAAAGGATGTGTTATCTGCCCTCCCACATGGTGATGCGTTACTTCGATGAGACATTATCAGGTGCTACACAAAAGAATGTTAGTAGCAAAAAAAAAAGTAAACCTCACACACTCTCCCTTACATGTTTACACTTGAATAATGACACTCCACTCGTGTTTCACTCTTAATTGGCTTTTTTCCAATAATAGGCTCACTCTCTTGCCTTTTACCTCAAGGGTTTTCCCACTCAAGTTCTTTAAGAACTAATTGACTCAATCAAGACAAAGCAACTTTATTTTATCCCAACTAGTAATTAGGTCCAAGAAATAAGAACAAGAGAAACACAGACGCAATGAAAGAAAAAAAATGGCATGTGAATCAAAGAAATTATATGAATGAAACAGTAACTATAAGACAAGATACCAACTAGAATCACCCCTTTTGATGATAAGGCTGAAGAAAAGATCTCAGGATTTTTTTTTTCTTTTCCTTTCTTTTCTTTTCTTTTCTTTTCTTTTCTCTAATTCAATCACAAATAGCAATATTCAATTGTGAAAATCAAGCAATTGAATTCAAGCATGACAATGAAGTAGAAGAGAATCAATAGAACGGCACTCCAAGCAACAGATACACTTAGAGATGTAGGGAAACCCTAGAATTTTGAAACTCTAGGTGATGCAAATTTCAGCCAAATCCAAAATCCTAAGAATTTCGGCAGCCTACTTTTTGTTTTTATTTTTTTTTTGGCAACCCTAGAACAATGAAGCCCTAGAATTAAATTAAAGGATGCTAAATTTAAAAGATAGAATCAGACCTGATTGGAAACCTTACTCTGAATACCAAATGATATGAACCCGCGGGAATGAAATCCCTTGAACCCACAATCAATTTGAAAACTCCCCAAGAAAGCCAAAATCAAGTCAGTGAATGGAGAACCTAGACCCGATGAGAACTCGTTTCAAGAACCTAGATTATATTAAAATCTAGACTCGTTGAAGAACCCGTCTCAAGAACCCAGATTACAAAGGAGGAACGCCACAAAGGTTGTGATTTACCTTTGATAAGTTCAAGAGTTCAATCAAGAACAAAAGGAGAAAACTCAACTCACAAATAAAATTCAATATTGTCTAATCTGTCAAATGAGGCTACAAAGAGTTTTTAAACCCAAACCTAATCAAAACCCTAGCCAAAATAAAGCCCCTTTTACCCAAAATTACCCTTGATGAACAGTGCCGGCTACAGTAACCCCTACAATAAATTGATGAAATCCTAATTCCTAAAAAGTAACTTTCCAAATAAGCCCTTGGCCAAAATACAAGGCCTTCCCAAAAACATAGTTCATAAGAAATAAGACATGTGAGCCAAGCATCTTCAAGCCCACTTATTCTAAACTAATAAAATAAATCATTTAACCAAACTGGAAGCCTCCAATAACAATAGGCCGTATCTCTAAGTCATGTCTTCCACAGCTTGAATCAAGTGGATCAAAACTGGTTCTTCTTCTTTCAGACCCATCTTGAGTGTTGGGCTCTTGCTGGCTTCATCCCAAGTGGATTTGCACCAATCCTTGCATTGCTTCCTTGATCTTCTTGACCCTTGATCTTGTAATTGGCTGATCTGGAACTTGCAAAAGATCTTTAAGTGTAGGCCCACCTTGGTTCCTATCATCATATAAATTTCATTCTAAGTCCATTAGAATTAATAAAAACTCACAACTAGTTTGAGAAACCCACTATGACCAAAACTAACATAGGCTATAAATCACACTAGGCTTGCTATTTGACTCTTAAACACATCATCATGCCAAATCTTAATTTAACAACTCATAAATATCAAATCCCTAGTTCTAATAACATGTCAAGACACTAAATTAAGCATTTTTCAAAATCTTAATCTTGAAATTTCAAAGAATCACACAAAACATCAAGATTAGGTCAATCCAAACCTAATATTGGTATCTTTGGCCTTTCTCTTGCATTTTAACTCCAAGTATGGTGCCCCCAGCCCCCGCTTGGGATTTAACGAAAATTGAAACACCAGAACATGCAACACCAGGGTTATCTGCCCCTCGTACATAACAGATAAGATGCAATGCAGCTATTGATAACTAGCAGTATGTAGCATATCGCAGCTTTAAGTCAACTTTAGTCAACTTAAAGGAAACATTAGTCATGGTACCGAAAGATAAGTGATATGAACCCGTGAGAATGAAATCCCTTGAACCCACAATCAATTTGAAAACTCATCTAAGGGAATAGTGCCACAGCTACAGTACGGCACTACAGTAACTCGGCTACAGTACTTTTGAAACCCTAGTTCAGTACAGTAGTTCTTGAAACTCTAGTTCAACAAAATAATAAATTTTCCAACATGCCCTTGAATAGGCCCCCCTTAAGTGCTTCCCATAATAAACCCAATTATTCTAAACTAATAAAATAAGTCATTTAAATGAATTAAACAAGTTGAAATCCTTCAAGTGCCCTTTAAGTCATGTTGTTGCCCTCTTCCATAGTTTATCAAATGAATCAAAACTGAATATTCATCCTTTAAGCCCATCTTGAATGTTGGGCTCTTGCCAAACTCGTCCCAAGTGGATTGTATCAATTCTTGTGTTGCCTCCTTGATCTTCTTGGCCCTTAAACTTGTAATTGGTCCATCTGGAACTTGCAAAATATCTTTAAGACTAGGTCCATTTTGGTTCCCATCAATAAGATCCCAATACTATTCCATAATTCCAAAAGAGTCATCATAGTTGATATGAGTTTCTAAAGAACACCCAAAAATACGGGACCAAACATTTACAAGCTAAATAGACGATCCTTTACCAAAACTGGAATGGATCAGAACCAAGGTCCCATCCTCAAGCGGACTTAAGAATATTCTCCTAGACGGGCGAATGTCTATATCCAAACCCAACTTCGTGGCTATCTCCTTAGCCTCTGGGGCAGAGTTCTTAGCTTGTTCTAAATGTCTTGACACAAAAC
The DNA here is from genome assembly GCA_961763995.1 of Juglans cinerea. Lineage (NCBI taxonomy): Eukaryota > Viridiplantae > Streptophyta > Magnoliopsida > Fagales > Juglandaceae > Juglans > Juglans cinerea. The sequence continues at coordinate 12,338,565 of CAUIVZ010000008.1, read as the reverse complement.
TCATATCCTGCTTGAGCCTCAACATCTTCTGAGGGTCCAATGATGAAATATCGACATCGGACTCATTAACAAAAGCTACTATCTTTTTGAGTCACTATGCTGACACCTTAAGCAACTCTAGGGTGGACTGACGACGAGCTTCCACAATGAACTTGTCCTCAATTGTTTCCCTGATTCCATCCATACTCAATGGACTCGAGTACCTAGCAAAACTATCATTCTGAGTGAGGTATGATAGTTGGTAAATACAACAGTGAGATTTCGAGAAATCTCAGTAGGTAAACAAATAACATGCAACAGATATCATGAGCATATGAAGCAAACTTAACAATGAATGCATGGACATGTACTTATGCATATGCGCTTGACCTTCCAAAGACTTCGTATAAAAACATGGCATTCATAACCTTTGCTTTCATAAACATGCTTTCATCATTTCATACTTGCTCATTAACATACTTATGAGCTCGTAGTGTTTCTTGACTTATAACATAACATTGGATACCTCACGGCTCCCCTATGCACTGTGTGTTCCCCGTTAGTTGCCGCATCAACCATTGGCCACTTTGACCTAGGTGACTATGACTTGACTGTCATATACGACAACTCGCAATTCGCCTTCATCATAGGTGCACCCACAAGTTTTAGGTGCGATCCCGCTTCAGTGTCCTTTCTTTCAGGAACCATTAAGATCCGCCGACTGTACTTCGTTGACCTAGTGGTATCCCTCCATTTTAAGCACTCCTGAAGGACAGATGAATTCCAATAGGACATTCCCCCGTCCCAGCATTTGGGGCTGTGATAAAACTTTATTTTTTAAAAAAAGACTCTTTTCCTCTCAAAAATGGTTTTCACAATCCCAATGCATGTGACATGACAATGGACCTTAGAACTTTCATGAGACACATAAAATACCACAATGCTTCATCATAACCATGAATACCAAAATGTTCATCATAAAATAAAACATTCATATATGCTATACATATCCTGTTACAGCTTGAAAATATTAGAACTTGCGAACACATTCCCCTATAATAATTCAAGGCTTGTATATCAATCAAAAGCATACATTCCAAGATTTCATGTATTTCCCAAAAGCTTCAAACCCTAAAGTAACCAAAAATTGTTCTTATCACAAAAAACCCAAAGCACCAATTATCTTACTTCATTTATAAGGTTTGCCGAAAGCTTTTGTGTGGAGAACATGAAATCCAATCAACTTTTCATGAACTTGGAATCTTCTAATGCATTGAACAAGGATTTTAACAAGGAAACCTCATGAGTGCCGAAGCAATTTCTTATGTGTATGGATATATCCTGATATGAACCCGCGGGAACGAGATTCCCTTGAACCCACAGTCAATTTGAAAACTCCCCAAGAAAGCCAAAATCAAGTCAATGGATGGAGAACCTAGACCCGATGAAAACTCGTTTCAAGAACCTAGATTATATTAAAATCTAGACCCGTTGAAGAACCCGTCTCAAGAACCCAGATTACAAAGGAGGAACGCCACAAAGGTTGTGATTTACCTTTGATAAGTTCAAAAGTTCAATTAAGAACAAGAGGAGATAAACTCAACTCATAATGAAGAAATTCATTAAATTTCATAAACTTCATAAAACTGATTAGAATGAGGCTACATAGGGTATTTAAAGCAAAACCTAATGAAACCCTAGCCAAAATAAAACCCCCATCTTCCAAAAGTGCCCCTAGATGAACAGTGCCGCGGCTACAGTACTGCGCTACAGTAACTCGGCTACAGTAACCCTAACCCTAGTTAAATAAAATAATAACTTTCCCAACATGCCCTTGCATAGGCCCCCTTCAATGCTTCCCATAATAAACTCAATTATTCTAAACTAATAACATAAGTTATTTAAATGAATTAAATAAGTTGAAACGCTTCAAGAGCTCAAAGCGTTTAAGTCTTGTCGTTGCCCTCTTCCGTAGCTAATCATATAAATTAAAACTAGATCTTCATCCTTCAAGCCCCCCATCTTGAATGTTGGGCTTTTGCTAAACTTTTCCCAAGTCCTTCAATCCTTGCATTGTCTCCTTGATCTTCTTGGCCCATCTGGAAGTTGCAAATGATCTTTAAGACTAGGCCCATCTTGGTTCACATCATTCCCCCTCTCCTCAAAAGGATTCGACCTCGAATCTCCACTTGGATCAAAGGGAAAGTGGTTAGTAACATTGAAAATAGTAGAAACAGGATACTTACCTGGAAGATCCATTAGATATGCATTTTGATTAATTTGTTCAAGAATTTGGAATAGTCCATCCAAGCAACTCCTATAATCAACTGGTAAAGACTTTAAATCTAAAGGAGGAAATGGATTACGTCTATAAACAATTTCAATTGGTGAAAATTTAGTAGTAGCATGAACACTCCAATTATATGTAAACTCAATGAATGGAAAACAATACTCCCACAAATGTTCATGAAGCACATCTAAAGTCTTCCTCGAACCAAAATGACCACTCCAATATGTGAACTCAAGGAATGGCAAATGAAACTCCAGCAAACGTTCATGCAACAAGTCAATGAATGGCAAATGATACTCCCACAAGCGTTCATGCAACACGTCTGAAATCTTATTTTCACCAAAATGACCACTCCAATTATATGCAAACTTAAAGAAATGCAAAATATACTCCCGCAAATGTTCATGCAACACGTCAATGTATGGCAAATGATACTCCCACCAACGTTCGTGCAATACATCAATGAATGACAAATGATACTTCCACAAACGTTCGTGTAACACGTCTTTGAATGGCAAATGATATTCCCACAAACATTCATGCAACACAACAAAAGTCTTCCTTACACCAAGGTTACCCAACAAACCACCATGTCCATCACACACAAGCAACTTCAGCATAAAACTAGTAGGCACACAAAATCTATTCTTTCTAAACAAGTACCAATCTAGTTTATAGAACTTACCAAAAAATGCTTTCTCACATGTTCCATACATACTAGCAAAGTCATCATCATTAGCATGCAATTCCTTATCATATTCAAGTCTCAACAATTTTGCATCTAAAATGAAGACAAGGACATACCTTCTTGCTAAAGCATCAACCACTTTAGCATGCATTTTAAACCCATAGGAACGAGATTCCGCGGGAACGAGATTCCCTTGTGATATGAACCCGCGGGAATGAAATCCCTTGAACCCAAAGTCAATTTGAAAACTCCCCAAGAAAGCCAAAATCAAGTCAATGGATGGAGAACCTAGACCCGATGAGAACTCGTTTCAAGAACCTAGATTATATTAAAATGTAGACCCGTTGAAGAACCCGTCTCAAGAACCCAGATTACAAAGGAGGAACGCCACAAAGGTTGTGATTTACCTTTGATAAGTTCAAAAGTTCAATTAAGAACAAGAGGAGATAAACTCAACTCACAATGAATAAATTCATTAAATTTCATAAACTTCATAAACTGATTAGAATGAGGCTACATAGAGTATTTAAAGCAAAACCTAATGAAACCCTAGCCAAAATAAACCCCCATCTACCAAAAGTACCCCTGGATGAACAGTGTCGCGGCTACAGTGCCGCGCTACAGTAACCCTAACCCTAGTTCAATAAAATAATAACTTTCCCAACATGCCCTTGCATAGGCCCCCTTAAGTGCTTCCCATAATAAACTCAATTATTCTAAACTAATAACATAAGTTCTTTAAATGAATTAAATAAGTTGAAACCCTTCAAGAGTTCAAAGCCTTTAAGTCTTGTCGTTGCCCTCTTCCGTAGCTAATCTAATGAATTAAAACTGGATCTTCATCCTTCAAGCCCCATCTTGAATGTTGGGCTTTTGCTAAACTTGTCCTAGGTGGATTGCATCAATCCTTGCATTGTCTCCTTGATCTTCTTGGCCCATCTGGAAGTTGCAAATGATCTTTAAGACTAGGCCCATCTTTATTCCCATCATTCCCCCTCTCCTCAAAAGGATTCGACCTCGAATCTCCACCTGGATCAAAGGGAAAGTGGTTAGTAACGTTGAAAATAGTAGAAACAGGATACTTACCTGGAAGATCCATTAGATATGCATTTTCATTAATTTGTTCAAGAATTTGGAATAGTCCATTCAAGCTACTCCTATAATCAACTGGTAAAGACTTTAAATCTAAAGGAGGAAATGGATTAAGTCTATAATCAATTTCAAGTGGTGAAAATTTAGTAGTAGCATGAACACTCCAATTATATGTAAACTCAATGAATGGCAAATGATACTCCCACAAACGTTCATGCAACACATCTGAAATCTTATTTTCACCAAAATGACCACTCCGATTATATGCAAACTCAATGAAATGCAAATGATACTGCCGCAAATGTTCATGCAACATGTCAATGTATGGCAAATGATACTCCCACCAACGTTCGTGCAATACATCAATGAATGACAAATGATACTCCCACAAACGTTCGTGTAACACGTCTTTGAATGGCAAATGATATTCCCACAAACATTCATGCAACACAACAAAAGTCTTCCTTACACCAAGGTTACCCAACAAACCACCATGTCCATCACACACAAGCAACTTCAGCATAAAACTAGTAGGCACAAAAAATCTATTCTTTCTAAACAAGTACCAATCTAGTATATAGAACTTACCAAAAGATGCTTTCTCACATGTTCCATACATACTAGCAAAGTCATCATCATTAGCATGCAATTCCTTATCATATTCAAGTCTCAACAATTTTGCATCTAAAATGAAGACAAGGACATACCTTCTTGCTAAAGCATCAACCACAAAATTTTTCATACCTTGTGTGTATTTGAATATATGAGGAAAAGTCTCAATACAATCCTCCCGCTTAGCTTGCATTTTAGTCAACAACTTACCTTGTCCCTTTAAATGTGTTAATGACTCATGTTTTTCCAAGAAAGGTCGGTTAGGAATTGTCGCACCTGGCACAAAATCAATATAGTGCTCTATCTCCCTAATAGGTGGCATTCCACTAAATACACCACTTGGAAACACGACCTGATATCCCTGCAACAAAGAGATAACAATACTAGGCAAACATACGTCAAGTTCGTTAGGATTAAGACTTGCCTTAGCATAAAAACTCACTTTTCTCTTTGTTTTTCTCTCACTTTCTTCACACTCTCTTTTCTTTCCACTCTCTTTTTCTTTTTCACTCTCTTTTTTCCTTCCACACACTTTTTTATTTTCACTCTCTTTTTTTCTGTCACTCTCTTTTTCTTCATCTTTTTTTGTACTCCCGACCTCACAATTATTTTTTAACTCATTCTCTCTTGTGCTTGAGGTCTTATTCTCACCCTCTTCTTTTTTCTCTCTCATTTTTCTCTCTTTCTCCATTTCAGTCTCACTATTTCTTTTCTTCTCAATCTCATCTTCACTCTTGTTTTTCAGCTCAATCTCACTTTCACTCTCACTTTCACTCTTGCTTTTCAGCTCATTCTCACTTTCACTCTTGCTTGTTTGCTCAATCTCCTTTTCACTTTTTCTTTTTTGATCACTCTCATTTTCACTCTTTCTTTTTTGAGCAACCTCACTTTTCAATTTCAATTGGTCCGCATGGACATGTGTTGGAGTTAAAGGAGCAAGTTTGATTGTTTTTCCATCCTTAACTCATCATGGATCACATTCCTATCATACTCCCATGGCTTCCCTAACAAAATATGACCAGCATGAGTAGGCACAACATCACAAAGGACCATATCCTGATATTTCCCAATTGAAAAAGAAACTAGCACTTGCTTATTTACCCTAACCTCCCCACAATCACTCAACCACTGCAACATGTATGGTCTAGGGTGTTTCAAGGTACGTAAATTCAATTTCTCAACTAAAGTAGTGCTAGCCAAATTAATACAACTCCTCAAATCAATGACCATACTACATACCTTGTTGTTGATGTGGCATCTAGTATGAAAAACGTTCTCACTCTGCTGCTCTGTATCATTCATCTTAATTTGTGTATTGAGTGCACGCCTAGCAACAAGAGACTCACCATACTCTTCTTTCTCATACCCATTCTCAATACTAGGCTCATGTCGCCTCCTACCCCTCTCACCTTGCAGATTTCTAATTAGTTTTTCTTGATTATCCATCCTATCCCTCACTTCACCCAATACCAAGTTCAACCGCCCAAACTGTTGTTGCATGGCTTGCAACACAAAAGATGAGTTATCTGCCACACCGTTTGGTGATGAGTCACTTCTATGAGACATCATAATATGCTGCACAAAAAGAATGTTAGTGAAAAACCTCACACACTCCCTTACGTGTTTACACTCAAATAATGGCACTCCACTCGTGTTTCACTCTTAATGGCTTTTTCCCGATAATAGTCTCACACCCTCTTGCCTTTTACCTCAATAGTTTTCCCGCTCAAGTTCTTTAAGAACAAGTTGAACTAAATCAAGACAATACAACCTTGTATTATTCCAACCAGTAATATAGATCAAAGAAACAAGGAATTAATAAAATGACACGAGACTCAAGGAATTTATACGAGGGAAAGAGTAATTATAACAAGATACCAACTAGAAAGATGTAATCAGCTCTTATGATGATAAAAGCTGAATCAACAAATACTTTCTTTCTCTTTATTGAAACTATGTAGCAACTTTGAATATGCTACCTTCTCTTTTCTTCTTCTTCTTCCTCTTCTTTTTTTGTTTTTTTTTTCGAATTTTCTTTTCTTTTCTTTTCTTTTCTTTTCCTTTCTTTTCTTTTCTTTTCCTTTCTTTTCTTTTCTTTTCTTTTCTCTAATTCAATCACAAATAGCAAGATTCAATTGTGAAAATCAAGCAATTGAATTCAAGCACGACAATGAAGTAGAAGAGAATCAATGGAACGGCACTCCAAGCAACAGATAAACTTAGAGATGCAGGAAACCCTAGAATTTTGAAACCCTAGGTGATGCAAATTTCAGCCAAACCCAAAATCCTAAGAATTTTGGCAGCCTACTTTATGTTTCTATTTTTTTTTTGGAAACCCTAGAACAATGAAGCCCTAGAGTTAAATTAATGGATGCGATAATTAAAAGATAGAATCAGACCTGATTGGAAACCTTGCTCTGATACCAAATGATCTGAACCCGCGGGAATGAAATCCCTTGAACCCACAGTCAATTTGAAAACTCCCCAAGAAAGCCAAAATCAAGTCAATGGATGGAGAACCTAGACCCGATGAGAACTCGTTTCAAGAACCTAGATTATATTAAAATCTAGACCCGTTGAAGAACCCGTCTCAAGAACCCAGATTACAAAGGAGGAACGCCACAAAGGTTGTGATTTACCTTTGATAAGTTCAAAAGTTCAATTAAGAACAAGAGGAGATAAACTCAACTCACAATGAATAAATTCATTAAATTTCATAAACTTCATAAACTGATTAGAATGAGGCTACATAGAGTATTTAAAGCAAAACCTAATGAAACCCTAGCCAAAATAAACCCCCATCTTCCAAAAGTACCCCTGGATGAACAGTGCCGCGGCTACAGTGCCGCGCTACAGTAACTCGACTACAATAACCCTAACCCTAGTTCAATAAAATAATAACTTTCCCAACATGCCCTTGCATAGGCCCCCTTAAGTGCTTCCCATAATAAACTCAATTATTCTAAACTAATAACATAAGTTCTTTAAATGAATTAAATAAGTTGAAACCCTTCAAGAGTTCAAAGCCTTTAAGTCTTGTCGTTGCCCTCTTCCGTAGCTAATCTAATGAATTAAAACTGGATCTTCATCCTTCAAGCCCCATCTTGAATGTTGGGCTTTTGCTAAACTTGTCCCAGGTGGATTGCATCCATCCTTGCATTGTCTCCTTGATCTTCTTGGCCCATCTGGAAGTTGCAAATGATCTTTAAGACTAGGCTCATCTTTGTTCCCATCACCTTGAACCCACAGTCAATTTGAAAACTCCCCAAGAAAGCCAAAATCAAGTCAATGGATGGAGAACCTAGACCCGATGAAAACTCGTTTCAAGAACCTAGATTATATTAAAATCTAGACCTGTTGAAGAACCCGTCTCAAGAACCCAGATTACAAAGGAGGAACGCAACAAAGGTTGTGATTTACCTTTGATAAGTTCAAAAGTTCAATTAAGAACAAGAGGAGATAAACTCAACTCACAATGAATAAATTCATTAAATTTCATAAACTTCATAAAACTGATTAGAATGAGGCTACATAGGGTATTTAAAGCAAAACCTAATTAAACCCTAGCCAAAATAAAACCCCCATCTTCCAAAAGTGCCCCTGGATGAACAGTGTCGCGGCTACAGTAACTCGGCTACAGTAACCCTAACCCTAGTTAAATAAAATAATAACTTTCCCAACATGCCCTTGCATAGGCCCCCTTCAATGCTTCCCATAATAAACTCAATTATTCTAAACTAATAACATAAGTTATTTGAATGAATTAAATAAGTTGAAACGCTTCAAGAGCTCAAAGCGTTTAAGTCTTGTCGTTGCCCTCTTCCGTAGCTTATCAAATAAATTAAAACTGGATCTTCATCCTTCAAGCCCCCCATCTTGAATGTTGGGCTTTTGCTAAACTTTTCCCAAGTGGATTGCATCAATCCTTGCATTGTCTCCTTGATCTTCTTGGCCCATCTGGAAGTTGCAAATGATCTTTAAGACTAGGCCCATCTTGGTTCCCATCATTCCCTTTCATGATCTTAGTCCAAGCCGAAATGGTAAAATGCAACATTCATATTCAACCAACATAGAACATGCCAATACCCTACATGGCTTCCTTCTTTATCTCTTTCCACAATATACACATCTTCCATAACTCATTTCAATCATACTTTTGAACAATCATATCAAAAGATATTTATAGCACATAGAAGAACAAGAATATCATAAAAGACCATACAAAACGGAAACAACCAACAACTTCACAAGCCATATACATAAAATATCCAAGTACAAGTTGGAGGTGTACTTACAAAAATCTGAAATATATTTTTATAGCAAGCAAGCTGAAAAATCACATATAATACTAGTTAGAAACATTGCTCAAGAAAAACCCAAACCCATGTGTTCATGTGTAGTGATTCTTACACCTTTTTCTTTCCAAGAAACTCCAAGTTTTCAAACCCTTCCCTCTTTGAATCCGAAACCTGCCTTCAATAAAAACCCTAGCTAGAACTCACTAGTGTTGTGACCTTCTTACCTCAAAACACCATGTTTTAGAGCTTAAAGACAAGCAGGGTTACATTATCCTTTTTGAGGAAAACCCTAATCTAACCATGTGAGTGTAGACGTGGTTCACATGGAATAACTTTCTTAAAACATGAACTATCTTCTTCTAGCTCAAGTGTGCATGTGTGAGAGCATAAGTTCTAGATGAACTTGGCTTAAACCAAGACCCCTCTCTTCCTTGAAGTCGTGCGTGTGTGTGTGGGGGTAGCAAAAGCGAAGTTGGTTTCATACCTTCTAGGTCTTCCTCTTGCAAGTGTCTCTTCACTTTGTTTACTCACAAAGGGTTGTTTGGATGGTGAGAAAGTGATGGATACTTAGAAGAAAAGAGGGTAGCCAAAACTTACAAGAGCAAAACACAAAATGGCCAAAGGTTCTAGGGTTTTTGGCTCCTTCCTTTTATAGACACTCATGGGATTTCTTCTAGCTCATCATTGGATTGAGTTGGAAACCCTAAGACATCTTCTTGCATGTGGCGTCCTCTCCCTCAATCCGAAACTCACTTCCTCTTTTGCCCTTTCTTTTCTTGTCTTGGTTCGATGTATCTTATGGCTAAAGAGTCTTGTACTAAACTCAAATTTCCCTCCATTTCTTACAAGTGTGCATGTGAAGTGTGTGTGCATATACATGGGCTACCGAAACCTTACACTTCCCTAGGAGATTTTCCTTTTCACCATACATTTGGACAAACAAGTGATTGGTCTTTTTTGGCACAAAGAATCTTGCCCTAGCCGTCCACCTCAAGGGGTTTCTTACACAAAATATTCTTCTAGAAGCCATTAGGCATGTAGCCTCCTTCCAAGCTTGATCTTGCTCCTTCCCAAGAAAACCTTTTTGCCTACCTTCATGCATTGAAGATACATGGCAAAAAGCAGCCTTCTTTCTTTTCCATTGTTGCCGTCCATGGCCTTTGCCCTTTTCTAGTTCCACTTTCCCATATTCCTAATCATTTCCTTCTAGGTTCCTTCCCCATAGTGACATATGTAAAATGCTTTCTTCCACAAGCAAAGATCTTCTTCATGCCTGCGTGACACATGGCAAAAAGTGGGAGATTTTCCTATGGTAGTAGGCATGCAAGCCAAAATTCCTAGCTCCTTCTCACCTCTCTTCCCTTATTTCCATCTAGATTCATCAAGTCATATGCATAACCTCATTGGATGTCTTGTTATGCATAAACCTCAAGTTGGGCGTGAAACCCTAATTCCATTGGGTTTCAAAAACCCTAATTTCCTACAAGGGCCGAAACTCTCATGGGCTTAAAAAAAATTTACTCAAAAGCCTAGAAAGTCTTGGTCATCACACCAAGTACTCCAAAAGTTTACAAATATCAACCTCTAACATATTAATCACTCAAACTTGGCAGATAGTAAGCATGAACAAAACTCAACTTTTTCACTAAATGAAAATCAGATTACACATATAATATGGAACCCCGAGACATAGCATGCACTGGCTTTGAACAAAAAGTCTAAATCCTTGATTTACATGCATATATACTTGAAACAACATATCTCACATTTAGGTTCTAACTTGATCTAAGCACCATATTCAACATGTCTTAAAAACTCACAACATCAAAGAAACCATTAACTCGAGATCCTCCAAACCATGCATAACTGCAAGCCTCTTTGGACGTTTATCAAAATCCAACAAAACCGTAGTCATAAAGCTTTAAAAGTCCAACTTAAACCATAGATCAAAGCTTTAAGAACAAGAGTTTATAAAATCAAAACCATGGATCTAAGTTTCATTATGGGTTAATCAGTTTCATTAAGGTTGGTAGTGGGATTAGCATTAATATTGGTACTTAGTCTTAATTTGCTAAGGATTAGAGAGGCAAGCCCATTAGTAATTTTGGTGAGGCTTTTTAGGACCCAAGTGCATTCATGGGCCTAGCCCAAGGAAACCTTGAACCAAGCCCTTAGGAAATCAAGGCTAGTTCTAGCCTAAGTATAGGAAGGTATAAGGGCTTTGGTGTAGATTGGACCTTTGGCCCTTTTCAAGCTCATATGGCCCAAAGTCATGTTTGGACTCATTTTACCATTAAAATACCAAAAGCCCAATACACTATACCATTGGTTAACTTAAGCCCAAATCACACTCAAAGTACCCAAATTAAGTTTTGAAAATTTGCTAAGGCCATTAACTATCATACTTGAGGTTAGTGCACTTTAAGCTATGCTTTGAAGCTTAATCATGCTTAATCTTTTCTTAAACTTTTTAATTCAAATTTTCTTGAATTAATACTCCCTTAAACCATGATTAGACCATTTTAATACCCTAGCTAAACCATTCCACGTGTCATTAAGAAAAATGACATAACAAGCCCAAACCATGCTTCAATTGGTTTTGTGCATTGCCCTTTGTAATGCTCGAACTGTTTTGCCCTTGGGCCCAACATTTTTGTAGTTTATCCTTAAGGGTAATATGGTCCTTAAACACCTCATGAGACCCTCCAAAACTCAGTTTGAGCCTTGGACGAAACTGGTTGCATCAACCAACTCATAGAACCAAACCGAGTGCACCTTGGTCTAGTTTGTGTAGGAACCATTTGGATTGAATTTGAACCAGCCTCCTGCCTTGGTTTGCACCACCACCCCATGCCACCTCCTCCACCCAATCACCAAGAATTCCCATGACCATCATGAAGAATTTTGACTCATTTTGCCTGCCCAAAAAGATCCAAAACCGAACTAATTTTCTGCCACCACAAAACCACCTTCATCCACTTATTTTCAAGGGTGGTTTGAGGGATCTTCTGCCATCCAAATGATGCCCCATGACTTGGAGTTATTTACAGGACCTTTTATAAAATATTTTTAGAAAGGACGACGGGAATTACCGTCCGATTTAAAATTTTCACTTGCATACCCAGGGTGCAAGACTCCACGTTTATAAAATAAAATGTGCTTTGGTAATAAAAGAGGTTACTGCGGAAAACATTAATTTTAATAATAAAAAGGCTCTCTCGTACTTTTATAACTCGTGCCTAGACTTCCGGGCTCTTTTCCCTATGGGCCGTGTCCCTCCTGGCCTTTTAGTTCCTGTGGGGGGAAGGGCATACATAAACACTAAAATGAGTCGAAGACTCGTAAGCATTACTTCATACAGTTAAAATATAACAACATAGGTTTTCATTCATGCATTCATCATTCGTACATACTATTACGTGCATGCATATGTGTCGTGCGTGCGTTCCTTTGAAAACGTCACTGGACGAGGTTTAGCTTTTAAACATGGGCTTTCTTTTCGTAAAACGTTTCTCCCGTCAGTGCCTTCATTTCTTAAAGAGTCGTGCTCTCGTGCATTCATGCGTACATTCATTCATGCATACATACATTCCTTTTCTTTTCACTTTCATGCATTCATGCATACATACATTCTTTCTTTTCACTTTCATAGGCCGGTACACACTGTTACGCCCCGTGTGTTAGGGTTAGCGGCCCTATGGCCAATGGATTCGCCAATGGCCGTGGGTGGGAATCTCATTCCGTTAGGGTGCAGCACTGGGTGCACTACCAGGACTACTGCCCGGCATTGCAATCTGCCCATTCATTCATTGGGTACCCCTTTTTATTCATTCATGTGGCCATTACGTATTTTCATACATTAAACGTTCAGTTCATTCAGTCCTTTCATTTCATTTCTTCATTCATTCATGCCAACTCTAAAGAGCTGGAGCTTTCATTCTTTTCTTATATTTCGTTTAACATGTCCTTTCATGAGAAAACGTTCTTTTTCGTGAGAAAACATTTTTTCATGAGCATGTGCATAAACATCTTCTTTTCATGACATTCGTAAAACATCCGTTCGTGGCATCGTAAAACATTTAAAACGTTGGCCTTCATGGCATCCACAAGCATCACCTTTAAACGTCATCTCTCGTGGTGTCAACGAGCGTTACCTCGTGGCGTCCATGAGAGCGTTGGTTCGTAGGATCCATGAAAGCGTCCGATTTCATGTCTTTCAAGCATTTACATCAGTTCGTGGATTTTCGTAGAAAATAGATACAATAGATACAACGTATAGTCATCCATTCACATGCATACAATTAATACTTTGGGTGCGTAAAAAGGGGCTGCACGGAGGGGCCGTACATACTTATACGTTTGAACACTTATCGTTTTCTTTCTTAAAACGTCTTTCGTCTTTTTGTAAGGCATCTTAAAGGAAAAGCGTTTCATTTTCATTTTCATTTTCGTATCTCTTAGAAAACTCTAGAAGAGTAAGAACGTAACGCTTACCTAGGCTCCATGCTACTTGCATATCATGTAGTCCATTCATGTGCTTGTCAAATGGAAACCTACACGCATACACATAACCTTAACGTCATTTTCTATCTAGTACATAAGCAACTTAAACTTAGAAAGCACAAGCTTCACTTCACTTGGAACACTCTCCTTCTATCTCGTGTTCTTGTGTGTTCCCTACTAAGTTAAAACCTTCGGGGACCCATTACGGTCACCCCATCTTCCAACTCATGTCTTGCCTTGAGTGTTCATCCACTAAAGTGAACTCATGATTCACCTTAGGATTAAGACACTATGATATGAACCCGCGGGAAAGGAATCCCTTGAACGCACAATCAATTTGAAAACTCCCCAAGAAAGCCAAGATCAAATCAATGGATAGAGAACCTAGACCCGATGAGAACTCGTTTCATGAACCTAGATTATATTAAAATCTAGACCCGTTGAAGAACCCGTCTCAAGAACCCAGATTATAAAGGAGGAACGCCACAAACGTTCTGATTTACCTTTGATAAGTTCAAAAGTTCAATTAAGAACAAGAGGAGTAAAACTCAAGTCGCAATGAATAAATTCATCAAATTTCATAAACTTCATAAACTGATTAGAATGAGGCTACATAGAGTATTTAAAGCAAAACCTAATGAAACCCTAGCCAAAATAAACCCCCATCTTCCAAAAGTACCCCTGGATGAACAGTGCCGCTGCTACAATGCCACGCTACAGTAACTCGGCTACAGTAACCCTAACCCTAGTTCAATAAAATAATAACTTTCCCAACATGCCCTTGCATAGGCCACCTTAAGTGCTTCCCATAATAAACTTAATTATTCTAAAGAAATAAAATAAGTTCTTTAAATGAATTAAATAAGTTGAAACCCTTCAAGTGCCCAAAGCCTTTAATTTTTGTCGTTGCCCTCTTCCGTAGCTAATCAAATAAATTAAAACTGGATCTTCATCCTTCAAGCCCCATCTTGAATGTTGGACTCTTGCTAAACTTGTCCCAAGTGGATTGTATCAATCCTTGCATTGTCTCCTTGATCTTCTTGGCCCATCTGGAAGTTGCAAATGATCTTTAAGACTAGGCCCATCTTGGTTCCCATCATTCCCCCTCTCCTCAAAAGGATTCGACCTCGAATCTCCTCCTGGATCAAAGGGAAAATGGTTAGTAACATTGAAAATAGTAGAAACAAGATAGTTACCTGGAAGATCCATTACATATGCATTTTCATTAATTTGTTCAAGAATTTGGAAAAGATCATCCAAGCTACTCCGGTCATCATCAGGTAAAGGTGTTAAATCTAAAGTAGTAAATGGATTAAGTCCAAAAACAATTTCAAATGGTGAAAATTTAGTAGTAGCATGAACACTCCAATATTATGTAAACTCAATAAATGGTAAACAATACTCCCACAAATGTTCATGAAACACATCTAAAGTCTTCCTCGAACCAAAATGACCACTCCAATATGCAAACTCAATGAATGGCAAATGATACTCCCGGAAACGTCCATGTAACAATTCAATGAATGGCAAATGATACTCTCACAAACGTTCATGAAACAAACCTAAATCTTTCCTTATACCAAAATGACCACTCCAATTAAATGCAAACTCAATGAACGACAAGTAACACTTCAACAAATGTTTATGCAACACGTTAATGAATGACAAATTATGCTTCCACAAACGTTCAAGTAATACGTCAATGAATGACAAATGGTACTCCCACAAACGTTCATGCAACACATCAATTAATGAAAAATGATACTTCCATAAACGTCCATGCAACACGTCATTGAATGGCAAATGATAGTCCCAAAAATGTTCATGCAACACAACAAAAGTCTTCCTTATACCAAGGTCACCCAACAAACAACCATGTCCATCACACACAAGCAACTTACGCATAAAACTAGTAGGCACACAAAATATATTCTCTCTAAACAAGTACCAATCTAGTTTATAGAACTTACCAAATGTTGCTTTCTCACATGTTCCATACACACTAGCGAAGTCATCATCATTAGCATGCAATTTCTTATCATATTCAAGTCTCAACAATTCTGCATCTAAAATGAAGACAAAGACATACCTTCTTGCTAAAGCGTCAACAACAAAATTTTTCATACCTTGTGTGTATTTCAATACATGAGAAAAAATCTCAATACAGTCCTCCCACTTAACATGCATTCTAGTCAACAACTTACCTTGTCCCTTCAAGTATATCAAGGACTCATGTTCTTCAAATAAAGGTTGGTTAGGAATTGTTGCACCTGGCACAAAATCAATGTAGTACTCTATATCCCTAATAGGTGGCAATCCACTAAACACACCGCTAGGAATCATGACCTTAAATCCCTGCAACAAAGAAACAACAATACTAGGCAAACATACGTCAAGTTCGTTAGGATTAAGACTTGCCTTAGCATAAAAACTCACTTTTCTCTTTATTTTTCTCTCACTTTCTTCACACTCTCTTTTCTTTCCACTCTCTTTTTCTTTTTCACTCTCTTTTTTCCTTTCACACTCTTTTTTCTTTTCACTCTCTTTTTTCCTGTCACTCTCTTTTTCTTCATCTTTTTTTGTACTCTCGACCTCACAATTATTTTTCAACTCATTCTCTCTTGTGCTTGAGGTCTTATTCTCACCCTCTTTTTTTTTCTCTCTTATTTTTCTCTCTTTCTCCATTTCGGTCTCACTATTTCTTTTCTTCTCAATCTCATCTTTACTCTTGCTTTTCAGCTCAATCTCACTTTCATTCTCACCTTCACTATTGCTTTTTAGCTCATTCTCACTTTCACTCTTGCTTGTTTGCTCAATCTCCTTTTCACTTTTTCTTTTTTGATCACTCTCATTTTCACTCTTTCTTTTTTGAGCAACCTCACTTTTCAATTTCAATTGGTCCCCATGGTCATGTGTTGAAGTTAAAGGAGCAAGTTTGATTGTTTTTCCATCCTTTTCAAAACTGTACATGTTCCTTAACCCATCATGGATCACATTGCTATCATACTGCCATGGCTTCCCTAACAAAATATGACCAGCATGCATAGGCACAACATCACAAAGGACCATATCCTGATATTTCCCAATTGAAAAAGAAACTAGCACTTGCTTATTTACCCTAACCTCCCCACAATCACTCAACCACTGCAACATGTATGATCTAGGGTGTTTCAAGGTACGTAAATTCAATTTCTCAACTAAAGTAGTGCTAGCCAAATTAAGACAACTCCTCAAATCAATGACCATACTACATACATTGTTGTTGATGTGGCATCTAGTATGAAAAACGTTCTCACTCTGCTGCTCTGTATCATTCATCTTAATTTGTGTATTGAGTGCACGCCTAGCAACAAGAGACTCACCATACTCTTCTTTCTCATACCCATTCTCAATACCAGGCTCATGTCGCCTCCTACCTCTCTCACCTTGCAGATTTCTAATCACTTCTTCTTGATTATCCATCATATCCCTCACTTCACCCAACACCAAGTTCAACCGCTCAAACTATTGTTGCATGGCTTGCAACACAAAATATGAGTTATCTGCCACACAGTTTGGTGATGAGTTACTTCTATGAGACATCATAATATGCTGCACAAAAAGAATGTTAGTGAAAAACCTCACACACTCCCTTACGTGTTTACAATCAAATAATGGCACTCCACTCGTGTTTCACTTTTAATGGCTTTTTCCCGATAATAGTCTCACACCCTCTTGCCTTTTACCTCAATAGTTTTCCCGCTCAAGTTCTTTAAGAACTAGATTGAACTAAATAAAGACAATACAACCTTGTATTATTCCAACCAGTAATATAGATCAAAGAAACAAGGAATGAATAAAATGACACGAGACTCAAGGAATTTATACGAGGGAAAGAGTAATTATAAAACAAGATACCAACTAGAAAGATGTAATCAGCTCCTATGATGAAAAAAGCTCAATCAACAAATACTTTCTTTCTCTTTGTTGAAACTATGTAGCAACTTTGAACATGCTACCTTCTCTTTTCTTCTTCTTCTTCTTCCTCTTCTTCTCTCCTTTTCTTTTTTTTTTTTTTTGTATTTTCTTTTCTTTACTTTTCTTTTCTTTTCCTTTCTTTTCCTTTCTTTTCTTTTCTTTTCTTTTCTCTAATTCAATCAGAAATAACAATATTCAATTGTGAAAATCAAACAATTGAATTCAAGCACGACAATGAAGTAGAAGAGAATCAATGAAACGGCACTCCAAGCAATAGATAAACTTAGAGATGCAGGAAACCCTAGAATTTTGAAACCCTAGGTGATGCAAATTTCAGCCAAACCTAAAATCCTAAGAATTTTGGCAGCCTACTTTTTGTTTCTATTTTTTTTTTTTTTGGCAACCCTAGAACAAAGAAGCCCTAGAATTAAATTAAAGGATGCTAAAATTCAAAGATAGAATCAGACCTGATTGGAAACCTTGCTCTGAATACCAAATGATATGAACCCGCGGGAATGGAATCCCTTGAACCCACAATCAATTTGAAAACTCCCCAAGAAAGCCAAAATCAAGTCAATGGATGGAAAACCTAGACCCGATGAGAACTCGTTTCAAGAACCTAGATTATATTAAAATCTAGACCCGTTGAATAACCCGTCTCAAGAACCCAGATTATAAAGGAGGAACGCCACAAAGGCTGTGATTTACCTTTGATAAGTTCAAAAGTTCAATTAAGAACAAGAGGAGTAAAACTCAACCCACAATGAATAAATTCATCCAATTTCATAGACTTCATAAACTGATTAGAATGAGGCTACATATAGTATTTAAAGCAAAACCTAATGAAACTCTAACCAAAATAAACCCCCATCTTCCAAAAGTACCACTGGATGAATAGTGCCGCTGCTACAGTGCCACGCTACAGTAACTCGGCTACAGTAACCCTAACCCTAGTTCAATAAAATAATAACTTTCCCAACATGCCCTTGCATAGGCCCCCTTAAGTGCTTCCCATAATAAACTCAAATATTCTAAACAAATAAAATAAGTTCTTTATATGAATTAAATAAGTTGAAACCCTTCAAGTGCCCAAAGCCTTTAAGTTTTGTCGTTGCCCTCTTCCGTAGCTAATCAAATGAATTAAAACTAGATCTTCATCCTTCAAGCCCCATCTTGAATGTTGGACTCTTGCTAAACTTGTCCCAAGTGGATTGCATCAATCCTTGCATTGTCTCCTTGATTTTCTTGGCCCATCTAGAAGTTGCAAATGATCTTTAAGACTAGGCCCATCTTGGTTCCCATCACACTAAGGCCTCTGTCTCATTCTTCTCATTAACCTCATTCCGACGCATGACTTAAACCAATTAAGTCACGCATCCCGTCCTTAGACAGTACACTCGTCACTTTCTTCATGCATCTTAGCCCATACAAACCCTCATTCCCATCCATACAAACTACACAGTTCTAAGCCAACTCTGAGACTTAAGCACCGTGTAACTATACTCAGGATAGATTACCCATTACACTTGGTGAATCCGTCCGGCACATGTGTCTCACCACATTACACATGTACTCTACCCCTTATCACCTAAGATCAACATATATAACACGTTGATCAACAGCTTCGAGGGACAAGGGCCATACTCCGATACCAACCTTCTCTTAACCCGGCTAGCATGACTCCTCATGCTACCCGTCCCTTTGACAGTTCATTCCAACACTTAAAACGACAAGACTCCAATCATAACCATGTCTTATGCCACGTCATACAGCTCGAGACTATTCCCAAGCTACACCGTGACCTTGTCGCGTTACCCAACATTCTGGTACATAAATTCCTAACTCATCATGAGTACGATTCCTTACGTACTCCCGACACATCGTGACATCTTGTCACGTTCCCATTATGCCATTCATACCCTATCACTTCACCACATGGCAAGCACGACTGTCAGAAACCACGTCACGAGGTGACGTTGCCCAGTCATGCTTCCGCTGCGTACTCTTCTACTTATTTCGCTTCTTCATCCTTATTCCCAGCCGTAAGTCCAACACGGTGACACTTGTCACCTTAGACTACAGGCTTCACCTTAATTACTCTGGGACACTGTTCCACAATTCCCGACTCTACTCATCACGTTTCACGCCCATAAATCACACAACCATCCTTATCACTGCGACACGCCACACGTCATATCGCTGCATCTCATGGAGTACATCACATGCGTACTCTCTTCTCACATGCTACGCCACATCACCACCATGGCGTACCCGCCATATAGTACATCACTTCACCACACAGAGTACACTCATCGTGTACTCGTCCCATTCCACATACACCACATTACCATTATGGCATACAGCCATATGGTACATCAATCCGCCATACGGAGTACATTCCACATGTACTCCCTTCACACACATCACGCCACATCACCATTATGGCATATCCGCCACATGGTGCATCGTTCCGCCACATGAAGTACATTCCATATGTACTCCTTTCATATACACTACACCACATCACCATCATGGCATACAGCCACATGGTGCATCACTCCACCACATGGAGTACACTCCACGTGTACTCCATTCACATGCATTACGCCACATTACTATTACGGCATACTCGCCATATGGTACATCACCCCGTCATACGGAGTACATTCCACATGTACTCTCTTCATATACCATACCCCCACACAGAGAGTACACTTAGCGTGTACTCTTCCCATTCCACACTACGCCAGGAGGGTATATTTTACATATACTCTCCTTATCTCACCTTATGCCACAAACAAAGTAGACCTAGTGTGTACTATTTCCATTCCATCTGCCATGTCACCAAACCACACTACACAGCACAGTCCACAACACTTCACAGCACACTTCCCAATTACGCCCAACACTTCACAGTACACTACACGACACAACACATCTCCACCCAACACATATATGCCCAACACTTCACTACACAGAATGCCCAACACTTCATCACACATCGCCACATCACAATACCACAACTCCTCAAATACCAACAGCATAGTCCACAACCTAGTCAACTAATCAATATCTAACATAAATAACGAGGGGTAGAGGGTTATACCATTGACGGGATAACCCGTGCGTTGCTCGTTGATCGTCATAGCCGATGATGTCGGAAGTATCGTACGTGGCGGCTAACCCACGTATGTTAACTGTTTAGGCGTTTGGATAGCTAGGTGTGGTCTTGGAAGGGCTCGTGATGGCCTTGTGATGGCGATGAAAGGCGGTACACAGCGTATCTAGCCGTGTACAGTGGCAGTCAGTCACGCGCAGTGACTGTCCATCACGTGCAGTGGTTACCCACCACATAAAGTGGTGGTTTGGACCTAGGGCTTGGCTAAGGGAAGAGAAGCCGTGGGAGAGTGAGAGAGAGTGTGCATGCGTGGGTGGTAGATCGGGGACGTAGGTGGTTGGGTTGGCTCGGTGGTGGCCTGAGGAGGCTGGAGGTGGTGGTTACCAGCCGTGGGTGGCGGTGCACTGCGGTGAAAGGCGTGCAACCCGTGCGTGTGAAGAGAGGAAGCCCGTGCGTGGAGTAGGGGCTTCTGGCCATGGGTTCGAGGGAGGAGGAAGGGGGAGACTAGGAGGTACTTGTGGTGGTATCCGGTGGCCAAGGTGGTCGCGTGATATGAACCCGCGGGAACAGAATCCCTTGAACCCACAGTCAATTTGAAAACTCCCCAAGAAAGCCAAAATCAAGTCAATGGATGGAGAACCTAGACCCGATGAGAACTCGTTTCAAGAACCTAGATTATATTAAAATCTAGACCCGTTGAAGAACCCGTCTCAAGAACCCAGATTACAAAGGAGGAACGCCAGAAAGGTTATGATTTACCTTTGATAAGTTCAAAAGTTCAATTAAGAACAAGAGGAGATAAACTCAACTCACAATGAATAAATTAATTAAATTTCATAAACTTCATAAACTGATTAGAATGAGGCTACATAGAGTATTTAAAACAAAACCTAATGAAAACCCTAGATAAAATAAAACCCCATCTTCCAAAAGTGCCCCTGGATGAACAGTGCCGCGGCTACAGTGCCACGCTACAGTAACCCTAACCCTAGTTCAATAAAATAATAACTTTCCCAACATGCCCTTATATAAGCATAAACCCAATTATTCTAAGCAAATAAAATAGGTCCTTGAAATTAATTAAATAAGTTGAAAGCCTTCAAGTGTCCAAAGCCTATAAGTCATGTTGTTGCCCTTTCCATAGCTTATGAAATGAATCAAAGCATAATCTTCATCGTTTAAGCCCTTGAACTTGTATTTGGCCCATCTGGAACTTGCAACATATCTTTAAGACTAGCCCCACCTTGGATCCCATCATTCCCCCTCTCCTCAAAAGGATTCGACCTCGAATCTCCACCTGGATCAAAGGGAAAAATGTTAGTAACATTATCATTGATTTCATATGCATTGTCTTTAATTTGTTCAAGAATTTGAGAACATCCATCCAAACTATTCCTGTTGTCAACAGACAAAGTCATTAACTCTAAAGGAGTAAATAGATTAAGTCTACAAACAATTTCAAAAGGAGAATATAAAATGGTAGTATGCATGGTCCTGTTATATGCAAACTCTATAAATCCATCCATAACCACAAAAATAGAATTTCTACTCATTTCTTTCCTAGGCAGCCCCAAAACAAAGTCCATAGATATGTCTACACATGACTCACTAGGAATAGGTAAGGGCGTATGCAACCCATGTGGCAAAAGTATAAATTTGGCCTTTCTGCATGTAATGCACCTACCACAAATACAATTGACATCTCTCTTCATATTAGACCAACATAAATGTTCATGCAAAATGTCTAATATTTTCTTGACACCAGAATGACTACTCCAAATATATGCAAACTCAATGAAGGGCAAATGATAGTCCCACAAACGTTTATGCAACAGGTCAATATATGGCAAATGATACTCCCACAAACGTTCATGCAATACGTTAATGAATGACAAATGATACTTCCACAAACATTCATGCAGCACATCAATGAATGACAATTGATACTTCCACAAACGTTCATGCAACACGTCATTGAAAGGCAAATGATACTCCCACAAACATTCAGGCAACACATCAATGAATGACAATTGATACTTCCACAAACGTTCATGCAACACGTCATTGAAAGGCAAATGATATTCCCACAAACGTTCATGCAACACAACAAAAGTCTTTCTTACACCATGGTTACCCAACAAACCACCATGTCCAACACACACAAGCAACTTACGCATAAAACTAGTAGGTACACAAAATCTATTATTTCTAAACAAGTACCAATCTAGTTTATAGAACTTACCAAACGATGCATTCTCACATGTTCCATACACACTAGCAAAGTCATCATCAATTAGCATGAAATTCCTTATCAGATTCAAGTTTCAACAATTTTGCATCCAAAATGAAGATAAGTACATACCTTCTTGCTAAAGCATCAACCACAAAAGTTTCCATACCTTGTGAGTATTTGAATACATGAGGAAAAGTGTCAATACAATCCTCCCGCTTAGCACGCATTATAGTCAACAACTTACCTTGTCCCTTTAAGTGTGTCAATGACTCATGTTCTTCCAAGAAAGGTCGGTTAGGAATTGTTGCACCTGGCACAAAATCAATGTAGTGCTCTATCTCCCAAATGGGTGGCAATCCACTAAATACACCACTTGGAAACACGACCTCATATCCCTGCAACAAAGAGACAACAATACTAGGCAAACATACGTCAAGTTCGTTAGGATTAAGTGCCTTAGCATAAAAACTCACTTTTCTCTTTGTTTTTCTCTCACTTTCTTCACACTCTCTTTTCTTTCCACTCTCTTTTTCTTTTTCACTCTCTTTTTCCCTTTCACACTCTTTTTTCTTTTCAGTCTCTTTTTTTCTATCACTCTCTTTTTCTTCATCTTTTTTTGTACTCTTGAGGTCATATTCTCACCCTCTTCTTTTTTCTCTCTCATTTCTCTCTCTTTCTCCATTTCGGTCTCACTATTTCTTTTCTTCTCAATCTCATCTTCACTCTTGCTTTTCAGCTCAATCTCACTTTCACTATCACCGTCACTCTTGCTTTTCAGCTCATTCTTACTTTCACTCTTGCTTGTTTGCTCAATCTCCTTTTCACTTTTTCTTTTTTGATCACTGTCATTTTCACTCTTTATTTTTTGAGCAACCTCACTTTTCAATTTCAATTGGTCCCCATGGACATGTGTTGGAGTTAAAGGAGCAAGTTTGATTGTTTTTCCATCCTTTTCAAAACTGTACATGTTCCTTAACCTATCATGGATCACATTCCTATCATACTCCCATGGCTTCCCTAACAAAATATGACCAACATGCAAAGGCACAACATCACAAAGGACCATATCCTGATATTTCCCAATTGGAAAAGAAACTAGCACTTGCTTATTTACCCTAACCTCCCCACAATCACTCAACCACTGCAACATGTATGGTCTAGGGTGTTTCATGGTACGTAAATTCAATTTCTCAACTAAAGTAATGCTAGCCAAATTAATACAACTTCTCAAATCAATGACCATACTACATACCTTGTTGTTGATGTGGCATCTAGTATGAAAAACGTTCTCACTCGGCTGCTCTGTATCATTCATCTTAATTTGTGTATTGAGTGCACGCCTAGCAACAAGAGACTCACCATACTCTTCTTTCTCATACCCATTCTCAATACTAGGCTCATGTCGCCTCCTACCTCTCTCACCTTGCAGATTTCTAATTACTTCTTCTTGATTATCCATCTTATCCCTCACTTCACCCAACACCAAGTTCAACCGCTCAAACTGTTGTTGCATGGCTTGCAACATAAAAGATGAGTTATCTGCCACACCGTTTGGTGATGAGTCACTTCTATGAGACATCATAATATGCTGCACAAAAAGAATGTTAGTGAAAAACCTCACACACTCCCTTACGTGTTTACACTCAAATAATGGCACTCCACTCGTGTTTCACTCTTAATGGCTTTTCCCCGATAATAGTCTCACACCCTCTTTCCTTTTACCTCAATAGTTTTCCCGCTCAAGTTATTTAAGAACTAGTTGAACTAAATCAAGACAATACAACATTGTATTATTCCAACCAGTAATATAGATCAAAGAAACAAGGAATGAATAAAATGACACGAGACTGAAGGAATTTATACGAGGAAAAGAAAAATTATAAAACAAGATACCAACTAAAGAGATGTAATCAGCTCCTATGATAATAAAAGCTCAATCAACAAATACTTTCTTTCTCTTTGTTGAAACTACGTAGCAACTTTGAATATGCTACCTTCTCTTTTCTTCTTCTTCTTCCTCTTCTTCTTTTTTTCTCTTTTCTTTTCTCAAATTCAATCACAAATAGCAATATTCAATTGTGAAAATCAAGCAATTGAATTCAAGCACGACAATGAAGTAGAAGAGAATCAATGGAACGGCACTCCAAGCAACAAATAAACTTAGAGATGCAGGAAACCCTAGAATTTTGAAACCCTAGGTGATGCAAATTTCAGCCAAACCCAAAATCCTAAGAATTTCGGCAGCCTACTTTTTGTTTCTTTTTTTTTTTTTTTGGCAACCCTAGAACAATGAAGCCCTAGAATTAAATTAAAGGATGCTAAAATTAAAAGATAGAATCAGACCTGATTGGAAACCTTGCTCTGAATACCAAATGATATGAACCCATGGGAACAGAATCCCTTGAACCCACAGTCAATTTGAAAACTCCCCAAGAAAGCCAAAATCAAGTCAGTGAATGGAGAACCTAGACCCGATAAGAACTCGTTTCAAGAACCTAGATTATATTAAAATCTAGACCCGTTGAAGAACCCGTCTCAAGAACCCAGATTACAAAGGAGGAACGCCACAAAGGTTATGATTTACCTTTGATAAGTTCAAAAGTTCAATTAAGAACAAGAGGAGATAAACTCAACTCACAATGAATAAATTCATTAAATTTCATAAACTTCATAAACTGATTAGAATGAGGCTACATAGAGTATTTAAAACAAAACCTAATGAAAACCCTAGATAAAATAAAACCCCATCTTCCAAAAGTGCCCCTGGATGAACAGTACCGCGGCTATAGTGCCACGCTACAGTAACTCGGCTACAGTAACCCTAACCCTAGTTCAATAAAATAATAACTTTCCCAACATGCCCTTATATAAGCATAAACCCAATTATTCTAAGCAAATAAAATAGGTCCTTGAAATTAATTAAATAAGTTGAATGCCTTCAAGTGTCCAAAGCCTATAAGTCATGTTGTTGCCCTTTCCATAGCTTATGAAATGAATCAAAGCATAATCTTCGTCGTTTAAGTGCTTGAACTTGTATTTGGCCCATCTGGAACTTGCAACATATCTTTAAGACTAGGCCCACCTTGGATCCCATCATCACGTACGGCGGCGCTAGGAGCATCAGTGGCTTTGAAGTCGTGTGAACCCATTTTCATGGGTATGGTGCGTGTGCGCGACGGAGGGGGAGAGGGAGGCTGAGCTTGCTAGGGGATGGTGGCCGGTGGAAGAGGAAGATGCTGTGGCAGTGGTGGCGCCGGAGGACGGCGCACGATGGCGCAATGGACACCAAGCCCGTTCGGGCTTTGCACTTCCAGCGGAGAGGAAAAGGGAGTGTGAGGGAGAGAGGCTGGGCTAGGGAGGCTCGCCGGCGTGAGGTGGAGCTGGTTGTGCCGGCGGTGAGAGTTGCCAATGCACGGCGGCGCCGGGCTGAGGCTTGGAGGCTTCGGCGTGGAGATGGCTGCGTACTGCGTACGCTTGAGGGAGAGGGAGGAGAGAGAGGGCTACGGTAATGATCTAACGATGGATTTCAAACACTGATTTAAATTGTATTAACTATTAACTTAATTAAAAACGCTTAGAAGAATTAAGGTAGAATATTATTTTAAACTAATTTTAGTTTATAAAATAATATTCTTTCAACATTAATAAAATGATGAAGTCTCACTTAACATATTAAAGAGAATAAAACCATTTAATTAATAAAAGCTTTCAACATAATTTAAATCTCATAATATATTAAATAGTTGAAATCATGATTTCTGGCAATTATAATATTTTTTTGGAGCTCTGCAAGAATATTATAATTGTCGTATTTAAAATCAAGCTTAGTTCAATAACACTGGAAATACTTTTTGTAATTATTTCCAGCACATTTAAAACACTGGGCGTGCCCTAGAAGTCGCACGATGTCTTTGAAGACATGTCATAGGGGTTTGGCATGCATGACGAGGCTCACAGTCGTTAGAGAGAAAGGGCGGACGGTTTATATAATTTCCGCCCTTAACACTTGCTTAAGTAAGAAGGAAGGAAATCTTACGTCAAAAAGAGAGAAGCGTACATAAGAAGGAAGAACTGTACGTAAGAAGAAGGAGCGGGGGTATTACATTTAGGGCACAATTTAATTATGCACAAGTGACCTAAGCTCATGCAAGCAAATCTGGAGATTTTCCAGATTTGAGCACCTCCCACTTCACCCAATCACCAAGCACCCAAGCCAACGTCCCTCACCCGTTGGCCACCTATAAATACTTCACTCCCCTTCTCATTTCACCCACACCACAGCTCCAAGCATCATCTTGAGCCTTGAGAGCATTTCCCCCAATTAGAGATCAAAAGAGTGCAAACCGAGTGAGTTTTGGTGAGTTTTTGAGTGTTCTTGTGTAAGGCAGTCTAGAGCGCTTGGAAGGACAGGAAATTTATAAGTTTTCTTCCTTCTGATCTTAGCTAGCATTTCAAGCTTTGTTTCCAAGTGTTGGTATGAAATTTGGTTGAGTTTTGAGAATGTTATGATGCTTAATGCAAAACCGAGTCAATTAAAGGAAGGTTTGAGTGATTGAATGTTTTAATTGAAAATTTAGCTATGGCATGCCCTAAGCATGATTTGATATGATCTATCATTGTACTAACATGATTAGGGAAGGTTAAATTTGTGATTAGAAGCATGTCATGATCGGTTTTAAATCTATCTTGTTTTGATCATCAAGCATGAATAAGTTTTAAGCATATTAATGATTAAGGATTTCTTAGCTTTGATTAAGTGTTGGGATGAACTTGATTACTCAAGAATTAGACTTTATAATATCCCTAAAGACATTAATGATAGCATTCATAGGGATCAATAGTTGAAAATATACATAGGCATCAACTAGGATGCATGCAACGGGTTGGGACTAATTGGACAAGTTCTGTGACGCCCCCAAATTCTGCTTGGGATCGGACGGCCATTTGAAGCGTCGGGACATGCAACACAAGGTTACCTACCCCCGTTCATGACATATAAGATGCAATGTTCCTAACATGCATCTAGCATTATGCAATATTCGCAGCGGATAATTTTTTTTCTTTAGCGATACTAAGCACCAAACTAAAATATCCCAAATACTTAAAACATACTTCATACTTAACGACATACTAAACAACTAAGATCACAACAATACTCCATATAGTTGTGATCAAAAGAGCGCGGGAGATTGAACTCCACAAATACAAGTTGATGGGAACCAAGATGGGCTAGCCTTAAAGATCATTTGCAACTTCCAGATGGGCCAAGAAGATCAAGGAGACAATGCAAGGATTGATGCAATCCACCTGGGACAAGTTTAGCAAAAGCCCAACATTCAAGATGGGGCTTGAAGAATGAAGATCCAGTTTTAATTCATTAGATTAGCTACGGAAGAAGGCAACGACAAGACTTAAAGGCTTTGAACTCTTGAAGGGTTTCAACTTATTTAATTCATTTAAAGAACTTATGTTATTAGTTTAGAATAATTGAGTTTATTATGAGAAGCACTTAAGGGGGCCTATGCAAGGGCATGTTGGGAAAGTTATTATTTTATTGAACTAGGGTTAGGGTTACTGTAGCACTGTAGCAGCGGCACTGTTCATCCAGGGGTACTTTTGGAAGATGGGGGTTTATTTTGGCTAGGGTTTCATTAGGTTTTGCTTTAAATACTCTATGTAGCCTCATTCTAATCAGTTTATGAAGTTTATGAAATTTAATGAATTTATTCATTGTGAGTTGAGTTTATCTCCTCTTGTTCTTAATTGAACTTTTGAACTTATCAAAGGTAAATCACAACCTTTGTAGCGTTCCTCCTTTGTAATCTGGGTTCTTGAGACGGGTTCTTCAATGGGTCTAGATTTTAATATAATCTAGGTTCTTGAAACGAGTTCTCATCGGGTCTAGGTTCTCCATCCATTGACTTGATTTTGGCTTTCTTGGGGAGTTTTCAAATTGACTGTGGGTTCAAGGGATTTCATTCCCGCGGGTTCATATCACAAGTAGTAATCAGAGGTAACTACAGTACTACCATCTACGTCGCACCGTCGCTTAGTTGACCATTTCCAGTTGGTCGATTCCCGGTTCTCCTTCAGATCCTGTAACAAAATCTACCATTCGGGAGGAATGGTAGTTGGGACTACCATAGTGAGATTTGATTACAAATCTCAGCAAGTTAACAGGAAACTTCCACACAGGTTAATGATGCATGCATGGCAGTAAAAGCATGAATGCATAATCAAATCAATAGAAAACATAACATATCTTGGCATAACATAGCATGAAATAATAAGCATAACGTAATTTGACATAACATGGCATGAGCTGACTTAACTTGAACTGGAACTTAAACTTAACTTGACGTGACATGACATGTACATGAACTTAAAACATAACATGGACTTGAAACATAACATGAACGTGAACATGCATAATTTGAACACGAACTTGAACATAACATGAACCTGAGCATGACATAACATAAATGTAAACTTGGAACATAACTTGAACATGAACATAACATAACATGAACTTGAAACATAGTCTTGTCTCATGGGATTACCATGATTGCGTAAACGTAAACTTAAACATAACATGAAACATGACTTGAACGTGAAATATATGAACTTGGAATCTTATTCAATAGACTTAATCATTAAAGTGACCATATGGGTGCTACACAAGTCCCCTTGAGCCGTGTGTCCCTGCCGATTACCGCATCACATCACATGTTTCTATACCAGCTGTGAGTACGTTAATACGTACTCCACAATTGCTGTGGCACCAAGTATTCTACGTGTCACAATTGTTGTGTCTCATGTAGTGTATGCTCCACAGTTGTTGTGGCCCCATACTTCATGCTCCACAGTTGTTGTGGCCCCATGACTTATTTGTTTGTGCCGCACCTGCTGTGGACACACGTAACATAATGTGTGGCACCATCGGCGTTAGTGCCTGGCGCGCTCTGGTGACCAGCTAATTAGGCCCCATTCGCAATCTGTTGACTGTACTTCGTCAACCCAGGGAATTTTACACCTATTTAGACACTCCAGCGTGAACAAAGGAGTTCCACTAGGATATTACCACATCCTAGCGCTTAGGGTCGTGATTGACATAAATAACTTAACTGGCATACATGTCATTTCGTAACGTGACGTAACATGAACGTGACATAAAAGACAGAAGTCCTGACGTAGCATAACGTGACATGAACATAAGACGATAGACATGACATACTTTGAGACATAAATGTAATAGACAACATTTCATAACATGGCATACATGTAACAGGCAACATTTCGTAACATAGCATACCATGTAACAGACAACATTTCTTAACATGGCGTAACATGTGATAGTGAATTTTATGTGACATGAAATACGTGAAACATATGGCATACTTAACTTAACATGGCATACTTGCAATGTATAGCAATACGTGACAGAATATCTTGACTAACAGATGAATAATTCATGGCAGAATAAATTATGTGTAACAGATAAATATGTAATGACTTGACATGGTACATATGATAACATGCTTACCATAGACTTTAGTTCCCTTACTTATCACTCATACACATTAAACTAATAGTAAGTTAAAAGTTAACTTACCTCGATCTTCGCGCTTCGAGACAAAATTCAAGTGCGATCACGAGAAACTGAAAGTAGTGATTTCTAAAAAATTAGAATTTAATCACTAACAATAAGGAATATTGAAAAATATCAACTTAGAGTAAAATTACCATTTTACCCTCTACATGTGGGAAAATGACCATTTTACTCCTAACTTAAGGATTATTGCATCCTAACTCCAAAAATTACCAAAATTTACATACATTATGTAAATTTTGTCCTAAACTCAAATATCAATTCAGAAAAATTTAAAACTAAACACAACCATTAAAACTCTATAGGGCCGAAACTTACAAAGGCTATTTCCTTTGATTTTTGTTGTAATTCCTTCAAATATAAAAAATCAAAATTTTTCTTCTACTATACTCATAACATATTCCTAAGAATAATCATGTTTTGAATCATGAATAAAAGTCATCAAAATCACTAAAACCATACTTGAACTTTTTGGTTTTTCTTCTAAGTTCAAAACAAATTTTTGTTTCTAACTTGTTTTGATCAACCTCTTGATCCATGACTTATAAAGCAATGATCTTCAAACCAAAACATCACATGGTTTACCTAAAATAGATCCAAGCATCAAACTCAAGATCACATGGGTAAAACCAACCAAAACATATCTCCTTGCATAAAATTTCCTCCAGATCATCATTTTGGCCTAACCGAATATCTCCTTGCATAAAATTTCATATCTTCGAAACTAACATCAAATATCTGCAAAATAACATTCTAACATGTATATAAGAGGCTTAGGATCCTCCAATAAAAATATCAAAGCCATTGAAATAAGATTAAACCATAAAAGATTTAAACTTTCTCAAAACAGAAATTGTTTTTCCTCTTCCAGTTTCTAAGTTTCTAGATCGAAGAAAATATTTCACCAAAACTTTTAATCATGCAACAAATCCTCAACCAATAATCATATACACAAGTTAACAGTACTCCATAAAAAGTTCGGACCAAGATCTAATCATTAGCTTGGTCAAAAACTCCAAAAAAGAACACACTCTCCAGTTTATCACCCAGAATGACCTTTCTGGGGTCTAAACAACTTTTTACCAACCAATCATCTCCAAATGGAACGAAAAAGGTATCCACATAAAGTAGACTCCAAAAGAAACAACTTTCATGAAGGAAAATTGGCGAGAAAACACTTACAAAAGCTTCTCAACAGGTGTTCAAAAGAGGTAAGAAAAACAGCCCGAGAGTGTCTTTTGTGTTCTATGAAGGAAAAGTGTAAAGGAGGGTTGTTTTTCACGGGAAGTGGACTGGAGAGCCTCTTACACAAGTTATGGAAAGTGATAGGACTGAAGGAAAGGTTGAGTGTTAGCCTTTTCTTCTCATAAAAATCAGTCTAAGATCTTTTCTCAAGGTGGAGTGTAAGAGTAAAAGAGTGAGGTGTCCCTTTAGCTTTGTACTTCAAGAACCTTCTAGGCCCTTCTTGTAAAGATCTGGCCAGCCAAGTGGGGGTACAAAACTTAGCCATGAAGCAATCCTATGGTGACCAAATTCGTGGGCCTTAATGGGCCTAAACCGAATGGGCCTAAATTTTGGGGTTTAAAGAGGGTTTGGGTTGCTATCAAGCCCAAATCCAATATCACTTGGCCCAATCAATTTTTCAAGGTTAACAAGGTTAGATAATGATGTTCTAACACAAATTTGAAGGATTAATAGCATGTGGAAGTAATTTAATCAAGTGATTAAACACAATGCTAGAAATTGGATTAGAAAAGGTTTAGAGGCCAACTTTAGGGTTTTGGGGAAATCGTTTAGGGTTCCGATTTCAACCATGCTTTTGGGCTTTCAATTGAATTCCCACCATTTAGGGTTTCACTAGGATTGAAACCCTCTTTGGTCTGGCACAATTTGGTTGAGCAGATGAAATAAAGTTTTGCTTAAGTGGCATGATCTCACACCTTGATTTCTTCAAATCCATCAAACGCTTCTCAGGGTGCCACGTATCCAATATTATTCACTAAGTGTGGCTAAGATCTTCCCAAGTGTCCAAATAAAACTTCTCTGATGGAAACCAAGGTGGGCCAAGTCTTAAAGATATGTTGCAAGTTCCAGATGGGCCAAATACAAGTTCAAGGGCTTAAACGATGAAGATTATGCTTTGATTCATTTCATAAGCTATGGAAAGGGCAACAACATGACTTATAGGCTTTGGACACTTGAAGGCTTTTAACTTATTTAATTAATTTCAAGGACCTATTTTATTTGCTTAGAATAATTGGGTTTATGCCTATGTAAGGGCATGTTGAGAAAGTTATTATTTTATTGAACTAGGGTTAGGGTTACTGTAGCCGAGTTACTGTAGCGCCGTACTGTAGCCGTGGCACTGTTCACTCAGGGGTATTTTTGGAAGATGGGGTTTTATTTTATCTAGGGTTTTCATTAGGTTTTGCTTTAAATACTCTATGTAGCCTCATTCTAATAAGTTTTATGAAGTTTATGAAATTTGATGAATTTATTCATTGTGAGTTGAGTTTTACTCCTCTTGTTCTTGATTGAACTTTTGAACTTATCAAAGGTAAATCACAACCTTTGAGGCGTTCCTCCTTTATAATCTGGGTTCTTGAGACGGTTTCTTCAACGGGTCTAGATTTTAATATAATCTAGGTTCTTGAAATGAGTTCTCATCGGGTCTAGATTCTCCATCCATTGGCTTGATTTTGGCTTTCTTGGGGAGTTTTCAAATTGACTGTGGGTTCAAGGGATTTCATTCCCGCGGGTTCATATCATTTGGTATCAGAGCCAGGTTTCCAATCAGGTCTGATTCTATCTTTTATTTCTTGCATATTTAATTCTAGGGCATCATTGTTCTAGG
Source organism: Juglans cinerea (assembly GCA_961763995.1). Classification (NCBI taxonomy): domain Eukaryota; kingdom Viridiplantae; phylum Streptophyta; class Magnoliopsida; order Fagales; family Juglandaceae; genus Juglans; species Juglans cinerea. Next base: position 12,305,332 of record CAUIVZ010000008.1, on the reverse strand, counting down.
GTTGCCAAAAAAAAAAATAGAAACAAAAAGTTGGCTGCCGAAATTCTTAGGGTTTTGGGTTTGGCTGAAATTTGCATCACCTAGGGTTTCAAAATTCTAGGGTTTCCATTGATTCTCTTCTACGTCATTGTCCATGCTTGTGTGTTTGAATTCAATTGTTTGGTTTTCACAATTGAATATTGCTGTTTGTGGTTGAATTAGAGAAAAGAAAAAGAAAGGAAAGGAAAGGAAAGGAAAGGAAAAGAAAAGAAAAGAAAATAAAAGAAAAGAAAGGAAAAGAAAAGAAAATTCGAAAAAAAAAAACAGAAAGAAGAAGAAGAAAAGAGAAGGATGGATATTCAAAGTTGCTACATAGTTACAACAAAGAGAAAGAAAGTATTTGTTGATTGAGTTATTATCATCATAGGAGCTGAATACAACATGCTAGTTGGTGTCTTGTTTTATAATTACTCTTTCCCTCTTATAAATTCCTTGAGTCTCGTGTCATTTTATTCATTCCTTGTTTCTTTGATCTATATTACTCTGGTTGGAATAATACAAGGTTGTATTATCTTGATTTAGTTCAACTAGTTCTGAAAGAACTTGAGTGAGAAAACTTTTGAGGTAAAAGGCAAGAGAGTGTGAGACTATTATCGGGAAAAAGCCAATTAAGAGTGAAACACGAGTGGAGTGCCACTATTCGAGTGTAAACACGTAAGGGAGTGTGTAAGGTTTTCCACTAACATTCTTTTGGGCAGCACATTACAATGTCTCATAGGAGTGACTCATCACCAAAAGGGAAAGCAGATAACTCATCCCTTGTGTTGCAAGTCATGCAACAACAATTTGAGCGGTTGAACTTGGTGTTGGGTTCCGTGAGGGATAGTATGGATAATCAAGAAGCAGTGATTAGAAATCTGCAAGTTGAGAGAGATAGGAGGCGACGTGAGCCTAGTATTGAGAATGGGTATGAGAAAGAAGAGTATGGTGAATCTCTTGTTGCTAGGCGTGCACTCAATACACAAACTAAGATGAATGATATAGAGCAGCAGAGAGTGAGAACGTTTTTCATACTAGATGCCACATCAACAACAATGTATGTAGTATGGTCATTGATTTGAGGAGTTGTATTAATTTGGCTAGCACTACTTTAGTTGAGAAATTGAATTTACGTACCTTGAAACACCCTAGACCATACATGTTGCAGTGGTTGAGTGATTGTGGGGAGGTTAGGGTGTAAATAAGCAAGTGCTAGTTTCTTTCTCATTGGAAAATATCAGGATATGGTCCTTTGTGATATTGTGCCTATGCATGTTGGTCATATTTTGTTAGGGAAGCCATGGGAGTATGATAGGAATGTGATCCATGATAGGTTAAGGAACATGTACAGTTTTGAAAATGATGGAAAAACAATCAAACTTGCTCCTTTAACTCCAACACATGTCCATGGGGACCAATTGAAATTGAAAAGTGAGGTTGTTCAAAAAAGAAAAAGTGAAAATGAGAGTGATCAAAAAAGAAAAAGTGAAAAGGAGAATGAGCAAACAAGCAAGAGTGAAAGTGAGAATGAGCTGAAAAGTAAGAGTGAAGGTGAGTGTGAAAGTGAGATTGAGCTGAAAAGCAAGAGTGAAGATGAGATTGAGAAGAAAAGAAATAGTGAGACCGAAATGGAGAAAGGGAGAAAAATGAGAGAGAAAAAAGAAGAGGGTGAGAATAAGACCACAAGCACAAGAGAGAATGAGTTGAAAAATAATTGTGAGGTCGAGAGTACAAAAAAAGATGAAGAAAAAGAGAGTGACAAAAAAAAAAGAGTGAAAAGAAAAAAGAGTGTGAAAGAAAAAAAGAGAGTGAAAAAGAAAAAGAGAGTGGAAATAAAAGAGAGTGTGAAGAAAGTGAGAGAAAAACAAAGAGAAAAGTGAGTTTTTATGCTAAGGCAAGTCTTAATCCTAACAAACTTGACGTATGTTTGCCTAGTATTGTTGTCTCTTTGTTGCAGGGATATGAGGTCGTGTTTCCAAGTGGTGTATTTAGTGGATTGCCACCCATTAGGGAGATAGAGCACTACATTGATTTTGTGCCAGGTGCAACAATTCCTAACAAACCTTTCTTGGAAGAACATGAGTCATTGACACACTTAAAGGGAAAAGGTAAGTTGTTGACTATAATGCGTGCTAAGCGGGAGGATTGTATTGAGAATTTTCCTCATGTATTCAAATACACACAAGGTATGGAAACTTTTGTGGTTGATGCTTTAGCAAGAAGGTATGTACATATCTTCATTTTAGATGCAAAATTGTTGAAACTTGAATATGATAAGGAATTGCATGCTAATGATTATGACTTTGCTAGTGTGTATGGAACATGTGAGATAGCATCGTTTGGTAAGTTCTATAAACTAGATTGGTACTTGTATAGAAAGAATAGATTTTGTGTACCTACTAGTTTTATGCGTAAATTGCTTGTGTGTGATGGACATGGTAGTTTGTTGGGTAACCATGGTGTAAGGAAGACTTTTGTTTTGTTGCATGAACGTTTGTGGGAATATCATTTGCCTTTCAATGACGTGTTGCATGAACGTTTGTGGAAGTATCAATTGTCATTCATTGATGTGTTGCATGAATCTTTGTGGGAGTATCATTTGCTTTTCATTGAAGTGTTACATGAACGTTTGTGGAAGTATCATTTGTCATTCATTAACATGTTGCATGAACGTTTGTGGGAGTATTGCTTGCCATTCATCGAATTTTCATATAATTGGAGTGGTCATTGTGTTGTAAAAAAAACTTTAGGTGTGTTTCAGGAACGTTTGTGGGAGTATCATTTGCCATACATTGACCTGTTGCATGAACGTTTGTGGAACTATCATTTGCCCTTCATTGAGTTTGCATATATTTGGTGTTGTCATTCTGGTGTCAAGAAAACATTAGACATTTTGCATAAACATTTATGTTGGTCTAAGATGAAGAGAGATGTCAATTGTATTTGTGGCAGGTGCATTACATGCAGAAAGGCCAAATTTATATTTTTGCCACATGGGTTGCATACGCCCTTACTTATTCCTAGTGAGTCATGTGTAGACATATCTATAGACTTTGGTTTGGGGCTGCCTAGGAAAGTAAGGAGTAGAAATTTTATTTTTGTGGTTATGGATGGATTTATAGAGTTTGCATATAACAGGACCATGCATACTACCACTTTATATTCTCCTTTTGAAATTGTTTGTAGACTTAATCTATTTACTCCTTTAGATTTAATGTCTTTATCTGTTGACAACAGGAGTAGCTTGGATGGATGTTCTCAAATTCTTGAACAAATTAATGACAATGCATATGAAATCAATGATAATGTTACTAACATTTTTTTCCCTTTGATCCAGGTGGAGATTCGAGGTCGAATCCTTTTGAGGAGAGGGGGAATGATGGGAACCAAGGTGGGCCTAGTCTTAAAGATATGTTGCAAGTTCCAGATGGGCCAAATACAAGTTCAAGGGCTTAAACAATGAAGATTATGCTTTGATTCATTTCATAAGCTATGGAAAGGGCAACAACATGACTTATAGGCTTTGGACACCTGAAGGCTTTCAACTTATTTAATTAATTTGAAGGACCTATTTTATTTGCTTAGAATAATTGGGTTTATGCCTATGTAAGGGCATGTTGAGAAAGTTATTATTTTATTGAACTAGGGTTAGGGTTACTGTAGCCGAGTTACTGTAGCGCCATACTGTAGCCGCGGCACTGTTCACTCAGGGGTATTTTTGGAAGATGGAGTTTTATTTTATCTAGCGTTTTCATTAGGTTTTGCTTTAAATACTCTATGTAGCCTCATTCTAATCAGTTTTATGAAGTTTATGAAATTTGATGAATTTATTCATTGTGAGTTGAGTTTTACTCCTCTTGTTCTTGATTGAAATTTTAAACTTATCAAAGGTAAATCACAACCTTTGTGGCGTTCCTCCTTTATAATCTGGGTTCTTGAGACGGGTTCTTCAACGGGGCTAGATTTTAATATAATCTAGGTTCTTGGAACGAGTTCTCATCGGGTCTAGGTTCTCCATCCATTGACTTGATTTTGGCTTTCTTGGAGAGTTTTGAAATTGACTGTGGGTTCAAGGGATTTCATTCCCGCGGGTTCATATCATTCTCTAATCTAATTTGGACATTCTACACTATGATTTTGAAACACTGCAATTGGTGCGCTTACCGAGATTACTATTCACTCCGAAAATACGCTCAAAAGAAGAAGTTGCTTACCAACCTACTGCCCATCACTGGATCCCTCAACGCCCAAGGGGCAGATATCGTTCTTCCTGAGGTAGCGCCTTCCTCTCGTAGTCAACACTATTCTTATTTATACTATCACATGATTATACAAAATAACTATCACTATAACATAAGGATAAAACACTCCAAAGGTTACAGCCTAAACTTAAAGACTTCTAGTAATTTAATCCATACACAACTGAATTCACATTCTATTTCCTCAAGGAATTATATCTGCCTAGGACTAGCTTACTCCTTCATAATCACCACGAATCGTTGCTCCTCCTAGGTGGTACCTCGATAAACGATCAGCTATTAACCTCAACTCAAGACTTTCTCTCTTATGATTGACATAGCTCTTCTATCCAACAGGAGCTGCCTCTTATTCTGACTCTAATCCAAAGAATTTGTTCCTACTGTTCACGTAAATCCTCAAGACAATATTTTACTCCTCATATAAATGTCTCCAATATAAGGGCAATCTAGGTTTCCACAAACACGGTGCTTCGCCAGAAATCATTTTTTCGCGACTGGATAAAACTATTATCATAAGTGAATCCTACTAAGGCCAAAGTTTCTCCCACACACTTTACTCTTCCAAACACAAATTTCATTGTAACCTCAGAATCAAAACAAACTCCAAATACGTGGGATACTAATTCATCAACCTTGAATATCCTTCCTCGTACTACTAAAAGGTATTTCCATATCTACACTGGTATGAATAGAAATACTCCGAATGAGAAATGTTACTCTTACCACCAGGTAACAATTCAAAGTACAAACTGAACTCTCGTGCAATACCACAATCACTAAAAATAGGGCCTCGCTTGAATCAAATTGTGTACAAGTTATAAACCTCAATGATTTAACTTACCCAAAGTATCAATAATGCAATAGTACCTTCAATTGCAATCTAATCAACCTTAAATAAGCTTAACAATATAGAGGTCTTAGAAAAAAACCAGTGATGGCGCCAACTCCTTTAGTTTCTGGTGCGTTAGCATCTGCGTCTCTAGAAGTGACTGCATACACTTGAACTGGTACTGGAGGTTGTGGCTTTGTGATGGAAACCAAGATGGGCCAAGTCTTAAAGATCATTTGCAACTTCCAGATGGGCGAAGAAGATCAAGGAGACAATCCAAGGATTGATGCAATCCACTTGGGACAAGTTTAGCAAGAGCCCAACATTCAAGTGGGGCTTGAAGGATGAAGATCCAGTTTTAATTCATTTGATTAGCTACGGAAGAGGGCAATGACAAGACTTAAAGGCTTTGAGCTCTTGAAGGGTTTCAACTTATTTAATTCATTTAAAGAACTTATGTTATTAGTTTAGAATAATTGAGTTTATTATGGGAAGCATTGGAGGGGGCCTATGCAATGGCATGTTGGGAAAGTTATTATTTTATTGAACGAGGGTTAGGGTTACTGTAGCGCGGCACTGTTCATCCAGGGGCACTTTTGGAAGATGGGGGTTTATTTTGGCTAGGGTTTCATTAGGTTTTGCTTTAAATACTCTATGTAGCCTCATTCTAATAAGTTTTATGAAGTTTATGAAATTTGATGAATTTATTCATTGTGAGTTGAGTTTTACTCCTCTTGTTCTTGATTGAACTTTTGAACTTATCAAAGGTAAATCACAACCTTTGTGGCGTTCCTCCTTTATAATCTGGGTTCTTGAGACGGGTTCTTCAACGGGTCTAGATTTAATATAATCTAGGTTCTAGAAACGAGTTCTCATCGGGTCTAGATTCTCCATCCTTGACTTGATTTTTGACTTTCTTGGGGAGTTTTCAAATTGATTGTGGGTTCAAGGGAATTCATTCCCACGGGTTCATATCATTAGGTATTCGGAGCAAGGTTTCCAATCAGGTCTGATTCTATCTTTTCATTTTAGCAACCTTTAATTTAATTCTAGGGCTTCATTGTTCTAGGGTTGCCGAAAAAAAAAATAGAAACAAAAAGTAGGCTGCCGAAATTCTTAGGATTTTGGGTTTGACTGAAATTTGCATCACCTAGAGTTTCAAAATTCTAGGGTTTCCTGCATCTCTAAGTTTATCTGTTGCTTGGAGTGCCGTTCCATTGATTATCTTCTACTTCGTTGTCGTGCTTGAATTCAATTGCTTGATTTGCACAATTGAATATTTCTATTTGTGATTGAATTAAAAAAAAGAAAAGAAAAGAAAAGAAAATTCGAAAAAAAAAGAGAGAGAAGAAGAAGAAGAAAAGAAAAGGTAGCATATTCAAAGGTTGCTACATAGTTACAAGAATAAGAAAGAAAGAAATTTGTTGATTGAACCTTATCATCAAAGGGACTGCTGCATACATCACTAAAGTTGGTATATTATCTCATTGTTACTCTTTCATCTGTATAACTTCCTTGATTCTCGTGTCATTTTTATTCCTTCCATGTTTCTCTTGTTCTTGTTTCCTGGATCTAATTACTAGTTGGGATAAAACAAGGTTGCTTTCTATTGATTGTATTCAATTAGTTCTTAAAGAACTTGAGTGGGAAAACTCTTGAGGTAAAAGGTAAGAGAGTGTGAGACTATTATCGGGAAAAAGCCACTAAGAGTGAAACACGAGTAGAGTGCCATTATTCGAGTGTAAACACGTAAGGGAGTGTGTGATGTTTTCCACTAACATTCTTTTTGTGCTGCATATTATGATGTCTCATAGAAGTGACTCATCACCAAAAGGTGTGGCAGATAACTCATCCTTTGTGTTGCAAGCCATGCAACAACAGTTTGAGCGGTTGAACTTGGTGTTGGGTGAAGTGAGGGGATAGTATGGATAATCAAGAAGCAATGATTAGAAATCTGCAAGGTGAGAGAAATAGGAGGCGACGTGAGCCTAGAATTGAGAATGGGTATAAGAAAGGAGAGTTTGGTGAGGATGAGGAAGGCTTAACATTTGAAGTTGAATTGGGTGGACCTAGAGGAGTTAGGTATGGAAGAGGCCTTAGGGCAAACTCAGGGGGTCGAGATAGAGTAGATAAGAACCTTGGAAGCATCAAAATGAAAATACCATCATTCCAAGGTAGAACTGACCCTGAGGTTTATTTAGAGTGGGAGAAAAGAATAGATTTGGTGTTTGATTGTCATAATTACTCTGAGGAGAAGAAGGTGAAGTTGGCTGTAATTGAGTTCACTGATTATGCGATTATTTGGTGGGATCAATTAGTATCCAATAGGAGTAGGAATTTTGAGAGGCCTGTAGAAACATGGAGAGAGTTGAAAGTAATCATGAGGCGGAGATTTGTATCTAGCCACTACTATAGAGACCTCTACCAAAAACTACAAAATCTTACACAGGAGTCTAGGAGTGTAGAAGATTACCATAAGGAGATGGAGCTGGCTATGATTCGGGCTAATGTAGTGGAGGATCAGGAGGCCACGATGACAAGATTTTTGAGTGGGTTGAATAGGGAGATAGCCAATGTAGTTGAGTTGCAACATTATAAGGAGGTAGAGAATATGGTGCACATGGCTATGAAGGTGGAGAGGCGGCTAAAAGGAAAGGGTACATCAAAGTATACTTTGGTTTCTAGTACTCCTTGGAAACCAAAGTGGGACAAAAATGATCAGGTTGTAACAAAGGGGAAGACCGAACCACCTAAGGGAAATGATTTGGGTGAGGCTGAAATCTCAAGAAAAAGAGAGAATGAGTTGAAAAACAATTGTGAGGCCGAGAGTTCAAAAAAAGAGGAGAGTAAAAGAAAAACAGAGAGTGAAAAGAATAAAGAGAGTGAGAGGAAAAAAGAGAATGAGGCCAAAACATCAAAAGAAAGAGAGAGAGAAAAAAAAATATAGAGGTGGTTAAGAGTCAAGAAAAAAGAGTGGAGCGACAAGAGGAAAAGGAAAGAGAGGTTGCAGAGAAAAACAGAAACACAAAAGTGAGTTTTTATGCTAAGGCAAGCTCTTATACTAATGAATTTAATGACTCTTTGTCTTGTGTTGTTGTTTCTTTGTTGCAGGCATATAAGGTCATGATTCCTAGCGGTGTGATTAGTGGATTGCTACCTATTAGGGAGATAGAGCACTACATTGATTTTGTGTCAGGCGCGACAATTTCTAACCGAATTCCACTTTATATGCATTGTCATTAATTTTCTCAAGAATTTGGAAAGATCCATCTCCTCGAGGATGCAACTTAGTCCTTCTATGGGTTGGGAATCTTTCTTTGCGCATGTGAACCCAAACCCAATCTCCTGGTTCAAAGATGACACGCCTTCGTCCTCTATTGGCTTGGGAAGCAACCCTTTCATTCTTTTGGGCAATTTGAAGCCGTACTCTCTCTTGTAATGACTTCACCAACTCCGCCTTCTTTTGTCCATCCAAACTACTCCTGCCATCAACCGGTAAAGGTATCAAATCCAAAGGAGTAAGTGGATTAAATCCATAAACAATTTCAAAAGGAGAGTATGAAGTAGTAGTATGCATCGTCCTATTATATGCAAACTCTATAAATGGCAAACAATCCTCCCAAGTTTTTAAATTCTTATGAACAACAGTGCGTAAAGCTGAGTTAAAGTCCTATTAACTACTTCAGTCTGACCATCAGTCTGCGGATGACAAGGAGTGGAAAATAAGAGCTTAGTACCCAATTTCCCCAACAACACCTTCCAAAAGTAGCTAAGGAATTTAACATCCCTATCAGAAACAATACTCCTAGGTACACCATGGAGTCGCACTATCTCCCGGAAAAACAAGTCAGCTATGTTTGTGGCATCATCTGTTTTATGGCATGGAATGAAATGTGCCATCTTACTAAATCTATGCACAACCACAAAAATAGAATCTCTACCCCTTTTGGTCCTAGGCAGCCCCAAGACAAAGTCCATAGATATGTCTACCCATGGCTCACTAGGAACGGGTAAGGGTGTATACAACCCATGTGGCAAAACCTTATGATGGGAACTAAGGTGGGCCTAGTCTTAAAGATCATTTGCAACTTCCAGATGGGCCAAGAAGATCAAGGAGACAATGTAAGGATTGATGCAATCAACTTGGGACGAGTTTAGCAAGAGCCCAACATTCAAGATGGGGCTTGAAGGATGAAGATCTAGTTTTGATTCATTTGATCAGCTATGGAAGAGGGCAATGACAAGACTTAAAGGCTTTGGGCTTTTTAAGGGTTTCAACTTATTTAATTCATTTAAAGAACTTATTTTTTTAGTTTAGAATAATTGAGTTTATTATGGGAAGCACTTAAGAGCATTAGCATTGGTCTATGCATATACATATGCAAAGTCATATTTGCATAATATGGCCTTAAAATCCTCCACATTGGCTTATGCATATCCAAATATTTAGCTACCTATGAACAGTGCTTATCCAAATTTGGATAACCACTATTCACCCTACAAATCATATTTTAATCATTATTTCTCTCCCCTCCCACTCTCTCACAATCATTTCATTTTCTCCCTCCTTCAACAACACAACAAACTTTCACTTACACATTCATTTTATTATTATAATATATTATATATATTTTTCATTTTATTATATTTTTAATATATTATTATTAAAAAATTATATTTTTTATTATTACATTTGTATTATTAATGTCAAATGTATGTGGTGGATATTAATTGTAAAATATATATAAAAAAATCGATTTTAGCAAAAAAGTAATGCCTCAAATATGCATAAGCCAATGTGGGAATTTTGCTTGAATGGCAAAGTGGCTATGCAAAAGAGGTAATTTTGCATATGTATATGGATAAACCAATGCTAATGCTCTAAGGGGGCCTATGCAAAGGGCATGTTGGGAAAGTTATTATTTTATTGAACTAGGGTTAGGGTTACTGTAACCGAGTTACTGTAGCACGCACTATAGCCGCGGCACTGTTCATCCAGTGGCACTTTTGGAAAATGGGGTTTTATTTTGGCTAGGGTTTCATTAGGTTTTGCTTTAAATACTCTATGTAGCCTCATTTTCAGAAGTTTATGAAGTTTATGAAATTTGATGAATTTATTCATTGTGAGTTGAGTTTTACTCCTCTTGTTCTTAATTGAACTTTTGAACTTATCAAAGGTAAATCACAACCTTTGTGGCGTTCCTCCTTTGTAATCTGGGTTCTTGAGACGTGTTCTTCAACGGGTCTAGATTTTAATATAATCTAGGTTCTTGAAACTAGTTCTCATCGGGTCTAGGTTTTCCATTCACTGACTTGAATTTGGCTTTCTTGGGGAGTTTTCAAATTGACTGTAGCCGAGTTACTGTAGTGCCGTTTCAAGGGAATGAAATCCCTTGAACCCACAGTCAATTTGAAAACTCCCCAAGAAAGCCAAAATCAAGTCAATGGATGGAAAACCTAGACCCAATGAGAACTCGTTTCAAGAACCTAGATTATATTAAAATCTAGATCCGTTGAAGAACCCGTCTCAAGAACCCAGATTACAAAGGGACGAACACCACAAAGGTTGTGATTTACCTTTGATAAGTTCAAAAGTTCAATTAAAAACAAGAGGAGTAAAACTCAACTCACAATGAATAAATTCATCAATTTTCATAAACTTCATAAACTGATAAGAATGAGGCTACATAGAGTATTTAAAGCAAAACCTAATGAAACCCTAGCCCAAAATAAACCCCAATCTTCCAAAAGTGCCCCTGGATGAACAGTGTCGCGGCTACACTAACCCTAACCCTAGTTAAATCAAATAATAACTTTCCCAACATGCCCTTGCATAGGCCCCCTTAAGTGCTTCCCATAATAAACTCAATTATTCTAAACTAATAACATAAGTTCTTTAAATGAATTAAATAAGTTGAAACGCTTCAAGAGCTCAAAGCCTTTAAGTCTTGTCGTTGCCCTCTTCCGTAGCTAATCAAATAAATTAAAACTAGATCTTCATCCTTCAAGCCCCCCATCTTGAATGTTGGGCTTTTGCTAAACTTTTCCCAAGTGGATTGCATCAATCCTTGCATTGTCTCCTTGATCTTCTTGGCCCATCTGGAAGTTGCAAATGATCTTTAAGAGAAGGCTCATCTTGGTTCCCATCATTCCCCCTCTCCTCAAAAGGATTCGACCTCGAATCTCCACCTGGATCAAAAGGAAAGTGGTTATTAACATTGAAAATAGTAGAAACAAGATAGTTACCTGGAATTAGATATGCATTTTCATTAATTTGTTCAAGAATTTGGAAAAGACCATCCAAGCTACTCTTGTCATCAACAGGTAAAGGTGTTAAATCTAAAGTAGTAAATGGATTAAGTCCATAAAAAATTTCAAATGGTGACAATTTAGTAGTAGCATGAACACTCCAATAATATGTAAACTCAATAAATGGAAAACAATACTCCCACAAATGTTCATGAAACACATCTAAAGTCTTCCTCGAACCAAAATGACCACTCCAATATGCAAACTCAATGAATGACAAATGATACTTCCGGAAACGTCCATGTAACAATTCAATGAATGGCAAATGATACTCCCACAAACGTTCATGAAACAAACCTAAATCTTTCCTTATACCAAAATGACCACTCCAATTATATGCAAACTCAATGAACGACAAGAATACTTCAACAAATGTTTATGCAACACGTTAATGAATGACAAATGATGATTCCACAAACGTTCAAGTAATACGTCAATGAATGGCAAATGGTACTCCCACAAACGTTCATGCAACACATCAATGAATGAAAAATGATACTTCCAGAAACGTCCATGCAACACGTCATTGAATGGCAAATGATAGTCCAAAAAATTTTCATGCAACACATCAATTGCTTGAATTCAAGCACGACAATGAAGTAGAAGAGAATCAATGGAACGACACTCCAAGCAACAGATAAACTTAGAGATGCAAGAAACCCTAGAATTTTGAAACCCTAGGTGATGCAAATTTCAGCCAAACCCAAAATCCTAAGAATTTTTGAAGCCTACTTTTTGTTTCTATTTTTTTTTTTGGCAACCCTAGAACAATGAAGCCCTAGACTTAAATTAAAGGATGCTATAATTAACAGATAGAATCAGACCTGATTGGAAACCTTGCTCTGAATACCAAATGATATGAACCCGCGGGAATGAAATCCCTTGAACCCACAGTCAATTTGAAAACTCCCCAAGAAAGCCAAAATCAAGTCAATGGATGGAGAACCTAGACCCGATGAGAACTCGTTTCAAGAACCTAGATTATATTAAAATCTAGATCCGTTGAAGAACCCGTCTCAAGAACCCAGATTACAAAGGGAGGAACGCCACAAAGGTTGTGATTTACCTTTGATAAGTTCAAAAGTTCAATTAAGAACAAGAGGAGTAAAACTCAACTCACAAAAGTTCATTAAATTTCATAAACTTCATAAACTGATAAGAATGAGCCTACATAGAGTATTTAAAGCAAAACCTAATGAAACCCTAGCCCAAAATAAACCCCAATCTTCCAAAAGTGCCCCTGGATGAACAGTGCCGCGGCTACAGTACCGCGCTACAGTAACCCTAACCTAGTTCAATAAAATAATAACTTTCCCAACATGCCCTTGCATAGGTCCCCTTCAATGCTTCCCATAATAAACTCAATTATTCTAAACTAATAACATAAGTCTGTTAAATGAATTAAATAAGTTGAAACCCTTCAAGAGCTCAAAGCGTTTAAGTCTTGTCGTTGCCCTCTTCCGTAGCTAATCAAATGAATTAAAATTGGATCTTCATCCTTCAAGCCCCATCTTGAATGTTGGGCTCTTGCTAAACTTGTCCCAAGTGGATTGCGTCAATCTTTGCATTGTCTCCTTGATCTTCTTGGCCCATCTGAAAGTTGCAAATGATCTTTAAGACTAGGCCCATCTTGGTTCCCTTCAAAGAACTTATTTAATTCATTTAAAGAACATATGTTATTAGTTTAGAATAATTGAGTTTATTATAGGAAGCATTGAAGGGGGCCTATGCAAGGGTATGTTGGGAAAGTTATTATTTTATTGAACTAGGGTTAGGGTTACTGTATCCGAATTACTGTAGCGTGGCACTGTTCATCCAGGGGCACTTTTGGAAGATGGGGGTTTATTTTGGCTAGGGTTTCATTAGGTTTTGCTTTAAATACTCTATGTAGCCTCATTCTAATCAGTTTATGAAGTTTATGAGATTTGATGAATTTATTCATTGTGAGTTGAGTTTATCTCCTCTTGTTCTTGATTGAACTTTTGAACTTATCAAAGGTAAATCACAACCTTTGTGGCGTTCCTCCTTTATAATCTGGGTTCTTGAACCTTGATTCTCGTGTCATTTTTATTCATTCCATGTTTCTCTTGTTCTTGTTTCCTGGATCTAATTACTAGTTGGGATATAAAACAAGGTTGCTTTCTATTGATTGTGTTCAATTAGTTCTTAAAGAACTTGAGTGGGAAAACTCTTGAGGTAAAAGGCAAGAGAGTGTGAGACTATTACCGGGAAAAAGCCACTAAGAGTGTAAACACGAGTAGATCGCTAGACCTCTTTGCTCAGCCTCTGCTATCGCGACCACATTTACCAACTCTTGGTAATTCTCTATTCTTAGGCAAGCTACTTGGCTACGGATCCATGGCTGAAGTCTAGCTTGAAACTTTCGTGCCTGCATCCATTGAGTAGAAATCAAGTGTGGTGCAAACCTTCCTAACGCCATAAACTCAGCGGCGTACTGCTCTATAGTCAAACTGTCTTGAGTTAAAGTCGTGAACTCCTGTGCCGTCAGCTGTTTGACAGAATCTAGGAAGCATATGTTGTCGAACTCTTTCTTAAATCTCTCACAAGATAGTGCAACCAAACTTCCTAGTTCCTTAACTAGAAGCTGCCTTCACGTATCCCACCATATTCCAGCTTCTCCTTGGAATAGGTATCCAGCATATAGAACCTTCTGGTCCTCAGTACATCCACAAATCTCGTAGGTCCTTACAAGATCCATAATCCATTTCTCGGCTTTCAGTGACTCTTCACTACCAGAAAAGTTCGTAGGTCCTCACACGCTTGCTGATGTTGTTGTTGTCTAAGCATGTCAGCCAGCAAACGTACAGCTTCAGCTAATCCTCCATCCATTGGGGGATTCTGATTTTCCTGATTTGTGGCTCCATCAAGGTTCTGAGGTATCCCACTGTGAGTCACGTGTCACTTCCTAAGAACGTGTGGATTTAAACCCAGAGACGTATTACTCTGATACCACCCTTTGACGCCCCCAAATTCCGCTTGGGATCGGACGGACAATTGAAGCGTCGAGACATGCAACACAAGGTTACCAGCCCCTCGTTCATGACATATAAGATGCAATATTCCTAACATGCATCTAGCATTATGCAATATATTCGCAACGGATAATTTTTTTTCTTTTGTAATACTATGCACCAAACTAAAATATCTCAAATACTTAAAACATACTTCATACTTAACGACATACTAAACAACTAAGATCACAACAATAGTCCATATAGTTGTGATCAAAAGAGTGCTGGAGATTGAACTCAACAAATACAAGTAGTAATTTGAGGTAACTGCTGCACTACCATCTACGTCGCACCGTCGCTTAGTTGACCGTTTCCAGTTGGTCGATTCCCGGTTCTCCTTCAGATCCTGTAACAAAATCTACCATTCGGGAGGAATGGTAGTTGGGACTACCACAGTGAGATTTGATTACAAATCTCAGCAAGTTAACAGGAAACTTCCAAACAGATTAATGATGCATGCATGGCAGTAAAAGCATGAATGCATAATCAAATCAATAGAAAACATAACATATCTTGGCATAACATGGCATGAAATAATAAGCATAATGTAACTTGACATAACATGGCATGAGCTGACATAACTTGAACTGGAACTTAAATTTAACTTGACGTGACATGACATGTACATGAACTTAAAACATAACATGGATTTGAAACATAACATGAACGTGAACATGCATAATTTGAACACGAACTTGAACATAACATGAATCTGAGCATGACATAACATAAATGTGAACTTGGAACATAACTTGAACATGAACATAATGTAACAGCCCGCTAGAAATTCATTGGTGGAATTTCTACTGACTTTAGGAATCTCGTGAAAACCCCATAAGTTTTTACGAATCGACCAATCGCACAGGTTTTAGTCTATTAACATAGTCAGAGTTATCACTCACTGTGGTGCTAGAAATATGAGTTTAATTATTTGAGGTAGTTAGAAGTGTCAGAATGCGTTATGGTCTACGCCATTAGACTCAGTGGATTATTTAGGATTTTATGGCGCAATAGCCCATTTTCATAAGTCTAGACGAAACGTCTGTTGAAAATTGTGAAATTATTTTTTAGGGGCACTTCGGGGTTGAATTTCGTTAAACGATTTTCACTATAGGTTAATATGAATATTTAGAATTTTTCAGTACTAAGTTTATTATTAATTTTTTTGAGTGAATAGTAACCTCGCTAAGCGCACCTAGTGCAGTGTTTTCAAAATCACAGTGTGAAATGTCCAAATTAGGTTGGAGGAGTTTTATTTGGACACTTGGCAAGATCTTAGCCACACATAGTGAATAATATTTGAGACTTGGTACAAAGAGGAACCATTAGATAGATTTGTGAATGAATCAAGGTGTGAGATCATGCCACCTAAGTAAAACTTTGTTTCATCTAATCAACCAAATTGTGCCAAACCAAAGAGGCAACCCTAGCAAAACCCTAAATGGTTGGAATCCAATTGAAACCTCAAAAGCTTGGTTGAAACCGAAATCCTAAATGGTTTCCCCAAACCCTAAAGTTGGTCTCCAAACCCTTTTTAACCCGATTTCTAGCATTGTGTTTAATCACTTGATTAAATCACTTCCACATGCTATTAATTAATCAAATTCTTGTTATGACATCATTATCCAACCTTTTAAACCTTAGAAATTTGATTGGGCCAAGAACAATTAGTTTTGGGCTTGATAGCATCTCAAACCCTAACCAAACCCCCTTTAAACCCCAAATTGAAGCCCACTTGGTTGGGCCCACCAAGGCCCATGAAATTGGCCACCTTGGCAAAGCTTCTTGAAAAGTTTCCTCCCCCACATGGCAGACCATCCACTGCCATTGGCAGCAACCCATTAGTGCCTTGATGTGAAGAGAAGTCCACTCCATCAACCTCCGTCTCTCATAGCTGCTGCAGGCAGTCCATTCCTCTCACTATTCTCCACTTTATGTCACATAGCCACCTCCAATCAACGGTCATTCCAGCCCACAACTTCCCCCTCCAGGATTCTATAGTCGTGCAAGGCACTTTTCATTCCATTTTATCACTTCTTTTCTCCCGTTCTTAGAGATAAACCCAAAAGAGCTCTCTTGGGCAGATTTCTGGGTCTTTTTGCGTGGCCATTTTTGACCCTTTATAAGTACTTTCGCATGATGATTGCTCACATAAGTTGTTCGTCTTTAAGTCTAGTTTCCGTGGATATCTTATTAGTCTCATTTCATGCTCATTTGATTGGTCAAAAGTATTTTTAACCATGGAAATGTCATTCTAGGCGTGAAACTGGAGAGTATGTTATGTTTTGGAAGTTTTGACCAAGCTAATGGACATATATCTTGGTCCGAAAATTTTATGGAGAGTTTTTAACATGTGTTTATGAATGTTCATTGAGGTTTTGTTGCATGAATAAAGCTTTTGATGATAGATTTTCTTAGAGTTAGAAACTTGAAAACTAGAAGTGGAAAAACAGTTTTTGTTTTGTGAAAGTTTGAATATTTCGTGGTTTAATCTTATTTCAAAGGCTTTGATATTTTTATATGATGATCCTAAGCCTCTTATATACATGTTAGGATGTTATTTCGAAGATATTTAGTATTAGTTTTAAAGATATGATTTTCTATGCAAGAGGATTTCGGTTAGGCCTAAAATTTGATGTTTTTGAGTTAGATCCATGTTTTATTAAATTTTAGCATTGTGATTTTAAGTTTGATGGTTGGATCTTTTTTAGGACACATTTTTAAACCATGTGATGTGTTAGTTTGAAGATCACTTGCCTTTAAGCCATGGATCAAGAGATTGATCAAAGTTAATGGAGAGAAAAGTTTCTGTTTTGGACTAAGTTTAAAACCAAAAACTCCAAGTGTTGTTTTGTGATTTTTGATGAGTTTTGCTTGATCATTTAAAGCATATTTGATCTTAGGATGATGTTATGAATATGTTAGAAGTAAGATTTGATTTTTTGGAATTCTTGGAGATGTTTTTATTAAGGACAAAACTTGTGATTTAAGGTTTACTTTTTGTTAAAAAGTTTGGGTCTTTTTACAAAAAGTTTGGTGTTGATAATTAGCTTTTTCTTAATGGATATTTTATTGTGTTTTTTTTCTAATTACCACATCTTGATGATCCATCCTATCCCTCAGTTCACCCGACACAAAGTTCAACTACTGAAACTATTGTTGCATGGCTTGCAACACAAATGATGAGTTATCTACCATCCTGATATGGACCTGCGGGAATGGAATCCCTTGAATCCACAATCAATTTGAAAACTCACCCAAGAAAGCCAAAATCAAGTTAATGGATGGAGAACCTAGACTCGATGAGAACTCGTTTCAATAACCTAGATTATATTAAAATCTAGACCCGTTGAAGAACTCGTCTCAAGAACCCAGATTACAAGGAGGAATGCCACAAAGGTTGTGATTTACCTTTGATAATTTTAAAAGTTCAATCAAGAATAAGAGGAGATAAACACAACTCACAATGAATAAATTCATCAAATTTCATAAACTTGTTAAAATGAGGCTACAAAAAGTATTTAAACCAAAACCTAATTAAAACCCTAGCCAAAATAATGCCCCATATTCGAAAAATACCCCTGAGTGAATAGTGTTGCGGCTACAGTACGCGCTACATTAACTCAGCTACAGTACTTTTGAAACCCTAGTTTGCTACAGTACTTCTTGAAACCCTAGTTCAACAAAATAATAAATTTCCCAACATGCCCTTGCATTGGCCCCCTTAAGTCATTCCCATAATAAACTCAATTATTCTAAACTAAAAAAATAAATCCTTTAAATGAATTAAACAAGTTGAAAGCCTTCATGTGCCCAAAGCCATTAAGTCATGTTGTTGCCCTTTCCATAACTTATCAAATGAATCAAAACTGAATCTTCATCCTTTCAGCCCATCTTGAATGTTGGGCTCTTGCTGATATGAACCCGCGGAAACGAGATTCCCTTGAACCCACAATCAAATTGAAAACTCCCAAAGAAATCCAAAAAATCAAGTCAATGGATGGAGAATCGAGACCCGATGAGAACTCATTTCAAGAACATATATTATATCAAAATCTAGACCCGTTGAAGAACCCGTCTCAAGAACCCAGATTACAAAGGAGGAACGCCACAAAGATTGTGATTTACCTTTGATAAGTTCAAAAGTTCAATTAAGAATAAGAGGAGTAAAACTCAACTCACAATGAATAAATTCATCAGATTTCATAAACTTCATAAAACTGATTAGAATGAGGCTACATAGAGTATTTAAAGCAAAACCTAATGAAACCCTTGCCAAAATAAAACCCCATCTTTCAAAAATACCCCTGAGTGAACAGTGTCGCGGCTACAGTACGGCACTATAGTAACTCAGCTACAGTAACCCTAACCCTAGTTCAATAAAATAATAACTTTCCCAACATGCCCTTACATAGGCATAAACCCAATTATTCTAAGCAAATAAAATAGGTCCTTGAAATTAATTAAATAAGTTGAAAGCCTTCAAGTGTCCAAAGCCTATAAGTCAAGTTGTTGCCCTTTCCATAGCTTATGAAATGAATCAAAGTATAATCTTCATCATTTAAGCCCTTGAACTTGTATTTGGGCCATCTGGAACTTGCAACATATCTTTAAGACTAGGCCCACCTTGGTTCTCACATCACTCGCTAAATTCGTCCCAAGTGGATTGCATCAATTCTTGTAATTCTCCCATCTGGAACTTACGAAATATCTTTAAGACTAGGCCCACCTTGGTTCCCATCATTCCCCATCTCCTCAAAAGGATTCGACCTCGAATCTCGACCTGGATCAAAGGGAAAGAGGTTAGTAATATTGAAAATAGCAGAAACAAGATACTTATCTGAAAGATCCACTTTATATGCATTTTCATTAACTTTCTCCAGAATTTGAAAATGTCCATCCAAACTACTCCTATTATCAACTAGCAAAAGTATCAAAGATAAATGAGTAAGTGGATTAAAACTATAAACAATTTCAAACGGAGAATATGAAGTAATAGTATGCATGGTCCTAATATATGCAAACCCTATAAATGGCAAACAATCCTCCTAAGTTTTTAAATTCTTATTAACAACAGTGCGTAAAAGCTGAGTTAAAGTCCTATTAACTTCTTCAGTTTGACCATTAGTCTCTAGATGAAAAGTAGTGGAAACTAAGAGTTTTGTACTACCCAATTTCCCCCACAACACCTTCCAAAAGTAGCTAAGGAACTTAACATCTCTATCAGAAACAATACTCCTAAGTGCACTGATGGGAACCAAGATGGGTCTAGTCTTAAAGATCATTTGCAACTTCCAGATGAGCCAAGAAGATCAAGGAGACAATGTAAGGATTGATGCAATCCACTTGGGACAAGTTTAGCAAGAGTCCAACATTCAAGATGGGGCTTGAAGGATGAAGATGCAGTTTTAATTCATTTGATTAGCTACGGAAGAGGGCAACGACAAAACTTAAAGGCTTTGGGCACTTGAAAGGTTTCAACTTATTTAATTCATTTAAAGAACTTATTTTATTTGTTTAGAATAATTGAGTTTATTATGGGAAGCACTTAAGGGGGCCTATGCAAGGGCATGTTGGGAAAGTTATTATTTTATTGAACTAGGGTTAGGGTTACTGTAGCCGAGTTACTGTAGCGTGGAACTGTAGCCGCGACACTGTTCATCCAGGGGTACTTTTGGAAGATGGGGGTTTATTTTGGCTAGGGTTTCATTAGGTTTTGCTTTAAATACTCTATGTAGCCTCATTCTAATCAGTTTATGAAGTTTACGAAATTTGATGAATTTATTTATTGTGAGTTGAGTTTATGTCTTCTTGTTCTTAATTGAACTTTTGAACTTATCAAAGGTAAATCACATCCTTTGTGGCGTTCCTCCATTGTAATCTGGGTTCTTCAACGGGTCTAGATTTTAATATAATCTAGGTTTTTGAAACGAGTTCTCATCGGGTCTAGGTTCTCCATCCATTGACTTGATTTTGGCTTTCTTGGGGAGTCTTCAAAGTGATTGTGGGTTCAAGGGATTTCATTCTCACGGGTTTATATCATTTGGTATTCAGCGTAAGGTTTCCAATCAGGTCTGATTCTATCTTTTAATTTTAGCATCCTTTAATTTAATTCTAGGGCTTCTTTGTTCTAGGGTTGCAAAAAAAAAAAAAATAGAAACAAAAAGTAGGCTGCCAAAATTCTTAGGATTTTGGGTTTGCCTGAAATTTGCATCACCTAGGGTTTCAAAATTCTAGGGTTTCCTGCATCTCTAAGTTTATCTGTTGCTTGGAGTGCCGTTCCATTGATTCTCCTCTACTTCATTGTCGTGCTTGAATTCAATTGCTTGATTTTCACAATTGAATATTGCTATTTGTGATTGAATTAGAGAAAAGAAAAGAAAATAAAAGAAAAGAAAGGAAAAGAAAAGAAAAGAAAATACGAAAAAAAAAGGAGAAGAAGAGGAAGAAGACGAAGAAAAGAGAAGGTAGCATGTTCAAAGTTGCTACATAGTTTCAACAAAGAGAAAGAAAGTATTTGTTGATTGAGCTTTTATCATCATAGGAGCTGATTACATCTTTCTAGTTGGTATCTTGTTTTATAATTACTCTTTCCCTCGTATAAATTCCTTGAGTCTCGTGTCATTTTATTCATTCCTTGTTTCTTTGATCTATATTACTGGTTGGAATATTACAGCTTGTATTGTCTTGATTTAGTTCAATCTAGTTCTTAAAGAACTTGAGCGGGAAAACTATTGAGGTAAAAAGGCAAGAGGGTGTGAGACTATTATCGGGAAAAAGCCATTAAGAGTGAAACACGAGTGGAGTGCCATTATTTGAATGTAAACACGTAAGGGAGTGTGTGAGGTTTTTCACTAACATTATTTTTGTGCAGCATATTATGATGTCTCATAGAAGTGACTCATCAACTAGATGCCACATCAACAACAAGGTATGTAGTATGGTCATTGATTTGAGGAGTTGTATTAATTTGGCTAGCACTACTTTAGTTGAGAAATTGAATTTTCGTACCTTGAAACACCCTTGACCATACATGTTGCAATGGTTGAGTGATTGTGGGGAGGTTAGGGTAAATAAGCAAGTGCTAGTTTCTTTTTCAATTGGGAAATATCAGGATATGGTCCTTTGTGATGTTGTGCCTATGCATGCTGGTCATATTTTGTTAGGGAAGCCATGGCAGTATGATAGGAATGTGATCCATGATGGGTTAAGGAACATGCAAAGTTTTGAAAAGGATGTAAAAATAATCAAACTTGCTCCTTTAACTCCAACACATGTCCATGGGGACCAATTGAAATTGAAAAGTGAGGTTGCTCAAAAAAGAAAGAGTGAAAATGAGAGTGATCAAAAAAGAAAAAGTGAAAAGGAGATTGAGCAAACAAGCAAGAGTGAAAGTGAGAATGAGCTGAAAAGCAAGAGTGAAGGTGAGAGTGAAAGTGAGATTGAGCTGAAAAGCAAGAGTGAAGATGAGATTGAGAAGAAAAGAAATAGTGAGACCGAAATGGAGAAAGAGAGAAAAATGAGAGAGAAAAAAGAAGAGGGTGAGAATAAGACCTCAAGCACAAGAGAGAATGAGTTGAAAAATAATTGTGAGGTCGAGAGTACAAAAAAAGATGAAGAAAAAGAGTGTCAGAAAAAAAGAGAGTGAAAAAAAAAAGAGTGTGAAAGGAGAAAAGAGAGTGAAAAAGAAAAAGAGAGTGTAAAGAAAAGAGAGTGTGAACAAAGTGAGAGAAAAATAAAGAGAAAAGTGAAATTTTATGCTAAGGCAAGTCTTAATCCTAACGAACTTGACGTATGTTTGCCTAGTATTGTTGTTTCTTTGTTGCAGGGATTTAAGGTCATGATTCCTAGCGGTGTGTTTAGTGGATTGCCACCTATTAGGGATATAGAGTACTACATTGATTTTGTGCCAGGTGCGACAATTCCTAACCAACCTTTTTTTGAAGAACATGAGTCCTTGATATACTTGAAGGGACAAGGTAAGTTGTTGACTAGAATGCATGATAAGTGGGAGGACTGTATTGAGACTTTTTCTCATGTATTCAAATACACACAAGGTATGAAAAATTTTATTGTTGACGCTTTAGCAAGAAGGTATGTCCTTGTCTTCATTTTAGATGCAGAATTGTTGAGACTTGAATATGATAAGAAATTGCATTCTAATGATGATGACTTTGCTAGTGTGTATGGAACATGTGAGAAATCAATATTTGGTAAGTTCTATAAACTAGATTGGTACTTGTTTAGAGAGAATAGATTTTGTGTGCCTACTAGTTTTATGCGTAAGTTGCTTGTGTGTGATGGACATTGATATGAACCCGCGGGAATGAAATCCCTTGAACCCACAATCAATTTGAAAACACCCCAAGAAATCCAAAATCAAGTCAATGGATGGAGAACCTAGACCCGATGAGAACTCGTTTCAAGAGCCTAGATTATATTAAAATCTAGACCCGTTGAAGAACCCGTCTCAAGAACCCAGATTAGAAAGGAGGAACGCCACAAAGGTTGTGATTTACCTTTGATAAGTTCAAGAGTTCAATCAAGAACAAGAGGAGTAAAACTCAACTCACAATGAATAAATTCATCAAATTTCATAAATTTCATAATCTGATTAGAATGAGGCTACATAGAGTATTTAAAGCAAAACCTAATGAAACCCTAGCAAAAATAAACCCCCTTCTTCCAAAAGTACCCCTGGATGAACAGTGCCGCGGCTAGAGTGTCGCGCTACAGTAACTCGGCTACAATAACCCTAACCCTAGTTCAATAAAATAATAACTTTCCCAACATGCCCTTGCATTGGCCCCCTTAAGTGCTTCCCATAATAAACTCAATTATTCTAAACTAATAACATAAGTTCTTTAAATGAATTAAATAAGTTGAAACCCTTCAAGACTCAAAGCCTTTAAGTCTTGTCGTTGCCCTCTTCCATAGCTAATCAAATGAATTAAAACTGGATCTTCATCCTTCAAGCCCCATCTTGAATGTTGGGCTCTTGCTAAACTTGTCGCAAGTGGATTGCATCAATCCTTGCATTGTCTCCTTGATCTTCTTGGCCCATCTGGAAGTTGCAAATGATTTTTAAGACTAGGCCCATCTTGGTTCCCATCATTCCCCCTCTCCTCAAAAGGATTCGACCTCGAATCTCCACCTGGATCAAAGGGAAAGTGGTTAGTAACATTGAAAATAGTAGAAATAGGATACTTACCTGGAAGATCCATTAGATTTGCATTTTCGTTAATTTGTTCAAGAATTTGGAATAGTCCGTCCAAGCTACCCATATCATCAACTGGTGAAGACTTTAAATCTAAATGAGGAAATTGATTAAGTCTATAAACAATTTCAATTGGTGAAAATTTAGTAATGGCATGAACACTCCAATCATATGTAAACTCAATGAATGGCCAACAATACTCCCAAAAATGTTCATGAAGCACATATAAAATCTTCCTCGAACCAAAATGACCACTCCAATATGCAAACTTAAAGATTGGCAAATGATACTCCCGCAAACGTTCATGCAACAAGTCAATGAATGGCAAATGATACTCCCATAAACGCTCATGCAACATGTCTGAAATCTTATTTTCACCAGAATGGCCACTCCAATTATATGCAAACTCAATGAAATACAAATGATACTCCCGCAAACGTTCATGCAACACGTCAATGTATGGCAAATAATACTCCCACAAACGTTCGTGTAATACATCAATGAATGACAAATGATACTTCCACAAACGTTCGTGTAACACGTCTTTGAATGGCAAATGATATTCCCACAAACATTCATGCAACATAACAAAAGTCTTCCTTACACCAACGTTACCCAACAAACCACCATGTCCATCACACACAAGCAACTTAAGCATAAAACTAGTAGGCACACAAAATCTATTCTTTCTAACCAAGTACCAATCTAGTTTATAGAACTTACCAAAAGATGCTTTCTCACATGTTCCATACATACTAGCAAAGTCATCATCATTAGCATGCAATTCCTTATCATATTCAAGTCTCAACAATTTTGCATCTAAAATGCAAGGACATACCTTCTTGCTAAAGCATCAACCACAAAATTTTTCATACCTTGTGTGTATTTGAATACATGAGGAAAAGTCTTAATACAATCCTCCCGCTTAGCACGCATTATAGTCAAGAACTTACCTTGTTCCTTTAAGTGTGTCAATGACTCATGTTCTTCCAAGAAAGGTCGGTTAGGAATTGTTGCACCTGGCACAAAATCAATGTAGTGCTCTATCTCCCTAATGGGTGGCAATCCACTAGATACACCGCTAGGAATCATGACCTTAAATCCCTGCAACAAAGAAACAAAAACACTAGACAAAGAGTCGTTAAATTCATTAGTATAAAAGCTTGCCTTAGCATAAAAACTCACTTTTGTCTTTCTGTTTTTCTCTGCAACCTCTCTTTCTTTTTCCTCTTGTGGCTCCACTATTTTTTCTTGACTCTTAACCACCTCTATATTTTCTTTTTCTCTCTCTTTCTTTTGATGTTTCTACCTCATTCTCTTTTTTCCTCTCAATCTCTTTGTTCTTTTCACTCTCTGTTTTTCTTTCACTCTCCTCTTTTTTTGAACTCTCAGCCTCACAATTGTTTTTCAACTCATTCTCTCTTTTTCTTGAGGTTTCAGCCTCACCTAAATCATTTCCCTTAGGTGGTTCGGTCTTCCCATTTGTTACAACTTGATCATTTTTGTCTCACTTTGGTTTCCAAGAAGTACTAGAAACCGAAGTATACCTTGATGTACCCTTTCCTTTTAGCCGCCTCTCCACCTTCATAGCCATGTGCACCATATCCTCTACCTTCTTATAATGTTGCAACTCAACTACATTGGCTATCTCCCTATTCAACCCACTCAAAAATCTTATCATCGTGGCCTCCTGATCCTCCACTACATTAGCCCGAATCATAGCCATCTCCATCTCCTTATGGTAATCCTCTACACTCCTAGACCCTTGTGTAAGATTTTATAGTTTTTGGTAGAGGTCTCTATAGTAGTGGCTAGGTATAAATCTCCGCCTCATGATAGCTTTCAACTCTCTCCAAGTTGCTACAGGCCTCTTAAGATTCCTCCTCGTATTGGTCACTAATTGATGCCACCAAATACTCGCATAATCAGTGAACTCAATTACCGCCAACTTCACCTTCTTCTCCTCAGAGTAATTATGACAATCAAACAACAACTCTATTATTTTCTACCACTCTAAATAAACTTCAGGGTCAGTTCTACCTTGGAATGATGGTATTTTCATTTTGATGCTTCCAAGGTTCTTATCTTCTCTATCTCGACCCCCTTACGTGTTTACACTCGAATAATGGCACTCCACTCGTGTTTCACTCTTAATTGGCTTTTTCCCGATAATAGTCTCACACTCTCTTGCCTTTTACCTCAAAAGTTTTCTCACTCAAGTTCTTTCAGAACTAGTTGAACTAAATCAAAATAATACAACCTCGTATTATTCCAACCAGTAATATAGATCAAAGAAACAAGGAATGAATAAAATGACACGAGACTCAAGGAATTTATATGAGGGAAAGAGTAATTTATAAAACAAGACACCAACTAGCAAGTTGTATTCAGCTCCTATGATGATAATAACTCAATCAACAAATACTTTTTTTTCTCTTTGTTGTAACTATGTAGCAACTTTGAATATCCTACCTTCTCTTTTCTTCTTCTTCTTCTTTATTTTTTTTTTTTCCTTTCTTCTCTTTTATTTTCTTTTCCTTTCCTTTCTTTTTCTTTTCTCTAATTCAACCACAAACAGCAATATTCAATTGTGAAAACCAAACAATTGAATTCAAACACACAAGCATGGACAATGAAGTAGAAGAGAATCAATGGAACCACACTCCAAGCAATTGACAAACTTAGAGATGCAGGAAACCCTAGAATTTTGAAACCCTAGGTGATGCAAATTTCAGCCAAACCCAAAACCCTAAGAATTTCGGCAGCCTACTTTTTGTTTCTATTTTTTTTTTGTTTGGCAACCCTAGAACAATGATGCCCTAGAATTTAAATATGCAAGAAATAAAAGATAGAATCAGACCTGATTGGAAACCTGGCTCTGAATACCATATGATATGAACCCGCGGGAATGAAATCCCTTAAACCCACAGTCAATTTGAAAACTCCCCAAGAAAGCCAAAATCAAGTCAATGGATGGAGAACCTAGACCCGATGAGAACTCGTTTCAAGAACCTAGATTATATTAAAATCTAGACCCGTTGAAGAACCCATCTCAAGAACACAGATTATAAAGGAGGAACGCCACAAAGCTTGTGATTTACCTTTGATAAGTTCAAAAGTTCAATCAAGAACAAGAGGAGTAAAACTCAACTCACAATGAATAAATTCATCAAATTTCATAAATTTCATAATCTGATTAGAATGAGGCTACATAGAGTATTTAAAGCAAAACCTAATGAAACCCTAGCAAAAATAAACCCCCATCTTCCAAAAGTACCCCTGGATGAACAGTGCCGCGGCTACAGTTCCGCGCTACAGTAACGCCGCTACAGTAACCCTAACACTAGTTCAATAAAATAATAACTTTCCCAACATGCTCTTGCATAGGCCCCCTTAAGTGCTTCCCATAATAAACTCAATTATTCTAAACTAATAACATAAGTTCTTTAAATGAATTAAATAAGTTGAAACCCTTCAAGACTCAAAGCCTTTAAGTCTTGTCGTTGCCCTCTTCCGTAGCTAATCAAATAAATTAAAACTGGATCTTCATCCTTCAAGCCCCATCTTGAATGTTGAGCTCTTGCTAAACTTGTCGCAAGTGGATTGCATCAATCCTTGCATTGTCTCCTTGATCTTCTTGGTCCATCTGGAAGTTGCAAAAGATCTTTGAGACTAGGCCAATCTTGGTTCTCATCAGACATGGTTGTTTGTTAGGTAACCTTGGTGTAAGGAAGACTTTTGTTATGTTGCATGAACATTTTTGGGACTATCATTTGCCATTCAATGACGTGTTGCATGGACGTTTCTGGAAGTATCATTTTTCATTAATTGATGTGTTGCATGATCGTTTGTGGGAGTACCATTTGCCATTCATTGAAGTATTACTTGAACGTTTGTGGAAGCATCATTTGTCATTCATTAACGTGTTGCATAAACATTTGTTGAAGTATTACTTGTCGTTCATTGAGTTTGCATATAATTGGAGTGGTCATTTTGGTATAAGGAAAGATTTAGGTTTGTTTCATGAACGTTTGTGGGAGTATCATTTGCCATTCATTGAATTGTTATATGGACGTTTCCGGGAGTATCATTTGCCATTCATTGAGGTTGCATATTGGAGTGGTCATTTTGGTTCGAGGAAGACTTTAGATGTATTTCATGAACATTTGTGGGAGTATTGTTTACCATTTATTGAGTTTACATATTATTGGAGTGTTCATGCTACTACTAAATTTTCATCATTTGAAATTGTTTATGGACTTAATCCATTTACTACTTTAGATTTAACACATTTACCTGTTGATGACAGGAGTAGCTTGGATGGTCTTTTCCAAATCCTTGAACAAATTAATGAAAATGCATATCTAATGGATCTTCCAGGTAACTATCTTGTTTTTACTATTTTTAATGTTACTAACCATTTTCCCTTTGATCCAGGTGGAGATTCGAGGTCGAATCCTTTTGAGGAGAGGGGGAATGATGGGAACCAAGATGGGCCTAATCTTAAAAAGATCATTTGCAACTTCCAGATGGGCCAAGAAGATCAATGAGACAATGCAAGGATTGATGCAATCCACTTGGGACAAGTTTAGCAAGAGTCCAACATTTAAGATGGGGAAGGATGAAGATCCAGTTTTAATTCATTTGATTAGCTACGGAAGAGGGCAACGACAAAATTTAAAGGCTTTGGGCACTTGAAGGGTTTCAACTTATTTAATTCATTTAAAGAACTTATTTTATTTGTTTAGAATAATTGAGTTTATTATGGGAAGCACTTAAGGGGGCCTATGCAAGGGCATGTTGGGAAAGTTATTATTTTATTGAACTAGGGTTAGGGTTACTGTAGCCGAGTTACTGTAGCGTGGCACTGTAGCCACGGCACTGTTCATCTAGGGGTACTTTTGGAAGATGGGGGTTTATTTTGGCTAGGGTTTCATTAGGTTTTGCTTTAAATACTCTATGTAGCCTCATTCTAATCAGTTTATGAAGTTTATGAAATTTGATAAATTTATTCATTGTGAGTTGAGTTTATCTCCTCTTGTTCTTAATTGAACTTTTGAACTTATCAAAGGTAAATCACAACATTTGTGGCGTTCCTCCTTTGTAATCTGGGTTCTTGAGACGTGTTCTTCAACGGATCTAGATTTTAATATAATCTAGGTTCTTGAAACGAGTTCTCATCGGGTTTAGGTTCTCCATCCATTGACTTGATTTTGGCTTTCTTGGGGAGTCTTCAAATTGATTGTGGGAGTCTCCCTAAAAAACATGTCAGCTTTGTTTGTGGCATCATCTGTTTTATGGCATGGAATGAAATGTTCCATCTTACGAAATCTATCCACAACCATAAAAATAGAATCTCTACCCCTTTTTGTACTAGGCAGCCCCAAAACAAAGTCTATAGATATGTCTACCCATGGCTCACTAGGAACGGGAAAGGGTGTATACAACCCATGTGGTAAAACCCTAAATTTGACCTTTCTATATGTAATGCACCAGCCACAAATGCGATTGACATCTCTTGTAACACCCCGCTTCCCAAAAAGACATTCTAGAATTTTTGGAAAGCCAGTGTGCTACTACTAAACTTAAATATAAAAGCTTTTCCTTTTTAACAATGCGCCAGATGCGAAAGAATTCCATAAAATAACAAACTTCAATAAATACTGAAAATCCAAAATAAAGTCTGCGGAAGCACTTATTAAAAATACGAAAGTCTCATGTGCTTATCAAAATAATTTAATTAAACTTTAAACCATAGAAATAGTCATAGCAAAATCTGTCTTGGCCTCTGCCTCGCCTCCCAGAGTCAAGTCCTGTCCTGTAGTCTCATCTTCATAAATGTCATCACCTGAGGTGGTTTAAAAACATGAAAGCAACTAAAATGAGTCGAATACTCAATAAGCAACACATCATACAGTAAACATAATAAACGTAAGGTTTCTTGAAAAACGTGCATATTCATAAATATATTCATAAATATCATGAACATGATCATTAACTTATCTTTCACTTGTCGTAGGCCGTTACCCACTGTTGACCCCCGTGAGTTAGGGTTAACGAATCTAATTAGATTCCGATTCCGCCCGTGGCTGCGGGTTGTGGAATCCAAACATAAGGAAGACATACTGGGTGCACTACCAGCATGCACGACCTGACAATGCAATATGCCCATAACATAGGTACCGTTTTCATATCATAACATAGGCCGTTACATATCTTATCAAAATATACTTGCATACTGGTCATTTCATAGATTTCGAAAGAAATCACATACATACTTGTCACATCGTATCATAGATTTCAAATGAAATCGCATATTTTCATAAATTTCGTGATACATATTTCTTCACATAAATTCATATCTTTTCATAGATAATTTTATGCATAACTCTCACATAAAATCATGCATTTCATAAATAATTTTATGAAATGACTCTCACATAAAATCATGCATTTTATAAATAAGAGTTTATAAAATGGGGTTTTATTTAAGGGCATGTTGGGAAAGTTATTATTTTATTGAACTAGGGTTAGGGTTACTGTAGCCGAGTTACTGTAGCGTCGTACTGTAGCCGCGGCACTATTCACTCAGGGGTATTTTTGGAAGATGGGGTTTTATTTTATCTAGGGTTTTCATTAGGTTTTACTTTAAATACTCTATGTAGCCTCATTGTAATCAGTTTATGAAATTTATGAAATTTGATGAATTTATTCATTATGAGTTGAGTTTTACTCCTCTTGTTCTTGATTGAACTTTTGAACTTATCGAAGGTAAATCACAACCTTTGTGGCGTTCCTCCTTTATAATCTGGGTTCTTGAGACGGGTTCTTCAACGGGTCTAGATTTTAATATAATCTAGGTTCTTGAAACGAGTTCTCATTGGGTCTAGATTCTCCATCCTTTGACTTGATTTTGGCTTTCTTGGGGAGTTTTTGATTGTGGGTTCAAGGGATTCCTTTCCCGCGGGTTCATATCATTTGGTATCAGAGCAAGGTTTCCAATCAGGTCTGGTTCTATCTTTTAATTTTCGCATCCTTTAATTTAATTCTAGGGCTTCATTGTTCTAGGGTTGCCAAAAAAAAAAAAAAAAAACAGAAACAAAACAGTAGGCTGCCGAAATTCTTAGGATTTTGGGTTTGGCTGAAATTTGCAGCACCTAGGGTTTCAAAATTCTAGGGTTTCCTGCATCTCTAAGTTTATCTGTTGCTTGGAGTGCCGTTCCATTGATTCTCTTCTACTTCATTGTCGTGCTTGAATTCAATTGCTTGATTTTCACAATTGAATATTGCTATTTGTGATTGAATTAGAGAAAAGAAAAGAAAAGAAAGGAAAAGAAAAGAAATGAAAAGAAAATTCAAAAAAAAAAACAAAAAAGAAGAAGAAGAAGAAAAGAGAAGGTAGCATATTCAAAGTTGCTACATAGTTTCAACAAAGAGAAAGAAAGTATTTGTTGATTGAGCTTTTATCATCATAGGAGCTGATTATATCTTTCTTGTTGGTATCTTGTTTTATAATTACTCTTTCTCTCGTATAAATTCCTTGAGTCTCGTGTCATTTTATTCATTCCTTGTTTCTTTGATCTATATTACTGGTTGGAATAATACAACTAGTTCAACTAGTTCTTAAAGAACTTGAGCGGGAAAACTATTGAGGTAAAAGGCAAGAGGGTGTGAGACTATTATCGGGAAAAAAGCCATTAAGAGTGAAACACGAGTGGAGTGCCATTATTTGAGTGTAAACACGTAAGGGAGTGTGTGAGGTTTTTCACTAACATTCTTTTTGTGTAGCATATTATGATGCCTCGTAGAAGTGACTCATCACCAAAAAGTGTGGCAGATAACTCATCCTTTGTGTTGGAAGCCATGCAACAACAGTTTGAACGGTTGAACTTGGTGTTGGGTGAAGTGAGGGGTAGTATGGATAATCAAGAAGCAATGATTAGAAATCTACAAGATGAGAGAGGTAGGAGGTGACATGAGCCTAGTATTGAAAATGGGTTTGAGAAAGAAGAGTATGGTGAGTCTCTTGTTGCTAGGCGTGCACTCAATACACAAATTAAGATGAATGATACAGAGCAGCAAAGTGAGAACGTTTTTCATACTAGATGCCACATCAACAACAAGGTATGTAGTATGGTCATTGATTTGAGGAGTTGTATTAATTTGGCTAGCACTACTTTTGTTGAGAAATTGAATTTACGTACCTTGAAACACCCTAGACCATACATGTTGCAGTGGTTGAGTGATTGTGGGGAGTTTAGGGTAAATAAGCAAGTGCTAGTTTCTTTTTCAATTGGGAAATATCAGGATATGGTCCTTTGTGATGTTGTGCCTATGCATGCTGGTCATATTTTGTTAGGGAAGCCATGGCAGTATGATAGGAATGTGATCCATGATGGGTTAAGGAACATGTACAGTTTTGAAAAGGATGGAAAAATAATCAAACTTGTTCCTTCAACTCCAACACATGTCCATGGGGACCAATTGAAATTGAAAAGTGAGGTTGCTCAAAAAAGAAAGAGTGAAAATGAGAGTGATCAAAAAAGAAAAAGTGAAAAGGAGATTGAGCAAACAAGCAAGAGTGAAAGTGAGAATGAGCTGAAAAGCAAGAGTGAAGGTGAGAGTGAAAGTGAGATTGAGCTGAAAAGCAAGAGTGAAGATGAGATTGAGAAGAAAAGAAATAGTGAGACCGAAATAGAGAAAGAGAGAAAAATGAGAGAGAAAAAAGAAAAGGGTGAGAATAAGACCTCAAGCACAAGAGAGAATAAGTTGAAAAATAATTGTGAGGCCGAGAGTACAAAAAAAGATGAAGAAAAAGAGAGTGACAAAAAAAAAGAGTGAAAAGAAAAAAGAGTGTAAAAAGAAAAAAGAGTGTGAAAGGAAAAAAGAGAGTGAAAAAGAAAAAGAGAGTGGAAAGAAAAGAGAGTGTGAAGAAAGTGAGAGAAAAACAAAGAGAAAAGTGAGTTTTTATGCTAAGGCAAGTCTTAATCCTAACAAACTTGACGTATGTTTGCCTAGTATTGTTGTCTCTTTGTTGCAGGGATATGAGGTCGTGTTTCCAAGTGGTGTATTTAGTGGATTGCCACCCATTAGGGAGATAGAGCATTACATTGATTTTGTGTCAGGTGCAACAATTCCTAACCGACCTTTCTTGGAAGAACATGAGTCATTGACACATTTAAAGGGAAAATGTAAGTTGTTGACTATAATGCGTGCTAAGCGGGATGATTGTATTGAGACTTTTCCTCATGTATTCAAATACACACAAGGTATGGAAACTTTTGTGGTTAATGCTTTAGCAAGAAGGTATGTACTTATTTTCATTTTAGATGCAAAATTGTTGAAACTTGAATATGATAAGGAATTGCATGCTAATGATTATGGCTTTGCTAGTGTGTATGGAACATGTGAGAAAGCATCGTTTGGTAAGTTCTATAAACTAGATTGGTACTTGTATAGAAAGAATAGATTTTGTGTACCTACTAGTTTTATGCGTAAGTTACTTTTGTGTGATGGACATGGTGGTTTGTTGGGTAACAATGGTGTAAGGAAGACTTTTGTTGTGTTGCATGAACGTTTGTGGGAATATCATTTGCCTTTCAATGACGTGTTGCATGAACGTTTGTGGAAGTATCAATTGTCATTCATTGATGTGTTGCATGAATCGTTGTGGGAGTATCATTTGCCTTTCATTGAAGTGTTACATGAACGTTTATGGAAGTTTCAATTGTCATTCATTGATGTGTTGCATGAATGTTTGTGGGAGTATCATTTGCCTTTCAATGACGTGTTGCATGAACGTTTGTGGAAGTATCAATTGTCATTCATTGATGTGCTGCATGAACGTTTGTGGAAGTATCATTTGTCATTCATTAACATGTTCCTGGAACGTTTGTGGGAGTATCATTTGCCATACATTGACCTGTTGCATGAACGTTTGTGGACTATCATTTGCTCTTCATTGAGTTTGCATATATTTGGAGTAGTCATTCTGGTGTCAAGAAAATATTAGATATTTTGCATGAACATTTATGTTGGTCTAAGATGAAGAGAGATGTCAATTGTATTTGTGGCAGGTGCATTACATGCAGAAACCAAATTTATACTTTTGCCACAAAGGTTGCATACGCCTTTACCTATTCCTAGTAAGTCATGTGTAGACATATCTATAGACTTTGTTTTGGGGCTGCCTAGGAAAGAAAGGAGTAGAAATTCTATTTTTGTGGTTATGGATGAATTTATAGAGTTTGCATATAACAGGACCACGCATACTACCACTTTATATTCTCCTTTTGAAATTGTTTGTAGACTTAATCTATTTACTCCTTTAGAGTTAATGTCTTTATCTGTTGACAACAGGAGTAGCTTGGATGGATGTTCTCAAATTCTTGAACAAATTAATGACAATGCATATGAAATCAATGATAATGTTACTAACATTTTTCCCTTTGATCCAGGTGGAGATTCGAGGTCGAATCCTTTTGAGTAGAGGGAGAATGATGGGAACCAAGGTGGGCCTAGTCTTAAAGATATGTTGCAAGTTCCAGATGGGCCAAATACAAGTTCAATGGCTTAAACGATGAAGATTATGCTTTGATTCATTTAATAAGCTATGGAAAGGGCAACAACATGACTTATAGGCTTTGGACACTAGAAGGCTTTCAACTTATTTAATTAATTTCAAGGACCTATTTTATTTGCTTAGAATAATAATTGGGTTTATGCCTATGTAAGGGCATGTTGGGAAAGTTATTATTTTATTGAACTAGGGTTAGGGTTACTGTAGCCGAGTTACTGTAGTACCATACTGTAGCCGCGGCACTGTTCACTCAGGGGTATTTTTGGAAGATGGGGTTTTATTTTATCTAGGGTTTTCATTAGGATTTGTTTTAAATACTCTATGTAGCCTCATTCTAATCAGTTTATGAAGTTTATGAAATTTGATGAATTTATTCATTGTGAGTTGAGTTTATCTCCTCTTGTTCTTAATTGAACTTTTGAACTTATTAAAGGTAAATCACAACCTTTGTGGCGTTCCTCATTTATAATCTGGGTTCTTAAGACGGGTTCTTCAACGGGTCTAGATTTTAATATAATCTTGGTTCTTGAAAGGAGTTCTCATCGAGTCTAGATTCTCCATCATTTGACTTGATTTTGGCTTTCTTGGTGAGTTTTCAAATTGATTGTGGGTTCAAGGGATTCCTTTCCCGCGGGTTCTTATCATTGCGTCAACCATCAATACGAAGTTCTCGTATGTTTATATGATTGAGAACCTAGAAGAAAACCCTAGATAAAAATAAACGAAGAGACGTGCATGTGCATGTGCATGTGAGTGGATTAGGCTTCGTGCGTGTTTGAAATTTATAGAATAAAACCGGTAGCTAAGAGTTTCATTATGAAGAGGAAATAAGAATAGGAATAGTGTTTGGACTCTAACACACGTGCTTGGAGTAAAAATAAAAGCTAAAAAATAAAATAAAATAATAATAATGGAGACTTAACTCTAGGTTTATAAAAAAAAAATCATCTGATAATTCGCTTTAACTCATTAAAAAATTTTATCTATAATTTATTCCTAAATATAAGATCGGGCCGTTACATCTCTCTTCATCTTAAACCAAAAGAAATGTTCATGCAAAATGTTTAAAGTTTTCTTGACATCAAAATGACCACTCCAATTAGAAGCAAACTCAATGAAAGGCAAATGATAGTCCCGCAAACATTCACGCAACAAGTTAATGTATGGCAAATGATACTCCCACAAATGTATGGCTCCACTCTTTTTTCTTTACTCTCAGCCATCTCTCTACTTTCTTTTTCACTCTTTCTTTTAAGCTCATTTTCACTCTCACTTTTTCTTTTTTGCTCAATCTCTTTTTCACTCTTTCTTTTTTTATCACTCTCATTTTCACTCTTTCTATTTTGATCACTCTCATTTTCACTCTTTTTTTTTTGAGCAACCTCACTTTTCAATTTCAGTTGGTCCTTATAGACCTGGCTTGGAGTTAAAGGAGCAAGCTTAATTGTTTTGCCCTCCTTTTCAAAGCTGTACATATTCTTGAACCCATCATTTGTCACTCTCCTATCATACTGCCACGGCCTCCCCAACAAAATATGGCCCGAATGCATAGGCACAACATCACAAATCACCTCATCCTGATACTTCCCAATAGAAAAAGTAACTAACACTTGTTTATCTACCCTAACTTCTCCACAATCATTCAACCACTGCAATTTGTATGGTCTAGAGTGTTTTAAGGTTGGTAAATTCAATTTCTCAACCAAAGTAGTGCTAGCCACATTAGTACAACTCCCTCCATCAATGATCATACTACATACCTTATTGTTTACATGGCATCTAGTATGGAAAATGTTCTCTCTCTGTTGCTCTGCATCGTCCATCTTAATGTGTGTATTAAGAGCACGCCTGGCAACAAGAGACTCACCTGTCACAGGGTATACCATTCCATCATCATCACTAGCATCATCCAACTCGGGCACCTCATCACTATCATCCTCACTCTCAGTCATCACCTCTCCATTGTCACGCATAATCATCACCCTCCTATTTGGACATTGAGAAGCAATGTGCCCTGAACCCAAACACTTAAAACATTTGATATCTCTATTCCGTGAAGGTTGGGATTCTACCTTGGGTTTGTTGCTAGTTCCCTCATCTTTTCCCTTAGGTGGTTCAGTCTTTCTCTTTGCTTTAGCTGGATCATTCCTATCCCATTTTGATTTCCAAGTTGTGCTAGAAACCGAAGTGTACCTTGCTGTCCCTTTTCTCTTTAATTGCCTCTCCACCTTCATAGCCATGTGCACCATGTCCTCTATCACCACATAATGCTGCAATTCAATTACATTGGCTATATCCCTATTCAAACCGCTCAAAAATCTAGCCATGGTGCCCTCTCGATCCTCTTCTACATTAGCCCGAATCATCGCCACCTCCATCTCCTTATGGTAATCCTCCACACTCCTAGACCCCTGTGTAAGATTTTGTAATTTCTGGTAAAGGTCTCTATAGTAATGGCTAGGAACAAATCTCCGCCTCATGAGAGCTTTCAACTCTCCCCATGTGTCTATAGGCCTCTCATAATTCCTCCTCCTATTGGTCACTAATTGATCCCACCAAATAATAGCATAATCAGTGAACTCAATTACCGCCAACTTCACTTTCTTCTCCTCAGAGTAATTATGGCAATCAAACATCAACTCTATTTTTTTCTCCCACTCTAGATAAACCTCAGGGTCAGTTCTACCTTGAAAAGATGGTATTTTCATTTTGATGCTACCAAGGTCTCTATCTACACCATCCCGAACCCTTAGATTCCCCTCAAGTCCTCTTTCATGCCTAACTCTTCTATTTCTACCCGAACCAACGTCAGATGCTAAGTCTTCCTCATCCTCACCATCTCCTTCATTCTCATACTGATTTTCAACTCTATGCTCACGTCGCCTCCTGTCCCTCCCACCTTGTAGATTTCTAATCGCTGCTTCTTGATGATCCATCCTATCCCTCACTTCACCCAACACCAAGTTCAACCGCTCAAACTGTTGTTGCATGGCTTGCAACACAAATGATGTGTTATCTGCCCTCCCCCTTGGTGATGCGCTACTCCGATGAGACATTATCAGGTGCTACACAAAAGAATGTTAGTAGCAAAAAAAAAAAAAAAAGTAAACCTCACACACTCTCCCTTACGTGTTTACACTCGAATAATGACACTTCACTCGTGTTTCACTCTTAATTGGCCTTTTTTCCGATAATAGTCTCACACTCTCTTGCCTTTTACCTCAAGAGTTTTCCCACTCAAGTTCTTTAAGAACTAATTGACTCAATCAAGACAAAGCAACCTTATTTTTTATCCCAATTAGTAATTAGGTCCAAGAAACAAGAACAAGAGAAACACAGAAGCAATGAAAGAAAAAAATGGCACGTGAATCAAAGAAATTATATGAATGAAACAGTAACTATAACACAAGATACCAACTAGAATCACCCCTTTTGATGATAAGGCTGAAGAAAAGATCTCAAGATTTTTTTTTTTCACGATTTGTTTTTTCTTTTCCTTTTTTTTATTTTCTTTTCTTTTATTTTCTTTTCTCTAATTCAATCACAAATAGCAATATTCAATTGTGAAAATCAAGCAATTGAATTCAAGCACGACAATGAAGTAGAAGAGAATCAATAGAACGGCACTCCAAGCAACAAATACACTTAGAGATGTAGGGGAAACCCTAGAATTTTGAAACCCTAGGTGATGCAAATTTCAGCCAAATCCAAAATCCTAAGAATTTCGGCAGCTTA
The DNA here is from genome assembly GCA_961763995.1 of Juglans cinerea. Lineage (NCBI taxonomy): Eukaryota > Viridiplantae > Streptophyta > Magnoliopsida > Fagales > Juglandaceae > Juglans > Juglans cinerea. The sequence continues at coordinate 12,267,354 of CAUIVZ010000008.1, read as the reverse complement.
CTTTTTGTTTCTATTTTTTTTTTTTTGGCAACCCTAGAACAATGAAGCCCTAGAATTAAATTAAAGGATGCTAAAATTAAAAGATAGAATCAGACCTGATTGGAAAACCTTGCTCTGAATACCAAATGATATGAACCCGCGGGAATGAAATCCCTTGAACCCACAATAAATTTGAAAACTCCCCAAGAAAGCCAAAATCAAGTCAGTGAATGGAGAACCTAGACCCGATGAGAACTCGTTTCAAGAACCTAGATTATATTAAAATCTAGACCCGTCTCAAGAACCCGTTGAAGGTAAAAGGAAGTGGTCCTGAACAAGGGAAGTGGTCCAGATTTTAATATAATCTAGGTTCTTGAAACGAGTTCTCATCGGGTCTAGGTTCTCCATCCATTGACCTGATAAGAATGCAAAGTGTCATATTTCTCTCCCTTAATGTTTTAGTCTTTTATACTTATTTGGTGCCTAAATGTACTCATTATTTTTATAGTTTTATTTAGGAAGCAAATGGAGTCGTAAAATGCAAAACGAAGTTAATTGGGCAGTTCTGGACAGTTTCGACATTGCTTCGTAAGTATATAGAGGGGTTATTTCGAGTTTTAATATGAGATTTGGATTTTAGAAGCTTATTGTCTTTGTGAGGTCTTGTGTTCCTCTTGGTTCTTCAAAGAACTCTTGAACTTATCAAGTTAATCTTGTGGCGTTCAAGCACCAAACTTATCACCATGATTCTTGAGAGACTCTTAGGATTTCTTGGTGTGGCGTTTCAATTCTTCGTAGTCTTAGTTTTCATCTAGTTGGGTGACTATACAATGCTCAACAAATCTTGTCTATACGATCTTGGAGTTCCAAGCCATCATTGTTATCAGGTTTCACCACAATTGTTGGTGGAGTTCGTATCATTCACGGCCTCATATCTGGTTTTAATACCATAGGTGGATTTGCCTACAGGTTTCGATAAATTTCGCCCTATTAGCTTGTGCTCTATTTTTTATGAAATTTGCTCCTAGATTATTGTGAATAGATTAACAGGCCTCCTTCCTCGCCTGATATCTCTGGAGCAAGGAGCCTTTATTCCTGGAAGGAGTATTTTTGAGAACATTAGCCTCACCTAGGAAATGGTTCATTCTATTTACAGACGTACTCATGGGGGTAATATTATGTTGCAAGTGGATATGGTGAAAGCTTATTATGATCGTGTGGATTGGGCCTTTTTTATTGTAGTTTTGCGCAGGTTTGGCTTCTCTTCTGAATTCTGTGATTTGGTGCAGTGTTATATCTCAAGTCCTTGGTTTTCAATTATGATGAATGGTACGGTCAAGGGCTTCTTTCCAGGAGGTCGGGGTCTTCGCCAAGGGAATCCTTTGTCACCTTATTTATTTATTATTCAACAAGAGGTTCTATCCAGGATGATTCATGCTAGTGTGAGAGATATTATATTCGGCAAATTTTATCAAGCCCGAGGTACGCCAATTGTGTCTCATTTGATATATGCTGATGATATCATGATTTTTTCTAATGGAAGCCATAGATCGGTTCGAGAGATTCAGAATATTCTGAGTCAATATGAGAGATGGTCGGGGCAGGCTATCAACATTCAGAAATCAGCGCTGTATTGTTCGAATAATATTTCATCTATATGTAAGCATTGTCTTTTACGTCGTACAGGGTTCAGAGAGGGAACTTTCCCTTTCAAATATCTAGAAGTGCTGATAATTTTGGGGCGTCTAAAGCAATCTCATCTGGAGGGCATGGTGAATAAAGTGAGGCAAAAAATAAGTGGTTGGAAAATGAGGCTACCTTCTACTGGTGGTAAACTAGTTCTCTTAAGGCATGTTATATTAAGTATGGCGATTCATCTCTTTGTTGTTTTACAGGTCCCTTAAGCTATTATTAATAAGATTCATAGATTGATGAGCTCTTTCTTTTGGGGAGAATTTGAGGGACGAGCAAAAAAGAAATGGGTGGCTTGGAAAAATGTTTGCAAACCTGTGGAAGAAGGAGGTCTTGGATTACGGCATCTTCATGACATGAAGAAAGCTTTACACATGCGTTTTGCTTGGAATCTTATACAAGGTAATTCCCTATGGGCTAATTTTTTCAAAGCAAAATATGTGGGTTCGAAGCCTTGGACTTTAATAAAGGCCACGAAAGGTTCTAGATTCTAGAAAATGGTTGCTAATTGTATTCTGTGTTTGTTGAATAATTCTAAATGGGATTAGATAAGGGGAGATTTTTTTCTAGTATGACAAATGGAGGGATAATGGTCCACTTATTAATGAAATGCCAATAGTGGGTTCACCCCTGCTAAAAGTTAAAGACTATCAATTGTTGGATAGTTGGGATGTGGACTTTCTAGAGAATTTGGTAGGGCAGGAGAAGGTGGATGAGATTTTAGTCTCTTTATATATGCCTAATTCTGGAAAAGACGTCCTAGTTTGGACTCCTATGGAGACAGGTATGTTCTCTACTAAATCTACTTGGCATTGTATTCATATTAGAGGTTCTCCTCTTGACTGGCATACTTGGATTTGGCATAATAGCCTTCCTTTAAAAATTTCTATTCATTTTTGGAGGGCTTAGCATATGGCTTTGAGTGTGGATGATTGCTTGTGCCGTTTTGGTATCCCCCTTGTTTCCAAATGTGACTGTTGTAATATAGGCCATATTGAAAATATCAACCATGTACTCTTTGAGGGTGAGTTTACTCATAAAGTATGGTCTTTTTTTGGTACTCTGTTTGGTATTCCTCTTGGCAGATCTTGGAAGCAAAACACTGGAATTTGGTTTAGGCGTGCTAGCTCCTCTTCTCAGGTGGGTTTTATAGTTGGAATCATTCCCATAATTGTTACTTGGCGCTTATGGAGAAGAAGATGCCTTGCTCGAATGGAAGGTATTCGGGAATCCTATGAAGTTGTTATTCATTCTATTTGTGTGTGGCTTGGTTCCTTGTGTCATGTGGTAAAGAATCCTAAATGTTTGTCTCATCGGGATGGTAAGATTTTAGAGGCCTTACAGATTAAACCAATTGTGCCTAAAGCTCCTTGTTGCAAATTGGTTAAGTCGTTTAAGCCACCGTCGGGATGGTACAAATTGAACACGGATGGTACTAGTCTCAGAAATCTGGGATCATGTGGCATTGGTGGGGTTATTCGTAGTGATTCAGGAGGTCTTGTCCAGGCTTATGCCCCTCCTATTGGTGTCGGCTCCAACAATAAAGCGGAACTTTTGGCACTTCTCCAAGGTTTGAAATTTTGCAAGGCTTTAAATATTTCTAACGCCATAATAGAAATGGATTCGATGGTGGTGTTATCATGGTGGTTGAGAGGGCGTTGTGGTGTGTGGTACCTAGAGGATTTTTGGGAAGAAATTATTGTTTTAACTCGTTCTCTTCATTGCCAGTTTCAACATGTTTTCCGTGAGGGTAATATGGCGGCGGATTGGTTAGCCAAGGAAGGTTCCTCAGGCGCCGACTTGGCTTTTTCTAATAATTGTGTTTTGCCGCGAACTCTTCGGGGCTTGCTCCATTTGGATTTCTTAGGCCTTCCATCTTTAAGAGTTTAGTTTTTAATCTAGTTTTTGTGGTTATTGTTTATAGTCAATATATAAGTTTGTCCTAGATTTGCTATTCTTGGTTGTGGGCCTGATGGGTTTTCTCATGGTCCTTTCTTGTCACCAAGGTATTCTTCTGCCATAAGTGAGGGTATTCTTAATAAATTTGGGAGGGGTCACTATTGGACATGTGACTTCCTACTATTTTTTTTTTAAATAATAATAATAATAATTTATGCACAATTTTTCATATTCGCTCTCTTTTGCATAGTTCAGAAACAAAATGCCAAAATTTTACTCATGTATATACCAATCATAACAAAAAATACTTTATTCTTATACAGAATTTCATAAGTCATGCAGAACAAATAACTGAGGTCGTTTCAAATTTCTTTTCATAACAAAACATGCATATTTTTCTAAAAATCAACCTCAGTCTATTTTATTTATTTTTATGCAAAGTCTAACATAGGAATCCCGCTTACCTGGATTCCTTAGTCTTTCAAAAACATTCCTCAACAATGTCGAACAACTATTAATCGTTATCTATAAAAATCACGTAATTCCCGTAAATTTCCAATTAACCACGTATTTCAATATTTAAACCTAAAATGCTAAAAGAACCTATTTTAAATCCTCAAAACCTAAAATTCTCATAATTCCTAAAATACCATCATTTTCTAAAACCATCAATATCCACTTAATCGAATTCGTACCGAATAAGAAATTTAATCGAACAAGTATTAAGATAATTACGGAATTCAATAAAAAGTAATATTTAAAATATCTAAAATACCAACATTTTCTAAATTAATAGAATATTTTGACTACTTTAAAAAACCTTATAAAATATGTCGTGAAAAACTACTCTCCTAAAAATAGGTTTACTTCCATTAGTTAAAAATATTATTAAAATATTATCTACACAAAAATAATATTTTATGAGACTTCAAACAAAACCCATTTAATCATAAATCCAAAAAGACCACTCATCCGAAAACATATATATGGTACATACACTAAGGGTAAACTGGTAATAGTACTCAACTATTACGTTAACAATTTACATATATATATATTATATATATATATATATACCTTATGAGGAAAACTAGCAGTAAGCGGAAACAGAAACACAAATAACAGAAGTAGCGACGGCAAGGCTTACACAAGGAGAAGTTAGGGACCGCGTGCGATGGCTGGGCTGGAAATACCGTGGTGGCACGGCTATCGAGCTGGGGCGGGCGTGCGGTGGCGAAGCTGCATACACTGGGCGGCGAAAGCCAGAGAGGCAGAGAGAGATGAGCGGGAAGGAGTGCAAGAGTAAGCCGTGAGAGGGAGAAAGAGACCGCACGTGATACTCACTGAGAGAACAGCAATGCGGCGGTGCCAAGGTGGTTGGGCAGCGGCAGATCACGGGTGGCTGGGGCATCGCTTGTAGCTGCGGCAACAGGTGGGGTGGTGGCTTACAGGTGGTGAGTTGGTTGAGTGAAACTGCTCTGTTTTTGGAAAGCAAAAAAGGGTGTTTCCACTACAGCTTTTCGATGGGATGGGGATGGTGGTCCACGGTGGAAATGGGTTGTGCTACGGAGGAGGAGGTGCTCGATTTGCTTGATGGACGAGTTTGGTAGCAGTGCATCCGAGGCTTTGTTGTGGCATGAAACTGTGGTGGAAAGTTTCTTGGCAGCCCGCATGTGAAAGCTGGAAAGGATGCGGCAAGTAGCAGAGAAGATAAAGGTAAAAACAAAGAAGGAGAATCACAGGCAAAGAAGGAAGAACAAGCAAAAGAAAACGAGAAGAACAGATAAAATAGAGAAGGGGTGCGGCACAACAGAGGAAGGAAAAAAGAATAATAGGGTTTTAAAGCTCCAAAATGACGGGCTGAGCTCAAAAGGAAAAATAGAACATACTCAAACAGGCCAGTCCGAAAAAAAAAAGAGTCCAACAAAGAAAAAGACAATAAAAATAAATAAGAGCCAAATAAAACACTACAACTCAATATTAATAAAATAAAATAAATTAAAGTAAAGAACAATTTAAATGCAAACAATAATTAATATCAAGAAAGCACGTCAAAATAAATTTCAAAACTTAAAAATCAAAATTTAAACCAATGAGAAACACGATAAATTTAAAACAAGAGAACCAATATTTAAAATTAAATAAAAAAATCCTTCAATTAAAAAAATCACGAAAATACGGGTATCACATGATTGACCGATTTTGTGTTCATATTATACAGTTTCTTGCAATTATGCCACTAAAGGGGAAGGAAGTTCGCATCCATCTCCACCTGTCCTAACTCTCCGTCTGACTCACCATTAGAGACTGACTTTACGGAACAAGATAAATAGCTAATACTCATTTTTGCAATTAAGATAATTGTAACACCCCGCTCCTTCCTTCTTACGTACGCTTCTTCCTTCTTACGTACGCTTCTTCTTTCTGACGTACGTTCCTTCTTTATGATGTAAGCAAATCCTGAGGGCATAAATTATGTGATTTATCTGCCCTTCTATCTGGCGAATGCAAGACCCGTCATGCGTGCCGAGCCACGATGGCGTGTTTCAAAAGGTATCGTGTGACTTCTAGGGCACGCCCATTGTTTTAAATGTGCTGGAAATATTATAAAAAGTATTTCCAGTGTTATTGAACTAAACTTGATTTTAAATACGACAATTATAATATTCTTGAAGAGCTCCAAAAATTTTATAATTTTCGAAAATCATTTTAATAATGATATTAAAATTATGTTAACTATTTAAAATATTATGAGATTTAAATTATGTTGAAAGCTTTTATTAATTAAATGGTTTATTCTCTTTAATATGTTAAGTGAGACTTCATCCTTTTATTAATGATGAAGGAATATTATTTTATAAACTAAAGTTAGTTTAATGCATGTGTACCGGCGCCTCCTCCCTCCGGCGAGCCTCCCCATACCGGCGCCTCTATCCCATGCTCCCTCCTCCTCTCCCTCGGTAGTGCACAGCCCGAATGGGCTTGGTGCTCACTGCACCGCCATGCGCCGCCCAATGGCGCCTCCACCTCCATGGTAGGTCCTCCTCCCACCGGACACCACCCTCCAGCAAGCTCAGCCCCCCACGTGCAGCGCTCTCTCTCTCCTCGCGGTAAGTAGCCGAAATGGGTTTTAACCCATTTCTCCTCCTTGCGCCACCGTCCGCAGCCAACCACGACCACCAAGCGCCTCCATCCGCTCCCCCTTTCCTCCCCCTTCCTCCTCCACGTGACCGGAGGCCCATAGCCTCTCTCCAACTCACGACTTCCTCCCCCCTCACACGCATGGGTTTCACACCCTCCATCGCCGTGTGCCACCACCCACGGCGTGTAATCGCCATCTTCAGCCTCCTCAACCCACCACTGACCCATCCCAACCATCCACGGCCCCGATCTACCACCCATGCATGCACACTCTCTCTCACTCTCTCACGGCTCCTCTCCACTTCATAGCTTAGATCCGCCGCCGTGAACCATCGTGTCGCCACCCCAGTGCCACCATTAGCTCCACCACACCTCCCTTAGCGAAACCCTATGTCCAAACCACCACTTTGAGTGGTGGGTAGTCAATGCACGTGATGGACAGCCACTGTACACGGCTAGATACACCGTGTTACGCTCCTTGCCACCACTCCAAGGCCACCACGAGCCCTTCCAAGGCCACACCTAGCTATCCAAATGCCTAATCTGTCACCGTACGCGGTTTAACCACCGTGTATGACCCTTCCAACGTCTTCGACCGTGACAGTCAACGAGCAACGCACGGGTTATCCCGTCGATGGTATAACTCTTTATCCCTTATTATTTATGTTATTAGTTGATTGAATAGGTTGTGGACTGTGCTGTTGGTCTTTGTGGAGTTGTGGTATTGTGGTATTGTGATGTGGTGCTGTGTAATGAAGAAGTGTTGGGCATATCTGTGTAGTGTGGTGATGTGATGTGCTGTGTATATTAAGTGTTGGGCGCAGTTGGGAAGTGCGCTGTGTAGTGTTATGGACTGTGTTGTTATGGTGGCATGGTGTATGTGGAATGGGAATAGTATACGCTGAGTGTACTCTGTGTGGCGTGACGTATATGAAGGGAGTACATACGGAATATACTCCATGTAGTGGATTGATGTACCATATGGCATGTATGCCATAATGGTGATGTGGCGTGATGTGTATGAGGGGAGTACATGCGGAATGTACTCCATGTGGTGGATTGATGCACCATATGGCGTGTATGCCATAATGGTGATGTGGCGCGGTATGTATGAGGGGACTACGCGCGGAGTATACTCCATGTGGTGAAGTGATGCACTATATGGCGGGTACGCCATAATGATGATGTAGCGTAGCTTGTGAGAAGGGAGTATGCATGGAGTGTACTCCATGAGGTGCCGCTTGCACCGTGTGGCGTGTTGCAGAGATAAGGATGGTTGAGTAGTGGATGGGCATAGAATGTGGTGAGTAGTGCAGGGAACTGTGGAACGGTGTCACGAAATAATTATGGTGTAGCCTGTAGTCTAAGGTGACAAGTGTCACCGTATTGGACTTATGGCTTGGAATACGGATGAAGTAGTAGAACAAGTGTAAGAGTACGCAGCGGAAGCATGACTGGGCGACGTCATTTCGTGACGTTGTTACTAACAGTCGTGCTTACGATGGGTGAAGTGATAAGGTATGAATGGCGTAACGGGAACGTGACGAGATGTCACGATGTGTCGGGAGTACGTGAGGAACCGTACTCACGATGAGTTAGGAATTGACGTTGAAGAATGTTGGGTAACGCGACAAGGTCACGGTGTAGCTTTGGAGCAGTCTCGAGCTATATGATGTGACATAAGGCGTAGTTGTGAATGGAGTCTTGTCGTATTAAGTGTTGGGATGAACTGTCAAAAGGGACGGGTTGCATGAAGAGTCATGCTAACCGGGTTAAGAGAAGGTTGGTATCAGAGTATGGCCCTTGTCCCTCCAAGTAGGTGATCAACGTGTTATATATGTTGATCTTAGGAGATAAGGGGTAAAGTACATGTGTAACATGGTGAGACACATGTGTCGGACGGATTCACCATATGTAATGGGTAATCTGTCCTGAGCATAGTGCATGGTGCTTAAGCCTCAGCATTGGCTTAGAGCCGTGTGATTTGTATGGATGGGAATGAGGATCAGTATGGGTTAAGATACTTGAAGATAGTGACGAGTGTACTGTGTAAGGAAGGGATGCGTGACTTAGTCGGCCGAGTCATGCATCGAAATGAGTTCAATAAGCACGAAGGGTCTTAGTGTCTTAATCCTAAGGCGAATCATGAGTTCACTTTAGTGGATGAGCACTCGAGGCAAGACCTTGCGTTGGAAGATGTGGTGACCGTAATGGGTCCCTGAAGGTTTTAACATAGTAAGGAACACGTAAGAACACGAGATAGAAGGAGAGTGTTCCAAGTGAAGTGTAGCTTGTGCTTTTTAAGTTTAAGTTGCTTATGTACTAGATAGAGAATGGCGTTAAGGTATGTGTGTGCATGTAGGTTGCCGTCTGACAAGCACATGAATGGACTGCATGATATGCAAGTAGCATGGAGTCCAAGTAAGCGTTACGTTCATACTCTTCTAGAGTTTTCCAAGATACAAGAAACGTTTTCCTTTAAGATACTTACGAAAAAAAATGAAAGACGTTTTAAGAAAGAAAACGATAAGTGTTCAAAGGTATAAGTACGTACAGCCCCTCCTTGGTAGCCCCTTTTTACGCACCCAAAGTATTAATTGTACGCATGTGAATGGATGGCTAAATGGTATATCTATTGTATGTATTTTCTAAGAAAATCCACGAACTGATATTTTATGATCATAAAACGATGTTTTCTCATGAAAAAGAATGTTTTATCACGAAAGGAAAAGAAAGACATGAAAACAGATACTTTCATGGATCCTACGAACCGACGCTCTTAGGGACGCCATGAGGTAAATGTTTTACGATGCCACGAAAGAATGTTTTACAAATGCCACAAAAAGACGATTTTTAAGCCCATGCTCATGAAATGATGTTTTCTCATGAAAATAAATGTATTCTCATGAAAGGACTGTTGATGGGAACCAAGGTGGGCCTAGTCTTAAAGATATGTTGCAAGTTCCAGATGGGCCAAATACAAGTTAAAGGGCTTAAACGATGAAGATTATGCTTTGATTCATTTCAAAAGCTATGGAAAGGGCAACAACATGACTTATAGGCTTTGGAAACTTGAAGGCTTTCAACTTATTTAATTAATTTCAAGGACCTATTTTATTTGCTTAGAATAATTGGGTTTATGCCTATGTAAGGGCATGTTGGGAAAGTTATTATTTTATTGAACTAGGGTTAGGGTTATTGTAGCCGAGTTACTGTAGCCGTGGCACTGTTCATCCAGGGGCACTTTTGGAAGATGGGGGTTTATTTTGGGCTAGGGTTTCATTAGGTTTTGCTCTAAATACTCTATGTAGCCTCATTCTTATCAGTTTATGAAGTTTATGAAATTTGATGAATTTATTCATTGTGAGTTGAGTTTATCTCCTTCATGGGAACCAAGATGGGCCTAGTCGATTTTAATATAATCTAGGTTCTTGAAACGAGTTCTCATCGGGTCTAGGTTCTCCATCCATTGACTTGATTTTGGCTTTCTTGGGGAGTTTTCAAATTGACTGTGGGTTCAAGGGATTTCATTCCCGCGGGTTCATATCACTCCTCTTGTTCTTAATTGAACTTTTGAACTTATCAAAGGTAAATCACAACCTTTGTGGCGTTCCTCCCTTGTAATCTGGGTTCTTGAGACGGGTTCTTCAACGGGTCTAGATTTTAATATAATCTAGGTTCTTGAAACGAGTTCTCATCGGGTCTAGGTTCTCCATCAATTGACTTGATTTTGGCTTTCTTGGGGAGTCTTCAAATTGGTTGTGGGTTCAAGGGATTTCATTCCCGCGGGTTCATATCATTTGGTATTCAGAGCAAGGTTTCCAATCAGGTCTGATTCTATCTTTTAATTATAGCATCCTTTAATTTAATTCTAGGGCTTCATTGTTCTAGGGTTGCCAAAAAAAAAAAAAATAGAAACAAAAAGTAGGCTTCCAAAATTCTTAGGATTTTGGGTTTGGCTGAAATTTGCATCACCTAGGGTTTCAAAATTCTAGGGTTTCCTGCATCTCTAAGTTTATCTGTTGCTTGGAGTGCCGTTCCATTGATTCTCTTCTACTTCATTGTCGTGCTTGAATTCAATTGCTTGATTTTCACAATTGAATATTGCTATTTGTGATTGAATTTGAGAAAAGAAAAGAAAAGAAAAGAAAAGAAAGGAAAAGAAAAGAAAAGAAAATTCGAAAAAAAAAAGACGAAGAGGAAGAAGAAGAAGAAAAGAGAAGGTAGCATATTCAAAGTTGCTACATAGTTTCAACAAAGAGAAAGAAAGTATTTGTTGATTGAGCTTTTATCTTATTGGTATCTTGTTTTATAATTACTCTTTCCCTTGTATAAATTCCTTGAGTCTCGTGGCATTTTATTCATTCTTAGTTTCTTTGATCTATATTACTGGTTGGAATAATACAAGGTTGTATTGTCTTGATTTAGTTCAACTAGTTCTTAAAGAACTTGAGCGGGAAAACTATTGAGGTAAAAGGCAAGAGGGTGTGAGACTATTATCAGGAAAAAGCCATTAAGAGTGAAACACGAGTGGAGTGCCATTATTTGAGTGTAAACACGTAAGGGAGTGTGTGAGGTTTTTCACTAACATTCTTTTTGTGCAACATATTATGATGTCTCATAGAAGTGACTCATCGCCAAACGGTGTGGCAGATAACTCATCTTTTGTGTTGCAAGCCATGCAACAACAGTTTGAGCGGTTGAACTTGGTATTGGGTGAAGTGAGGGATAGGATGGATAATCAAGAAGAAGTAATTAGAAATCTGCAAGGTGAGAGAGGTAGGAGGCGACATGAGCCTAGTATTGAGAATGGGTATGAGAAAGAAGAGTATGGTGAGTCTCTTGTTGCTAGGTGTGCACTCAATACACAAATTAAGATGAATGATACAGAGCAGCAGAGTGATTACGTTTTTCATACTAGATGCCACATCAACAACAAGGTATGTAGTATGGTCATTGATTTGAGGAGTTGTATTAATTTGGCTAGCACTACTTTAGTTGAGAAATTGAATTTACGTACCTTGAAACACCCTAGACCATACATGTTGCAGTGGTTGAGTGATTGTGGGGAGGTTAGGGTAAATAAGCAAGTGCTAGTTTCTTTTTACATTGGGAAATATCAGGATATGGTCCTTTGTGATGTTGTGCCTATGCATGTTGGTCAAATTTTGTTAGGGAAGCCATGGGAGTATGATAGGAATGTGATCCATGATAGGTTAAGGAACATGTACAGTTTTGAAATGGATGGAAAAACAATCAAACTTCCTCCTTTAACTCCAACACATGTCCATGGGGACCAACTGAAATTGAAAAGTGAGATTGCTCAAAAAAGAAAGAGTGAAAATGACAGTGATAAAAAAAGAAAAAGTGAAAAGGAGATTGAGCAAACAAGCAAGAGTGAAAGTGAGAATGAGCTGAAAAGCAAGAGTGACGGTGAGAGTGACAGTGAGATTGAGCTGAAAAGCAAGAGTGAAGATGAGATTGAGAGAAAAAAGAAGAGGGCGAGAATAAGACCTCAAGCACAAGAGAGAATGAGTTGAAAAATAATTGTGAGGTCGGGAGTACAAAAAAAGATGAAGAAAAAGAGAGTGACAGAAAAAAAGAAAGTGAAAAGAAAAAAGAGAGTGAAAGGAAAAAAGAGAGTGAAAAAGAAAAAGAGAGTGGAAAGAAAAGAGAGTCTGAAGAAAGTGAGAGAAAAACAAAGAGAAAAGTGAGTTTTTATGCTAAGGCACTTAATCCTAACGAACTTGACGTATGTTTGCCTAGTATTGTTGTCTCTTTGTTGCAGGGATATGAGGTCGTGTTTCCAAGTGGTGTATTTAGTGGATTGCCACCCATTAGGGAGATAGAGCACTACATTGATTTTGTGCCAAGTGCAACAATTCCTAACCGACCTTTCTTGGAAGAACATGAGTCATTGACACACTTAAAGGGAAAAGGTAAGTTGTTGACTATAATGCGTGCTAAGCGGGAGGATTGTATTGAAACTTTTCCTCATGTATTCAAATACACACAAGGTATGGAAACTTTTGTGGTTGATGCTTTAGCAAGAAGGTATGTACTTATCTTCATTTTAGATGCAAAATTGTTGAAACTTGAATATGATAAGGAATTGCATGCTAATGATTATGACTTTGCTAGTGTGTATGGAACATGTGAGAAAGCATCATTTGGTAAGTTTTTTAAACTAGATTGGTACTTGTATAGAAAGAATAGATTTTGTGTACCTACTAGTTTTATGCGTAAGTTGCTTGTGTGTGATGGACATGATGGTTTGTTGGGTAACCATGGTGTAAGAAAGACTTTTGTTGTGTTGCATGAACGTTTGTGGGAATATCATTTGCCTTTCAATGACGTGTTGCATGAACGTTTGTGGAAGTATCGATTGTCATTCATTGATGTGTTGCATGAATGTTTGTGGAAGTATCATTTGCCTTTCAATGACGTGTTGCATGAACGTTTGTGGAAGTATCTATTGTCATTCATTGATGTGCTGCATGAATGTTTGTGGAAGTATCATTTGTCATTCATTAACATGTTTCATGAACGTTTGTGGGAGTATCATTTGCCATACATTGACCTGTTGCATGAACGTTTGTGGGACTATCATTTGCCCTTCATTGAGTTTGCATATATTTGGAGTAGTCATTCTTGTGTCAAGAAAATATTAGACATTTTGCATGAACATTTATGTTGGTCTAAGATGAAGAGAGATGTCAATTGTATTTGTGGCAGGTGCATTACATGCAGAAAGGCCAAATTTATACTTTTGCCACATGGGTTGCATACGCCCTTACCTATTCCTAGTGAGTCATGTGTAGACATATCTATGGACTTTGTTTTGGGGCTGCCTAGGAAAGAAAGGAGTAGAAATTCTATTTTTGTGGTTATGGATGGATTTATAGAGTTTGCATATAACAGGACCATGCATACTACCACTTTATATTCTCCTTTTGAAATTGTTTGTAGACTTAATCTATTTACTCCTTTAGATTTAATGTCTTTATCTGTTGACAACAGGAGTAGCTTTGATTCATTTCATAAGCTATGGAAAGGGCAACAACATGACTTATAGGCTTTGGACATTTGAAGGCTTTCAACTTATTTAATTAATTTCAAGGACCTGTTTTATTTGCTTAGAATAATTGGGTTAATGCCTATGTAAGGGCATGTTGGGAAATTTATTATTTTATTGAACTAGGGTTAGGGTTACTGTAGCCTAGTTACTGTAGCCGCGGCACTGTAGCCGCTGCACTGTTCATCCAGGGGCACTTTTGGAAGATGGGGGTTTATTTTGGGCTAGGGTTTCATTAGGTTTTGCTTTAAATACTCTATGTAGCCTCATTCTTATCAGTTTATGAAGTTTATGAAATTTGATGAATTTATTCATTGTGAGTTGAGTTTATCTCCTCTTGTTCTTAATTGAACTTTTGAACTTATCAAAGGTAAATCAGAACCTTTGTGGCGTTCCTCCCTTGTAATCTGGGTTCTTGAGACGGGTTCTTCAACGGGTCTAGATTTTAATATAATCTAGGTTCTTGAAACGAGTTCTTATCGGGTCTAGGTTCTCCATCAATTGACTTGATTTTGGCTTTCTTGGGGAGTCTTCAAATTGGTTGTGGGTTCAAGGGATTTCATTCCCGCGGGTTCCTATCAACTGTTAAAGGAAAGAAAGAACTGAATGAAAGCTAGAGCTCCTTAGAGCTGAGATGAATGAATGAACTGAATGAAATGAACGTTTAATGTATGAAGATACGTAACGGCCATATGAATGGATGAAAAGGGGTACCCAATGATTGAATGGGCAGATTGCAATGCCGAGCAGTAGTGTTGGTAGTGCACCCAGTGCTGCACCCTAACGGAATGAGATTCCAACCCGCGGCCACGGGCGAATCCATTGGTCATAGGGCCGCTAATCCTAACACACGGGGCGTAACAGTGTGTACCCGGCCTATGAAAGTGATAAGAAAGAATGTATGAATGCATGAATGCACGAGAGCACGACTCTTTAAGAAATGAAGGCACTAACGGGAGAAACGTTTTACGAGAAGAAAGCCTTTTAAAAGCTTGATATGAACCCGTGGGAATGAAATCCCTTGAACCCACAGTCAATTTGAAAACTCCCCAAGAAAGCCAAGATCAAGTCAAGGATGGAGAATCTAGACCCGATGAGAACTCGTTTCAAGAACCTAGATTATATTAAAATCTAGATCCGTTGAAGAACCCGTCTCAAGAACCCAAATTACAAAGGAGGAACGCCACAAAGGTTGTGATTTACTTTTGATAAGTTCAAAAATTCAATTAAGAACAAGAGGAGTAAAACTCAACTCACAATGAATAAATTCATCAAATTTCATAAACTTCATAAAACTTCTGAAAATGAGGCTACAAAGAGTATTTAAACCAAAACCTAATTAAAATCCTAGATAAAATAAAACCCCATCTTTCAAAAATACCCCTGAGTGAACAGTGCTGCGGCTACAGTACGGCGCTACAATAACTCGGCTACAGTAACCCTAACCCTAGTTCAATAAAATAATAACTTTCCCAACATGCCCTTACATAGGCATAAACCCAATTATTCTAAGCAAATAAAATAGGTGCTTGAAATTAATTAAATAAGTTGAAAGCCTTCAAGTGTCCAAAGCCTATAAGTCATGTTGTTGCCCTTTCCATAACTTATGAAATGAATCAAAGCATAATCTTCATCGTTTAAGCCCTTGAACTTGTATTTGGCCCATCTGGAACTTGCAACATATCTTTTTAAGACTAGGCACACCTTGGTTTCCATCATTCCCCCTCTCCTCAATATGATTTGACCTCGAATCTCCATCTGGATCAAAAGGAAAATGGTTAGTAACATTGAAAATAGTAGAAACAAGATAGTTACCTGGAAGATCCGTTAGATATGCATTTTCATTAATTTGTTCAAAAATTTGGAAAAGACCATCCAAGCTACTCCTGTCATCAATAGGTAAAGGTGTTAAATCTAAAATTGTAAATGGATTAAGTCCATAAACAATTTCAAATGGTGAAAATTTAGTAGTAGCATGAACACTCCAATAATATGTAAACTCAATGAAAGGTAAACAATACTCCCACAAATGTTCATGAAACACATCTAAAGTCTTCCTCGAACCAAAATGACCACTCCAATATGCAAACTCAATGAATGGCAAATGATACTCCCACAAACGTTCATGAAACAAACCTAAATCTTTCCTTATACCAAAATGACCACTCCAATTATATGCAAACTCAACGAACGGCAAGTAATACTTCCACAAATGTTTATACAACACATTAATGAATGACAAATGATGCTTCCACAAACGTTCAAGTAATACGTCAATGAATGGCAAATGGTACTCCCACAAACGTTCATGCAACACATCAATGAATGAAAAATGATACTTCCAGAAACGTCCATGCAACACGTCATTGAATGGCAAATGATAGTCCCAAACATGTTCATGCAACACAACAAAAGTCTTCCTTACACCAAGGTCACCCAACAAACAACCATGTCCATCACACACAAGTAACTTAGGCATAAAACTAGTAGGCACAAAAAATCTATTCTCTCTAAACAAGTACCAATCTAGTCTAAAGAACTTACCAAATGTTGCTTTCTCACATGTTCCATACACACTACCAAAGTCATCATCATTAGCATGCAATTTCTTATCATATTCAAGTCTCAACAATTCTGTATCTAAAATGAAGACAAGGACATACCTTCTTGCTAAAGCATCAACAACAAAATTTTTCATACCTTGTGTGTATTTGAATACATGAGAAAAAGTCTCAATACAGTCCTCCCACTTAGCATGCATTCTATTCAACAACTTACCTTGTCCCTTTAAGTATATCAAGGACTCATGCTCTTCAAATAAAGGTTGGTTAGGAATTGTTGCACCTGGCACAAAATCAATGTAGTACCCTATATCCCTAATAGGTGGCAATCCACTAAACACACCGCTAGGAATCATGACCTTAAATCCCTGCAACAAAGAAACAAAAACACTAGACAAAGAGTCGTTAAATTCATTAGTATAAAAGCTTGCCTTAGCATAAAAACTCACTTTTGTCTTTTTGTTTTTCTCTGCGACCTCTCTTTCTTTTTTCTCTTTTGGCTCCACTATTTTTTCTTGACTCTTAACCACCTCTATATTTTCTTTTTCTCTCTCTTTCTTTTGATGTTTCGGCCTCATTCTCTTTTTTCCTCTCAATCTCTTTGTTCTTTTCACTCTCTGTTTTTCATTCACTCTCCTCTTTTTTTGAACTCTCAGCCTCACAATTGTTTTTCAACTCATTCTCTCTTTTTCTTGAGGTTTCAGCCTCACCAAAATCATTTCCCTTAGGTGGTTCGGTCTTCCCCTTTGTTACAACTTGATAATTTTTGTTCCACTTTAGTTTCCAAGGAGTACTAGAAACCGAAGTATACCTTGATGTACCCTTTCCTTTTAGCCGCCTCTCCACATTCATAGCCATGTGCACCATATCCTCTACCTCCACATAATGTTGCAACTCAACTATATTGGCTATCTCCCTATTCAACCCACTCAAAAATCTTGTCTTCGTGGCCTCCTGATCCTCCACTACATTAGCCCGAATCATAGCCACCTCCATCTCCTTATGGTAATCCTCCACACTCTTAGACCCTTGTGTAAGATTTTGTAGTTTTTGGTAGAGGTCTCTATAGTAGTGGCTAGGTACAAATCTCCGCCTCATGATAGCTTTCAACTTTCTCCATGTTTCTACAGGCCTCTTAAGATTCCTCCTCCTATTGGTCACTAATTGATCCCACCAAATAGTAGCATAATCAGTGAACTCAATTACTGCCAACTTCACCTTCTTCTCCTCAGAGTAATTATGACAATCAAACACCAACTCTATTCTTTTCTCCCACTCTAAATAAACTTCAGGGTCAGTTCTACCTTGGAATGATGGTATTTTTATTTTGATGCTCCCAAGGTTCTTATCTACTCTATCTCGACCGCCTGGGTTTGCCCTAAGTCTTCTTCCACGCCTAACTCCTCTATGTCTATCCAATCCAACTTCAAATGTTAGGCCTTCCTCATCCTCACCATACTCTCCATTTTCATACTCATTCTCAATACTAGGTTCACGTCGCCTCCTATCTCTCTCACCTTACAGATTTCTAATCACTGCTTCTTGATTATCCATACTATCCCTCACGGAACCCAACACCAAGTTCAACCGCTCAAATTGTTGTTGCATGACTTGCAACACAAGGGATGAGTTATCTGCCTTCCCTTTTGGTGATGAGTCACTCCTATGAGACATTGTAATGTGCTGCCCAAAAGAACGTTAGTGGAAAACCTTACACACTCCCTAACGTGTTTACACTCAAATAATGGCACTCCACTCGTGTTTCACTCTTAATGGCTTTTTCCCGATAATAGTCTCACATTCTCTTGCCTTTTACCTCAAAAGTTTTCTCACTCAAGTTCTTTCAGAACTAGTTGAACTAAATCAAGATAATACAACCTTGTATTATTCCAACCAGTAATATAGATCAAAGAAACAAGGAATGAATAAAATGACACGAGACTCAAGGAATTTATACGAGGGAAAGAGTAATTATAAAACAAGACACCAACTAGCAAGTTGTATTCAGCTCCTATGATGATAATAACTCAATCAACAAATACTTTCTTTCTCTTTATTGTAACTATGTAGCAACTTTGAATATCCTACCTTCTCTTTTCTTCTTTTTCTTCTTTCTGTTTTTTTTTTTTTTCAATTTTCTTTTCTTTTCTTTTCATTTCTGTTCATTTCTTTTCTTTTCCTTTCCTTTCTTTTTCTTTTCTCTAATTCAACCACAAACAGCAATATTCAATTGTGAAAACCAAACAATTGAATTCAAACACACAAGCATGGACAATGAAGTAGAAGAGAATCAACGGAACCACACTCCAAGCAATTGACAAACTTAGAGATGCAGGAAACCCTAGAATTTTGAAACCCTAGGTGATGCAAATTTCAGCCAAACCCAAAACCCTAAGAATTTCGGCAGCCTACTTTTTGTTTCAATTTTTTTTTTGTTTGGCAACCCTAGAACAATGATGCCCTAGAATTAAATATGCAAGAAATAAAAGATAGAATCAGACTTGATTGGAAACCTTGCTCTGAATACCAAATGATATGAACCCGCGGGAATGAAATCCCTTGAACCCACAGTCAATTTGAAAACTCTCCAAGAAAGCCAAGATCAAGTCAAGGATGGAGAATCTAAACCCGATGAGAACTCGTTTCAAGAACCTAGATTATATTAAAATCTAGACCCGTTAAAGAACCCGTCTTAAGAACCCAGATTACAAAGGAGGAACGCCACAAAGGTTGTGATTTACCTTTGATAAGTTCAAAAGTTCAATTAAGAACAAGAGTAAAACTCAACTCACAATGAATAAAATAATAACTTTCCCAACATGCCCTTACATAGACATAAACCCAATTATTCTAAGCAAATAAAATAAGTGCTTGAAATTAATTAAATAAGTTGAAAGCCTTCAAGTGTCCAAAACCTATCAGTCATGTTGTTGCCCTTTCCATAGCTTATGAAATGAATCAAAGCATAATCTTCATCGTTTAAACCCTTGAACTTGTATTTGGCCCATCTGGAACTTGCAACATATCTTTTTAAGACTAGGTACACCTTGGTTCCCATCAAAGCTAAACCCCGTCCAGTGATATTTTCAGAAGAACGCACGTATGCATGTATGTATAGTATGTACGAATGATGAATGCATGAATGAAAACCTATGTTGTTATATTTTAACTATATGAAGTAATGCTTACGAATCTTCGACTCATTTTAGTTTTTATGTATGCCCCTCCCCCCACAGGAACTGAACGGCCAGGACAGACACGGCCCATGAGCACGAAAGTCTAGGCATGAGTTTTAAATGTACGATAGGTCTTTTTATTATTAAAATTGATGTTTTCCGCTGTAATCATCTTTTATTGCTCAAGCACTTTTTATTTTATAAACGTGGAGTCTTGCACCTTGGGTATGCAAATGAAAAGTTTTAAATGGAACGGTAATTCCCGTCGTCCTTTCTAAAATATTTTATAAAAAGTCATACCACAAAGACGGGCGTTACAATAATTGATAATTGATACGAGGTAAATAACTAAATTTTATTTTTATAGATAACAGTACAATCTCGTCATGGACAATGCACTAATAGAGGCGTGACATTAGAAAGATATCATAGTGTGGGTAAGATTAATGTTAACATTCCTGATGAACATACTGGAGGCGAGGGATAACAAGCAGCTTGGCTTGCATCGCATGTGGATACTCTTACAAGGACTTATGCACCTTTGGCTACGAATTCATGGCATAAAGTCCCGCAAGATGTGAAAGAGCTTATAAAGAAGCGTTGTTTGATTTGTAATATTTAAATAATAAATTTATATCGATATTATTTAATTTTCTAAATGATAAGATCTTTGTGTATATACTTTTTTAATGATGACTTCGAATTAAATTTTGGTCAGAGGGAGGAGCGTAAGACTGTTGAAGAGCTGATGTGTAATGTATTCCAGAAGTATAAGGCAATGTGTTACGAGTATTATAAGAAGTACGAGAACAAGGAAGATGCACGCAAGCATCATTTTCAGGATGTCCGACTTGAAGATTGAGAAAAAATTTGTGACATGTTTAAGGATCTATTGTATAAGGTAAATTAAATGAATTATTTATGTGTCCAATTTGTAATTTTCACTTACTAATTTTTACAACTTCTATGCAGGAGCAAAGTTCTATAAACAAAACAAATAGATCGAAGTTGAAGATTCTTCATCATACAGGCTCAAGATCTTTCCATCGCTTCTCTCTGAAATTGGTAATGTACTTTCTTTTTTTAATTCTATATATATATTTTTTTAATATTAACTTTATATCTTAACAATGTCTCTTGTAGAAAGAGTCAAACACCAATTATGATCTGACAAAATTATATGCTGCATTACATACTAATAGTAATTGAGAGTGGACTCATCTCGATGTTCATGAGAATTATGTAAGTATTATAATTTGTTTTAATTAAACATATTTAAATTATTGTGTCAATATTAATTTTATATGTTGTGTGTAGGATAAAATTCTTGTCCTCCGTGCCGAAGCTATACATCAAATCAGAATTTGTAACACCCAGACCATGTCAAGCTTTTTTTTTATTATTTATATTTTTTTTCACACGTTAATTTCTTTCTGCATGTTTATTTTTTTATTTCTATTTCCGTCTTTTTTTTTTAAATTCCGTAGGGTTTCCTCTCGTCCACAGCATGCATGATACACGTCTCTAGTTTATTTTTATTTTTATCCACTCTGTGCTCATGCACGACTCAGTTTTTCATCCGCACACACGTCTCCCTCGTCCTCTAGGGTTTTCGTTTCATGTTCAATCACCTATATATATACATATATATATATATATATGTATATATATATTTATATGTATGTATGTGAAGAAAGCTCACGCCGCTACCCTCCCACGCGAAACCATGGCCCAGCTTTTTCCTCCTCAGCCTCCATCCCCTCGGTTCCTCGCACCCCAAGTCGTGCAGCACCCCAACCACTGGCGAAGCCGTAACACAACACGGTTGTTTTGATTCCGTGATGCCGCTGCCCAGACACGCGAACGTAAGCCTCCACCACCGCATTGTCGTAGCCAACATCCTTGTACGTTCGCAGCTCCACCTCGCCGTGCGCCACCTCCACTTGACCATCTCTGGAACTCTGCTCCTCTGCGGTACATCACTTGATAGGAACCAAGGTGGGCCTACACTTAAAAAGATCCTTTGCAAGTTCCAGATGGGCCAATTACAAGATCAAGGGCCAAGAAGATCAAGGAAGCAATGCAAGGATTGGTGCAATCCACTTGGGATGAAGCCAGCAAGAGCCCAACACTCAAGATGGGTCTGAAAGAAGAAGAACCAGTTTTGATCCACTTGATTCAAGCTGTGGAAGACATCACTTAGAGATACGGCCTATTGTTATTGGAGGCTTCCAGTTTGGTTAAATGATTTATTTTATTAGTTTAGAATAAGTGGGCTTGAAGATGCTTGGCTCACATGTCTTATTTCATATGAACTATGTTTTTGGGAAGGCCTTGTATTTTGGCCAAGGGCTTATTTGGAAAGTTACTTTTTAGGAAGTAGGGTTTCATCAATAAATTGTAGGGGTTACTGTAGCCGCGCGTACTGTAGCCGGCACTGTTCATCAAGGTTAATTTTGGGTAAAAGGGGCTTTATTTTGGCTAGGGTTTTGATTAGGTTTGGGTTTAAAAACTCTTTGTAGCCTCATTTGACAGATTAGACAATATTGAATTTTATTTGTGAGTTGAGTTTTCTCCTCTTGTTCTTGATTGAACTCTTGAACTTATCAAAGGTAAATCACAACTTTTGTGGCGTTCCTCATTTGTAATCTGGGTTCTTGAGACGGGTTCTTCAACGGGTCTAGATTTTATTATAATCTAGGTTCTTGAAACGAGTTCTCATCGGGTCTAGGTTCTCCATCTATTGACTTGATTTTGGCTTTCTTGGGAAGTCTTCAAATTGGTTGTGGGTTCAAGGGATTTCATTCCCGCGGGTTCATATCATTTGGTATCAGAGCAAGGTTTCCAATCAGGTCTGATTCTATCTTTTAATTATAGCATCCTTTAATTTAATTCTAGGGCTTCATTGTTCTAGGGTTGCCAAAAAAAAAAATAGAAACAAAAAGTAGGTTGCCAAAATTCTTAGGGTTTCCAGCATCTCTAAGTTTATCTGTTGCTTGGAGTGCCGTTCCATTGATTCTCTTCTACTTCATTGTCGTGCTTGAATCCAATTGCTTGATTTTCACAATTGAATATTGCTATTTGTGATTGAATTAGAGAAAAGAAAAGAAAAGAAAAGAAAAGAAAAGAAAGGAAAAGAAAAGAAAAGAAAAGAAAATTTGAAAAAAAAAAAAAGAAGAGGAAGAAGAAGAAGAAAAGAGAATGTAGCATATTCAAAGTTGCTACATAGTTTCAACAAAGAGAAAGAAAGTATTTGTTGATTGAGCTTTTATCATTATAGGAGCTGATTACATCTTTCTAGTTGGTATCTTGTTTTATAATTACTCTTTCCCTCGTATAAATTCCTTGAGTCTCATGTCATTTTATTAATTCCTTGTTTCTTTGATCTATATTACTGGTTGGAATAATACAAGGTTGTATTGTCTTGATTTAGTTCAACTAGTTCTTAAAGAACTTGAGCGGGAAAACTATTGAGGTAAAAGGCAAGAGGGTGTGAGTTTATTATCGGGAAAAAGCCATTAAGAGTGAAACACGAGTGGAGTGCCATTATTTGAGTGTAAACACGTAAGGAAATGTGTGAGGTTTTTCACTAACATTCTTTTTGTGCAGCATATTATGATGTCTCATAGAAGTGACTCATCACCAAACGGTGTGGCAGATAACTCATCTTTTGTGTTGCAATCCATGCAACAACAGTTTGAGCGGTTGAACTTGGTATTGGGTGAAGTGAGGGATAGGATGGATAATCAAGAAAAAGTAATTAGAAATCTGCAAGGTGAGAGAGGTAGGAGGCGACATGAGCCTAGTATTGAGAATGGGTATGAGAAAGAAGAGTATGGTGAGTCTCTTGTTGCTAGGCGTGCACTCAATACACAAATTAAGATGAATGATACAGAGCAGCAGAGTGATTACGTTTTTCATACTAGATGCCACATCAACAACAAGGTATGTAGTATGGTCATTGATTTGAGGAGTTGTATTAATTTGGCTAGCACTACTTTAGTTGAGAAATTGAATTTACGTACCTTGAAACACCCTAGACCATACATGTTGCAGTGGTTGAGTGATTGTGGGGAGGTTAGGGTAAATAAGCAAGTGCAAGTTTCTTTTTCAATTGAGAAATATCAGGATATGGTCCTTTGTGATGTTGTGCCTATGCATGCTGGTCATATTTTGTTAGGGAAGCCATGGGAGTATGATAGGAATGTGATCCATGATGAGTTAAGGAACATGTACAGTTTTGAAAAGGATGGAAAAATAATCAAACTTGCTTCTTTAACTCCAACACATGTCCATGCGGACCAATTGAAATTGAAAAGTGACGTTGCTCAAAAAAGAAAGAGTGAAAATGAGAGTGATCAAAAAAGAAAAAGTGAAAAGGAGATTGAGCAAACAAGCAAGAGTGAAAGTGAGAATGAGCTGAAAAGCAAGAGTGAAGGTGAGAGTGAAAGTGAGATTGAGCTGAAAAACCGGAGTGAAGATGAGATTGAGAAGAAAAGAAATTCTGAGACTGAAATGGAGAAAGAGAGAAAAATAAGAGAGAAAAAAGAAGAGGGTGAGAATAAGACCTCAAGCACAAGAGAGAATGAGTTGAAAAATAATTGTGAGGTCGGGATTACAAAAAAAGATGAAGAAAAAGAGAGTGACAAAAAAAAAAGAGAGTGAAAAGAAAAAAGTGTGTGAAAGGAAAAAAGAGAGTGAAAAAGAAAAAGAGAGTGGAAAGAATAGAGAGTGTGAAGAAAGTGAGAGAAAAACAAAGAGAAAAGTGAGTTTTTATGCTAAGGCAAGTCTTAATCCTAACGAACTTGACGTATGTTTGCCTAGTATTGTTATCTCTTTGTTGCAGGGATATGAGGTCGTGTTTCCAAGTGGTGTATTTAGTGGAATGCCACCTATTAGGGAGATAGAGCACTACATTGATTTTGTGCCAGGTGCGACAATTCCTAACCGACCTTTCTTGGAAAAACATGAGTCATTAACACACTTAAAGGGACAAGGTAAGTTGTTGACTAAAATGCATGCTAAGCGGGAGGATTGTATTGAGACTTTTCCTCATATATTCAAATACACACAAGGTATGAAAAATTTTGTGGTTGATGCTTTAGCAAGAAGGTATGTCCTTGTCTTCATTTTAGATGCAAAATTGTTGAGACTTGAATATGATAAGGAATTGCATGCTAATGATGATGACTTTGCTAGTATGTATGGAACATGTGAGAAAGCATCTTTTGGTAAGTTCTATAAACTAGATTGGTACTTGTTTAGAAAGAATAGATTTTGTGTGCCTACTAGTTTTATGCTGAAGTTGCTTGTGTGTGATGGACATGGTGGTTTGTTGGGTAACCTTGGTGTAAGGAAGACTTTTGTTGTGTTGCATGAATGTTTGTGGGAATATCATTTGCCATTCAAAGACGTGTTACACGAACGTTTGTGGAAGTATCATTTGTCATTCATTGATGTATTGCACGAACGTTTGTGGGAGTATCATTTGCCATACATTGACGTGTTGCATGAATGTTTGCGGGAGTATCATTTGCATTTCATTGAGTTTGCATATAATTGGAGTGGTCATTTTGGTGAAAATAAGATTTCAGACGTGTTGCATGAACGTTTGTGGGAGTATCATTTGCCATTCATTGACTTGTTGCATGAACGTTTGCGGGAGTTTCATTTGTCATTCATTGAGTTCACATATTGGAGTGGTCATTTTGGTTCGAGGAAGACTTTAGATATGCTTCATGAACATTTGTGGGAGCATTGTTTGCCATTCATTGAGTTTACATATAATTGGAGTGTTCATGCTACTACTAAATTTTCACCAATTGAAATTGTTTATAGACTTAATCCATTTCCTCCTTTAGATTTAAAGTCTTTACCAGTTGATGATAGGAGTAGCTTGGATGGACTATTCCAAATTCTTGAACAAATTAATGAAAATGCATATCTAATGGATCTTCCAGGTAAGTATCATGTTTCTACTATTTTCAATGTTACTAACCACTTTCCCTTTGATCCAGGTGGAGATTCGAGGTCGAATCCTTTTGAGGAGATGGGGAATGATGGGAACCAAGATGGGCCTAGTCTTAAAGATCATTTGCAACTTCCAGATGGGCCAAGAAGATCAAGGAGACAATGCAAGGATTGATGCAATCCACTTGGGACAAGTTTAGCAAAAGCCCAACATTCAAGATGGGGCTTGAAGGATGAAGATCCAGTTTTAATTCATTTGATTAGCTACGGAAGAGGGCAACGACAAGACTTAAAGGCTTTGAACTCTTGAAGGGTTTCAACTTATTTAATTCATTTAAAGAACTTATGTTATTAGTTTAGAATAATTGAATTTATTATGGGAAGCACTTAAGGGGGCCTATGCAAGGGCATGTTGGGAAAGTTATTATTTTATTGAACTAGGGTTAGGGTTACTGTAGCCGAGTTACTGTAGAGCGGCACTGTAGCCGCGGCACTGTTCATCCAGGGGTACTTTTGGAAGATGGGGGTTTATTTTAGTTAGGGTTTCATTAGGTTTTGCTTTAAATACTCTATGTAGCCTCATTCTAATCAGTTTATGAAGTTTATGAAATTTGATGAATTTATTCATTGTGAGTTGAGTTTATCTCCTCTTGTTCTTAATTGAACTTTTGAACTTATCAAAGGTAAATCACAACCTTTGTGGCGTTCCTCCCTTGTAATCTGGGTTCTTGAGACGGGTTCTTCAACGGGTCTAGATTTTAATATAATCTAGGTTCTTGAAACGAGTTCTCATCGGGTCTAGGTTCTCCATCCATTGACTTGATTTTGGCTTTCTTGGGGAGTCTTCAAATTGGTTGTGGGTTCAAGGGATTTCATTCCTGCGGGTTTATATCACGCAGTTATTCCGTTCTCTCTCTTCGTCTCTCTCTTTCCCTACGCGAGATTTTTCTCTCTGTCGCTCATTTCTTTCTCTCTCTCTCTCAGTGTTCCGCCGTCGTGTCTCTGCCACCTCCCATTGGCTTGCCCCCTCGCGACCTCCTTCAGTCACGGTGAACCTCCATATCGCGTACGTAGCCTCTGTTTCCTTCAAATAATTTTGGTTTACGTAAGTATACTACATGGTTCTAAGTTATTTTTTTACACTAATATTATTAATTACTTTTTTTATCCTTTGAACTGCAAGTTATGCTAGGGTGTTTTAAAAATTTTATTATGTATTAATAAACTCTTTTATATATTTTTGATTAGATAAATCACTTAAGTATTTTAATATGTTATTAAGTGAAGATTTATGTTATGAGTAAATAATATTGGAGTAATGTTGTTTCTACACTTTAGATATGATTTAGTCTATTTAAAAATAGTCATGGTTTATTTTAAAATATTTTAGGATAATTATATTATCTAGTATTAAACTTTATAGTTTGTTTTTATTAATAAATAGGTCAGACTTTTAAATATTTTAGTCAAGTTAGTAAATCGATTTTAGAAAGTGTTGATTTGTAATCTTTGGTTTTGAGGAATTAAATAGGTTATTTTAGAAGCTTAAGATTAAATATCGAAATACGTGATTAATTGAAAATTTATGAGAATTACGTTATTATGTTATAGGTGACATTTAATAATAGTTCGGCATTTTGAGGAAATTCCTGGAAATGCTAAAAAGTCCAGGTAAGCGGGGTTTCTATGCTAGACTTTGCATTAAAATAAAATGAGCTGAGATTGATTTTTGGAAAATATACATATTTGGTTATGAAAATAAATTTGAACTACCTCAGTTATTTTTTCAGCATTACTCATGAAATTCTGTTTAAGAAGAAAGTATATTTTTGTCATGATTGGTGTAGACATGAGCTTATTTTTGACATTCTGTTTCTGAACTTTGAAAAGAGAGCGAATATGAAATTTGTGCATAAATTATGTTGTGATATGATTTTTGTTCTGTTCTGAAGATTTTCTGTACTCTGATATGATCTGATGTGATTTCTAAAAAGCTCTGGCATAAAATTCTGTTTCTGTTTCTATTCCGTTCTGATCTCACCACGGGTGTAAAACTGTGGCCTCTGTTCGAGTTGGTACCAATTTTTCTGTTTCTGGTGCACCCACTTTGGAAACAAAATGGTTTTCTGCGTGGTCTTTCATATGTGCACACTCGGGGCTCCTAGAATGATAAGGGAAAGATTCACATTCTGTTTATGCTCGGTTAGCTACCAGGGTCTGCACAACCCTACCATAGGGGTTAAACATGGTATTTGTTCTGATATGATAAGATAAGATTTGATATTTCAGTTTATACTATGCCAAAGGGATTTTGATTATGAATATTTTCGAACTTTCGCTCTGATATTTTTGATAACATGTTCTGATGCTGCATTTTGAAAACATTATTTTGATAACTCACCCCTTATCTCCATATATTTTTCAGATAATTTTGATGCTTCAGCTGGAGAACAAGAGTAGAAAGTTTAGCGAGGTGTGATGATCGTAGTGGAATAAGTGTCTGAGGGTACAAATGTTTATGTGAGAGTCGTAGTTAGTAAACTGATTTATTTTTCGGGTATTTGATTTGATGAGTTGAGGATGTTTTCGAGTTTTTTGGAGAATTTCTAATTTATGTTATTGGGGATTTCTTTATTTTCGCCATGGAGGAACTTAGATTTTTTGATTGACTAAATGGATTAATATTTTCTGAGATTTTCTGGATTTTATAGTTGTGTTATTTAAGTTAATTTTAAGTATTAAGAGCTAACTCTCCGGACCTACGGGAACGGGGCGTTATAGTTGGTATCAGAGACAGGTTTGAATTCTGCATACTATAAACCTTGGAGGTTTAGATATCTGTGGGAGTAGCAAGAAATTTTAGATTTGAGGTTTAGAATTTTTAAAGAATAAAAGATGATTAATGACAGTTAAGATTTTAGAATTCTTGTAGGCGCTGGGTCTTGATGTCGAGGAAATAATTTTTCAGAGTTGTGGTGTAGACATTTGAGGGCTATAGGAGGTGATTTTTATGGGTATTTAGAGTATTAGAAGTCTCAGGTGTTAGACAAGATATTTATGGAATTTGAAGGGTAGGAATTTTTATAGATATTTTAAGATGTTCATGTGGATTGAGGTTCGGTTCGGTTTTGTAGACCGCATATAAGGCTTTTCACAGGATGGAAGGTTTAGAGTCTGGAGTAATATAGAGTTACTACTGTTGCTTGTACAATTTTTATATGTGTTTATGTTTGTTTTACCATTATCACCATTTTCTTATTTTGCACAAACCCCTTTATTCTTGTATATTTTTTTTAATAATCCAAGTTGTCAGGATGCCACCTCGTCGACGAGAAAGAAGTGCATTAGGTATGAATGCAACAAATGATGAATGGGGAAGCACCATAGAACAGTTAATCGAATGCATCCTCCCACCTTCGATGGTCAGGGCGACGCAACCTTAGCGGAAGACTGGATCCAAGATATTGAGGAGATACTGTGACGCCCCCAAATTCCGCTTGGGATCGGACGGACATTTGAAGCGTCGAGACATGCAACAAAAGGTTACCTGCCCCCGTTCATGACATAAAAGATGCAATATTCCTAACATGCATCTAGCATTATACAATATTCGCAGTGGATAATTTTTTCTTTAGCAATACTATGCACCAAACTTAAATATTCCAAATACTTAAAACATCCTTCATACATAATGACATATTTAAAAATTGATATAACAACACTAGTCCAAAATGGTTGTGATCAAAAGAGTGCTGGAGATTGAACCACTGTTTTGAATTTCGTACCGTACCGGCTGGTACGGCCGAAATTTTTCGTTTCGGCCGTCCGGCCGGTACAGGTACTATATATGTACCGTACCGGCTAAAATACCGGCCGGTACCGGCCATACCGGACTAAATTTCGGCCTGTACCGGCCTATATTTTGGCCGGTACCGGCCGATATTTCGGCCTGTGTGTTTTTTTTTTTTTCGGTTTTTTCAAACTACAAACTGATTTTTTAACCCCTAATTCAGACTAGACTATTTATAATTTTTATATATATGTATTTATATATAATTTATTTATATATAGACTATTATTTTGGAATATAATTTTGATATATATTTATATATATAATTTATTTATATATCGACTATCCCGAAACGTTATCCCGAAACGCTATCCCTAAACGGTACCGGTACCGAAATATTTCGTTCCAGTGCCTTGACCGGTACGACATCCGGTACGGTATTCAAAACATTGGATTTAACTCCACAAATACAAGTAGTCATCTGAGGTAACTACTATACTACCATCTACGTCGCACCATCTACGTCGCACTATCACAAAATCTACCATTCGGGGGGAATGGTAGTTGGGACTACCATAGTGAGATTTGATTACAAATCTCAGCAAGTTAACAGGAAACTTCCACACAGGTTAATGATGCATGCATGGCAGTAAAATCATGAATGCATAATCAAATCAATAGAAACCATAACATATCTTGGCATAACATGGCATGAAATAATAAGCATAACGTAACTTGACATAACATGGCATGAGCTGACATAACTTGAACTGGAACTTAAACTTAACTTGACGTGACATGACATGTACATGAACTTGGTTCTTGAAATGAGTTCTCATCAGGTCTAGATTCTCCATCCTTGACTTTATTTTTTTGTCTTTCTTGGGGAGTTTTCAAATTGATTGTGGGTTCAAGGGATTTCATTCCCGTGGGTTCATATCATTTGGTATTCAGAGCAAGGTTTCCAATCAGGTCTGATTCTATCTTTTAATTTTAGCATCCTTTAATTTAATTCTAGGGCTTCATTGTTCTAGGGTTGCCAAAAAAAAAAAATAGAAACAAAAAGTAGGCTGCCGAAATTCTTAGGATTTTGGGTTTGGCTGAAATTTGCATCACCTAGGGTTTCAAAATTCTAGGGTTTCCTGCATCTCTAAGTTTATCTGTTGCTTGGAGTGCCGTTCTATTGATTCTCTTCTACTTCATTGTCGTGTTTGAATTCAATTGCTTGATTTTCACAATTGAATATTACTATTTGTGATTGAATTTGAGAAAAGAAAAGAAAAGAAAAGAAAGGAAAAGAAAAGAAAAGAAAAGAAAGGAAAAGAAGTGAAAAGAAAAGAAAGGAAAGGAAAAGAAAAAAAATTCGAAAAAAAAAAAGAAGAAGAGGAAGAAGAAGAAGAAAAGAGAATGTAGCATATTCAACGTTGCTACATAGTTTCAACAAAGAGAAAGAAAGTATTTGTTGATTGAGCTTTTATCTTGTTGGTATCTTGTTTTATAATTACTCTTTCCCTTGTATAAATTCCTTGAGTCTTGTGGCATTTTATTCATTCTTAGTTTCTTTGATCTATATTACTGTTTGGAATAATACAAGGTTGTATTGTCTTGATTTAGCTCAACTAGTTCTTAAAGAACTTGAGCGGGAAAACTATTGAGGTAAAAGGCAAGAGGGTGTGAGACTATTATCGGGAAAAAGCCATTAAGAGTGAAACACGAGTGGAGTGCCATTATTTGAGTGTAAACACGTAAGGGAGTGTGTGAGGTTTTTCACTAACATTCTTTTTGTGCAGCATATTATGATATCTCATAGAAGTGACTCATCACCAAACGGTGTGGCAGATAACTCATATTTTGTGTTGCAAGCCATGCAACAACAGTTTGAGCGGTTGAACTTGGTGTTGGGTGAAGTGAGGGATAGGATGGATAATCAAGAAGAAGTAATTAGAAATCTGCAAGGTGAGAGAGGTAGGAGGCGACATGAGCCTAGTATTGGGAATGGGTATGAGAAAGAAGAGTATGGTGAGTCTCTTGTTGCTAGGCGTGCACTCAATACACAAATTAAGATGAATGATACAGAGCAGCAGAGTGAGAACGTTTTTCATACTAGATGCCACATCAACAACAAGGTATGTAGTATGGTCATTGATTTGAGGAGTTGTATTAATTTGGCTAGCACTACTTTAGTTGAGAAATTGAATTTACGTACCATGAAACACCCTAGACCATATATGTTGCAGTGGTTGAGTGATTGTGGGGAGGTTAGGGTAAATAAGCAAGTGCTAGTTTCTTTTTCAATTGGGAAATATCAGGATATGGTCCTTTGTGATGTTGTGCCTATGCATGTTGGTCATATTTTGTTAGGGAAGCCATGGGAGTATGATAGGAATGTGATCCATGATAGGTTAAGGAACATGTACAGTTTTGAAAAGGATGGAAAAACAATCAAACTTGCTCCTTTAACTCCAACACATGTCCATGGGGACCAATTGAAATTGAAAAGTGAGGTTGCTCAAAAAAAAAATAGTGAAAATGACAGTGATCAAAAAAGAAAAGTGAAAAGGAGATTGAGCAAACAAGCAAGAGTGAAAGTAAGAATGAGCTGAAAAGCAAGAGTGACGGTGAGAGTGAAAGTGAGATTGAGCTGAAAAGCAAGAGTGGAGATGAGATTGAGAAAAATAGAAATAGTGAGACCGAAATGGAGAAAGAGAGAGAAATGAGAGAGAAAAAAGAAGAGGGTGAGAATAAGACCTCAAGCACAAGAGAGAATGAGTTGAAAAATAATTGTGAGGTCGAGAGTACAAAAAAAGATGAAGAAAAAGAGAGTGATAGAAAAAAAGAGATTGAAAATAAAAAAGAGTGTGAAAGGGAAAAAGAGAGTAAAAAAGAAAAAGAAAGTGGAAAGAAAAGAGAGTGTGAAGAAAGTGAGAGAAAAACAAAGAGAAAAGTGAGTTTTTATGCTAAGGCAAGTCTTAATCCTAACGAACTTGACGTATGTTTGCCTAGTATTGTTGTCTCTTTGTTGCAGGGATATGAGGTCGTGTTTCCAAGTGGTGTATTTAGTGGATTGCCACCCATTAGGGAGATAGAGCAATGCATTGATTTTGTGCCAGGTGCAACAATTCCTAACCGACATTTCTTGGAAGAACATGAGTCATTGACACACTTAAATGGACAAGGTAAGTTGTTGACTATAATGCGTGCTAAGCGGGAGGATTGTATTGAGACTTTTCCTCATGTATTCAAATACACACAAGGTATGGAAACTTTTGTGGTTGATGCTTTAGCAAGAAGGTATGTACTTATCTTCATTTTAGATGAAAAATTGTTGAAACTTGAATCTGATAAGGAATTGCATGCTAATGATGATGACTTTGCTAGTGTGTATGGAACATGTGAGAAAGCATCGTTTGGTAAGTTCTATAAACTAGATTGGTACTTGTTTAGAAATAATAGATTTTGTGTACCTACTAGTTTTATGCGTAAGTTGCTTGTGTGTGATGGACATGGTGGTTTGTTGGGTAACCATGGTGTAAGAAAGACTTTTGTTGTGTTGCATGAACGTTTGTGGGAATATCATTTGCCTTTCAATGACGTGTTGCATGAACGTTTGTGGAAGTATCAATTGTCATTCATTGATGTGTTGCATGAATGTTTGTGGGAGTATCATTTGCCATTCAATGACGTGTTGCATGAACGTTTGTGGAAGTATCAATTGTCATTCATTGATGTGCTGCATGAATGTTTGTGGAAGTATCATTTGTCATTCATTAACATATTGCATGATCGTTTGTGGGAGTATCATTTGCCATATATTGACCTGTTGCATGAACTTTTGTGGGACTATCATTTGCCCTTCATTGAGTTTGCATATATTTGGAGTAGTCATTCTGGTGTCAAGAAAATATTAGACATTTTGCATGAACATTTATGTTGGTCTAAGATGAAGAGAGATGTCAATTGTATTTGTGGTAGGTACATTACATGCAGAAAGGCCAAATTTATACTTTTGCCACATGGGTTGCATACGCCCTTACCTATTCCTAGTGAGTCATGTGTAGACATATCTATGGACTTTGTTTTGGGGCTGCCTAGGAAAGAAAGGAGTAGAAATTCTATTTTTGTGGTTATGGATGGATTTATAGAGTTTGCATATAACAGGACCATGCATACTATCACTTTATATTCTCCTTTTGAAATTGTTTGTAGACTTAATCTATTTACTCCTTTAGAGTTAATGACTTTATCTGTTGACAACAGGAATAGCTTGGATGGATGTTCTCAAATTCTTGAACAAATTAATAACAATGCATATGAAATCAAAGATAATGTTACTAACATTTTTCCCTTTGATCCAGGTGGAGATTCGAGGTCGAATCCTTTTGAGGAGAGGGGGAATGATGGGATCCAAGATGGGCCTAGTCTTAAAGATATGTTGCAAGTTCCAGATGGGCCAAATACAAGTTCAAGGGCTTAAACGATGAAGATTATGCTTTGATCCATTTCATAAGCTATGGAAAGGGCAACAACATGACTTATAGGCTTTGGACTTTCAACTTATTTAATTAATTTCAATGACCTATTTTATTTGCTTAGAATAATTGGGTTTATGCCTATGTAAGGGCATGTTGGGAAAGTTATTATTTTATTGAACTAGGGTTAGGGTTACTGTAGCCGAGTTACTGTAGCGTGGCACTGTAGCCGCGGCACTGTTCATCCAGGGGCACTTTTGGAAGATGGGGTTTTATTTTATCTAGGGTTTTCATTAGATTTTGCTTTAAATACTCTATGTAGCCTCATTCTAATCAGTTTATGAAGTTTATGAAATTTGATGAATTTATTCATTGTGAGTTGAGTTTTACTGCTCTTGTTCTTAATTGAACTTTTGAACTAATCAAAGGTAAATCACAACCTTTGTGGCGTTCCTCCTTTGTAGTCTGGGTTCTTGAGACGGGTTCTTCAACGGGTCTAGATTTTAATATAATCTAGGTTCTTGAAACGAGTTCTCATCGGGTCTAGATTCTCCATCCTTGACTTAATTTTTTTGGCTTTCTTGGGGAGTTTTCAAATTGATTGTGGGTTCAAGGGATTTCATTCCCGTGGGTTCATATCACGCGCTCCGTTGACTAGCTAATTAGGCCCCATTCGCAACCTGTTGACTGTACTTCGTCAACCCAGGGAATTTCACACCTCTTTAGACACTCCAGCGTGAACAAAGGTGTTCCACTAGGATATTACCCCATCCTAGCGCTTAGGGTCATGATTTACATGAATAACTTAACTGGCATACATGTCATTTCATAACGTGACGTAACATGAACGTGACATAAAAGACAGAAGTCCTGACGTAGCATAACGTGACATGAATGTAAGACGACAGACATGACATACTTTGAGACATAAATGTAACAGACAACATTTCATAACATGGCATACATGTAACAGGCAACATTTCGTAATATAGCATACCATGTAACAGACAACATTTCTTAACATGGTGTAACATGTAACAGTGAATATTATATGACATGAAATACATGTAACAAATGGCGTACCTAACTTAACATGACATACTTGCAATGTATAGCAATACATGACAGAATATCTTGTGTAACAGATGAATAATTCATGACAAGAATAAATTCTGTGTAACAGATAAATATGTAATGACTTGGGATGGTACATATGATAACATGCTTACGTACAATTTTGTTCTCTTACTTATCACTCATACACATTAAACTAATAGTAAGTTAAAAATTAACTTACCTCGATCTTCACGCTTCGAGACAAAACTCAAGTGCGATCAAGAGAAACTGGAAGTAGTGATTTCTAAAAAATTAGAACTTAATCACTAACAATTAGGAATATGAGAAAATATCATCAACTTAGAGTAAAATTACCATTTTACCCTCTACATGTGGGAAAATGACCATTTTACCCAAAACTTAAGGATTTGGCATCCTAACTCCTAAAATCACAACCATTACATATTTGGCATCCTAACTTAAGGTATGTAAATTTTGTCCTAAACTCAAATATCAATTCAGAAAAATTTAAAACTAAACACAACCATTAAAACTTTATAGGGCCGAAACTTACAAAGACTATTTCTTTTATTTTTGTTGTAATTCCTTCAAATATCAAAAATCAAAGTTTTTCTTCTACTATACTCATAACATATTCCTAAGAGTAATCATGTTTTGAATCATGAACAAAAGTCATCAAAATCACTAAAACCATACTTGAACTTTTTGGTTTTTCTTCTAAGTTCAAAACAGATTTTATTTCTAACTCGTTTTGATCAACCTCTTGATCCAAGAGATGTGATCTTCAAACCAAGACATCACATGGTTTAAAACGGTGTCCTAAAACAGATCCAAGCTTCAAACTCATCACTTTGGCCTAATAGAATTCTCCTAGCATAAAATTTCCTATCTTTGAAACTAACATCAAATATCTTCAAAATAAATTCTAACATGTATATAAGAGGCTTAGGATCTTCCAATAAAAATATAAAAGCCATTGGAATAAGATTAAATAATAAAAGATTTAAACTTTCTCAAAACAGAAACTGTTTTTCCTCTTCCAGTTTCTAAGTTTCTAGACCTAAGAAAATATTTCACCAAAACTTTTAATCATACAACAAATCCTCAACCAATAATCATATACACATGTTAACAGTACTCTATAAAAATTTTGAACCAAGATCTATTCATTAGCTTAGTCAAAAACTCCAAAATATAACATACTCTCCAGTTTATCGCCCAGAATGACCTTTCTGGGGTCTAAGCAACTTGTTACCAATCAAATGATCTCCAACGGGAACCAATAAGGTATCCACGTAAACTAGACTCCAAAAGAAACAACTTTCATGAAGGAAACTTGGCGAGAAAACACTTACAAAAGCTTAGAAACAGGCGTTCAAAAGAGGAAAGCAAAACTGCCCGAGAATGTCTTTTGTGTTCTATGAAGGAAAAGTGTAAAGGAGAGTTGCTTTTCGTGGGAAGTGGACTGGAGAGCCTCTTAGACAAGTTATGGAAAGTGATAGGACTGAAGGAAAGGTTGAGTGTTGGCCTTTTCTTCTCATAAAAATCAGTCCAAGATCTTTTCTCAAGGTAGAGTGTAAGAGTGAAAGAGTGAGGTGGCCCTTTAGCTTTGTATTTCAAGAACCTTCTAGGCCCTTCTTGTAAAGATCTGGCCAGCCAAGTGGGGGTACAAAATGTAGCCATGAAGCAATCCTATGGTGACCAATTTCGTGGGCCTTAATGAGCCTAAACCGAATTGGCCTAAATTTTGGGGTTTAAAGAGGGTTTGGGTTGCTATCAAGCCCAAATCCAATATCACTTGGCCCAATCAAATTTTCAAGGTTAAAAAAGTTAGATAATGATGTTCTAACATAAATTTGAAGGATTAATAGCATGTGAAAGTGATTTAATCAAGTGATTAAACACAATGCTAGAAATTGGATTAAAAAAGGTTTAGAGGCCAACTTTAGGGTTTTGGAGAAACCGTTTAGGGTTCCGATTTCAACCATGCTTTTGGGCTTGTAATTGGATTCCCACCATTTAGGGTTTCACTAGGATTGAGACCCTCTTTGGTCTGGCACAATTTGGTTGAGCAGATGAAACAAAGTTTTGCTTAAGTAGCATGATCTCACACCTTGATTCCTTCAAATCAATCAAACGTTCCTCATGGTGCCAAGTGTCTAATATTATTTACTAAGTGTGGCTAAGATCTTGCCAAGTGTCCAAATAAAACTTCTCTAATCTAATTTAGACATTCCACACTGATTTTGAAACACTACAATTGGTGCGCTTACCGAGGTTACTATTCACTCCAAAAAAGTGAATCACAAACTTAGCACTAAAAATTTCTAAATATTCATATTAACCTACAGTGAAAATCGTTTACCGAAATTCAACCTCGAAGTACCCTAAAAATAATTTCATAGTTTCAAACATGCGTTTCGTCCGAAAATATGAAAATAAACTTATTGCGCCATAAAATCCTAAATAATCCACTGAGTCTAATGACGTAGACCATAACGCATTCTGATACTTCTAACTATCTCAAATAAATAAAACTCATATTTCTAGCACCATAGTAAGTGATAACGCTGACTATGTTGACAAACTAAAACCTATGCGCTTGGTCGATTCGTAAAAACTTATGGGGTTTTCACGATATGCCTAAAGTCAATAGAAATTCCACTAATGAATTTCTAGCGGGCTGTTATAGATACTCAGCTTTATAAACTGCACGGACGAACAGAAGGTTCTATACTCTGCTTTCAAACTAACTGGAGAAGCAAAGAGATGGTGGATTTATGAAAGAACCATCAGAGAAGCGGAAGGGACGGAAATAGTCCGTTGGCTGCACTTCAAGCAGATATTTCTGGAACGCTTTTTCCCAACCTCAGTCCGAGACGACAAGGCTATGGAGTTCGCTAATTTGGTACAGGGAGCTATGACAGTACACCAGTACGCAGCTAGATTTATTGAGTTATCACGCTTTGCTGCATATTTGATCCCTGACGAGGAGAAGAAGGCTCGTAAGTTTGAGCAAGGGCTGAATGAAAAGATTTATGAAAGAATTGTGGGCTTCCAAATCCGGAACTTCTCAGAGTTGGTGAATAAGGCTACAGTATTTGAGCGGAGCCTTCAAAGAAGCGCAACACTGCTGGATCAGAGGAAGAGGATTGCACCACAGGGGTCTCAATCTGTGATGGATCAAGGGCCGTGGAAAAAGAGAAATGATGGGAGCAGCTCAGGGCAAAAGCAAATGCATGGAAATCAATCGAACAGCCTCTGTAAGTTTTGTAATCGTGCACATACTGGAGAGTGCAGAAGGGAAATTGGGGCATGTTTTCGATGTGGTAAGACCGGACATCTTATCAGGGAATGCCCTTTGCTGCTGACAGACAACAAGAAGCCTAACCTACATCCAGGTTCCCAACAAGTGAATCAGGGTAATAATCAACGTAGAATGGGACCGGCCCGAGTGTTCGCATTGACATCTGAAGATGCTGAGAATGACAACAATGAGATCACAAGTACCTCACTCTAATTCTCCTTGAATTTTTTTTTTAATTGAGTCGAGATTAGTTATGCTTGTATGGAACTGTTCTTATAGGATAGCTTAGAATATTAACGTTTGGTTGAGAGTAGATTTTCTAAGGGTTTGAAATTTGTGAATTGAGGTTATTCAGGACTTAAACTTGGAACTTTTGATTATACTATATTGTTTTAAGAGTTCTCTGTTAGTTAGTTGTAATTGCGGGGGTTAGTTCTTTTTCGAGGTATGAGATTCAATGTTTTTAGGACTATAAGTTGTTAGAGTGAGCAGCGGAAGAGTGGTTTGGTGAGTGATATGATAGTTTGAGAGTTTATTTATTTATTTATTTATTTTATTTGTATGAGGTTCATGGATTTATGTGGAGAGTTAAAAATGATTTTAGGTTTTTAATTATATAATTGAGGTTTTTATATTAGGTGGAGATTTTGAAATTTATTAATTGGTCGTTAATTGCATTATTGAGGGTTATATTTTTAGACTTGAAATGGTAGTGTGCGAGATTGTGAATGGCTAGGGAAAATATGAGAGAATATGATCGACAATATTGGAGGGCTAGAATTTGGAAATTTAGGTTCGACAAATTTTGGATTATTAATTAGGTTCAAAAATATGATTGACGTTTGAGGTAGGCATGGAATGGTTGTAGCGGATAAATATTTGGACTTTGCTTTAGGTGTAACAAATTTCGAGGACAAAATTTTTTTTAGGGGAGGAGAATGTAGCACCCAGACCGTGTCAAGCTTTTTTTTTATTATTTATATTTTTTTTTCACATGTTAATTTCTTTCCGCATGTTTATTTATTTATTTCTATTTCCGTCTTTTTTTTAAAATCCCGTAGGGTTTCCTCTCGTCCACAGCATGCATGATCATACACGTCTCTAGTTTCTTCTTTTTTTTTCCACTCCGTGCTCATGCACGACTCAGTTTTTCATCCGCACACACGTCTCCCTCGTCCTCTAGGGTTTTCTTTTCATGTTCAATCACCTATATATATATATATATTTATATGTATGTATGTGAAAAAAGCTCACGCCGCTGCCCTCCCACGCGAAACCATAGCCCAGCTTTTTCCTCCTCAGCCTCCATCCCCTCGGTTCCTCGCACCCCAAGTCGTGCAGCACCCCAACCACTGGCCAAGCCGTAACACAACACGGTTGTTTTGTTTCCGTGACGCCGCTGCCCAGACACGCGAATGTAAGCCTCAACCACCGCATTGTTGTAGCCAACATCCTTGTACGTTCGCAACTCCACCTCGCCGTGCGCCACCTCCACTTGACCATCTCTGGAACTCTGCTCCTCTGCGGTACACCACTACACCACCACCTTATTACCGAGGACAACCACCTACATTGTGAACCGAAAACTCCCCTGTTTTAGCCCCCGAAAACAGAGCAACGCTGTGACTCCCCCAAATTCAGTTTGGGATCGGACGGACATTTGAAGCATCGAGACATGCAACACAAGGTTACCTGCCCCCGTTCATGACATATAAGATGCAATGTTCCTAACATGCATCTAGCATTATGCAATATTCGCAGTGGATAATTTTTTTTTTCTTTAGCAATACTATGCACCAAACTAAAATATCTCAAATACTTAAAACATACTTCATACTTAACGACATACTAAACAACTAAGATCACAAAAATAGTCCCTATGGTTGTGATCAAAAGAGTGTTGGAGATTGAACTCCACAAATACAAGTAGTATTCTGAGGTAACTACTATACTACCATCTACGTCGCACCGTCGCTTAGTCGACCGTTTCCATTTAGTCGATTCCCAAATCTCCTTCAGATCCTGTAACAAAATCTACAATTCGGGGGGAATGGTAGTTGGGACTACCACAATGAGATTTGATTACAAATCTCAGCAAGTTAATAAAAAACTTCCACACAGGTTAATGATGCATGCATGGCAGTAAAAACATGAATGCATAATCAAATCATAAGTAATCATAGCATAACTTGACATACAACATAACATAACTGGCATAACTTAAACTGAAACTGAAGCTTAGCATGAACGTGACTTGAAACATAACATGGATTTGAAACATAGCATGAACGTGAACTTGAAACATAACATGGACTTGAAACATAACATGAACGTGAACATGCATAATTTGAACTTGAACTTGAGCATGACATAACATAAATGTGAACTTAGAACATAACGTAAACGTGAACATAACATAACATGAACTTGAAACATATTCTTGTCTCATGGGATTATCATGACTGCATGAACGTAAACTTGAACATAATATAACGTGACACATGACTTGAACGTGAAATGCATGAACTTGGAATCTTATTCAATAGACTTAATCATAAAGTGACCATATGGGTGTTACACAGGTCCCCTTGAGCCGTGTGTCCCTGCCAATTACCACATCACATCACATGTGTCTATACCAGCTGTGAGTGCGTTAATACGTACTCCACAGTTGTTGTGGCCCCACGTATTCTACGTGTCACAATTGCTGTGTCTCACGTAGTGTATGCTCCTCCACAGTTGTGTGGCCCCATACTTCATGCTTCACAGTTGTTGTGGCCCCATGACTTATTTGTTTGTGCCACACTTACTGTGGACACACGTAACATAATGTGTGGCACCATCGGCGTTAGTGCCTGGCGCGCTCCGGTGACCAGCTAATTAGGCCCCATTCCCAACCTATTGACTGTACTTCATCAACCCAGGGAATTTCACACCTATTTAGACACTCCAGCTTGAACAAAGGAGTTCCACTAGGATAGTACTCTATCCTAGCGCTTAGGGTCGTGATTGACATGAATGACTTAACTGGCATACATGACATTTCGTAACGTGACATAACATGAACGTGACATAAAAGACAGAAGTCTTGACGTAGCATAACGTGACATGAACGTAAGACGACAGACATGACATACTTCGAGACATAAATGTGACAGAGAACATTTCATAACATAGCATACATGTAACATGCAATATTTCGTAACATTGCATACCATATAATAGACAACATTTCTTAACATGGCGTAACATGTGACAGTGAATATTACGTGACATGAAATACATGTAACAGATAAATATGTAATAACTTGGCGTGGCACATATGATAACTTGCATACATACTCTTTAGTTCCCTTACTTATCACTCATACACATTAAACTGATAGTAAGTTAAAAGCTAACTTACCTCGATCGTCGCGTTCTACTAGAATAAAGCTCGAAACACGAGGAACTGTAAGAGGGTATTCTAAAAGTTAGAAATTAATTACTAACAATTAGAAATGTGAAACGAGACAACTTAGAGTAAAATTACCATTTTACCCTCTACATGTGGCCAAATGATCATTTTACCCCTAACTTAAGGATTTGACATCCAAATTCTAAAAATTACCAAAATTTACATTCCTCATGTAAATTTTATCCCAAACTCAAATATCAATTCAGAAAAATTTAAAACCAATCACAACTATGAAAAACTCACTATGGCCGAAACCTACATAGGCCATTTATCTTGATTTTGGTTGCAATTCTTTCAAGTTTCAAAACTCATGAATAAACCAAAATCTTGTAACAAAGATCTTCCTATCCTAAGTTTAAAAACACACTTAAAAAAATATCCATTAAGAAAAAGCTTATTACCAACACCAAACTTTTTGTAAAAAGACCCAAACTTTTTAACAAAAAGTAAACCTTAAATCACAAGTTTTGACCTTAATAAAAACATCTCCAAGAATTCCAAAAAATCAAATCTTACTTCTAACATATTCATAACATCATCCTAAGATCAAACATGCTTTAAATCATCAAGCAAAACTCACCAAAAATCACAAAACAACACTTGGAGTTTTTGGTTTTAAACTTAGTCCAAAACAGAAACTTTTCTCTCCATTAACTTTGATCAATCTCTTGATCCATGGCTTAAAGGCAAGTGATCTTCAAACTAACACATCACATGGTTTAAAAATGTGTCCTAAAGAAGATCCAACCATCAAACTTAAAATCACAATGCTAAAATTTAATAAAACATGGATCTAACTCAAAAACATCAAATTTTAGGCCTAACCGAAATCCTCTTACATAGAAAATCATATCTTTAAAACTAATACTAAATATCTTCGAAATAACATCCTAACATGTATATAAGAGGCTTAAGATGATCATATAAAAATATCAAAGCCTTTGGAATAAGATTAAACCACGAAATATTCAAACTTTCACAAAACAGAAACTGTTTTTCCACTTCCAGTTTTCAAGTTTCTAACTCTAAGAAAATCTATCACCAAAAGCTTTATTCATGCAACAAAACCTCAATGAACATTCATAAACACATGTTAACAACTCTCCATAAATTTTTCGGACCAAGATATGTCCATTAGCTTGGTCAAACTTCCAAAACATAACATACTCTCCAGTTTCAAGCCCAGAATGACCTTTCCATGGTTAAAAATACTTTTGACCAATCAAATGAGCATGCAATGAGACTAATAAGATATCCACGGAAACTATACTTAAAGACGAACAACTTATGTGAAGCAATCATCATGCGAAAGTACTTACAAAGGGTCAAAAATGGCCACGCAAAAAGACCCAGAAATTTGCCCGAGAGAGCTTTTTTGGGTTTCTCTCTAAGAACGAGGGAAAAGAAGTGATAAAATGGAATGAAAAGTGCCTTGAACGACTATAGACTCCTGGAGGGGGAAGTTTTGGGCTGGAATGACCCTTGATTGGAGGTGGCTATGTGACATAAAGTGGAGAATAGTGAGAGGAATGGATTGGCTGCAGCAGCTGTGAGAGATGGAGGTTGATGGAGTGGACTTCTCTTCACATCAAGGCACTAATGGGTTGCAGCTAATGGCAGTGGATGGTCTGCCATGTGGGGGAGGAAACTTCTTCAAGAAGCTTTGCCAAGGTGGCCAATTTCGTGGGCCTTTGGTGGGCCCAACCAAGTGGGCTTCAATTTGGGGTTTAAAGGGGGTTTGGTTAGGGTTTGAGATGCTATCAAGCCCAAAACTAATTGTTCTTGGCCCAATCAAATTTCCAAGGTTTAAAAGGTTGGATAATGATGTCATAACAAGAATTTGATCAATTAATAGCATGTGGAAGTGATTTAATCAAGTGATTAAA
This sequence comes from Juglans cinerea, assembly GCA_961763995.1. NCBI lineage: Eukaryota > Viridiplantae > Streptophyta > Magnoliopsida > Fagales > Juglandaceae > Juglans > Juglans cinerea. The sequence continues at coordinate 12,223,875 of CAUIVZ010000008.1, read as the reverse complement.
CACAATACTAGAAATCAGGTTAAAAAGGGTTTGGAGACCAACTTTAGGGTTTGGGGAAACCATTTAGGATTTCGGTTTCAACCAAGCTTTTGGGGTTTCAATTGGATTCCAACCATTTAGGTTTTTGCTAAGGTTGAAACTCTCTTTGGTGTGGCACAATTTGGTTGATCAGATGGAACAAAGTTTTACTTAGGTGGCATGATCTCACACCTTGATTCCTTCACAAATCTATCTAATGGTTCCTCTTTGTACCAAGTCTCTAATATTATTCACTATGTGTGGTTAAGATCTTGCCAAGTGTCCAAATAAAACTCCTCCAACCTAATTTGGACATTTCTTACTATGATTTTGAAAACACTGCACTGGGTGCGCTTATCGAGGTTACTATTCACTAAAAAAAATTCATAATAAACTTAGTACTAAAAAATTCTAAATATTCATATTAACCTATAGTGAAAATCGTTTATAGAAATTCAACCTCGAAGTGCCCCTAAAAAAATAATTTCACAATTTTCAATAGACGTTTCGTCCGGAATTATGAAAATAGGCTATTGCGCCATAAAATCCTAAATAATCTACTGAGTCTAATGGCGTAGACCATAACACATTGTGATACTTCTAACTACCTCAAATAATTAAACTCATATTTCTAGCACTATAGTGAGTGATAACCCTGACTATGTTGACAGACTAAAACCTGTGCGATTGGTCGATTCGTAAAAACTTATGGGGTTTTCACGAGATTCCTAAAGTCAATAGAAATTCCACCAATGAATTTCTAGCGTGCTGTTACAAACGCTCAGCCGATGCCCGTGTCGTTCAAAGCCACCTCACACGGTGCCAGCGCCTCCATGTCGTTACCACCGGCACAGAGAACTCCGACGGTCACTCCACGCCACTCCTATCACGCCGCATCCATACTGGTAAGCTCACAGAATGTCGCGGCCTCCTCGCCGTTATTCCGTTCTCTCTCTCCATCTCTCACTTTCCCTACGCGAGATTTTTCTCTCTCTCGCTCATTTCTGTCTCTCTCTCTCAGTGTTCCGCCGTCGTGTCGCCGCCACCTCCCACTGGCTTGCCTCGCCGCGACCTCCTTCAGTCACGGTGAACCTCCATATCGCGTACGTAGCCTCTGTTTCCTTCAAATAATTTTGGTTTACGTAAGTATACTACATGGTTCTAAGTTATTTTTTTACACTAATATTATTAATTACTTTTTTTACCCTTTGAACTGCAAGTTATGCTAGGGTGTTTTAAAAATTTTATTATGTATTAATAAACTCTTTTATATATTTTTTATTACATAAATCACTTAAGTATTTTAATATGTTATTAAGTAAAGATTTATGTTAAGAGTAAACAATATTGGAGTAATGTTGTTTTTACACTTTAGATATGATTTAGTCTATTTAAAAATAGTCATGGTTTATTTTAAAATATTTTAGGATAATTATATTATCTAGTATTAAACTTTATATTTTGTTTTTATTAACAAATAGGTCAGACTTTTAAATATTTTAGTCAAGTTAGTAAATCGATTTTAGAAAGTGTTGATTTGTAATCTTAGGTTTTGAGGAATTAAATAGGTTATTTTAGAAGTTTAAGATTAAATATCGAAATACGTGATTAATTGAAAATTTATGAGAATTACGTTATTATGTTATAGGTGACATTTAATAATAGTTCGGCATTTTGAGGAAATTCCTGGAAAAGCTAAAAAGTCCAGATAAGCGGGGTTTCTATGCTAGACTTTGCATTAAAATAAAATGAGTTGAGATTGATTTTTGGAAAATATACATATTTGGTTATGAAAATAAATTTGAACTACCTCAGTTATTTGTTCAGCATTACTCATGAGATTCTGTTTAAGAAGAAAGTATATTTTTATCATGATTGGTGTAGACATGAGCTTATTTTTGACATTCTGTTTCTGAACTTTGAAAAGAGAGCGAATATGAAATTTGTGCATAAATTATGTTGTGATATGATTTTTGTTCTATTCTGAAGATTTTCTGTACTCTGATATGATCTGATGTGATTTCTAAAAACCTCTGGCTTAACATTCTGTTTCTGTTTCTGTTCCGTTCTGATCTCACCACGGGTGTAAAACTGTGGCCTCTATTCGGGTTGGTACCAACTTTTCTATTTTTGGTGCACCAACTTTGGAAACAAAGTGGTTTTCTGCGTGGTCTTTCCTATGTGCACACTCGGACTCCGAGAATGATAAGGGAAATATTCACATTTTGTTTCTGCTCGGTTAGCTACCGGGGTTTGCACAACCCTACCACGGGGGTTAAACATGGTATTTGTTCTGATATGATAAGATAAGATTTGTTGTTTCAGTTTATGCTATGCCAAAGAGATTTTGATTATGAATATTTTCGAACTTTCGCTCTGATATTTTTGATAACATGTTCTGATGCTGCATTTTGAAAACATTATTCTGATTCTGCATTCTGAAAGAAAATATTTTTGTTCTGTATTCTGAACTCTGTAAATGCTCATGTTTACACACTAGTATATGTCCTCTGCTTACTGAATTGTTAATAACTCACCCCTTATCTCCATATATTTTTCAGATAATTTTGATGCTTCAGCTGGAGAACAAGAGTAGAAAGTTTAGCAAAGTGTGATGATCGTAGTGGAATAAGTGCCTGAGGGTACAAATGCTTATGTGAGAGTCGTAGTTAGTAAACTGATTTATTTTTCGGGTATTTGATTTGATGAGTTGAGGATGTTTTCGAGTTTTTTGGAGAATTTCTAATTTATGTTATTGGAGATTTCTTTATTTTCGCCATGGAGGAACTTAGATTTTTGGATTGATTAAACAGATTAATATTTTATGAGATTTTCTGGATTTTATAGTTGTGTTATTTAAGTTAATTTTAAATGTTAAGAGCTAACTATCCGGACCTACGGGAACGGGGCGTTATAGAATTCATCAACAAGTGATGTTGAAATTACACAAGTTCTGGATCAACGTTCAAGATATTTGAGGGGTTCGGATTGCTGTATAAAGTCTTCAAACTCTTCATCAACGTCAAGTACAACTGCCATTGTGTTAGAGAATGCGAATTCTATGATCAAAGAATTGATTGCAAAATAGTATTAGTTAGAGGCTCAATTGACGAAACAAGCAGATATGAAGATGCACATAAAACAAGAAGAAAATCAACAAAGAGAGATGCAACTCCAAATGCAAGATCAACAGAGACAGATGCAACTCCAAATGCAGATGCTTCTGCAACAATTCAAGCCTCCAAGCAATTGATTTTCGTGTTTTGCATATTGAACAATTATGTACTGATAACAATTTGTAATTTATTTTTAAAATATAAATATCTATTTGGTTTTAAATTAGTATTCTCTATGAAAATGCTAACCATTCCAATGATCATCAAACGTTCAAACATATATACATCGGACACAACCGTTCGATCCTCACAAGTTAGAGTTTGAACGGTAAAAGAAAGTTGTGCCCCGTTCGAACACGTTCAAAAAGCAATTCACTCTTTCCATCTCAAACATGTTCGAACATCTTAATTTACGTTCAACCATTAATTTGTTTGTTTGAACGTTTCTTCATGTGTATTTGGTCGAATGGACTGATATCGATCGACCGGTCATGAAGTACTCGTTCGAACGTTTTTTTCTCCGTTTGAATGGCATTCTGAAATGAATTTCAATCGTCCCAGAAAAAAAAATTCCGTTCAACCGTAATCGAACGGTCCAGCTAAATTTCGTCCCAAAAGATATTTTTTGGGATCGATTTGTAATTTTCGTCTCAAAATACCTTTTGGGACAGTTTTATTGGGACAACCTTGGAACGCTTTTTTTTTTATCCCAAAATATAGAAATTCCAAATGTCAAATTTCTTGGAGTGGAGAATATATATCATCAAATCATGATAAGCATGCACACAACTCTTTTCTACAATTTTTTACACAATTATGCTCTAAGTGAAGGTGATTTTTATAAAGTAACTTAAGTATCATAATATTATAAAAACACTCATTTTAAAGTATGATTTTGTAAAAGGTTATAAGAAATTATTACAAGAAAAATAAGTATTTGTGACGAATTATTTACGATGATAACGATTATTTACGATAAAAGTATATTCATTTTGACAAAAAATAATCATTTTAGTTAGAAATAATTGGTTATAAATAAATAATTTTCTTATAATTAAACCGTATATTTATCACTACAATCAATACATATTTCTAGTTTATTTATCCTTCCCGTTACATGAGAAATATATATATATATATATATATATATATATTATATATATGTGTGTGTGGAGTGTAAGAATTTACAGGCACACTTTGAAATATTTCATCATATTATATTGAGATGAGTTTAATTTGGATCCTTCAAATTGCACAAGCACTTAATTATGGCCTGAATGTGTTACCGGCAATGTTTTGATCTTCTTGGAAGTTGAGCTGATATTTCCAGAAAATTGGCATTAATTGTAGTGTTCTCTTACGTTCCTGGATTTATCCCCTCATGAAATAGTACTGTACGCATATAATCTTGATAGCATCTTTGTAAAAAAGAATGATATTTATAATTATGATTGTTTAAATGTTATAAAGTTATTTAAAAAAAAAACTAAATAAATATAAGATTTATATGAAAAAAAGTTAATTTTTTAATAATAAATTTCATTTTTTTAAAATATAATTATATAATATTTATATATTTCACGATTGTAATTATTAAGGTAGAAACTCGAGTTTGGCAAGTGGGAACTCATCCATAAAATTAAAATAGAATAGAAAAATGGAAGTTGACTTGCCGTTCATTTTTATATCGAACTTAATAATTCTACTGCTTAGTCTGCTCCTCTATATAAGTGCTATCCCACAGGCTCTCTCTTGTCATCAACAAACTTTGCTTCTTTTTCAATCTGTTTGAGAGATATGGCGCAGATCAAAGCTTCCCTTAGATTGTTTTTTCTCTTCCTAATTGCTGTGTCGTACCTTGTCTCAAGTGCTGCTATTAATCCTACAACTAGTAATTTTCATTCTCAGTTCTCATCCTCGCTTTGGTGTAGATCTTTTTCATTTGTATTAACATCGATGGATTTATTTATTTCGCTTGATTAATAGGAAAGATAAAGCCAAATAAGGAAGACCCATCTGCTCAAGATCTTCTGGTTCCGGTCTCTCTCTCTCTCTCTCTCTCTATGTTTTGATTGTTAAATCTGAAACTCCAACCATGTCATGTTCATGATCAAGTATCTTTCAATTTACAGGATGCACTAGTCTTCTTTAAGGATGGAAATGATCATCAAGGGTTTGATATTGAAACCGTGGACTACAAGCCTGCAGGACCTAATACAGCCCATGAACCGAAAACCCCTGGAAGAGCTTAATTAAAGACAAGTCGACCGAAATCCCTAAGATGTTTGTGAATACCAATAAACTTTGAAGCGGGGTTTGGATCTTGGACTTGGTTATCTTCTCTTGCTATTGATGAGTGTGCTCTCTATCTGTGTTCTTAAATTTGTGTTGCCTTCGATCACCTTGAACTGGATCTTGAAAGTGTGGCTTGTTTGTGTATATAGTTTATGACCTAACAGGTCTACCCTGTTTGTTTTCAAGATTATCTATGGTTTGGTTTTTATAATTTCTTCTCTTTGTTGTCTCTTTTTCTGTTATCTCCTTAGGTTTTTCTTTACAATTCATAATTTATGTTCTGTGGATCGAGCATGGCCACTGGACAAAAAGTAAAATCCTGTATAACTGAAACAGAAAATAATTCAAATAACATAAAAAATTATATGGCTGAAGATCACTTCTAGATCGAATCAGATTTCTGGAAATTTTTGTCTTAAAACTACAAGGATTTGTATGTTTCGACAAATTAAAGTGAACTAATATCACTCGTAAGTGTTTTTCCCCTTCCGACTGACAACACCAAAAAAGGCAAAGAACAAACCCTAGAGAGAGAAAAGGATCAGCTTCTTATCACTCCTCGTATCCACGGAGAGATCACGGCGTGTTAGCTTTCTCTCTCTGTCTAAAACTCGTGCTTGAACTATATATACATCTCTCCGAGCACGTTCTCTCTGATTTTCCTTCGAATTCTGAGCTCCGATCGTGTTCTTACAAGCCTCTGATGCGATCCATCTCCACAGTTCGATTACTTTTGTTTGAAAAAGTCATTAATCCGTGCTTACAAGTGCTTATAGCTTGGTAGCCATTCCTAATTAAGCAAGTAAGTGGCTGCACTTTTTCTGTTGTTTTCATATGTAAAACTCAAATCAGAGTTGAAATCTGGAAAACGTCGACGAGCGCGACGTTAGATCTTAATCTGGATGTGGTCTCGATCGACCGATTCCCCTGAGAACTTGGTTCAGTTCGGGGACGTTAGAATCTTACACTCCCGTTGCCTAACCGCCGAAACCTAGGGTATACAAAAGGGAATGTCCATGATCCCTGACCAAACTCAACCTAGCTGAAAGTTAGGCTTTGACAATATCTAGTGATCTCTTCTATGACGCTCAGAGGTTTTGTTTTTATATTCACATTCATTAATAATTCATTCAAGGTTATATATATGATTGTCTTCTATATATAGGTTTTCAACGCATACAACTTGTGTAAAACAAATATCAAAGAAGAAAAACCTAAAAAACACAGACATGATGAAAGAAGACGTTGGCGAGATCAATTAATGGTGGACAGATCTAGAAAGAGAGGAAGGAGAGATCAGAGAATAATTACATGCAAGGGATCCGTTAAACGGAACCGTGGCATGCAGTTTAGCAAGGAAATTACGAATAGAAAAGAAGTTGGGATTTAAGAAGCAATGAGAGTGAGCAACGTTATTGCAGTTTCATAACAAAACTTACAATATTGCGTGCATGTCCAAGAAATAACAGAAACTTAATTGAATTGCAGTGTTTGTGCAAAAATATATAATCGGTGGGTATTTCACTAAGTCTGGCTTATTATTTTGTCGACAAAACAAACTGAATTAAAAGGATCTAAAAACTGAAGTCCTCGTGTTGTTTTTTTTTTTTGCCCTTTTGTCAAAAGCATATGGCCTTAGGGCATACTACCCAAACTTCCAAAATGGAGGTATTCTTCGATCTGTTAGTGCATTTCACTCCTTTTCCTTCCCCATATGATCAAAATCATGTACATAGGCCCGAGTTCAAATCATAGGGAAATAATCCTATAAGGAATGAATAATTACTTCATTTTTCACCGATCCATATTCTCTTATATATATTGCCAAAATATTATATATGCTTATTTAATTTCTGATGTTTCAAGGAAAAATAAAATTTCATTTTCCCTTTGCCCTATATTATCTTCATAGATCAGTAGTTCATGTAACTTGCGTGTGGCATAAAGAATCCTATCATTCCGGAAGAATCATATGATCATCACAGGTACTATAGCGTAAGATCGATCATGATAGCCTCTTTTCTTAAAGTACTTGAGAGGTCACAACGCAACATCCACCATCGTGATGTTTCTCCTCTATATCTGCACCCACGATGACCCGAAAATTAGTTAAGCGTTCCTGTTTGAATTTTTTATTTCATTCGACATGATTGTATTATATATGTAACTATATATGTAATTTTTAATTGAGTCTCATACACTAATTAAGATTGTGAACACTGTCCAACAATTGCAAAAGATTTGTGGCTTGATTGACATAATCCCGCTTCCAAAATAGACGTAAGGAGTTTGAATCTCCCAAATGTTTAAAAAAAAAAAAATGGAGAGAAGTTTGAAATCTATTTGAAACCTTTTGCATGCAGTCCATATTACATATATATATATATATATATATATACACATATATCATGAACGACGATCTTTGAGATACGGTATTACGGAATGTTCCATTCTACGAAGCAAAAAGAATTCGTTCCAATTATTGTCTCTGAAAATTAAATTTAATTAGAAGGTTGCCAAACCACAAATCATTATAGTTACGTAAATATTTTGAGAATTTATTCCTCTCAATCATGCACCAAAAACCTATTATTTCGAACATGTGCTGGTCTTAATTAATCTACGAGCGACAGCTTGCAGGTGGACTCGCTGCCTTTGTGGGGAACAGTTCGTTCCAGTGTTTGAAGTTCTTGACGCACTAATGGTTGCTGGACTCCCACCCACCAACCTACTGTTTGGGAGTGCAACAAAAAAGCTTTCTGGTTTCATTTCCTTAATTATTACAAAAATTATAACCTTTTAAGTTAATTTACCAAGTACGGATACAGAATACTTCTATTTTTTATCACATATATCATGACAAGTGTACCGGCCTGGAACCTAAATTATCAGCAGTACTATTTCTCAAAGCTTCCGAACTTATAAATTATAGAGCACCCCACAGTACTGAACTAGTGTATAAAACAGCACAAGAGCTTTTCTTTTGGGCGAATTATAGTACTAACAACAGATAAGAATTAGAGCGAAGAGTCATATATATATATATATATATATATATATATATATATGTATTTATCAAAATAAAGGAGATAATATTATTACAGCATATGTGGCTGGCCACCTGTATCTCTAGTACCTGTATCTCTAGTACTTGATAATATTATTACCAAGTACTATATAGCTGGGCAAAATTCGCTACCCTCCGGGGAAGCAAATTATGCAAAATGTTTGGTATAATCAGAAGATATATTTGTAATAGTAAATTATGTAATTGTTCCATAATGTTTTTTAAAGAAATAAATAAAATATGAGATTTATATAAAAAAAATTAATTTTTAAATAGTAGATCTCACTTTTTGTAAAATGATTATATAATATTTACGTATTTTATAATTATATATAAAATTACTCTTGATATAATATTGGACGAAGAATGAATATATATAACTTTTCAATTAAGTTGTACAGAGTTGGAAATAATAAATGTCAGGTATAGATGAATGGATTTTTATAGGATAAATTCCAATTGGCATTTGCAATAAACCTGGCCGCCTGGTCCAATCCAATTAGGATGATCTTGATCATCAACATTAAATAATGGAGCATTAGGATTGGGCCATTTTATGTTACGTGATTATCAATTTGTCAGTGCGGTAGCCGTAGGCCATATGTCTGCTGCTATAATCATTTGATCTTCTTTCTGGCCTCCTACTTTTTTTGTTTCTTTGTTATTTTTCTTCTCTCCCCTACCCCTCCTTTTATACCCTATTTAATTTCAATCTATATACGCTGGGTGAAGACATCAGCTAGTTACATCATCGACTTGGGTCAAGTAATTCTTTAAATTATTGAACTTTTTATATATATAGCGAGAATTCGAAGCCCATGTCAAGACACGTTCGTAACTTCAAATTTTATTTTATTTTTTCATTTCAAGACTTTGTTTGAATCCTTTGATCATGTTTGTGATTTGAACCCGTAAGAATTGAATCTCTTGAAGCCATAATTGATTTGAAAACTCTCTTAAGAAAGTCAAAATCAAGTCAATAGATGGAAAACTTAGACTCGATAAGAATTCGCTTCAAGAACTTAGATTATATTAAAATCTATATCCGTTAAAGTACTTGTCTCAAGAACCCAGATTATAAGGAGGAACGTCACAAAAGTTGTGATTTACTTTTAATAAGTTCAAAAGTTCAATTAAGAATAAGAGAAATAAAACTCAACAAACAATGAAATAATTCATCAAATTTCATAAATTTCTTAAAATGAGGCTACAAAGAGTATTTAAAGTAAAATCTAATTAAAACCCTAACCAAAATAAATCCCCCATCTTCCAAAAATGCCACTTGTGTGAATAGTGCCGCATCTACAGTGCGGCTACAGTACTCGCTACAGTAGAACCCTAACCCTAGTTCAATAAAATAATAATTTTTTCAACATGCCCTTGCATAGGCCCCCCTTACGTCCTTCCCATAATAAATTCAATTATTCTAAACTAATAAAATCAGTCCTTTAAATGAATTAAATAAGTTGGAAAGCCTTCAAGTGCCTGAAGCTTTTAAGTCATGTTGTTGCCATTTTCTATAACTTATCAAATAAATCAAAACTGGATCTTCATCATTCAAACCTATCTTGAATGTTGGGCTCTTACTAAACTCGTCCCAAGTGGATTGCATCAATCCTTGCGTTGCCTCCTTGATCTTCTTGACTCTTGACCTTGTCAATGACCCATCTGGAACTTGCAAAAGATCTTTAAGACTAGATCCATGTTAGTGCCCATCATTCCCCCTCTCCTCAAAAGGATTCGACCTCGAATGTCCACCTGAATTAAAGGAAAAAATGTTAGTAACATTAAAAATAGTAGAAACATGATATTTACCTGGAAGACCCACTTGATATGCATTATCATTAATTTGTTCAAGAATTTAGAAAAGTCCATCCAAGATACTCTTGTCATCAACTGGTAAAGGCATTAAATCTAAAGGAGTAAATGGATTAAGTCTATAAACAATTTCAAAAGGTGAAAATTGAGTAGTAGCATGAACACTCTAATTATATGTAAACTCATTGAATGGCAAACAATACTCTAACAAATCATTCCTTATACCAAAATAATCACTCCAATTATATGCAAACTCAATGAATGGCAAGCAATACTCCCACAAACGTTCATGTAACACGTTAATGAATGAAAAATGATACTTCCACAAACGTTTATGCAAGATGTCAATGAATGGCAAATGATACTCCCACAAACGTTCATGTAACACATCTAAAATTTCATTTACACCAAAATGATTTATCAAACCAAATCCATGCACAAGCAACTCACGCATAAGACTAGGAGGCTCATAAATTCTATTCTCTTTAAACAAATATCAATCTAATCTATAGAACTGACCAAATGATACATTCTCACGTACTCCATACACACTAGCCAAGCCATCATCATTAACATACAATTTCTTATCATATTTAAGTCTCAATAACTTTGCATCTAAAATGATGACATGTACATACCTTCTTGCTAAAGCATCAACCACAAAATTTTTCTTCTTTTGTGTGTACTTGATTGCATAAGGAAATGTCTCAATGAATTGCACCCACTTGGTATGCATTTTATTCAACTTACCTTGTCCCATCAAATGCATCAAGGACTCATGTTCTTCAAAGAAAGGTTGGTTAGAGATTGTCACACCTGGCACAAAATCAATGTAATGCTCTATCTCTTTAATAGGTGACAATACATTAAACACACCGCTAGGAATCCTGACCTCATATCCCTGCGACAAAGAGATAACAACACTATGCAAAGAGTTGTTAAACTCGTTAATATAAAAGCTTGCCTTAGTATAAAAACTCACATTTGTTTTTATGTTTCTCTCTGCAATCTCTCTTTCTTTTTCCTCTCGTGACTCAACTCTTTTTTCTTGACTCTCTGCCACCTCTTTATTTTCTTTTTCACTCTCCATTTTTCTTGATGTTTTGTCCTCGTTATGTTTTTTTTCTCTCACTCTCTTTTTCCTTTTCACTCTCTTTTTTTGAACTCTTGGAATCACAATTATTTTCAACTCGTTCTCTGTTTTTCTTATGGTTTCAGCCTCACCCTCATTCTCATTCTCATCCTCAATTTTCAGTTTCAGTTGGTCCCCATGGACCTGTGTTGGAGTTAAAGGAGCAAATTTAATTGTCTTTCCAACTTTTTCAAAACTGTACATGTTCCTTAACTCATCATGGATCACCTTCCTATCAAACTGCCATGGTTTCCCTAACAAAATATGGCCAGCACACATAGGCACTACATCATAAAGCACTATATCCAGGTATTTCACAAATAAAAAAGAAACTAGCACTTGCTTATTTACCCTAACCTTCCCACAATGACTTAACCACTGCAACTTGTATGGTTTAGGGTGTTTCAAGGTAGGTAAATTCAATTTCTCCACTAAAGTAGTGCTAGGCAAATTAATACAACTCCTCAAATCAATGATCATACTTCATACCTTGTTGTTGATGTGGCATCTAGTATGAAAAATATTCTCGCTCTGCTGCTCTGTATCATCCATGTTAATTTGTGTATTTAGTGCACGCCTGGCAACAAGAGAATCACCATACTTTTCATTCTCATACCGATTTTCAACACTAGACTCACGTCTCCTCCTATCTCTCTTGCCCTGTAAATTTCTAATTACCGCTTCTTGATGATCCATCCTATCTCTCACTGCACCCAACACCAAGTTCAACCGCTCAAACTGTTGTTGCATGGCTTGCAATACAAATGATGAGTTATCTGCCATCCCCTTTGGTGATGAGTCGCTCTTATGAAACATCGTAATGTATTGCACAAAAAGTATGTTAGTGGAAAACCTCACACACTCCCTTACGTGTTTGCATTTGAATAATGGCACTCCACTCGTGTTTCACTTTTAATTTGCTTTTTCCCAATAATAGTCTCTCACTCTCTTGCATTTTACCTCAATAGTTTTCCTGCTCAAGTTCTTTAAGAACTAGTTGAACTAAATTAAGAAAATACAATCTTGTATTATTAGTAGGTTCAAGAAACAAGAACAATAAACAAGGAATAAAATGACACGAGACTTAAGGAATTTATACGAGGGAAAAAGAAATTATAAACCAAGATACCAACTAGAAAGATGTATTCAGCCCTTTTGATGATAAAGCTCAATCAACAAATGTATTTATTTCTCTTTGTTGTAACTATGTACCAACCTTTGAATATGCTACATTTTCTTTTCTTTTATTTTTTCTTTTTTTTTTCAAATTTTCTTTTTTTTTCTTTTTTCTTTTCTTTTCTTTTCCTTTCCTATCCTTTGTTTTCTTTTCCTTTTCTTTCTTTTATTTTCTCTTCTTTTTACTAATTCAATCACAAACAACAGTATTCAATTGTGAAATCAAACAATTGAATTCAAGCACACAGGAATTGATACTGAAGTAGAAGAGAAACAATGGAACGACACTCCAATCAATTGACAAACTTAGAGATGCAAGAAACCCTAGAATTTTGAAATTCTAGGTGATGCAAATTTCAGCCAAACCAAAAATTTTAAGAATTTTGGTAGCCTACTTTTTATTTTTATTTTTTTTTTGGAAACCCTAGAACCATGAAGCCCTAGAATTAAATTTAAAGATTCAAGAATTAAAAGATAGAATCAAATCGGATTGGAAACCTTGCTCTGAATACCAAATGATATGAACACGTATGAATTGAATCCCTTAAACCCACAGTCAACTTGAAAACTCTCCCAAGAAAGCCAAAATCAAGTCAATGGATGCAGAACCAAGACCCGATGAGAACTCGTTTCAAGAACCTAGATTATATTAAAATCTAGACTCGTTGAAGAACCTGTCTCAAGAACCCAGATTACAAGGAGGAACGCCACAAAAGTTGTGATTTACCTTTGATATGTTCAAAAGTTCTATCAAGAACAGAGGAGTAAAACTCAACTCACAATGAAAAAGTTCATCAAATTTCATAAACTTCTTAAAGAGAGGATACAAAGAATATTTAAAACAAAACCTAATTAAAACCCTAGCCAAAATAAATCCTCCATTTTCCAAAAATGCCCATTGTGTGAATAGTGCTGCATCTACAGTGCGGCTACAGTACTCGCTATAGTTGTAACACCTGGACCCAATCAAGCTCAATTTTTTTTATTTGTTTATTTGTTTATTTTCTTAGTTCATTTTATTTTATTTTATTTCCTTCACATGTTTATTTTATTTTCTTTCCATCTATATTTCTTTTTCACCCGCAAGTCTTCCTTTCGTCCACTCCATGCACACACACAACACAACCTTTCATCTGCACACACGTCTCTCTTGTCTCTCTAGGGTTTCACCTCACATATATTTATAGACGCATATGTTATTCCATGCTATTAAAACTACCCAAACACTAGCCGCCACAGCACCTTAGAATCACAAGCCCAGCCTCCATCCCCTCGGTCTCATGCACTCCCATATCGAGAGTCACCCCACGTAAGCCAGCCCTCCGTCGTCCATACTGCCGCCACCAGTGCACCCCCTCGTCCATACCAGAATTCACGATGACCTCCATACAAATATCGACGCAACCGTGCATGCATTGCATCTCCACGGATCGCAACTCCACCTCGCCATGCGTCACCTCCACTTGACCATCACTGGTAGTCCAGCTCCTCCGCCGTACACCACTGCACCATTACCAGAGTGCCGAGAACAACCATCTACGGAGAGATCCGAAACTCCTCTATTTTGGGTCCAAAAAATAGAGCAGTCCTTGCTCAAGTCGTTCCACTGAGCTCCTCCACCAACCTCTCCCTCTCCTTGTGCCCCTCGGTTTTTCAGCCACGTTACACGATGGAAGCCACCGTACATAGCTCCCGACCAGTCCCACGCCTTCTCGCTATCCCTCGGTGAGCTCTCTCTCTCCCTTCCGCATGCCATACTCTCACATCGTGTTTCCCTCTCTCACTTATCTCTCTCTCTCTTAGTGCCTCAACACCGTGACCTTCTTCGCCGGGTCGTGCGTAGCTCCTCCCTTCGTAGTGAGTACCTCGCGTCCCTGTCCTCGCCGATAGTTGCACCGAGACTGCATGAATGCGTTTCCTTTATAGTCTACGTAAACTTAGATTTTTGCATAGTATTTGAGTATGGAATTATAGTTTTACCCTTATTATTGAATGGGTTCAGGTTGAAATTTTTGGGTTATATTAAGTCTGTTTTTTATGTGGTTTATGCGGGTGGTATAAGAAATTTTTGCAAAAAATAAATAGGATTTCCAAATTGTACTAACGGTAGTATATTATTTTTACAGTAAGTGTGAAATTTTATTTTAACATTTTTAATTATGATCACAGAAAATTACTTAAGTATTTTCACATGTTATTAAGTAAATATTTATTTTAAGAGTAAACAATATTGGAGTAATGTTGTTTTTACACTTTAGATATGATTTAGTCTATTTAAAAAATAGTTATGGTTTATTCTAAAATATTTTGGGATAATTATATTATCCAGTATTAAACTTTATAGTTGATTTTCAATAATAAATAGCTCTGACTTTTAAATGTTTTTGTCATAGTTATTAAATCAACAGTGATGATTTTAGAAAGTGATGATTTGAAATTTTAGGTTTTGAGGATTTTAATAGGTTATTTTAGAAGCGTAGGATTGAATATCGAAATATGAGATTAATTGAAAATTTACGAAAATTATGTGATTATTTTATAGGTGACAATTAATTATTGTTCGACATTTTTGAGGAAAATTTTGAAAAAGCTAAGAAGTCCAGGTAAGCGGGATTCCTATGCTAGACTTTGCATTAAAATAAAATGAGCTGAGATTGACTTTTTCGAAAATATACATATTTGGTTATAAAAATAAATTTGAACTACCTCAGTTATTTGTTCTACATTACTCATAAGATTCTGTTTAAGAAGAAAGTGTTTTCTGTCATGACTAGTGTAGACATGAACTTATTTTTGACATTCTGTTTCTAAACTTTGAAAAAGAGAGCGAGTATGAAATTTGTGCATAAATTATGTTGTGATATGATTTTGTTCTGTTCTGAAGATTTTCTGTACTCTGATATGATCTGATGTGATTTTTGAAAACCTCGGGCATAACATTCAGTTTTTGTTTCTGTTCCATTCTGACCTCACCACGGGTGTAAAACTGTGGCCTCTGTTCAGGTTGGTACCAACTTTTCTGTTTCTGGTGCACCCACTTTGGAAACAAAGTGGTTTTCTACGTGGTCTTTCCTATGTGCACACTCGGGGCTTCGAGAATGAATAAGGGGAAGATTCACATTCTGTTTCTGCTCGATTAGCTATGGGAGTTTGCAAAACCCTACCACGAGGGTAAAACATGGTATTTGTTGTGATATGATAAGATAAGATGTAATGTTTCAGTTTATGCTATGCCAAAGAGATTTTGATTATGAATATTTTCAAACTTTTGCTCTGATATTTTTGATAACATGTTGTGACGCTGCATTTTGAAAACATTTTTCTGCTTCTGCATTTTGAAAGAAAATATTTTTGTTCTGCATTCTGAACTCTGTAAATGCTCATTTTTACATACTAGTATATGTCCTCTGCTTACTGAGTTGTTGATAACTCACCCCTTATCTCCAAATATTTTTTAGATAATTTTGATGGTTCAGCTGAAGAACAAGAGTAGGAAGTTTTAGCAAGGTGTGACGTCCTTAGTGAAATAAGTGCCCGAGGGTACAAGTGCTTATTTGAGAGTCGTAGTTAGTAAACTAATTTATTTTTGGTTAATTTGATTTGATGAATTAAGGATAATTTCGAGTTTTGGAGAGTTTTTAATTTATGCTATTGAGAATTTTTTCTGTTGTCCCCATGAAGGAACATAGATATTTTGGTTGATTAAATGAATTAACATTTTATGGAGTTTTCTGATTTTGGAGTTGTGATATTTAAGTTGATATTAGGTATTAAGAGCTAACTCTCCGGACCTCTGGGAACGGGGTGTTACAATAGTAAAACCCCAACCCTAGTTCAATAAAATAATAAATTTCCTAGCATGCCCTTGCATAGGCCCCCTTTAAGTCCTTCCCATAATAAACCCAATTATTCTAAACTAATAAAATCAGTCATTTAAATAAATTAAATAAGTTGAAAGCCTTCAAGTGCCCAAAGCCTTTAAGTCATGTTGTTGCCCTCTCCATAACTTATCAAATAAATCAAAACTGGATTTTCATCCTTCAAGCCCATCTTGAATGTTGGGCTCTTGCTAAACTCGTCCCAAGTGGATTGCATCAATCCTTGCATTACCTCCTCGATCTTCTTGGCTCTTGACCTTGTAATTGGTCCATCTGGAACTTGCGAAGGATCTTTAAGACTAGGTCCATATTGGTGTCCATCAGTTTGGTTTGCTTGTTTTCACTACAAGAGATTTGACTTTTAGGGACGAAATTTGTTAGGAAGGAATTAAATGCCTGAGCTAATAAATTTGATCGAACGGATAAATATCCGTTCGAACAAGATATTTTGTGATGAACAAAATCGTGTCAAAAAAGGAAAACCGTTCGAATAGAACAAAATAGATTCGAACATGGAATTAATGTCTGTTCGAACAGTATATAATCTGTACGAATAATAATATTGATGGGAAATTAATTTATTTTTCCCGAGAAAAGTTAATAAGCGTTCGAACTTAAATTTTTTTGTTCGAGCGGACATTTTTTCCATTAATTTGTGTATTAGTATGGATTTGTCCATAAATTTTTTCATTAAAGTGATAAATATTTTTTCCATTAATTTGTTATCATTTTCAAAATATAAAAATGTGTATATAATATATTAATATGATTTGCGCATGAGTTAAAATATTTATAAATTCATAAATTAATTTTATGTAATTAATTTCAAAACTTTATAGTGATTTCTTTTATGTTAAATTTATATAAATATAACTTTAAAGATACTGTCATATTTTATATTATCATGGACAAGTCAAATGAAAAAAATAAACAAGGTAGCAAACACGAAAAATAAAAATCATACATTAATTACATCTGAAATATATAATGTTCAATACAACATGAAAAAGTAAAATAATAACTAAAACGATCAATATTTGCTAAGTAGATAAACATCCTCTTATAAAATTTTAATGTGTCCTTCCAGATCCTTAAGCTTCTCCATGATGGGCCCAATGATTTCCATAAACAGAGCTCGTACCTGATCCAAAGTAGGCTCAGGAGGCTGTCTCTCAACAGCGGCAGTACTACTAGAAGCTGGATCTGTCGGTAAGGCACTATGTTGTTCTGGTGCAGTCTTCCGCAAGTGCCCCTTGCTCTTGCCGAATGAGATCTTGTTTAGGGGACAATCTGTGGTGACTTCCACTCAGTCACAGACACTATAACCACTGATCGGAGTAGAAGGTTAGATATCAGCCGTGCAAATGGTAGACTACCTCCATTGGAAAAGCGTGACTCCGATCGAATGTGGAGGAAGAAATACAATGCCAGATCAATGGGGTCCCCCCGTGCTATCTGCAGCAAAAATTTGGCTCGATCGATCCCAAAATCAGTCCTGTATTTTTTTGGATCGATGTCATAGCCAACAATCAAATTAAGCATTCTGAAAAATGCTATACAATTGGCCTGTCTGATCACCTTGCTCCCATCATATGGGGGAGCCGAAGGGTCTCACACTTGCTGACGCACCTAATCGTCTGTGAGACCATCATCATGTAGATCTCATCCTCACTACCATCTAAACTAGCATCCAATTCTACATTTGGAGTTAGCATGGAGGATGCGACCAGTGTGCTGGAATAAGATGGTGCAGCCGCTGGTCCCGATGTAGCCGCTGCAGGATATGCGTTGTCCACGCGCGGAATGTCAAGGAACTCAGCAATAATGCGGGGGAGAGAAAGTAATACTCACTCCCCGGACCAACAAGGTGTAGAACAGCGCATCAGCGCTATCCTCTCTCATGGCACGGTAAAACTCACCGATCATCTCTGGATATGCAGTCCCTCACTGCTGACATATCGGTATCCATCTCCACTCGGTAAAGATGGATAGTATGCTCCATCCCGATCAGATAAGTCAGACAAAATGATCTCAAGCTCAACAAGTATAGGCCTCATCTCCTGAGCATGAGCTGCTCCACTACTCTGGCTGGGCTGATCTCTCGCATGTTTTCTTCCGCTGGATACTATTAGTATACTGTTTAACCACAACAAAAGTAAGAATGTAATTAACCATAATATTTAAATCATATTATTGAAGAATAATACTATATTGAACTGAATTGAAATAATTAGTTCGAACGGAACATATTCTGTTTGGACTAGTAAAATCTATTCGAATGGACTGTTCTATTCATTCGAACTGGCAATCTTTGTTTATTCGAATGAATTTATTTTGTTTGAACAGAAATAATGCTGTGGGCAATTGAGCGTTCGAACGAACTAGACTTAGTTTGAACGGGAACAAGCCAAACAGCCATGGCTGAATCGACTCAGACCCGAACTTAAAAACCCAATCTAGATGTTATCATTTACTTTAATCGGTAGAAATGATTAAGGAGTGAAACCCAATCATTTCTATCGATTATTTCAATGTCATTTCTACGAAATACACCAAGTCTAGTTCGGATTCGAAATCCATACCCCCTAAACACAACCCATTCGAACATAAAACCAAACAATAGATGTGGAGACTTGACCCATACCTCTTAGAAGTTCAAATGTGGGGTTGCTAGGGCGGTTGAGTGGCGGTTTTCGCGGCGGATATAATGAGCGAAATCGTTGCTCTCGACGGCTGCTAGTTCGAATTGGAGTGATTTGTTTCATTGTATTTGAACTGGGTCTATAATGACCGTGGCATCTCGTTCGAACTAGATAAATATCCGTTCGAACAGTTGTTATACTAATATATTTTTAAATATATTACTAATAGTAATATATAATAATACTAATATTACAAAGTATAAAAGTATAAAAATAAAAATAATAATAGTATTATAATACTTTTATTTAATATATTTAGTATATTATTTGTAAATACATATTAAATACTTAGTATAATTACAATGGCTTAATTATATAGCTACTATATATAAGTTATGATAACTATACTCATATAGTTTATATAATATTATAACACTGACTATATTTACTAGTTATATATCTACTATAGCTATTATAAGTTATGATAACTATACAAGTTAACATAATTATATATATATATATATATATAGTACTAATTAGTTATATAGCTACTATTGTGTAAGTATTATATAGTTACTATATAGTTAGCTATTATAAGTTATGATTATTATACAAGTTAATATTGTGGCGCCCCCGACCCCCATGTAAAGAAACACAGGAATCGAGACGCTAGGATGATGACAACATGGTCACGCATCCCAACGAAGTGCTAAGTGTGTGTACATGCAATAGTATACAAAAATAATGCAGCGGATTAGTCAACTAAGTACCAGAATTTAAATACAATTTAAACATCAGTAAAAGGGTTTAAACAGTAATTATACAGTCATCCAAAAATAAAATACAATACAGTAAAATAAAATAACTAACAAGTGATCCCAGATCACTCCTCGGGCGGAGCTGTCTCCTCAGGCTCGCCCTCATCCTCCTCATCTGCATCAAAATCTGCGTTACCACAAAATGGTACCGCAGGTAAGTAGAACCCAAATAACCACGTAAAGAAAATGCATTAATGCAACCAACATGCATGCATATGATAAAATATGCATTTTCCTCAAAACATCATTTTTCCCGAAAATGATTATTTTCCAACACACACCAAAATCCCAGTTGGCCCAAAATATCTGTAAAACATTTTTCCAGAAAATGATTTACACAAAAATCCAACACACACTATTTTCCCAAAAAATAGTTCATTAATCCATTATTACCATATGCACCATGGCCTCCCCTAGGGACCATCCGCACGTCCTGGCTTCGTAGCGATGCTCAGTTCCGCGCCCAACGCGTTCGTGGCCAAGCACACACTACGCAACGAGCGATGCCCAGTTCCGTGCCCAGCGCGTACGTGGCCAGACATCCTCTAGTCCCTGCCAGCAGAAGGACCACGGAGCCTGCACGACTCTCTCGTCCGATCCCATTGTCGCCCGGCGACAATCCAGGGGACGTTACTCAGCATATTCCGCTCTTGAGTAACCAGAGGAGCTCCACCGAGATAATGCCCCATCTTGGCTTGGGGTCGTGATACACACGCACCCAATAAATTATTCTCATATGAAAACCCAGTTTTCATAAACACATGAACATGAATGCAATACACGAAAACCCAGTTTTCCTTTACAAACATGATCATGCGTGCCAAATGCAATCTACATGAACACAATATCCAAACCAACAATTACCAATCCAATCAAATCCAACCAAACAACTCCAATCACCAATCCATCCGACCCCCGAACTCCTCGGACTCAGTCCGGCATGTTCAACCAAATACAGTGAAATGAGTTAGTGCATAAATACATTTAAATCACGAAAGTTCTTTGGAGAAATACTTACAGCGCTATATAGTAATTTTCGATGGATCACAAAGCTGCAAGAAGTGACGTCTGAGCAACGCAACAGTGCAAAATACACTGTGGCCGTGGGTCACAAATACCCACTTTCAAACGGAGACAAACGAAGACCCAAGATTGATAGGGTAGGGTCTAGGGAGGTCGGTGAAACTAGTGGTGGTGAAGGTTGGCCATGGGTGGCGGCGTGGGCGGCGGTAGAAGACCAAAAACACCCAAATCGGAAATGGGGTTGGTTGTGCTTCACCGGTGACGAATCGGAGCTGGGGTTGGGTCCAATGGGTTGCTAAGAGGTCGAGGATGAAGTGGTGAGAAGATGGCGGCCAATGGTGGTGCGACGGCGGCGCAGCGGCGGAAAGAGTGCCGCGGTTTGGAGAGGCTCGGGTTGGCTAACGGCTGCACGAATGGAGTTGGAAATGGAGGGGTGGCGTCGCCGGCGGCTGGGGAAGCTGGGGAGCTGGGCGGTGTCGCGCACGGCGGCGCGACGTGGTGGGGCTGGGCGGACGACGAAACGCACGGGAGAGAGAGAGAAGGCTAGGTCGCGCGGGAGGAAACCAGAAGAAGAAAAAAGAAAAGAAAAGAAGAAAAGAAAAAGGAAGGAAAAAGAAAAGAGAAAAGAAAAATAGAAGGAAAAGAAATGAGGTTCAATCCTCATAATTTGGGTCACAAAAATGATCCAACGGAAACGATTTCAAAACCACAAGTTAAATAAAATATTTCAAACGTAATGATTAAAATGAAAATAAATAATTAAACTCAACAATAAGTTAATTTAATTCGAAAAGAAATTTAAACACATAACAATAATTAATTTAAAGAAAGCACTTCAAAAATAATTTTCGTAAACTAAAAATCATAAAAATAACCCAATTAAAAATCCAATAATTTTAAAACAAGAGAATAAATTTTTGAACAATTAAAAATAATACTTCAATAAAAATACACTAAAAT
This sequence comes from Juglans cinerea, assembly GCA_961763995.1. Classification (NCBI taxonomy): domain Eukaryota; kingdom Viridiplantae; phylum Streptophyta; class Magnoliopsida; order Fagales; family Juglandaceae; genus Juglans; species Juglans cinerea. The sequence continues at coordinate 12,201,932 of CAUIVZ010000008.1, read as the reverse complement.
ACGGGGTGTTACAAATATAGTTAATGTATACATTGTACTTTATTATATTTGTTCTTATTTTACCGTTTATTTCCTATTTTAACTGTTTAAAATGGATTTTTATTATGCTCTTAGTATTGGCTATCGTGACTTATATGAATTAAAATGTACAGAATACAATTTAAGTTAATATAATCAGTATATATAGTATTTATTAGTTATATAACTACTATAGTGTAAATATTATGTAGTTACTATATAGCTATAGCTATTATAAGTTATGATAACTATACTCGTTAATATAATTTATATATATATAGCTACTATAGTGTAAATATTATGTAGTTACTATATATTTAATGCTATAACTATTATAAGTTATGATAACTATACTTATTATATTTTATATAACAAGGTAACAAGTTATATAATATATAGTGCAAAATTAGACAGTTATGATATATTATATATATATTATAAATTATATTTGTAACACCCGGACCCAATCAAGCTCAATTTTATTTATTTATTTTTATTTTGTTTTAGTTTATTCTATATTATTTTACTATTCTCCACACGTTTATTTTTCCCGCATGTTTTATTTTGTTTTCTTCTCTTTCGGTCTTTATTTCTTAACTCCAGTAAGATTTCCTCTCGCACACACACGACACATCCGCGAACACGTCTCTCTCTCGGCTCTCAAGGGTTTTATTTTTTTTGGTCATCCTTTCATCTATATATTTGCCCGTTCTTCATCCTCAACAAAAACCTAGAGTGCCGCTTCTTCTTTTTCACGCCTCAGCCTCCTTCACTGTGAGCCCTTCCCCATAGCGTAGCTGTGCAGCACTTGAACCACTACCCCAAACTAGCCAAGCCCGTAACACAACACGGTATAACCCGTGGCGCCGCTGCACAGATCACCCACTACACCATAGTGCAATGCGAAGACAACCGCGCAGCATCCCAGCCACTGCCACGACCAAGCCCAGCTTGAAAACACTCGAACCAAATCCCGCACGATGGAAACCACCTTGATTGCCACTGATACGCTTTGGGATGTGAAGGAATCTGTTTTTACACGTCGAAACAGGGGAAGCATCCCCACCGTGAGCCACGTCGCCAGTCCCTCCACTTCGGCGCCACTTCCACAGAGAGTTTTGTCGGCCACCTCACGTCACCCCGAGCCACCCAGCTCCGTCGCAGCTCCACTTCTCTCAATGAGCCTTCGTCGCACACCTCCTTCCCGTCTCACGGTTTGATTTCCTTCCTTTCCACACGATGTGGACCCTCGCTCTCTCACTCTCCATTTTCTTCCTCTCTCGTGCTTAACCCAGCTTGACAGCATGACCGCCGCACGCCTGCTCTCCAGCCACGTCGCCACTGCCTACCCAGTCCAGCCATCGCACGCTGCCGCGTGATTCCTCCGTGAGTAAGCCCCTGCCATGCAAATTATTTGTTTTCCGTAGGTTTTCATTGGTTTTCAAAGAAATGAAAGAAATTACATTAGTGCCCATTTACTAAGTGTTATATTAATGTGCTTTAAAATTCTTGTTATGTATTGGTACACTCTTATATAATTATGATTACAGAAAATCACTTAAGTATTTTTATATGTTATTTAAGTAAAGATTTATTTTAAGAGTAAACAATATTGGAATAATGTTGTTTTTACACTTTAGATATGATTTCGTCTATTTTAAAAAATAGTTATGGTTTATTTTAAAAATATTTTGGGATAATTATATTATCCAGTATTAGACTTTATAGTTGATTTTCAATAATAAATAGGTCTGACTTTTAAATGTTTTTGTCATAGTTATTAAATCAACAGTGATGATTTTAGAAAGTGATGATTTGAAATTTTAGGTTTTGAGGATTTTAATAGGTTATTTTAAAAATATTTGTTCGGCATTTTGAGGAAATTTTCGAAAAGCTAAGAAGTTCAGGTAAGTGGGGTTCTTATGCTAGACTTTGCATTTAAAATAAAATGAGCTGAGGTTATTTTTGGAAAATATACATATTTGATGTTGAAAAGAAATTTGAACTGCCTCAGTTATTTGTTCTGCATTACTCATGAGATTCTGTTTAAGAAGAAATTATTTTCTGTCATGACTGGTGTAGACATGAGCTTATTTTTGACATTCTATTTCTGAACTTTGAAAAGAGAGCGAATATGAAATTTGTGCATAAATTATGTTGTGATATGATTTTGTTCTGTTCTGAAGATTTTCTGTACTCTGATATGATCTGATGTAGCATTTGAAAAATCTTTGGCATGACTATCTGGTTCTGCATCTGATTCTATTTCTACTCTGTTTAGTTAGAGACCCTACCACGGGGGATTTACATGGCTTCTGTTCCGATATGATATGGCCCTGCCACGGGAAAGAATAGTTGTATTCTGTTTCAGTTCTGATATGCATCTGCTTGGTTATCCGCAAATGCACAACCCTACCACGGGGGTTAAACATGGCCTCTGTTCTGATATGATGCTCTGATATAATGATGATGATGAATCAGATATGTTATGCCAAAGTACTTTGGAAGATTCACATTTTGTTTCTGCTCGGTTAGCTACCGGGGTTTGCACAACCCTACCACGGGGGTTAAAATGGTATTTGTTATGATATGATAAGATAAGATGTGATGTTTCAGTTTATGCTATGCCAAAGAGATTTTGATTATGAATATTTTTGAACTTTCGCTCTGATATTTTTGATAATTTGTTCTGACGCTGCATTTTGAAAATATTATTCTGATTCTACATTCTGAAAGAAAATATTTTGTTCTGCATTTTGAACTCTGTAAATGCTCATGTTTACATACTAGTATATGTCCTCTGCTTACTGAGTTGTTGATAACTCACCCCTTATTTCCCATATATTTTTCAGATAATTTTGATGGTTCAGCTGGAGAACAAGAGTAGAAAATTTAGCAAGGTGTGATGATCGTAGTGGAATAAGTGCCTGAGGGTACAAATACTTATGTGAGAGACGTTGTTAGTAAACTGATTTATTTTTCGGGTATTTGATTTGATGAGTTGAGGAGGTTTTCGAGTTTTTGGAGAATTTCAAATTTATGTTATTGGGGATTTATTTATTGTTGCCATGGAGGAACTTAGATTTTTTGCTTGATTACATGGATTAATATTTTATGGGATTTTCTGGATTTTATAGTTGTGTTATTTAAGTTAATTTTAAGTATTAAGAGCTAACTCTTCGGACCTCCGGGAACGGGGCGTTACAATATTATTAATATATATATATATATATTAATAAGTTAGGATAATTATACTCATATAAGTTATACTCAATGGATGGAGAATCTAGACCCGATGAGAACTCGTTTCAAGAACCAAGATTATATTAAAATCTAGACTCGTTAAAGACTGTCTCAAGAACCCAGATTATAAGGAGGATCACCACAAAGGTTGTGATTTACTTTTGATAAGTTCAAAAGTTCAATCAAGAACAAGAGGAGTAAAACTCAACTCACGATGAATAAATTCATCAAATTTAATAAACTTCTCAAAATGAGGCTACAAAGAGTATTTAAAGCAAAACCTAATTAAAACTCTAACCAAAATATATCCTCATCTTCCAAAAATGCCCCTTGTGTGAATAGTGCCGCATCTACATTGTGGCTACAGTACTCTCTACAGTAAAACCCTAACCACAGCTCAATAAAATGCCTTTGTGTGAATAGTGCCGCATCTACAGGGCAGCTATAATACTCGCTACAGTAAAACCATAACCCTAGTTCAATAAAATAATAACTTTCCCAACATGCCCGTGCATAGGCCCCCTTAAGTTCTTCCCATAATAAACTCAATTATTCTAAACTAATAAAATAAATCATTTAAATGAATTAAACAAGTTGAAAGCCTTCAGGTGCCCAAAGCCTTTAAGTCATGTTGTTGCCCTCTTCCATAGCTTATAAAATGAATCGAAACTGGATCTTCATCCTTAAAGCCCATCTTGAATGTTGGGCTCTTGCTAAACTAGTCCCATGTGGATTGCATCAATTCTTGCATTACCTCATTGGTCTTCTTGGCCCTTGACCTCGTAACTGGCCCATATGGAAGTTTCAAAGGATCTTTAAGACTTGGTCCATGTTGGTTCCTATCACTTGACCATTTTCAAAAGACTTGTAACAAAGACTTTAACATTTTCAGAAAACTTCTCCGACTTTCTAGTTCATGTTGATCTTAATCAGAACTTGTCTTATCAAAACATATCTCAAGATTTTCATCAAGTCATCCTGAACTTATAAGCTCTTGTTCAGAGGGTGGACATAACACGGTTCCCCTTAGCACCGTGTGTTCCTGCTAGTTACTGCACTATTAACGGTCCATGCACCTTGATGAATATGTCATAAGCAAAGATTTCATATTAACTCGACCTTACTTCGTCGGGTTACATACCTTATGCACCCACTAGTGTTAAGGGCTTCCTCACTCTGGCATTCTTTGAAAAGAATCTATTTGAGACTCGTTGACGGTTCTTTGTCGACCCAGGGGTTACCACTCTATTCTTAAGCACTCCATAGTGGACAGAGGTGTTCCGCTAGGACATTTCCCCATCCTAGCACTTGGGGTCGTGATAAAATTTTTAAACTCTTTTCTTTGAAAACACTTCTTGGAAACATTTTTCTCCAAATACATGTGACATGATACTTAAGACATACGTACTTATACTTGACATGACATATGAAATACCGTGTATGACAAAACCAAGCATAATATGTTCAATTCATGGCATGATAACAAAGATCACATGGACTATCAAAACACTTACTTGGATCTATGAAAAAGTGCCTTGGCCGAAACTTGTAAGTGCAGAAACATGAAGAATCATCAGTTAAACATGCTTCAAACTTCAAACATATTACTTAGAAATCAAAGCATAATGAAATAAAACATAAAATCATGGTATTTGGGTAAGATCCGAAACTTCCAAGACATGGTATAGTTGAATCATCAAGTACCACAAATTAACAACAATGTTTTCCTTAGAATTGAAACATGCTAAAGACATTCTTGCCATTTTCATCTTGAACTGAATCATACCATTCATGTCATACTCATATTCCAAGATCATATAAGCATATTCAAACAAACAAACAAGAAATAGCAATCAAAACGAACATAACAACAAAAGGATTTACAAAAATATATATAAGTATTAATCAGGAGCAAGTTGAGTGTATACTTACAAACTTTTCTTTACTTACAAGATTATGTCGAAAATCTTGAAGATGAGGCTCAGTTTGCACTGTTCTAACGAACAACTCTGGGTTTTCACCATTGTAGTGTGTTAGGCTCTTGTTCGAATGTGGTGTAGCTAGAGTTTTGGGTGTGTACATGAATGGAGAGCAAAAGAAGAGAATAGGGTAAGAATTTCGTGTAAAGCCCCAAATCAGAAGATGGAGGGGTGTTTTTATACTAAAAATAGCCCAAACTCTCTTTCTTCTTGCTTCAGATTTATTGCCAAGTGGATGGCCTTAGATTTTTTGCTATTACATGTTGTACTAGTGGTATAGTTGATGCATGTGGGACAAGTGGCATAGTTGATGCATGTGGGACAAGTGGCGCACTAGCTAATACATGTGGACAAGTGGTGCACTAGCTGATACAAGTGGAACAAGTGGCACCTTTTCTAGGCTTTAGCGAACACAAAAGTATTATTGGAAAGAATAATCTTGCCAAGTGGCGTGACTCCTTGGAAATTTGAAATCCTTTTCACTTTCTTAGGAAATCTAAGGATATCGTTGTTTGGACACCATGTGTCAAAGCCCCTTCATTGTCTCTCCTTGGGAAATCCAAAAGATCCTCTGCATAAGTGACATGTGGCGTGGTTTCTTGTCAAAATTTGAAATCCTAAGAGGCTCCTTGGGCATACTCTCCCATATGGTCCAGATTTAATAAATCTCTAGGCCAAAATTGCCATTTGATAAATCCTAACTCTAGGCTTGAACCTTGTAGACTTGTGCATGCTTGCCAAGTGGCAAAAGGCATGTAGGATGTGGGTACATGTTCTCCATGCATCCTTCCCTTTCCCCATGCGCCTCTTCCTTTTCCCATGTGTCTTTACCTTTTCCCATGCATTTCCATTACTCTTCCCTTAGCAAGAAGCTTCTTCTTCCTATGCATGTTCCCAAGGTGACTCTCCCACTTTCTTATGCTTCTCAAGAACTCAAAACATGACATGTGGCAATGTGGTGGCTGAAACCCTAGGGGTACAGGGGTAACTTTTGTGCATTGTCTCTTCCACTCCCTTTTAGATTCCTCCACTTATGCATGAATGAAAAATGGAAAAATATCAGAAAATAACTTAGGTAAACATGTGGCTTTGGAATCCGAAAGTCTCTTAGTGTTCCAATGTAAATCCTTTAGAAAATCTCACATTTCTCTTCCTTATGCAATATCTTCTTGGAAATCTTCACTAAGAACAAGTGGCGTAAGGTGGAGGTGCTTGGGAGTGTGAGTGGTGTGCACTACTCCTTGGAACTCTCAAAAATCTTGTTGGTGCTTGTGTAGTCCATTAGGGTTCCCAAAACCATGTCCCCTCATTTTTTTCATCTACTTTTACATCAAGGTTCAATGTATTTGGATGTGAGGTGTGCATGTGAAACATGTGGCATGTGGGTAGGTGAAATGGGCGTTTGCCCTAGTTGTGTGCCAAACCCTACATCCTCCTCCATCTCCTTAGCTTATTCTAGAAACCTTCAAGCATGTTTGCCAAGTGGAACCAATGTGCTAACCTAGGTGCTTCTTCCCTAGGTTCCACTTCCCTATGCAATCTATCTTGGTACTTCAAACTCACGCCTAGTGGCATGGTGTAGGCATATGGGTGGGTTGGCCGAAGAGATCATCTCTTCCCAAGAAGATCTTACTTCTACCAATATCTTGGATATTATGTGATTGGTCAATGTGGGTGGCAAAATGCACAAATCCCCTTTGCCCTTATTGTCCACTCAAGTGTGCCCTTCACAAGATTCTTCTAGAATCCTTATAGGCCTGTAGGTCATTCTCTTCCCAAGCAAGATTTTGCCCTTTCCCAAGACAAAACTCTTCACCATTCATTTGCATGCGTGACACTTGGCCAACTCTTCTAGAAACCGAATCCTCCCTTGCTTCTTCCACTTGTTCTTCTAGAAATCCAATCCATGCTTTGACAAGTGACATCCTTGCGTTTTCCCAAAGTTCCAAATGTGAAGTGCTTTTCCTAAAATGACCAAAAACTTGAAGCCAAGTGGTGCCATCTCCTTTCCTAGAGGGTGAACTTGAGCCTTCCAAAGCCAAAGTCCCTAATGGGCCGAATCCTATGGGTCTTTTCTTCTAATTTTCTCTTATGGGCTTTTTAATTTAGAACTCCAAGATCCAATCCAACAAAAATAGAAAGTGGCCTAAAGGATTTTTCCAACACTTAGCCAATAACCCAAATAAATAGGTAAAAATCCGGGGTGTCCCCCCTTAAAAAATAGATTCGGAATCGGCATGTGATAAGACTAAAAATAATATTAACCACTTGAAACTCCATACGTCTAACACTTGCTGCCTTGGAATCTTCTGATGATGATAGGGGTGGACGTCATCCTCTTCTGTTATCGAATCTTGTGAAAAATAGAATATTGCATCTAGGTTATAATCAACACATGTTCACCCGCATCTCATTCAACTTATGCTCTATTTCAAGTTATGTATCCTCGATAGGTTGATTCTCCTAATGGAAACGAATAGGATCAGTAGACGTGTCCGAAGTTTCAGAAGGCATATTTCTAATTGTGCGAGCTTCTATAGCATGACTAGACTCTTCTTCTTTATTGAGTCTAAGTAGACGTGTTTTCTTGGCGTCCTTCCATACCAAAGGGTCGTGTTGACGTTGTAATGCTCGGCGTAGAAAAATATTTCCTCTTGAGTCCACGTCCCTTACACGAGTGCGATGGTGCTCAAACTTCTCCATCTGTTGCCAGTGAGCAGCCATCATCTGATCTCTTCACCTGCGATGGTTCCTGCGACTGTGATCTCTCTCCTTTCTCTCATCTATGCCACTGAGGACACAGACATACGCGGGGTTTTTCTATGTCGTGCCATGTCCTGTTTCCATGGTTTGGTAGATGCATACAAAGTCGCAATGAGATCAAACAAAATGACACACAAGTGTTCATAATGTGATTGTTCTTATATCACTAATCTCATAACAAGACCATGATCAATTCTTCTAGTACCATGCATCATCTACAACCCCAAAGATATTATCAGAACTTTCAATTCCACCAAATTAATCTACAACATCCAAGGATCCTATGAATTTGTGCCTCATAGTTCAGATCTATTCTTGATTGATAACTAAAAACTAGCATCCAGACCATTATCATACTTACTTTTGCTTACCTGCAAGCTCTTATGACCTCAATCTTTTAATAATCATTGATGCATCCTATGGCATAACCATCTCCCCATGAAAGACTATAGTGGTAATAATTATTCCTATAGGGTCTCCAAATTGCAAGCAGGTTCCTCAATATTCATTAAAACACACTCCCAAACCATCATATTACAAGGTGCAACATTTCTGCTACGAACTCTATTGGCCTTATCAACATGTCTAGAGCTAAGGTTTCCTTATAGACATCGTTCTCTAAATCAACCCCACACTTACCAAGTTGTGGCACCCCTAGCCCCCGCTCAGGATTGGACGGTGACTGAGACACCGGGACATGTAACACAAGGCTACAAACTCCTCGTACATGGGTAGATAATGTAACAGCCCGTTAGAAATTCATTGGTGGAATTTCTATTGACTTTAGGAATCTCGTGAAAACCCCATAAGTTTTTAAGAATCGACCAATCGCATAGGTTTTAGTCTGTCAACATAGTCAGTATTATCACTCACTATGGTGCTAGAAATATGAGTTTTATTTATTTGAGATAGTTAGAAGTGTCAAAATGCGTTATGGTCTACGCCATTAGACTCAGTTGATTATTTAGGATTTTATGGTGCAATTATTTTATTTTCATATTTTCGGACGAAACGCCTGTTTGAAACTATAAAATTATTTTTAGGGGCACTTCGAGGTTGAATTTCGGTAAAAGATTTTCACTGTAGGTTAATATGAATATTTAGAAATTTTTAGTGCAAAGTTTATGATTCACTTTTTTGGAGTGAATAGTAACCTCAGTAAGGGCACCAATTCTAGTGTTTCAAAATCACAGTGTGGAATGTCCAAATTAGATTAGAGAAATTTTATTTGGACACTTGGCAAGATCTTAGCCACACTTAGTGAATAATATTAGACACTTGGCACCATGAAGAGCGTTTGATGGATTTGAAGAAATCAATTTGTGAGATCATGCCACTTAAGCAAAACTTTGTTTCATCTGCTCAACCAAATTGTGCCAGATCAAAGAGGGTCTCAATTCTAGTGAAACCCTAAATGGTGGGAATCCAATTGAAAGCCCAAAAACATGGTTGAAATCGGAATCCTAAAAGGTTTCCCCAAAACCCTAAAGTTGGCCTTTAAACCTTTTCTAATCCGATTTCTAGCATTGTGTTTAATCACTTGATTAAATCACTTCCACATGCTATTAATCCTTCAAATTTGTGTTAGAAAATCATTATCCAACCTTTTTAACCTTGAAAAATTGATTGGGCCAAGTGATATTGGATTTGGGCTTGATAGTAACCCAAACCCTCTTTAAACCCCAAAATTTAGGCCCATTCGGTTTAGGCCCATTAAGGCCCACGAAATTGGTCACCATCGGCATTGCTTAATGGCTAAGTTTTGTACCCCCACTTGGCTGGCCAGATATTTACAAAGAAGGACCTAGAAGGTTCTTGAAATACAAAGCTAAAAGGGCCACCTCACTCTTTCACTCTTTCACTCTTACACTCCATCTCGAGAAAAGATCTTGGACTGATTTTTATGAGAAGAAAAGGCCAACACTCAAGCTTTCCTTCTGTCATATCACTTTCCATAACTTGTGTAAGAGGCTCTCCAGTCCACTTCCCACGAAAAGCAACTCTCCTTTACACTTTTCCTTCATAGAACACAAACGACACTCTCGGGCAGTTTTTCTTACCTCTTTTGAACGCCTGTTTCGAAGCTTTTATAAGTGTTTACTCGCCAAGTTTCCTTCATGAAAGTTGTTGCTTTTGGAGTGTAGTTTACGTAGATACCTTATTCTTTCCATTTGGAGATAATTGGATTGGTACAAATTTGTTTAGACCCTAGAAAGGTCATCCTGGGCGATAAACTGGAGAGTGTGTTGTATTTTGGAGTTTTTGACCAAGCTAATGATTAGATCTTGGTCCGAACTTTTTATGGAGTACTTTTAACATGTGTATATGATTATTGTTTGAGGATTTGTTGCATGATTAAAAGTTTTGGTGAAATATTTTCTTAGGTCTAGAAACTTAGAAACTGGAAGAGGAAAAATAGTTTCTGTTTTGAGAAAGTTTAAATCTTTTATGGTCTAATCTTATTCCAATGGCTTTGATATTTTTATTTGAAGATCCTAAGCCTCTTATATACATGTTAAAATGTTATTTTGAATATATTTGATGTTAGTTTCGAAGATAGGAAATTTTATGCAAGGAGATATTCTATTAGGCCAGAGTGATGATGTTCTTGGCTAAATTTATGTTTTGGTTGATGTTTAGCCATGTGATCTTGAGTTTGATGCTTGGATCGGTTTTAGGACACCTTTTTAAACCATGTGATATTTTGGATTGAAGATCACATCTTTATAAGTCATGGATCAAGAGGTTGATCAAAACAAGTTAGAAACAAAAATCTGTTTTGAACTTAGAAGAAAAACCAAAAAGTTCAAGTATGGTTTTAGTGATTTTGATGACTTTTGTTCATGATTCAAAACATGATTATTCTTAGGAATATGTTATGAGTATAGTAGAAGAAAAATTTTGATTTTTGATATTTGAAGGAATTACAACAAAAATAAAAGGAAATAGCCTTTGTAAGTTTCGGCCCTATAGAGTTTTAATGGTTGTGTTTAGTTTTAAATTTTTCTGAATTGATATTTGAGTTTAGGATAAACTTTACATAAGGTATGCAAATTTTGGTGATTTTTGGAATTACGATGCAAAATCCTTAAGTTAGGAGTAAAATGGTCATTTTCCTACATGTAGAGGGTAAAATGGTAATTTTACTCTAAGTTGATATTTTTTCCATATTCCTAATTGTTAGTGATTAAGTTCTAATTTTTAGAAATCACTACTTTCAGTTTCTCGTGATTACACTTGAGTTTTGTCTCGAAGCACGAAGACCGAGGTAAGTTAACTTTTAACTTACTATCAGTTTAATGTGTATGAGTGATAAGTAAGGGAACTAAAGTCTATGTAAGCATGTTATCATATGTACCATGCCAAGTCATTACATATTTATCTGTTACACAGAATTTATTCTGTCATGAATTATTCATCTGTTACACAAGATATTCTGTCACGTATTGCTATACATTGCAAGTATGTCATGTTAAGTTAAGTATGCCATATGTTACATGTATTTTGTGTCACGTAATATTCACTGTCACATGTTACGCCATGTTAAGAAATGTTGTCGGTTACATGGTATGCTATGTTACAAAATATTGCCTGTTACATGTATGCCATGTTATGAAATGTCGTCTGTTATATTTATGTCTCAAAGTATGTCATGTCTGTCGTCTTACGTTCATGTCACGTTATGCTACGTCAGGACTTCTGTCTTTTATGTCACATTCATGTTACGTCACGTTACGAAATGACATGTATGCCAGTTAAGTTATTCATGTCAATCACGACCCTAAGCGCTAGGATGGGGTAATATCCTAGTGGAACTCCTTTGTTCACGCTGGAGTGTCTAAATAGGTGTGACATTCCCTGGGTTGACGAAGTACAGTCAACAGGTGGGGCCTAATTAGCTAATCACCGGAGCGCGCCAGGCACTAACGTCGATGGTGCCACACATTATGTTACGTGTGTTTACAGCAAGTGTGGCACAAATAAATAAGTCATGGGGCCACAACAACTGTGGAGCATACACTACGTGAAATACAGCAATTGTGACACGTAGAATACGTGGAGCCACAACAATTGTGGAGTACGTTTTAACGCACTCACAGCTGGTATAGAAACTTGTGATGTGATGCGGTAATCGGCGAGGACACACGGCACAAGGGGACCTGTGTAGCACTCATATGGTCACTTTAATGATTAAGTCTATTGAATAAGATTCCAAGTTCATGCATTTCACATTCAAGTCATGTTTCACGTTATGTTATGTTCAATTTTACGTTCACGCAATCATGGTAATCTTAGGAGACAAGAATATGTTTCAAGTCCATGTTATGCTATGTTTCAAGTCACATTCATGCTAAGCTTCAGTTTCAATTTAAGTTATGCCAGTTATGTTATGTTGTATGTCAAGTTATGCTATGATTACTTATGATTTGATTATGTATTCATACTTTTACTGCCATGCATGCATCATTAACTTGTGTGGAAGTTTCCTGTTAACTTACTGAGATTTGTAATCAAATCTCACTGTGGTAGTCTCAACTTCCATTCCCCCCGAATGGTAGATTTTGTTACAGGATTTGAAGGAGAACCGAGAATCGACCAACTGGAAACGGTTGACTAAGCGACGGTGCGACGTAGATGGTAGTACAGTAGTTACCTCAAATTACTACTTGTATTTGTGGAGTTCAATCTCTAGCACTCTTTTGATCACAACCATATGGACTATTGTTGTGATCTTAGTTGTTTAATATGTCGTTAAGTATGAAGTATGTTTTAAATATTTGTGATATTTTAGTTTGGTGCATAGTATTGCTAAAGAAAAAAAATTATCCGCTGTGAATATTGCATAATGCTAGATGCATGTTAGGAACATTGCATCTTATATGTCATGAACGAGGGTAGGTAATCTTGTGTTGTATGTTAGGGGTGTGCATCCGGACCGATTTTTTTTTTCTCCGGTCCGGAACCCGGAAATCCAGGTGTATCCGGGCGGTTATCGGGTGAGATGAATCCGGATCCGGTTATCCATAACCGGGTCATTAAAAAAAAAAATCCGCCCCTTGTTGCCCTAAGCTTTCGAATCCCTTCTCTTCTCTCTTCGACGCATGCATCTCCTCCTTTCCGGAATCCATTCTCTTCTCTCTTCGACACATGTGTTTTCTCCTTTCTGAATCCATTCTGCCTTCTCTCTTCGACGCAGGCGTCTCTTCTCCTTTCTGAATCCATTCTGCCTTCTCTCTTCGACGCAGGCGTCTCTTCCGCTAAATCCCTTCATCTTTCAAAGTCCTTTGCAGTTTGCGCATCTAGTATGGTCATCTCTCTTTCTCTACTTTTTTAGTTTATGTAAATGATGGGTTTAGGGATTTTTTATTATGAGTGTTGGGTTTTTTTTTTGTAAACGATGGGTGTTTTGGGATTTTTGTGTTTTAGGGTTTGGTTGTAAACGATGGGATCGAGTTATGAAAGGGAGAGAATAAGAGGGTTTTTTTTTTCTTATGTAAGATATGAGTGGTTGTTTCAGATGGGGAGGGTTTGTTTCTGGTTTTGGGGAATTAACTAAAGTTTTACGGCATTGTTTCTGGTTTTGGGGAATTAGCATAGGTTGTGTATGATATAATATCGCCACTTTCCCTGTAACGCCCGTCCTTATGGTGGGACTTTTTCCAAAATATTTTTAGAAAAGGACGACGGGAATTACCGTCCTATTTAAAACTTTTCACTTGCATACCCAGGGTGCGAGACTCCACGTTTATAGATTAAAATGTGCTTTGACAATAAAAGAGGTTTACAGCGGAAAACATAAATCTTATAATAAAAAGGCCTCTCGTATGTTTAAAAGTCGTGCCTAGACTTCCGTGCTCTTTCCCATGGGCCGTGTCCATCCTGATCATGCAGTTCCTCTGAGGGGGAGTGTAACAACCCGATCCTAAGTTTAGGCCATAAATATTTTAGAGTTTTGGTTGAATTTAAATTTTTTGTTCTTCTTATCCTCACCCGTAACCCTCATCCCTATCTTTCAAATTTGAAATCCTAACGTCATACTCATTCTCATCCCTAAATTGATAAATCCGAGTCTATTAGGAGACAAACTCACATCAGAAAAATCCTATCGTATTTCCCCCCCGTCGTCTATAAAATCCCACAGAAATATCTGATTCAAACACACGAAAAATACAAAGAAAACTCGTATTTGAGTTCTCTTCTCTGACCCGCAGCCACCACAGCAAGACCACCCTCTCCGACGACACAGAAGCTGCCGACACACAGCCCCCGTCGAGCCACTCCCTTCCGGTAAGCCCACGACGTTCGCTAGCCTCCACTCTCTCTCGGTTGTTTTTGGTTTAGCAAAATTTTCTCTCTCTAAACTCTCTCTCTCTTTCTCTCACTCGATGTCGTACCACCATAGGGACCCCTAGTCGCATCGCCGGTCACTCCCAGCCACCCAGAGTACGCCGTGCAGCTCTTCCCTCAGTGAGCTCCTCCATCGCTGACCTCTCTCTCTCTCTCTCTCTCTCTCAAACTCTTTTGTTTCTTGCTTTTTTCTCTAGCCGTGTTTTCGGATTCTAGAAAGAATCCGTAAGTTTTGATAGGCCTTGGGCCCTAAGCCCTTGTGCGTGGGATGGACTGATCTTTTTGTTTGGGCTTATGTAGATGGTTTCATGTAGTGTTATTATTATGGGCCATATTTTCAACTCTTACAAAATTATAATAATGTTGACTTGTATTTTTAAATTGGATTTGACTTAGCTGTGGGCTGGGCTTGAGGTTAATTAGGTTTGTATCATGGTGATAGAGTTGTATTTTAAGTGGGATATATAAACTTTAGATATACAGAATTGATGTCAATATTATAGAGTCAATGTGATTTTAGAGTTTGAAAGACCAAAGTTAATGGAAAATATAGACATCAACGCGCCAGATGCTATGATTATTTTTATGGTTTTAAGTTTTAAATAAATTATTTTGATAAGCACATGAGACTTCCGTATTTTTAATAAGTGCTTCCGCAGACTTTATTTTGGATTTTTAGTATTTATTGAATTTTGTTATTTTTATGGAAATCTTTCGCATCTGGCGCGTTGTTTAAGAGAAAAAGTTTTAAGTTCAAGTTTAGTAACCAAGATGGGCACACTAGCTCATCGAAAATTCTAAAATATCTTTTCGGGAACGGAGTGTTACAGGGAGAGACATTGATAGGAACCAAGGTGGCCCTACACTTAAAGATCCTTTGCAAGTTCCAGATGGGCCAATTACAAGATCAAGGGCCAAGAAGATCAAGGAAGCAATGCAAGGATTGGTGCAATCCACTTGGGATGAAGCCAGCAAGAGCCCAACACTCAAGATGGGTCTGAAAGAAGAACCAGTTTTGATCCACTTGATTCAAACTGTGGAAGACATGACTTAGAGATACGACCTATTGTTATTGGAGGCTTCCAGTTTGATTAAATGATTTATTTTAGTAGTTTAGAATAAGTGGGCTTGAAGATGCTTGGCTCACATGTCTTATTTCTTATGAACTATGTTTTTGGGAAGGCCTTGTATTTTGGCCAAGGGCTTATTTGGAAAGTTACTTTTTATGAATTAGGGTTTCATCAATTTATTGTAGGGGTTACTGTAGCCGCGCGTACTGTAGCCGGCACTGTTCATCAAGGGTAATTTTGGGTAAAAGGGGCTTTATTTTGGCTAGGGTTTTGATTAGGTTTGGGTTTAAAAACTCTTTGTAGCCTCATTTGACAGATTAGACAATATTGAAATGGGTGATTCTAGTTGGTATCTTGTCTTATAGTTACTGTTTCATTCATATAATTTCCTTGATTCACGTGCAATTTTTTTCTTTCATTGCTTCTGTGTTTCTCTTGTTCTTGTTTCTTTGACCTAATTACTAGTTGGGATAAAATAAGGTTGCTTTGTCTTGATTGAGTCAATTAGTTCTTAAAGAACTTGAGTGGGAAAACTCTTGAGGTAAAAGGCAAGAGAGTGTGAGACTATTATCGGAAAAAAGCCAATTAAGAGTGAAAAGTAGAGTGTCATTATTCGAGTGTAAGCACGTAAGGGAGAGTGTGTGAGGTTTACTTTTTTTTTTTGCTACTAACATTCTTTTGTGTAGCACCTGATAATGTCTCATCGGAGTAGCGCATCACCAAGGGGGAGGGTAGATAACACATCATTTGTGTTGCAAGCCATGCAACAACAGTTTGAGCGGTTGAACTTGGTGTTGGGTGAAGTGAGGGATAGGATGGATCATCAAGAAGCAGCGATTAGAAATCTACAAGGTGGGAGGGACAGGAGGCGACGTGAGCATAGAGTTGAAAATCAGTATGAGAATGAAGGAGATGGTGAGGATGAGGAAGACTTAGCATCTGACGTTGGTTCGGGTAGAAATGGAAGAGTTAGGCATGAAAGAGGACTTGAGGGGAATCTAAGGGTTCGGGATGGTGTAGATAGAGACCTTGGTAGCATCAAAATGAAAATACCATCTTTCCAAGGTAGAACTGACCCTGAGGTTTATCTAGAGTGGGAGAAAAAAATAGAGTTGATGTTTGATTGCCATAATTACTCTGAGGAGAAGAAAGTGAAGTTGGCGGTAATTGAGTTCACTGATTATGCTATTATTTGGTGGGATCAATTAGTGACCAATAGGAGGAGGAATTATGAGAGGCCTATAGACACATGGGGAGAGTTGAAAGCTCTCATGAGGTGGAGATTTGTTCCTAGCCATTACTATAGAGACCTTTACCAGAAATTACAAAATCTTACACAGGGGTCTAGGAGTGTGGTGGCGATGATTCGGGCTAATGTAGAAGAGGATCGAGAGGCCACCATGGCTAGATTTTTGAGCGGTTTGAATAGGGATATAGCCAATGTAATTGAATTGCAGCATTATGTGGAGATAGAGGACATGGTGCACATGGCTATGAAGGTGGGGAGGCAATTAAAGAGAAAAGGGACAGCAAGGTACACTTCGGTTTCTAGCACTACTTGGAAATCAAAATGGGATAGGAATGATCCAGCTGAAGCAAAGAGAAAGACTGAACCACCTAAGGGAAAAAATGAGGGAACTAGCAACAAACCCAAGGTAGAATCCCAACCTTCACGGAATAGAGATATCAAATGTTTTAAGTGTTTGGGTTCAGGGCACATTGCTTCTCAATGTCCAAATAGGAGGGTGATGATTATGCGTGACAATGGAGAGGTGATGACTGAGAGTGAGGATGATAGTGATGAGGTGCCCGAGTTGGATGATGCTAGTGATGATGATGGAGTGGTATACCCTGTGACAGGTGAGTCTCTTGTTGCAAGGCGTGCTCTTAATACACACATTAAGGTGGATGATGCAGAGCAACAGAGAGAGAACATTTTCCATACTAGATGCCATGTCAACAATAAGGTATGTAGTATGATCATTGATGGAGGGAGTTGTACTAATGTGGCTAGCACTACTTTGGTTGAGAAATTGAATTTACCAACCTTAAAACACTCTAGACCATACAAATTGCAGTGGTTGAATGATTGTGGAGAGGTTAGGGTGGATAAACAAGTGTTAGTTACTTTTTCTATTGGGAAGTATCAGGATGAGGTGATTTGTGATGTTGTGCCTATGCATGCGGGTCATATTTTGTTGGGGAGGCTGTGGCAGTATGATAGGAGAGTGACACATGATGGGTTCAAGAACATGTACAGCTTTGAAAAGGAGGGCAAAACAATTAAGCTTGCTCCTTTAACTCCAAGCCAGGTCTATGAGGACCAACTGAAATTGAAAAGTGAGGTTGCTCAAAAAAGAAAGAGTGAAAATGAGAGTGATAAAAAAGGAAAGAGTGAAAAAGAGATTGAGTAAAAAAGAAAGAGTGAGAGTGAAAATGAGCGTAAAAGAAAGAGTGAAAATGAAAGTAGAGAGGTGGCTGAGAGTAAAGAAAAAAGAGTAGAGCCACGAGAGAAAAAAGAAAGAGAGTCTGCCAAGAGAAAAGGAAAGGAAAAACTGAGTTTCTATGCAAGAGAGAGTGAGGTTAAGAGGGCTTTCTTCGCAGATCGCCCTATGATTTTTCTTGTCTATAAAGAGTCTTATCTTAGTCTTGATGAAACTAACCAGTCTCTTCCTAGTTTGGCTGTTTCTTTGTTGCAGGAGTTTGAGGATGTATTCCCGGAGGAGATGCCAAATGAGTTGCCACCCATTAGAGGCATTGAGCACCAGATTGATTTTGTGCCCGGGGCTGCTATTCCAAACCGACCAGCCTATAGGAGTAATCCAGAGGAGACAAAGGAGCTTCAGAGGCAAGTTGAGGATTTGATGAGCAAGGGGTACGTGAGGGAGAGCATGAGCCCTTGTGCAGTACCAGTGCTACTAGTGCCAAAGAAGGATGGGACGTGGAGGATGTGCATTGATTGCAGGGCGGTCAACAATATCACGGTAAAATATCACCATCCCATTCCTAGATTGGATGATATGCTTGATGAATTGCATGGCTTATGTATTTTCAGTAAAATTGATCTTAAAAGTGGGTACCATCAAATTAGAATGAAAGAGGGTGATGAATGGAAAACTGCTTTTAAGACTAAGTATGGGCTTTATGAATGGTTGGTTATGCCATTTGGACTTACAAATGCGCCCAGTACTTTCATGAGATTAATGAACCATGTCCTACGTGCATTCATAGGCAAGTTTGTGGTTGTGTACTTTGATGATATCTTAGTGTACAGCAAGAACTTAAATGAACATATTGAGCATTTGAGATTTGTGTTTAATGTGTTGAGATGTGAAAAGTTGTATGCTAATTTTAAGAAATGTGCCTTCTACATGGAAAAAGTTGTTTTTCTTGGTTATGTTGTTAGTACAAAGGGTATTGAGGTGGATGAAGAGAAAGTCAAGGCAATCAAGGAGTGACCAACGCCAAAAAGCATCACTGAGGTAAGAAGGTTTCATGGCTTAGCTAGCTTTTATCGGCGTTTTGTTAAAAACTTCAGCACCATTGCTGCACCACTCACTGAGGTAATTAAAAAGAATGTTGGGTTTCATTGGGGGGTGAATCAAGAGAATGCTTTTGCCACTATTAAAGAAAGGTTGTGCTCTGCAACTGTGTTAGCATTACCTGATTTTAACAAAGCTTTTGAGATTGAATGTGATGCCTCAGGAATAGGGATTGGAGCCGTTTTGATGCAGGATAGGCAGCCCATAGCCTTCTTCAGTGAAAAGTTAAGTGGGGCATCCCTGAAGTACCCTACTTATGACAAAGAGCTTTATGCTCTTGTTCGTGCATTAGAGACTTGGCAGCACTACCTATGGCCAAGGGAATTTGTGATCCACACCGATCATGAATCATTGAAGCATCTCAAGGGTCAAGGTAAGTTGAATAAAAGGCATGCTAGATGGATGGAATACATTGAGACATTTCCCTATGTCATCCGTTACAAGCAAGGTAAGGAGAACATTGTTGCTGATGCTCTATCCCGGAGGTATGTACTTCTTACTTCTATGAGTGCTAAAATGCTTGGGTTTGAATATGTGAAAGACATGTATGCCGATGACGCTGATTTTTCAAATGTGTATGTGGCATGTGATAAGGCGGCATTTGGTAAGTTTTACAAGCATGATGGTTATTTGTTTAAAGAAAGCAAACTTTGTCTGCCAAATTGTTCTATGCGTGAGTTATTGGTGCGTGAGGCACATGGTGGGGGATTAATGGGACACTTTGGTGTCAAGAAAACTTTAGACATTTTGCATGAACATTTCTTTTGGCCTAAGATGAAGAGAGATGTTAACCGTATTTGTGGAAGGTGCATTACATGTAGAAAGGCCAAATCTAAGGTTTTGCCACATGGGTTGTATACACCCTTACCCGTTCCTAGTGAGCCATGGGTAGACATATCTATGAATTTTGTCTTGGGGCTGCCTAGGACCAAAAGGGGTAGAGATTCTATTTTTGTGGTTGTGGATAGATTTAGTAAGATGGCACATTTCATTCCATGCCATAAAACAGATGATGCCACAAACATAGCTGACTTGTTTTTCCGGGAGATAGTGCGACTCCATGGTGTACCTAGGAGTATTGTTTCTGATAGAGATGTTAAATTCCTTAGCTACTTTTGGAAGGTGTTGTGGGGGAAATTGGGTACTAAGCTCTTATTTTCCACTACTTGTCATCCGCAGACTGATGGTCAGACTGAAGTAGTTAATAGGACTTTAACTCAGCTTTTACGCACTGTTGTTCATAAGAATTTAAAAACTTGGGAGGATTGTTTGCCATTTATAGAGTTTGCATATAATAGGACGATGCATACTACTACTTCATACTCTCCTTTCGAAATTGTTTATGGATTTAATCCACTTACTCCTTTGGATTTGATGCCTTTACCTGTTGATGGCAGGAGTAGTTTGGATGGACAAAAGAAGGCGGAGTTGGTGAAGTCACTACATGAGAGGGTACGGCTTCAAATTGCCCAAAAGAATGAAAGGGTTGCTTCCCAAGCCAATAGAGGACGAAAGCGTGTCATCTTTGAACCAGGAGATTGGGTTTGGGTTCACATGCGCAAAGAAAGATTCCCAGCCCATAGAAGGACTAAGTTGCATCCTCGAGGAGATGGACCTTTCCAAATTCTTGAGAAAATTAATGACAATGCATATAAAGTGGATCTTCCAGGTGAGTATAAAGTTTCTGCAACTTTCAATGTTTCTGATCTTTCTCCTTTTGATGTAGGTGAAGATTCGAGGTCGAATCCTTTTGAGTAGAGGGGGAATGATAGGAACCAAGGTGGGCCTACACTTAAAGATCCTTTGCAAGTTCCAGATAGGCCAATTACAAGATCAAGGGCCAAGAAGATCAAGGAAGCAATGCAAGGATTGGTGCAATCCACTTGGGATGAAGCCAGCAAGAGCCCAACACTCAAGATGGGTCTGAAAGAAGAACCAGTTTTGATCAACTTGATTCAAGTTGTGGAAGACATGACTTAGAGATACGACCTATTGTTATTGGAGGCTTCCAGTTTGGTTAAATAATTTATTTTAGTAGTTTAGAATAAGTGGGCTTGAAGATGCTTGGCTCACATGTCTTATTTCTTATGAACTATGTTTTTGGGAAGGCCTTGTATTTTGGCCAAGGGCTTATTTGGAAAGTTACTTTTTAGGAATTAGGGTTTCATCAATTTATTGTAGGGGTTACTGTAGCCGCGCGTACTGTAGCCGGCACTGTTCATCAAGGGTAATTTTGGGTAAAAGGGGCTTTATTTTGGCTAGGGTTTTGATTAGGTTTGGGTTTAAAAACTCTTTGTAGCCTCATTTGACAGATTAGACAATATTGAATTTTATTTGTGAGTTGAGTTTTCTCCTCTTGTTCTTGATTGAACTCTTGAACTTATCAAAGGTAAATCACAACCTTTGTGGCGTTCCTCCTTTGTAATCTGGGTTCTTGAGACGGGTTCTTCAACGGGTCTAGATTTTAATATAATCTAGGTTCTTGAAACGAGTTCTCATCAGGTCTAGGTTCTCCATTCACTGACTTGATTTTAGCTTTCTTGGGGAGTTTTCAAATTGATTGTGTGTTCAAGGGATTTCATTCCCGCGGGTTCATATCAGACATGCGTAACAACTAAAATGAGTCAAGACTCGTAAGCATTACTTCATACTGTTAAAAATATAACAATATAGGTTTTCATTCATGCATTCATCACTCGTACATACTATTACGTGCGTGCATACGTGTCATACGTGCATTCATTTGAAAACGTCACTGGACGGGGCTTTTTCTTTCAAAAGACTTTACTTTTTTTAAAACGTGTCCCCCGTCAGTGCCTTCATTTCTTAAAAATTCGTGCATTCGTGCGTTCGTACATACGTGCATACATCCATTTGTTCTTATCACTTTCATATGCCAGTACACACTGTTACGCCTCGTGTGTTTGGGGTTAACGGTCTTCCTTTGGACCCGGATTCTGCCCGTGGCCACGGGTTGGGAATCCCTTTCATAGGGGGCAGCACTAGGTGCACTTCCAGTACTACTTACCCGGCATTGCAATCTGCCCATTCATTGGTACCCTTTTCATTCATTCATGTGGCCGTTACATATCTTCATACATTCATGCTTTCATTTCTTTCTTTGCTTTTCATTCGTTCATTCGTTCGTTCATGTCAGCTCGAAAGAGCTGGAGCTTTCATTCATTTCTTTCTTTCATTTAGCAGTCCTTTCTTTTCATGAGAAAACATTTCTTTTCATGAGAAAATATCGTTTGGGCGTAAGTCCGAAAATGGTCTTTTCGTCTTTCAGTTCATTTCAGTTCTATCTTTTCTTTAATAGTTCTTCTTTCTTGGAAAATTTCATTTGAGAACATACATGGGCTTAAACGTCGGCTTTCGTGGCATCCATAACAATTAGCATTTTCTTTCTTAAAACGTCTTTCGTTTCTTTTCGTGAGCATCTTAAAGGAAAAGCGTTTCTTGTATCTTGGAAAACTCTAGAAGAGTATGAACGTAACACTTACCTGGACTCCATGCTACTTGCATGTCATTCAGTCCATTCATGCTTGTCAGATGGCAACCTACTTGCATACACATAACCTTAACGTTATTCTCTATCTAATGCATAAGCAACTTAAACTATAAATAGAACTACGCTATACTTGGAACACTCTCCTTCTATCATGTGTTCTTACATGTTCCTTACTAAGTTAAAACCTTCGGGGACCCATTACGGTCACCCCATCTTCCAACTCATGTCTTGCCTCGAGTGCTCATCCACTAAAGTGAACTCATGATTCACCTTAGGATTAAGACACTAAGGCCTCTGTTTCATTCTTCTCATTAACCTCATTCCGACACATGAATTAAACCAACTAAGTCACGCATACCGTCCTTAGATAGTACACTCGTCACCTTCTTCATGCATCTTAGCCCATACGCATTCCCATCCAGACAAGCCATACGGCTCTAAGCCAACTCTGAGGCTTAAGCACCGTGTAACTATACTCAGGATAGATTACCCATTACATATGGTGAATCCATCCGGCACATGTGTCTAACCAGATTACACATGTACTCTACCCCTTATCACCTAAGATCAACATATATAACACGTTGATCACCAGCTTCGAGGGACAAGGGCCATACTCCGATGCCAACCTTCTCTTAACCCGGCTAGCATGGCTCCTCATGCTACCCGTCCCTTTGACAGTTCATCCCAACACTTAACATGACAAGACTCCAATCATAATCATGTCTTATGCCACGTCATACAGCTCGAGACAGCTCCCAAACTACACCGTGACCTTGTCGCGTTACACAACACAAGACTCCAATCGCGTTACGTACTCCCGACACATCGTGACATCTTGTCATGTTCCCATTACGCCATTCCTACACTCTAACACTTCACCCGTCATAAGCATAACTGCCAGTAACCATGTCACTTCGTGACATTGCCCAGTTATGCTTCCGCTGCGTACTCCAACACTTGTTCCACTACTACGCCCATCACAAGCACGACTGTCAGTAGTCATGTCACTTCGTGACATTCCTCAGTCATGCTTCTGCTGTGCACTCTTATACTTGTTCTGCTACTTCACGCATACTCTTAGCCATAAGTCCATCACAGTGACACTTGCCACCTCAGACTACAGGCTACGCCATAACTACTTCGGGACACTATTTCACAGTTCCCGACACTATCCATCACGTTCCACGCCCATCAATCACGTAACCATCATTATCTCTACGACACGCCACACGGAGTGTCGCTGCCACGTGGAGTACACTCCACGTATACTCCCTTCATACATACTACGCCACATCACCACTATGGCATACTTGCCATATGGTACATCCCTTTATCACATGGAGTACACTCCTTGTGTACCCCATCCACATGCATACGCCACATCACCATTAGGGCATATCCGCCACATGGTGCATCACCCCGCTACATGGAATACACTCTGCATATACTCCATGCACGTTAAGCCACATCACCACTATGGCATACACGCCATATGGTGCATCTCAACATCACATGAAGTACATTCCACTTGTACTCCCCACATACGCTCCATCACCACTATGGCATACCCACCATATAGTGCATCACTATATCACATGGAGTACACTCCTCGTATACTCCCTTCATGTAACGCCCCATTCCCGTAAGGATCGAAGAGTTACTCCCTATAACTTAAAACTCACAATTCATCAATATATTTATAGACTCCAAAATATAAATTCATCAGAATACTACAAAATCTCTTAATAAAATCATCAACTTCTCAGAAATCTTTTATGAGTAATCCACTATGCTTAAATAATCATCTCACCGATGCTCCAAAATCCTGATCCTTAGCTGGACTATTTCAAAAATCATCTGAAAAATAATTGGAGATAAGGGATGAGTTATCAACAACTCAGTAAGCAGAGGACGTATACTAGTGTATAAACATGAGCATTTTCACAGAGTTCAGAATGCAGAAACAAAACATTTCAGTATCAATATGCAAATCTCAAAAATACATATTATCAGAAAATCAGAGTGACTTTCAAACATTTCATATTTAGAAACCAACTTTTCATATTCAAAGACTCCTTTGGCACAACATAACTGAACATCTTCGTCTTATCATATCATATCAGAGCATCATATCAGAACAGAGACCATGTTTAACCCCCGTGGTAGGGTTGTGCATCCTGCAGAAAGCCAAGTAGAACATAAATCACCGTGTTACTAAAGCGATTGCACTCAGAACAGAAAACCACTATTATATCCCGTGGTGGGCCAGAGGTCACTATTATCTCCCGTGACAGGGCCAGAGGTCACTATTATATCCCGTGACAGGGCCACATATCAGAGCAAAACAGAATCAGAATCACCATATCAGAGTCAGAATCAGAGTCAGAACAGAATCAGAAAATCATGCCAAAGGTTTTTCAGATGCCACATAATATCAAAACAGAATACTGATATTCAGATCATTTCACATTTTCCAAAACAGATTCAGGAACATATTCACGTCACATGCGAAATTTATCAAATTTTCATATTCACTCATTTGTCTCAGTTCAATAACAGAATGTCAAAAATAAGCTCATGTCTACACCAGTCATGACAGAAAATACTTTCTTGTTAAACAGAATCTCATGAGTAATGCAGAACAAATATCTGAGGTTGCTTTTAGATTTCGTTTCATAAAAAAACATGCACATTTTCCAAAAAGGACCTCTGTTCATTTTATTTTATGCAAAGTCTAGCATAGGAACCCCGCTTACCTGGACTTCTTAGCTTTTCTGGAATTTTCTCAAAAATGCCGAACAAATATTAATCTTCACTTATAACACAATAACAAAATTTTCGTAAATTTCCAATCGAACACGTATCTTGATATTTAAGCCTAAGATGCTAAAATAACCTATTTTAATTCCTCAAAAACCTAAATTCTCATTATTCCTAAAATACGAACATCACTTTCTAACTCATCAATATCCTACATAATAACACCAACTAAAACATTAAATCTCAATTTATTTACAAAAGAGATCTTACTATAATTTATAAAACTAAAATAGCGTAACTATATCGAAATCATTATAAGTAGATGATCATACTTTTGTTTAAATCAAAAATATTCTTTTAAAAGGATTTAAAAATAAGATTTTGCACTTACCAATCACTTCAAGAATTCATCAGTATTTTCATAAAAATATTTCATTTAAAAAAAATCAGTCTTTTACAAAAACAACTTAACAAAATAAACCCACATGTGTCTAAGTCTAAAAAATAAAAAAAATCACATGCAATCCACGTTATATACCCATGATTTCAAAACCTAAATCTGGAGGCAATCTCTAAGGGGTAAAAAGGTATAATACTTCCTACTATAGTTCACGTAAATTACATATACATATATATATATATATATATATATACACGCACATCCTGTAGTGAACTACTAGAGAATGTAAATAAGAAAACTCAACAACAGTGCAGCGGCAGCACTTACGGAGAGATGGCGGCACGACGTCGTGGAGCTGGCGGGGCAGGCCAGTGGGAGGTTGTTGAGACACGACGACGAAACACTGAGGGAGAGAGAAAGAGATGAGCGAGAGAGAGACCATGGCGAGTGAGAGGAGTTACGCACCGAGTACGACGGGGAGCTACGGACTGGGGTCACCCAGGGCAACGTCCAACGGTGGAGGCTTGTCCTCCGGCATCTTCTGGTGTCCACGGCATCTTGTGCGGCTGCAAGGGTAGTGATGGGAACCAAGATGGGCCTAGTCTTAAAGATCATTTGCAACTTCCAGATGGGCCAAGAAGATCAAGGAGACAATGAAAGGATTGATGCAATCCACTTGAGACAAGTTTAGCAAGAGCCCAACATTCAAGATGTGGCTTGAAGGATGAAGATCCAGTTTTAATTCATTTAATTAGCTACGGAAGAGGGCAACGACAAGACTTAAAGGCTTTGAGCTCTTGAAGGGTTTCAACTTATTTAATTCATTTAAAGAACTTATGTTATTAGTTTAGAATAATTGAGTTTATTATGGGAGGCACTTAAGGGGTCCTATGCAAGGGCATGTTGGAAATGTTATTATTTTATTGAACTAGGGTTAGGGTGTAGCCGCGGCACTGTAGCCGCGGCACTGTAGCCGCGGCACTGTTCATACAGGGGCACTTTTGGAAGATGGGGGTTTATTTTGGCTAGGGTTTAATTAGGTTTTGCTTTAAATACTCTATGTAGCCTCATTCTAATCAGTTTATGAAGTTTATGAAATTTGATGAATTTATTCATTGTGAGTTGAGTTTATCTCCTCTTGTTCTTAATTGAACTTTTGAACTTATCAAAGGTAAATCACAACCTTTGTGGCGTTCCTCCTTTATAATCTGGGTTCTTGAGACGGGTTCTTCAACGGGTCTAGATTTTAATATAATCTAGGTTCTTGAAACGAGTTCTCATCGGGTCTAGGTTCTCCATCCATTGACTTGATTTTGGCTTTCTTGGGGAGTTTTCAAATTGATTGTGGGTTCAAGGGATTTCATTCCCGCGGGTTCATATCAGGTAGTGGCTTAAGGGCAGTGGGTTTTTGAGACAAAATACTCTATTTTTGAGAGCCAAAACAGAAGTATTTACGATTTCGTGTGGGCTGGGCATGGTGGTGATCTAAGGGAGGAGCAGCGACGTGGTTGGCTGGGCTTCAGGGTGGCGAGGCTGCTGGAGGCTACAATGTAACGGAGGCTGCGGGCTGCAGGGTGGCCGTGAGGGTGCAACTACGTGGGAGGCTACGGTGGTTTACGGTTTCACGAGGGGCTGGGCAATGACCGGTGGCTTCTGCTGTGCAGGGGAAAGACTCGCATGGTGGTGGATTCCGTTCGGCTGAGCGTACATAGCCTCGGATTTTTGTGATGGTCTGAACGTAAAGGGCGGCTTGAGGTGTTGTAGGGCTGAGCTTGGACGCCTTGGTAGCATGAGGTGGTTTCTTGCATGATCACACCATGCGTGGGCTGGGGTGCGAGGCAACCTATCGTTTGTGGGACCCGGTGGTTATGGAAGAAAACTAAAATATCAGGGGTGGGTAACTGGTTTGTGTGCGTGAGTTTCGTGTTGCCTGGACGTGGAGGCGTGGGGGAGTTAACGTGCGGCAACCCTAGCTTGGGGAAGGAGACGGCACCCTCTTTTTGGGTTTTCCTTCAAGGACGAAGGATGTTTATTTATAGATGATTGAAAGACCAAAATAAAACCCTACATATGAGAGAAAAAAATGGCGTGCATGCACAGGGATAAAACAACGTGAAACTGTGTAGAACGTGGAGTCTGAAAATAGGGTAACACGGGCTTGGGCTTTATGGTCCATAAAAAAAAAAGGTAGTGAATAAATAAATAAAAAAAAAGAGCTATTCCATAAATTTTCTTGGCCCATAAAATAGTACTTGAAAAATTTTAACTGGGCCTTTCACATACTTAACCCAAGAATATAAAAACAAACTTGGCACTATGCCCGGGTGTTACACTTCATACACATTACGACACATCACCATTATGGCATCCCTGCCATATGGTGCGTCACTCTATCACAAGGAGTACACCCCGCACGTACTCTCTTTATACACACTATGCCCTACAGAGTACGCCTCACACGTACTCCATACACGTTACATCATCACTGCACCACTTAGAGTACACTCATCGTGTACTCGTCCCATTCCACATACACATCACCTTTATGGCATATCCGCCATACGGAGTACATTCCACATATATCCCCTTCATATATCATATCCCACACCACAGAGTACACTCAGCGTGTACTCTTCCCGTTCCACATACACCACGCCACATCACCATTATGGCATACACGCCATATGGTGCATCAATCCACCACATGGAGTACATTCCACATGTACTCATTTTACACGAACTACTCACAGAGTACACTTCTCCGTGTACTCATCCCGTTCCACCATATGCCAGGAGGGTATATTTTACATATACTCTCCTTGTCTCACATTACGCCACATACAAAGTACACCCAGCGTGTACTATTCCCATTCCACACAACGCCACGCCATCCATACAACACATGCCCCACAACTACACTGCACAGCAAAACCACTCCATAATTACAGCACAAACCCCACAACTGCATTACACAGCACAGTCCACAACACTTCACAATACGCCCAACACTTCACAGCACACTACACGGCACAATGCACCTCCATACAACATAGATAAGCCCAACACTTACTACACAGAAAGCCAACACTTCATCACACAACACCACATCACAATGCCACAACTCCATTAATACTAACAACACTGTCCACAACCTAGTCAACTAATCAATATCTAACATAAATACGAGAGATAGAGGGTTTATATACCATTGACGGGATAACCCGTGCGTTGCTCGTTGACCGTCATAGCCGATGATGTCGACAGTGTCGTATGTGGCGGCTGACCCACGTACGTTAACTGTTTAGGCGTTTGGATTGCTAGGTGTGGTCTTGGAAGGGCTCGTGATGGCCTTGTGATGGCGGTGAGGGGCATAACACGCGGCTCTATCCATGTGCAGTGGCGGTCAATCACGCGCAGTGACTGTCCATCACGTGCAGTGATTACCCACCACATAAAGTGGTGGCTTGGACCTAGGGCTCGGCTAAGGGAGGTGCGGTGGATCTCGTGGTGGCGTCGAGGTGGCACCACGGTGGTTCACGGTGGCGGATCCTGGCCATACCGTGGAGGAGAAGCCATGGGAGAGTGAGAGAGAGTGTGCTCTCGTGGGTGGTAGATCAGGGCCATGGGTGGTTGGCTTGGCTTGGTGGCGGCCTGAGGAGGCTAAAGACGGTGGTTACCTACCATGGGTGGCGGTGCATGGCGTGCAACCCGTGCGTGCGTGAGAGGGGAACCATGAGGTGGAGGAGGGAGCTTCTGGCCGTGGGTTACGTGGAGGAGCTCGGGGAAGGGGGGAGGAGGTCCATGGCATCGCATGGTGGTTGTGGGTGCTGCGCACGGCTGCGCTAGGGGCCGCGCACGGTGAAGCCGTGCATGGGTCTCCATGTGCGTGCGTGTGTGCAACGGAGGGAAGGTGGCTGCGTAACAGGGGCTGGCTTCGGTGGAGGATGATGGCCTGTGGGAGGGGAGGTCGCCGTGGGAGCGGTGGACCCATTGGGCGGCGCACACTTCTAAGGGAGAGGAAGAGAGAGCGTGAGAGGAAGAGATTGGCATGAATGGACTCGCCGGAGGAAGGGGAGGCCAATGGTGCCGGCGGTGAGGGCTGGCGGCGCACGGCGGCGCCGGGCTGTGCGTTGGAAGCTTTGGCATGGAAGACGGACACTGCGTATCACGTACGCCGAAGGAGAGAGGGAGGAGAGAGAGGGCTACGGGGAAAATGACGGGAAAAGAGAGGGGGTCTGGGTATTTAACCCAGTCCCTTCGTCTTGGAGTCTACGCAACGATCTAACGATGAGGGATTAAAACACTGATTTGAACATGCGTAAATATTAACTTAATTAAAAGCGCTTAGAGGAATTAAGGTAGAATATTATTTTAAACTAACTTTAGTTTATAAAATAATATTCTTCATCATTAATAAAATGATGAAGTCTCACTTAACATATTTAAAAGGGTTAAACCATTTAATTAATAAAAGTTCTCAACATAATTTAAATCTCATAATATCTTAAATAATTGAAATCATTTTAATAATAATATTAAAATGATTTCCTGCAATTATAATATTTTTGGAGCTCTTCAAGAATATTATGATTGTCGTATTTAAGATCAAATCTTAATTCAATAACACTGGAAATACTCCTTATAAATATTTTCAACATATTTAAAACACTGGGCGTGCCCTAAAAGTCACACGATATCTTTCGAGACACGCCATTATGGTTCAACACGCATAACGTGGCTCGCAGTCGCTAATGAGAAAGGCATCTAGATCACATAATCTCTGTCTTCGGGATTTGCTTACGTCAGAAAGAGAAAAGCGTACGTAAGGAGGAAGGACCGTATGTAAGAAGAAGGAGCAGGGTATCACATTCCCAGTTGCAATTTCTAACTTTTGGGATAACAGTCTTTGACGAACATGAAGAACAACGAGGATTACTGTTATGATATATATTCCTGTTTGAATTATATTTACGTCCTGGGTTTTGTGAGGTTAATTAATGTTTTGGTACCTTCCTTTGAATCTTTCAGCAATTTCGATTATAACATATATATATATATATATATATATATATTCTTCTGAATTTTCATTCTTGTTTTGTTACATAAATTGTTGGTTTTACTGGTTCCTAATTGTTTATACTTCCAGGCTGCTCTAATTGCTTTGGCTGCCCATGCTGTTGACCCTAGTGAAGTAGAGAGGCTTAAGTATATTGACTAAATGCTCTTAGTCTTGGAACTACATATTACTTAGGTGCTTTGTGATGGAGGTAATTAGAACTGGATTGCTACTTTAATGGATCTGGGTTATGAACAAGAAGTTCGGATTTTGTTTCAATTTTTATATTAACTGACTAGTAGTCTCTCCAAGCTGTGATCTTCATTCTTGGTGGGTGCTATTTATGCTTTGTTGAACAAAACATGCAATTTATATCGCTTTTGTTTCTTGCCTGACATAGTCACAATGGCAAAGGTTCATTTTCAATAGTGATTCAAATCTTCAGTAGTGCTTAAAATTTAGGATGCCAGAAGTCATCCATTCGCTTCATTTCAAGTTGTTACACAATGCTTCATAATTGTATTGGTTTATCTTGACTGATTTTGTTATCTTGGTATCTGCAGAGTGCAGAGCATTGGAAATGGCATTCCCCTTGGGGTGGCACTTGCTGTGGGGTCATACCTAAAAGATTAATGCATTTTGATTTTTATAAATTTATGTTTTAGTTTAATTATTTGTGATGTATTATTATTTCTTTTATTCTTTGTAAATTTATGTTTTAGTTAATTAGTTGTGATGTATTATTATTTATTTTATTTTTTGTAAATTTATGTTTTGTATTGTGATGTAACAACAATATTATTTATTTGCATTTTTATTTATTTTGTTTGTTAATTTACTTTTTTTTATAAAAATCTTTTATTAAAAGTGTTTAAATTATTTTTTAAAAAAAATTTGGACAATTTAAGCATATCAGATTTTTTTTTTTAAAGAAAACAAGTGCTATAAAAACTGTTTTTCAAGTTTTAAAGTCTTTTTTTTAAAAAATAAAACATTAAAACCGGATTTAATCCGAATCTAGGTTAAATCTGGTTATAACCCAGATCCAGATTAAATCCGGATATCCGGATTGAATCCGGTTACCCGCCCGGATTTTAGCATCTGGATCCGGATCCGGATCCGGATTCGGTTGAACACCCCTATTGCATGTCTCAACGCTTCAAATGTCCGCCCGATCCCAAGCGGAATTTGGGGGCGTCACAGATAAAATGCTATACACCTAAGTACACTAGCAGTATGCAATAACGATGCAGTGGAAAAATTAATAAAAGTCGGATAACTAAACAATGCTAAAGAAACATAAGTCCACAAAAGATGGCCATAAATGTTGTTGCCTTCTCTCTTTTTTTTTCTTCTTTCCACAAAATACTTATACTCTCGTACTCTTCAAGAAGACTCGGGCTTCACGTGCTTCTCTAAAGCCTTGTCCTTATCTCGATTGTTACGCCGCTTGAACTCGACGATGAATTCAAATATACTTGTGATCTCTCGATCGATGGCCTCGAGTCGCTCCCAGAGGGAAGACTCGGGCCAATCCATGCCATTTTAGGCACAATCCTCTCAGGAGGAGGTGGTGCCATTCTCTTTCTCTTGGTCATCGTCGTCTCTTACTAAACATGTTACAACTTCTACCATTCTGGTTGGGAAATGGTAGTAGAGGCTACCACATTGAGATTTCGAGAAATCTCAGCAAATAATCACACAACATACCATAGTTAATACAAGCATAAAAAAAGTACATCATTATATGCGTGCATGGACATGTACTTGGCTTATGCCTTAACCAGAACTTAACTTATGCACTTGACCATTTGCAAAAGATTTGTAACAGAGACTTAAACTTTTCATAAAAAACTTCCTAACTTTCTTATTCACGTGATCCTATTCAGAACTTGCCTTATCAAAATATATCACAAGATTTTCATCAAGTGATCCTTATCATATGAGCTATTATACTCGTTCAGAGGGTGGACACAACACGGCTCCTCTCCTTGCACCGCATCTGCTAGTTACCGCACCATCAACGGTTCGTACACCGTGATGAATACGTCATAAATAGAGAATTATATTAACTCGACCTTATTTCGTTGGGTTACATGCCTTATGCACCCAGTTGATCCAAACCAAGGAGCTGGACATACTGATCATACAAGTGGGAATGGAGCTGAATTTGCACAAGACCCTTTGTCACTTCCTAGTGGCCCAATTACAAGACTTAGCGCCAAACGTTTCAAGGAAGCACTAAATGGGCTAATCCAAGAGAATTGGGCGGATTCTAAAAAGACCAAGATGGGCTCAAATAATATTCAAGACTTAGTCCATGTCATCAAGGCAATTGGAGAGGCTAATTAGCACATAGAAATATGATGAATGGTCTCATACACTCTTGCATTTTTCCACTCTTCTGTGTCTTCTTTAATTCTTAATCGAACTTCAAGAAACTCATTCAAAATAATCCAGCAGCAATTCAGAAAATAAACAACCAAAACTCATCAAAAGTTCAAGTACTTGAATAAGGTGAGATACAAGATTGAAAGGAAGAAGTTTTCTTACTGGAATCGTGTACCATTTTTTTTTAATGTCTTTTTCGTTTTTTTTTTTTCAGCAAAGAACAGGAAATAGAACGAAAATAAAAGATAGATAAACTTATCTTAGAACCTGGCTCTGATACCAAAATGATATGAACTCCACCAACAATTGTGATGAAACCCGATAACAATGATGGCTTGGAACCTCAAGATCGTATTGGCAAAATTTGTTGAGCCTTGACCAGTCACCCAACTAGATGAAAATCAAGACTACGAAGGATTGAAAACGTCACACCAAGAAATCAGAATCAAGGTGATAAGTTTGGAACTTGAATGCCACAAGATTAACTTGATAAGTTCAAAGAGTTCTTTGAAGAACCAAGAGGAACACAAGACCTCACAAAAACAAATAAGCTTCTGAAATTTCAAATCTGATATTAAAACTCGAAATAACCCCTCTATATACTTGGAACAACCCTCCAAGAATAGGAAAAATCATAACTACATCTTTAAAAGCAACACAAATATTAACATAACAAGTCCCACGATTTTTAGGCCTCTTGGACTTCTAGAGGCAGCCAGAAATGACTAAATGACTAAATTCAATGTATTTCACGTACCCATGCAATGCCAAGTTCATTCACCTATTTAATATTCTTGAAACTTAACAAATTCACGTCCTTTAATGGACAGACCATTCATCATATTTCTACATGCTAATTAGCCTCTTCAATTGCCTTGATGATGATGGGAACCAAGGTGGGCCTAGTCTTAAAGATAAGTTGCAAGTTCCAGATGGGCCAAATACAAGTTCAAGGGCTTAAACGATGAAGATTATGCTTTGATTCATTTCATAAGCTATGGAAAGGGCAACAACATGACTTATAGGCTTTGGACACTTGAAGGCTTTCAACTTATTTAATTCATTTCAAGGACCTATTTTATTTGCTTAGAATAATTAGGTTTATGCCTATGTAAGGGCATGTTGGGAAAGTTATTATTTTATTGAACTAGGGTTAGGGTTACTGTAGCCGAGTTACTGTAGCGTGGCACTGTAGCCGCGGCACTGTTCATCCAAGGGCACTTTTGGAAGATGGGGGTTTATTTTGGCTAGGGTTTCATTAGGTTTTGCTTTAAATACTCTATGTAGCCTCATTCTAATCAGTTTATGAAGTTTATGAAATTTGATGAATTTATTTATTATGAGTTGAGTTTTACTTCTCTTGTTCTTAATTGAACTTTTGAACTTGTCAAAGGTAAATCACAACCTTTGTGGCGTTCCTCCTTTGTAATCTGGGTTCTTGAGACGTGTTCTTCAACGGGTCTAGATTTTAATATAATCTAGGTTCTTGAAACGAGTTCTCATCGGGTCTACGTTCTCCATCCATTGACTTGATTTTGGCTTTTTTAGGGGAGTTTTCAAATTGATTGTGGGTTCAAAGGAATTTTATTCCCGCGGGTTCATATCATTTGGTATTCAGAGCAAGGTTTCCAATCAGGTCTGATTCTATCTTTTAATTATAGCATCCTTTAATTTAATTCTAGGGCTTCATTGTTCTAGGGTTGCCAAAAAAAAAAAAATAGAAACAAAAAGTAGGCTTCCAAAATTCTTAGGATTTTGGGTTTGGCTGAAATTTGCATCACCTAGGGTTTCAAAATTCTAGGGTTTCCGGCATCTCTAAGTTTATCTGTTGCTTGGAGTGCCGTTTCATTGATTCTCTTCTATTTCATTGTCGTGCTTGAAATCAATTGCTTGATTTTCACAATTGAATATTGCTACTTGTGATTGAATTTGAGAAAAGAAAAGAAAAGAAAGAAAATTCGAAAAAAAAAAGAAGAAGAGGAAGAAGAAGATGAAAAGATAAGGTAGCATATTCAAAGTTGCTACATAGTTTCAACAAAGAGAAAGAAAGTATTTGTTGATTGAGCTTTTATCATCATAGGAGCTGATTACATCTTTCTAGTTGGTATCTTGTTTTATAATTACTTTTTCCCTCGTATAAATTCCTTGAGTCTCGTGTCATTTTATTCATTCATTGTTTATTTGATCTATATTACTGGTTGGAATAATACAAGGTTGTATTGTCTTGATTTAGTTCAACAAGTTCTTAAAGAACTTGAGCGGAAAAACTATTGAGGTAAAAGGCAAGAGGGTGTGAGACTATTATCGGGAAAAAACCATTAAGAATGAAACACGAGTGGAGTGCCATTATTTGAGTGTAAACACGTAAGGGAGTGTGTGAGGTTTTTCACTAACATTCTTTTTGTGCAGCATATTATGATGTCTCATAGAAGTGACTCATCACCAAACGGTGTGGCAGATAACTCATCTTTTGTGTTGCAAGTCATGCAACAACAGTTTGAGCGGTTGAACTTGGTGTTGGGTGAAGTGAGGGATAAGATGAATAATCAAGAAGAAGTGATTAGATATATTCAAGGTGAGAGAGGTAGGAGGCGACATGAGCCTAGTATTGAGAATGGGTATGAGAAAGAAGAGTATGGTGAGTCTCTTGTTGCTAGGCGTGCACTCAATACACAAATTAAGATGAATGATACAGAGCAGCAGAGTGAGAACGTTTTTCATACTAGATGCCAGATCAACAAGAAGGTATGTAGTATGGTCATTGATTTGAGGAGTTGTATTAATTTGGCTAGCACTACTTTAGTTGAGAAATTGAATTTACGTACCTTGAAACACCCTAGACCATACATGTTGCAGTGGTTGAGTGATTGTGGGGAGGTTAGGGTAAATAAGCAAGTGCTAGTTTCTTTTTCAATTGGGAAATATCAGGATATGGTCCTTTGTGATGTTGTGCCTATGCATGCTGGTCATATTTTGTTAGGGAAGCCGTGGGAGTATGATAGGAATGTGATCTATGATGGGTTAAGGAACATGTACGGTTTTGAAAAGGATGGAAAAACAATCAAACTTGCTCCTTTAACTCCAACACATGTCCATGCGGACCAATTGAAATTGAAAAGTAAGGTTGCTCAAAAAAGAAAGAGTGAAAATGAGATTGATCAAAAAAGAAAAAGTGAAAAGGAGATTGAGCAAACAAGCAAGAGTGAAAGTGAGAATGAGTTGAAAAGCAAGAGTGAAGGTGAGAGTGAAAGTGAGATTGAGCTGAAAAACAAGAGTGAAGATGAGATTGAGAAGAAAAGAAATAGTGAGACCGAAATGGGTGGGGGAGTTTCGCGGTGCGGGTGGGGCTGAAGACACAGGGGTGGGGTCGCCGGTGGGTGGGGAAGGAGGTGGAAGAGGCGGTGACGGCAATGGGTGGCGCACGGGGGCACTGTGGAGGACGACGCACAGACAGGGGAGAGAGGGAGAAGTCGCGCACGGGAGGAAGCAGGGGAGAAATAAGGAGAAAAAAGAAAGAGAGAGAAGAAAAAGAGGAGAAAAAGAAAGAGGAAAAAAAAGAAAAAGTGAGGGAAAGAAATGAGGTTCAATCATTACATCTTGGGTTACAAAATGTTCCAACGAAAATTATTTCAAAACAATAAATTTAAATAAAATAATTTAAACACAAAGACTAAGTAAAATAAAATAATCAAATCCAACAACACAATAATTTTAAAACCCACAAAAAACTAATTTAAATTAAAGAACAATTTAAATGAGAAACAATATTTAATATTAGGAAAGCACACCAAAATAAGTTTCACAACTAAAAAAAATCATAAAATAAACCAAGGAGAAACCCAATAAATTTTAAAACAAGAGAACTAATATTTAAATTAATTAAAATAATCATTATTTAAAATGCACTAAAATACGGGGTATCACACAATGTCTCGGAAGGTTTTAGCAGCTATCCCCGATGGGAAGGTAATCTGTTGTAGGAGTATAGTTACGAATTGCCCGTTGGAAAAATTTGGTCTTGACTGTAGATTTGATTGTTTTTCACATGATGGAATTCAATCTAATCTTAGGAATGGACTAGTTGTCTAGGCATTACATCCAGATAGACTGTTGGAGGTGGGAGGTAGTGTTTAACCTACCTGCACATGAAAGGATTTGTTATATGGGTGAGTCTGTTTGGCTTGATCTGTTTACGGTAACGGCCGAACAAGTCAAGAAGAGTTTGGTGAACGGGGACAATGTCTATCTCGTAATGATAAGGGATGTAAATGTAGGGCCTAAAGGAATCCAAGGAATCCCTGTGATTGAGGATTTTTGTAAGGTTTTCGCTGACAAACTACCCGGATTACCTCCAAATTGAGAGACGGAATTTGTAATTGAGCTTGAACCGGCCACAGCCCCAGTGCATAAGGCACCCTATCAGATGACCCCAGCAGAATTAAAAGAGCTTAAAGTGTAGATTGAAGAACTTTTAGCAAAGGGTTTTATTCAACCTAGCTCATCGCCATGGGGAGCACCGACCTTGTTCTTTAAGAAAAAGGATGGGACTCTTCGAATGTGCATCAATTATGCATGTTCTCTGTTAACTTGTTGAGATTTGTATTTAAATCTCACCATGGTAGTCTCAACTATCATTCTCCCGAATGGTAGAAGATATATGTCAGGTCGAGGAGAGGGAACAAAGCCTAGCTGATTAGAGGAGGTTGATTAAGCGGCGCCGACGTGATGCGAACCTTGTGGCCTCCTTAGTTAGATTTCTTGACAGTATTATGGCTCAATGAACTAGCTCAGTAGTTATTATTTTTATGATGTAATTATGGACCTTGGTCTCCCATGTTTTGAGATTTTAGTCTTTTGAGACATTTACTATAATCATGGATGTTTATCCTTTTCCGTATGTATGGATCATGTTTTAAGTATTTAGGATATTATGAGTTTGGTGCATAGTGTTGCTGAAAGAAAAAAAAATTATCCGCTGCGAATATTGCAGATTGCTAAATGCATGTTAGAAACATTGCATCTTTTTCTGCCATGAACGGGGGGCTAGAAACCTTGTGTTGCATCTCCCGACACTTCAGATGTTCGTCCGATCCCAAGTGGAATCTCAATCACAACTATATTTATTGAAAACATAGAAAATTTGGAACAAGAAAATGGTGGTGAAGTTTTGAAGTTTGAAGATCATTAAACAACATTTGAAACAATAAAGTTTAGAATTCGAGGGCGAATTCTCTCCAACCCGGTAAGAATGGTGCAAACCCAAACTGATATGGGGTATTAGTTATTTTTCCCCAAATCAATTCAGAATAATATCAGTTATTTTCTCTCAAATCATATATATTTATGATATTAGTTATTTTCCTCCAAATCATATATTTATACTCATTCTTGCCTTGTTAGTAAATATTTGGTTTCAAGTTTAAAAGTGATTCTGATTTTGATTTTAACCAAATTTTTGATAGGATTCTTGTTTATTTATGTATTTATTTCTCATACAATAATTTTGATTTTTCCTTTTTTGAGAAAATCTCCATAATTTCAAATTTTGCAGCTATTTAAGTCCAGCTTATGAGATTCATAAAATAATTTTGAATTTTACTATTAATCAATATTATTTAGAGTTTTTTCTGTGTTTTGGGTAAATCTCTTGTCTTCTCTAGTTCGATTATCTGTTTGAACTAGCTGTTGGAATTAACCTAAATTTTGTCCGGCATCATTTTACAAAAATGTCCCTCATTTTAAAACATTATTATGTAAATGTTATGAAAAGTGGATGCGTTCATCATTTTTAGTGAGTTAAAACGTTTGAAGAGCTTACGCATAATTGCTATACACGGCAAGCAGGTGATTGGGTAGAACACGAAGAGGGGAAATGATGTGGTGCGAGAAAAGAATGAAAAGGAGTACTGCAGGCCATCTATCAAATGTGAATAGAAAACTACTGTAGCAAATTTTATTACTTGGGGTAAAGTTAGAAAACTACTGTAGCAAATTTAAGAATGATCACTATTTTAGGGGCTAGTCGATGAAGGATGAATTTTGAGTTTTTTTTTTTGTTGGTCCAGAATTGCCAGAACTAGCCATGGAATCAGTTTAAGGAGCCGGATGAGAATGCTCCCAACCTCAATCACATGTGAATAGCAGAATCCCTCAAATCGGAGATGGAGATAGATGGGCTTCACCGGTGGCAGATCGGAGCCAAGGATGGGTGCATTAGGTAGCTAGGAGGTCGATGATGGTATGGTGAAAAGGTGGTGGCCAGCGGTGGCGTGCGAGCACCAAAAGCTGTGCAGTTTGAAGCAACGCGTGGGGGAGTTTCGCGGTGCGGGTGGGGCTGAAGACACAGGGGTGGGGTCGCCGGTGGGTGGGGAAGGAGGTGGAAGAGGCGGTGACGGCAATGGGTGGCGCACGGGGGCACTGTGGAGGACGACGCACAGACAGGGGAGAGAGGGAGAAGTCGCGCACGGGAGGAAGCAGGGGAGAAATAAGGAGAAAAAAGAAAGAGAGAGAAGAAAAAGAGGAGAAAAAGAAAGAGGAAAAAAAAGAAAAAGTGAGGGAAAGAAATGAGGTTCAATCCTTACATCTTGGGTTACAAAATGTTCCAACGAAAATTATTTCAAAACAATAAATTTAAATAAAATAATTTAAACACAAAGACTAAGTAAAATAAAATAATCAAATCCAACAACACAATAATTTTAAAACCCACAAAAAACTAATTTAAATTAAAGAACAATTTAAATGAGAAACAATATTTAATATTAGGAAAGCACACCAAAATAAGTTTCACAACTAAAAAAAATCATAAAATAAACCAAGGAGAAACCCAATAAATTTTAAAACAAGAGAACTAATATTTAAATTAATTAAAATAATCATTATTTAAAATGCACTAAAATACGGGGTATCACACAATGTCTCGGAAGGTTTTAGCAGCTATCCCCGATGGGAAGGTAATCTGTTGTAGGAGTATAGTTACGAATTGCCCGTTGGAAAAATTTGGTCTTGACTGTAGATTTGATTGTTTTTCACATGATGGAATTCAATCTAATCTTAGGAATGGACTAGTTGTCTAGGCATTACATCCAGATAGACTGTTGGAGGTGGGAGGTAGTGTTTAACCTACCTGCACATGAAAGGATTTGTTATATGGGTGAGTCTGTTTGGCTTGATCTGTTTACGGTAACGGCCGAACAAGTCAAGAAGAGTTTGGTGAACGGGGACAATGTCTATCTCGTAATGATAAGGGATGTAAATGTAGGGCCTAAAGGAATCCAAGGAATCCCTGTGATTGAGGATTTTTGTAAGGTTTTCGCTGACAAACTACCCGGATTACCTCCAAATTGAGAGACGGAATTTGTAATTGAGCTTGAACCGGCCACAGCCCCAGTGCATAAGGCACCCTATCAGATGACCCCAGCAGAATTAAAAGAGCTTAAAGTGTAGATTGAAGAACTTTTAGCAAAGGGTTTTATTCAACCTAGCTCATCGCCATGGGGAGCACCGACCTTGTTCTTTAAGAAAAAGGATGGGACTCTTCGAATGTGCATCAATTATGCATGTTCTCTGTTAACTTGTTGAGATTTGTATTTAAATCTCACCATGGTAGTCTCAACTATCATTCTCCCGAATGGTAGAAGATATATGTCAGGTCGAGGAGAGGGAACAAAGCCTAGCTGATTAGAGGAGGTTGATTAAGCGGCGCCGACGTGATGCGAACCTTGTGGCCTCCTTAGTTAGATTTCTTGACAGTATTATGGCTCAATGAACTAGCTCAGTAGTTATTATTTTTATGATGTAATTATGGACCTTGGTCTCCCATGTTTTGAGATTTTAGTCTTTTGAGACATTTACTATAATCATGGATGTTTATCCTTTTCCGTATGTATGGATCATGTTTTAAGTATTTAGGATATTATGAGTTTGGTGCATAGTGTTGCTGAAAGAAAAAAAAATTATCCGCTGCGAATATTGCAGATTGCTAAATGCATGTTAGAAACATTGCATCTTTTTCTGCCATGAACGGGGGGCTAGAAACCTTGTGTTGCATCTCCCGACACTTCAGATGTTCGTCCGATCCCAAGTGGAATCTCAATCACAACTATATTTATTGAAAACATAGAAAATTTGGAACAAGAAAATGGTGGTGAAGTTTTGAAGTTTGAAGATCATTAAACAACATTTGAAACAATAAAGTTTAGAATTCGAGGGCGAATTCTCTCCAACCCGGTAAGAATGGTGCAAACCCAAACTGATATGGGGTATTAGTTATTTTTCCCCAAATCAATTCAGAATAATATCAGTTATTTTCTCTCAAATCATATATATTTATGATATTAGTTATTTTCCTCCAAATCATATATTTATACTCATTCTTGCCTTGTTAGTAAATATTTGGTTTCAAGTTTAAAAGTGATTCTGATTTTGATTTTAACCAAATTTTTGATAGGATTCTTGTTTATTTATGTATTTATTTCTCATACAATAATTTTGATTTTTCCTTTTTTGAGAAAATCTCCATAATTTCAAATTTTGCAGCTATTTAAGTCCAGCTTATGAGATTCATAAAATAATTTTGAATTTTACTATTAATCAATATTATTTAGAGTTTTTTCTGTGTTTTGGGTAAATCTCTTGTCTTCTCTAGTTCGATTATCTGTTTGAACTAGCTGTTGGAATTAACCTAAATTTTGTCCGGCATCATTTTACAAAAATGTCCCTCATTTTAAAACATTATTATGTAAATGTTATGAAAAGTGGATGCGTTCATCATTTTTAGTGAGTTAAAACGTTTGAAGAGCTTACGCATAATTGCTATACACGGCAAGCAGGTGATTGGGTAGAACACGAAGAGGGGAAATGATGTGGTGCGAGAAA
Source organism: Juglans cinerea (assembly GCA_961763995.1). Classification (NCBI taxonomy): domain Eukaryota; kingdom Viridiplantae; phylum Streptophyta; class Magnoliopsida; order Fagales; family Juglandaceae; genus Juglans; species Juglans cinerea. Next base: position 12,159,971 of record CAUIVZ010000008.1, on the reverse strand, counting down.
AGAATGAAAAGGAGTACTGCAGGCCATCTATCAAATGTGAATAGAAAACTACTGTAGCAAATTTTATTACTTGGGGTAAAGTTAGAAAACTACTGCAGCAAATTTAAGAATGATCACTATTTTAGGGGCTAGTCGATGAAGGATGAATTTTGAGTTTTTTTTTTTGTTGGTCCAGAATTGCCAGAACTAGCCATGGAATCAGTTTAAGGAGCCGGATGAGAATGCTCCCAACCTCAATCACATGTGAATAGCAGAATCCCTCAAATCGGAGATGGAGATAGATGGGCTTCACCGGTGGCAGATCGGAGCCAAGGATGGGTGCATTAGGTAGCTAGGAGGTCGATGATGGTATGGTGAAAAGGTGGTGGCCAGCGGTGGCGTGCGAGCACCAAAAGCTGTGCAGTTTGAAGCAACGCGTGGGGGAGTTTCGCGGTGCGGGTGGGGCTGAAGACACAGGGGTGGGGTCGCCGGTGGGTGGGGAAGGAGGTGGAAGAGGCGGTGACGGCAATGGGTGGCGCACGGGGGCACTGTGGAGGACGACGCACAGACAGGTGAGAGAGGGAGAAGTCGCGCACGGGAGGAAGCAGGGGAGAAATAAGGAGAAAAAAGAAAGAGAGAGAAGAAAAAGAGGAGAAAAAGAAAGAGGAAAAAAAAGAAAAAGTGAGGGAAAGAAATGAGGTTCAATCCTTACATCTTGGGTTACAAAATGTTCCAACGAAAATTATTTCAAAACAATAAATTTAAATAAAATAATTTAAACACAAAGACTAAGTAAAATAAAATAATCAAATCCAACAACACAATAATTTTAAAACCCACAAAAAACTAATTTAAATTAAAGAACAATTTAAATGAGAAACAATATTTAATATTAGGAAAGCACACCAAAATAAGTTTCACAACTAAAAAAAATCATAAAATAAACCAAGGAGAAACCCAATAAATTTTAAAACAAGAGAACTAATATTTAAATTAATTAAAATAATCATTATTTAAAATGCACTAAAATACGGGGTATCACACAATGTCTCGGAAGGTTTTAGCAGCTATCCCCGATGGGAAGGTAATCTGTTGTAGGAGTATAGTTACGAATTGCCCGTTGGAAAAATTTGGTCTTGACTGTAGATTTGATTGTTTTTCACATGATGGAATTCAATCTAATCTTAGGAATGGACTAGTTGTCTAGGCATTACATCCAGATAGACTGTTGGAGGTGGGAGGTAGTGTTTAACCTACCTGCACATGAAAGGATTTGTTATATGGGTGAGTCTGTTTGGCTTGATCTGTTTACGGTAACGGCCGAACAAGTCAAGAAGAGTTTGGTGAACGGGGACAATGTCTATCTCGTAATGATAAGGGATGTAAATGTAGGGCCTAAAGGAATCCAAGGAATCCCTGTGATTGAGGATTTTTGTAAGGTTTTCGCTGACAAACTACCCGGATTACCTCCAAATTGAGAGACGGAATTTGTAATTGAGCTTGAACCGGCCACAGCCCCAGTGCATAAGGCACCCTATCAGATGACCCCAGCAGAATTAAAAGAGCTTAAAGTGTAGATTGAAGAACTTTTAGCAAAGGGTTTTATTCAACCTAGCTCATCGCCATGGGGAGCACCGACCTTGTTCTTTAAGAAAAAGGATGGGACTCTTCGAATGTGCATCAATTATGCATGTTCTCTGTTAACTTGTTGAGATTTGTATTTAAATCTCACCATGGTAGTCTCAACTATCATTCTCCCGAATGGTAGAAGATATATGTCAGGTCGAGGAGAGGGAACAAAGCCTAGCTGATTAGAGGAGGTTGATTAAGCGGCGCCGACGTGATGCGAACCTTGTGGCCTCCTTAGTTAGATTTCTTGACAGTATTATGGCTCAATGAACTAGCTCAGTAGTTATTATTTTTATGATGTAATTATGGACCTTGGTCTCCCATGTTTTGAGATTTTAGTCTTTTGAGACATTTACTATAATCATGGATGTTTATCCTTTTCCGTATGTATGGATCATGTTTTAAGTATTTAGGATATTATGAGTTTGGTGCATAGTGTTGCTGAAAGAAAAAAAAATTATCCGCTGCGAATATTGCAGATTGCTAAATGCATGTTAGAAACATTGCATCTTTTTCTGCCATGAACGGGGGGCTAGAAACCTTGTGTTGCATCTCCCGACACTTCAGATGTTCGTCCGATCCCAAGTGGAATCTCAATCACAACTATATTTATTGAAAACATAGAAAATTTGGAACAAGAAAATGGTGGTGAAGTTTTGAAGTTTGAAGATCATTAAACAACATTTGAAACAATAAAGTTTAGAATTCGAGGGCGAATTCTCTCCAACCCGGTAAGAATGGTGCAAACCCAAACTGATATGGGGTATTAGTTATTTTTCCCCAAATCAATTCAGAATAATATCAGTTATTTTCTCTCAAATCATATATATTTATGATATTAGTTATTTTCCTCCAAATCATATATTTATACTCATTCTTGCCTTGTTAGTAAATATTTGGTTTCAAGTTTAAAAGTGATTCTGATTTTGATTTTAACCAAATTTTTGATAGGATTCTTGTTTATTTATGTATTTATTTCTCATACAATAATTTTGATTTTTCCTTTTTTGAGAAAATCTCCATAATTTCAAATTTTGCAGCTATTTAAGTCCAGCTTATGAGATTCATAAAATAATTTTGAATTTTACTATTAATCAATATTATTTAGAGTTTTTTCTGTGTTTTGGGTAAATCTCTTGTCTTCTCTAGTTCGATTATCTGTTTGAACTAGCTGTTGGAATTAACCTAAATTTTGTCCGGCATCATTTTACAAAAATGTCCCTCATTTTAAAACATTATTATGTAAATGTTATGAAAAGTGGATGCGTTCATCATTTTTAGTGAGTTAAAACGTTTGAAGAGCTTACGCATAATTGCTATACACGGCAAGCAGGTGATTGGGTAGAACACGAAGAGGGGAAATGATGTGGTGCGAGAAAAGAATGAAAAGGAGTACTGCAGGCCATCTATCAAATGTGAATAGAAAACTACTGTAGCAAATTTTATTACTTGGGGTAAAGTTAGAAAACTACTGTAGCAAATTTAAGAATGATCACTATTTTAGGGGCTAGTCGATGAAGGATGAATTTTGAGTTTTTTTTTTTGTTGGTCCAGAATTGCCAGAACTAGCCATGGAATCAGTTTAAGGAGCCGGATGAGAATGCTCCCAACCTCAATCACATGTGAATAGCAGAATCCCTCTAATTGCTGACATCCATTCTCTTCTAGCTCATTCCATTCCATTTACTAGCTTTGAAATAGTAACTATATGTAAAATCTAGCAAGTACCAAGCACTACAAGAAATATAGGCTATTTTCTTAATTGCGGCAATTTTAACCATTGGGAAAAAAATATATACCACGATTTTGCAACACGCTGGAAATAATAAGAAAATATTTGAGGCGATTTTTTGTGTATTAGCGACGATATTAAACGCTGTAAAAACTTTTTCTCAGCAATTTAAAGTTGAAATCCAGATTTTTTTTGCGGCGTATTTTTAGAATATAAGCAACGAAAAAAATCGCTGTAAATAATTAATTTTCCAGATGATTTTTGGGTTTCGTTGGCTGAACTTTTAAATGAGTAGACAATTGCAACAAATGTGCGGCACAGTATAAATCGCTAAGAATAAACATTTGCAGCAAAATTAGTAATTATTTGTGATGATTTGTGGCCTCGGGAAGGCTCTGTTTCTTGCAGTGGAGATGGACATTTGGTACTCTGACATATAGGAGCATTGGCACTAGCATCAGCTTTGCTATCCCATTAATCAAAATATACCTAATTGAGCAGTTTCTGATTTTTGTCTATTCCACTCCAAACTTAATCATATATTAAATTATCCAAAGTCTATATAATAATAAAGTATTATTTATTTTTAACTTTTTATTATAATTTTTTATCTAATTTATTTTGGTCATATTTTGAAGATCTATCGGTCATATTTCTTAAAATTGAGGGAAATATGTTTGCTCAGGAAGCCACTGCGTGGAAAGAGAATGGGGATAAACGAGGAAATGGAAATAGGAAATGGAACGTTTGAGAAAAAAACTAATATTAAAAAGAGAAATGATACTTACAGTCGTGAGTGTGCAAGCGTCATACAGTCGCTTTGAAAAAAGTGAATAAATATGGGATCCACATGAAAAGAAATTAATTTTTTAACAGTGGACCCTACTCTTTTTCAAAGCGACTGCACGACGTTTACGCATTCCACGACTGTATGTAAAATTACTCTAATAAAAAAGTAAGATGATTGATCTATAGTAACCAAATATGTTGAACTTGTTCGGCTTATTGTAGCAAAAACGTTAAATGACTTTGGAAAGCCCAAGCCAATGCCGGTGTTGTATGACTATGTTTCCTATTCTTGACCCATGTTGAGTTGAGCATTCCGTAAGTAAAATAAATGAGTTCCAGTAGGCAGTAGATACTCTAGCCATTATAGTATCTCTTTCCCTCCCTTGCTCTCAAAAAACACATGCAAAATGCAATTTCTACAGCCTTTTATGGAAGTAAAGTTGTAGCTAAGCTTAAGATCTAAAGTCACCCGAATTATTATGGGGCCCATAAGCCCAATAGTTTATCTTTTGGCCCGTTGAGAGATTTAGCAGATGATTTTGAATGATATTAATGAGCCATTATTTTTAAAAAAACAGAATTGAGATTTATCGAGTAAATTTGAAGAGGCCATGTGTAAAAGAGTCCAATAATCGGGTTAGAAATCATTTAATTTTATGGAGCATGTGGGCCCAATTTAATTGGTATTAGGCCGAATAGTTTTTTTTAAAGAGTACTGCTATACACTACACCACTATTTTTTTTTCATTACACTATGTAAGATGTGTCATATTTATTACCATTAGATGATAAAGAATCATCTAATAAATGATCATTCAATGATGATAAATATGTCACATCATGTATAATAGAATGAAAGTAAGATGATAGTGTGATGTATAAAATTTTCCTTTTTTAAAACTCCGTAGACAATTTATTCAATAAGTTGGACTTACTCTGAATCCAAATTTGACTAATTAGAATTTATTAATGGATTTGGTCTATCAAAATATAGGAAAACAGAAGAATTGAGTTAGATCCATTAAATGGCCCAACCCACGTACATAGCTCAAGGGGACCCTTAAAAGTATACAAATTATACCCAAGAAAACCCTAGGACCCATGGCCCAAGCTAATAGAAATTAATGCACCCAATCCATGTGTATGTGTAATGAACCAATTGTACCACACACCAACTAAGAGAAAAAAAAATAAAAAGATAAAAAATAAAAATAGGTGTGTCATGTAAAGATAATGAGTATAATTTTTCTTTTAGCATAGTAATGTTAAAGGTTTTCATATCAGTGGTGTGCTAGGTGTGTAAAAGATAATGTTTCTAAATTTTATTAGAATAATTTTATTTAAAGATCTTAATTTATACCACATCATCTATATGGTATAATTTGATTTGGAAGATCAATTTTAATTTAAATTTTACAAACAAAATTATTTATGTAGATAATGTATGGTGTGAAAACTTTCAAATAACATTATTATTTTTAATAAAAGAAATTTTGGAAATATAGTAAGCTAAGAAAGGATGAGTGTGAGTGATACTTGACGTTCTGGTTCACACTCCAATATATAGGAAGGAAAAATAGAATTGGCAAAACTTGAAACGAATGCCGGAGAAATTAAGGGCAGGTTTGGGGGGTGGGATGAGACACAAAATTCTCATATCATCATTACACCTTTTTCAAATCTCCATACAAAATATAATAAACAATTTAACTTTTTCAAATCCCAATTCAACATTTTCAAATCTCAATACAATAATAATACTAAAATATAATATTTTAAACACTAAAACAAAACACAAAATTCTCATCTCACCCCCCAAACCTGCCCTAAAACTACACTCAAATGATCACGCTAGTGAAGCTTGGACCAGTGGTACTACTGGTAGTGCGTTCGCTTCGTAAGCGAAAGCGCGAGTTCGAGCCTTGCCGGGAGCTTCTGATATTTTTATCACCTGAAAAAGTTAACGGAACAATCTTCCCGTTAGATGATTTGATATTTTATTATTTTTATATTTATAACTTTTTTTAACATTATTTTATTGAAAAAAACCTCTATCTTATAAATTTCAAATTAAATTATAGGGGTTTTGTAATTTTTTTTTGGAGGAAAATGTCATCATTCGTTTATCAGAGAAATTTATATCCATGACCAGATACATTCTGGGATGTCACCATATCAAAACAGGACATCATAAACCAAAATAATGCATTTGCAATTGGTTGCCCCTTTCCAAAAAACTAAGTACAACTCAAAATAATACATGGTACCTATGATATAGAGATAGGCCTTTGTCTTCACAGTTTGGGCGGGGTTGGATCTTCCTCCTCGGGTATCACTTGTGGTTCTAACTTTGCATGAATGTCTATGGTTCCGAGAGTGAAACCATAGGTTGGTGAAGCAGCCATGACAAAAATTACTAATGAGAGATAATGCTCATAAAGATCCAATGAACGGTTCATGTAAATAGTAAGGGGACATGTGCATGTATGCCTAGGAATCACCCTCAAGGGCACAAAACATGGGTTCATAAAATATTACGAAGAATCACCCTCTAAGTGAAACACACACACATACACGTGCACACACACATATATAAGCATCGCAAGGACTCTTTGAGGAGTTACCCTTTTGTGCGTTGTACTTTAAAGCCTGAGTGCTACTTAGGCGAGGAATCACTCGTCCCTCTAATAGGTCAAATCATAAAATTATATTGGTTTCACTTGGTGCAACTGCCAATACATAGAGATTAAGCACATAGATGTTCATCACACAAACATTTTGTTGCCTGATGGGCAAACAGGGGATGAGTTACTCTACCACTCGACATTGGGAAAATCCCTTCTACCCAATCGGCCTTGTGCAAGGCAACTCACTTTCCCTCCAATCCACATAAGCCCCTCAAGGTCATCATGTAGTCTTGACCAACTTTTCCCTCGAGCCAAACACAACAAACCGAAGGGCATCAAGTTCGTTTCACACGGCAACCTCACCCTCTTCCATGAGCTTCACACACTTGAACACTTGGCAGCCAATCCTCCACCTTTCTCCACCTGAAAAAGCCTTCAAAGAGTGTCTTGATACCTACACAAATCAGCCTTGGAGATAAAATAAAAGTGATGAAAGAAAAAGGTGAAAATCTGTCCAGATTTTCATACTTTTACCCGACAGCATTATGGCATGACTTCACGCCTTAGTTTCATTTTTTTCATTTTTATTTCTGCACCATGCCTTGGAGAGTTCTTGGAAGTTGTTGAGTGAAGTTGTGTTGGAACCTTTATGGGCCACGAAACTTTGTAAGTAACCTTGCCCTAATCTTTTTTTAGTATTAGCATAGTATGGTAGGCTTTAATTTATGCCATGGGAAGGATTTTTAATTGATTTTAGATGAAGTTACCATGCTTGGATCAAAACCGGGACAATTTGATGTTTTGAGGAAATGCATTATTTTGGGTTGAAATTTTAACTGTGATGTGTTAATTTAATTTTATATGGTTCAATAATGTCTTAGAATGAATTTTGAAGGATTAATTTTAAAGTTAGAATCTGATACCCCATATGATATGGATAAGGATAGGTAGTGTATGAGAACTTATATTGCTTGGGGAGGAGAAGTTTTTGCTCTTTATAAGGTTTCAATGGGGCTCCATTTATATCATTGACTTGTCCTTTTGGAATATAGGCCATGTGGTTTGGGTCTTCCATTGGGGCGATACAAATGGTATCAGAGTCTATCCCAACCAGAAATGTGGGACTTGAGCCATGTCATCTACAATGGACAGGCTCGACGAGGATTTCGGGAATTTAAGGGGGTAGATTGTGATACTCCATATGATATGGATAAAGATAGGTAGTGTATGTGATCCCACATTGTTTGGGAAGGAGAAGTTCTTGCTCTTTATAAGGTTTCAATGGGGTTCCAATTGTATCATTGACTAGACATTTTGGAGTATAGGCCATGTGGTTTGGGTATTCCATTAGGGCGTTACATAGAAGCATGTCATAAAAGGCTTTAATTCTATCTTGTATTGAACATCTATGCATGCACGGTTTGGATTTATTTATGCTTGACTTATGAAGTTTGGATTATTTTAGCTAGGCTTGAATAATGTGCATTTAGAAAACCCTTGTGATTGAGTTAAGAATGATAGTTTTAAAATATCTCTTGGTAGTTAAAGCTAGAAAACATCATGCATGCTTAAGGGATGACTTGGTGGTGATTAAGGTTTTAATCTTTGTTTGAGTGTTGGGATGAACTTGCATAACCTGAACATAAGTCTTAAATTTTCACCAAGGTTATGATTATTGATGGTACCTAATGAATTTGAGTACACGTACCTCCATAGGGGTTAATTAGTTGAAATCACACTTAGACATTAATGGAATGCATGCCATGGGTTGGGTATGATTAGCGTAGTTGCACTTTGATTCTTACAATTCTAAGAGCATAGATGGTTTATCATTTTCCCTTCAATACTATTGATTTTATTATATTTCTACATATTTTTATTTATTTTCTTGGATTTGAAGGAATGAGATGATTTAGTGCAAAAGGAGAACATTTTGGTACAAAAGAAGAGACTACGGATCCAGACCGATGAGAGGGAGTGAGATTTGAAGACAACCGATGAGATTTGGGCAAGGAGCCTCGTCCCGTGGGTAGCAAAGAGATTTCTCTCACTCAAAGGTGAGAAGACTTACCTCTTGGTAGGTGAAGAGCCTTGTACCACGGGAAGCAAAAAGAATAATCGTTCCTTTCGATAGGCAAGGAGACCCAATGGTGATCAGAATAGGCGAGAAGACTTGGCGACCATTCTAACTGATCAAAGACCAACATTGTGGGCGACAACCAGCGAAGCCGAGCAGCTTTACTGCTCGGTAGGTTGGCGAGAGGAGTCTTTCCACTCGGTAGGCGAGAAGAGGGCCATGTGGTCTTTGTGACCTTCACGCCCGTTCATTTGTGACCTCCACGCCTGCCAGTTATACTCGGCGCACACAACATCTACCCGATGGGATCTTCCCAAATTCCGTAATCAATTTACTGACTACCAAATCCTCCCGATCTCCGCAAATCAAATCACATGTCACTGAATCTTCAATTTTAGATAATTTTGATATTCTTGGGATAATTTTCTTTTATGTTAACATCTATCTTTATAAACTATTTTCCATATTTTTAGGCTAGATACATTTATTTTGTTTCCGGGTTTGAGTTTTGACACCTATTTAATTCCGTCTTGTGGGATGAATAAGGTGTCTTGGTTCGTAATCTTAGTTTTAGTTTTGAGTTTTAAACAGTCTGTGTAATACCCAAATCCTACTACGTAGGTCCTTACGTCATTTATTAATCTAGAAAGGGAAACTTGTTTTGAGGGTAGGCATGTGGCACCCCCGACCCCCTTGTAAGGAAACACAGGAATCGAGATGCCAAGTGTGTGTACATGCAATAGTGTACAATAAAAACGCAGCGAATAATTAAGTCTACTAAGTACCAGAATTTAAAATACAATTTAAATATCAGTAAAAGGCTTAAAACATTATACAGCCATGCAAACTAAATATATTACAAGTCTCAATAAAACGAGTGATACCAAATCACTCCTCGGGCGGAGCCGAACCCTCAGGTTCACCCTCAACTTCATCTACATCAAAATCTGCGTTACCACAAAACGGTACCGTAGGTAAGTATAACCCAAATAACCACGTAATGAAAATGCATTAATGCAACCAACATGCATGCATATGATGAAATATGCATTTTTCTCAAAACATCTTTTTCTCCGAAAATGATGATTTTCCAACACACGCCAAAATCCCATTTGGCCCAAAATTTCCGTAAAACATTTTCCCAAAAAATGATTTACACAAAATCCAACACACACTATTTTTCCAGAAAATAGCTAATTAATCCATTATTACCATATGCACCATGGCCTCCCCTAGGGACCATCCGCACGTCCTGGCTTCGTAGCGATGCTCAGTTCCGTCCCCGGCGCGTACATGGCCAAGCATCCACACTACGCAACGAGCGATGCCCAGTTCCGCGCCCAGCGCGTACATAGCCAAGCATCCTCTAGTCCTTGCCAGCAGAAGGACCACGGAGTCGGCACGACTCTCTCGTCCGATCCCATTGTCGCCCGGCGACAATCCAGGGGACGTTACTCAGTATATTCCGCTCCCGAGTAACCAGAGGAGCTCCACCGAGATAATGCCCCATCTCGGCTTGGGGTCGTGATACACACACACCCAAAAATATTCTCACTCATGAAAACCCAGATTTCATTGAACACATGAACATGAATGCAATACACGAAAACCTAGTTTTCCTTTATAAACATGATCATGCGTGCCAAATGCAATGTACATGAACACAATATCCAAACCAATAATTACCAACCCAATCAATCACACAAACAACTCCAATCACCAATCCATCCGACCCCCGTACTCCTCGGACTCAGTTCAGCATGTTCAACAAAATACAATGAAATGCTTTAGTGCAAAAATACATTTAAATCACAAAATTTTTTTGGAGAAATACTTACAGTACTATATAATAATTTCTGGACGATCACAGAAGTGCAAGAAGTGACGTCTGAGCAACACAACAGTGCAAAATACATTGTGGCCGTGGGTCACAAATACCCACTTTCAAACGGAGACAAACGAAGACCCAAGATTGATAGGGTAGGGTCTAGGGAGGTCGGTGAAACTAGTGGTGGTGAAGGTTGGCCGTGGGTGGCGGCGTGGGTGGCGGTAGAAGACCAAAAAGCCCAAAATGGAAATGGAGTTGGAAGTGCTTTACCGGTGACGGATCGGAGCTGGGGTTGGGTCCATTAGGTTGCTAGGAGGTTGAGGATGAAGTGGTGAGAAGATGATGGCCGGAGGTGGCGCGATGGCGGCGCGCGAGCACAAGAGGTGCCGCGGCATGAGTGGGCTCGTGGTGGCTAATGGTGGCGCGGCTGGGGCAAGAAATGGAGTGGTGTCGCCGGCGGCTGGGGAAGCTGGTGGGCTGGGCGGTGTTGACCACTGTCGGCGAACGGTGGCGCTGGGGGCGAAGGAAGATCGGACGGAGAGAGAGGGTGGGGCTGGGCGTCGAGCGGGAGAGCCTGGGGAAAGAAAGAAAAGAAAGAAGAAAAAGAAAAAGGAAGAAAAAGAAAAGAGGAAAGAGAAAATGTAGGGAAAGAAAATGTTGGGTCACAAAAATGATCCAATGGAAACGATTTCAAAACCACAAGTTAAATAAAATAAATTAAACGTAATGGTAATGTGAAATTAAAATAATTAAATCCAACAGTAATTAATTTAGAATAAAGAGATTTTAAACGTATAACAATAATTAATAATAAGAAAGAACTTCAAAATAATTTTCACAAAATTCAAAAATCAGAAAAATAAACCCACTAAAAAAAATCCAACAATTTTAAAATAAGAGAATAAATTTTTGAACAATTAAAAATAATCTTTCAGTAAAAATACACTAAAATAAGGGGTGTTACATGGAGCAAGTCAAGTTCGACATGTTTAAATCTATGGAATTCTAGTCTGAGGTACAGTCCTGTTTTCAAATAAGCAAACGAGACATGGTCAAGGCCGACGAGACTTATGAAGCCGAATTTCCAAAGCTACCACTTGAGGTATGTCTTACTGACTCTACGTCTATTAAATCTGAAGATGACAAAGTTAAGGAGTGTGGAAGATATTTGGAAGCTACCCCTTCCCTTTCTCATTCAATAAAACATAAAGTGGAACAGCTAAACTCATCTCAGCCGATGTCACCCAAGCTTGAACTCAAGCCACTTCCATCAAATTTAAGGTACACTTTCTTGGGACATGACTCTATTTTTCCAGTTATTATTAACAGTTCATTGAGTGATATAGAGGAAGAGAAGTTTCTGAGAGTCTTGCGAGAGCACAAAATGGCTTTGGGTTAGACCATCTCGGACATCAAAGGAATTAGCCCATCAATTTGCATGCACAAGATTTTAATGGAGGATAATTTCAAACCGATCGTCCAACCCCAGAGGAGATTGAATCCATCAATGCAACATGTGGTGCATAAAGAGGTATTGAAACTTTTAGATACCGGGATCATTTATCCAATCTCAAATAGTGCACGGGTACGTCCAGTGCAAGTCATACCAAAGAAAGGAGGGATAACTGTGATCAATAATGACAACAATGAACTCGTATCGACCACGACGGTCATGGGATAGCGAGTATGCATAGACTATCGAAGACTGAATGATGCAACTCGGAAAGACCATTTCCCTTACGGCTTATTGATCAAATGTTAGAAAGACTTGCCGGCCACGCCTACTACTACTTTCTAGATGGGATATTCATGTTACAACCAAATAGCCATTGCACCCGAGGACCAAGAGACGACCACTTTCACCTATCCTTATGGCACTTTTGCATATAGGCGTATGCCTTTTGGTCTTTGCAATGTGCTAGCCACTTTTCAAATATGCATGATGTCCATTTTCTCGGACATGGTGGAAAAAATTTTAGAAGTCTTCATGGATGACTTCTCGATTTTTGGTCATTCTTTTGATAACTACTTATCTAAGTTTTCTTTGGTTTAAAAATGTGAAGGGTGTGAGGAGCTTCTTGGGTCACGCCGGGTTCTATCGTCGGTTTAAAAATGATTTTTTTCTTAGGGCAGGTTTGGGGGATGAGATAATAATTTTGTGTTTTGTTTTAGTGTTTAAAATATTATATTTTAGTATTATTATTGTTTTGAGATTTGAAAAAAGGTGTAATGATGAGATGAGATGAGATGAGAATTTTGTGTCTCATCCCACCCCCCAAACCTGCCATAAATCTCTCTGCACTCTGTTGATTAAAGATACCCAGTTTGAATTTTTTGATGAATGCTTTCATGCTTTTAAAACATTGAAAAAGAAATTAATTTCAATACCTATCATTGTGTCACCGAATTGGAATTTACCTTTTGAATTAATGTGTGATGCCAGTGATTATGTTATAGGGATTGTTTTGGGGCAGAGAAAAGATGAATGTTTTTATGTTATTTATTAGGCAAGTCAGACCTTAACAGGAGCTCAACTTAATTATGTTACTACTAAAAAAGAATTATTAGCGGTTGTGTTTGCCTTTGACAAATTTCGTTCCTATCTGATAGATTCAAAGGTGGTCATCTACACCGATCACTCGACTCTTAAATACTTGTTGTTGAAGAGGGGATGCCAAACCAAGACTGTTAGGATGGATTTTGCTATTACAAGAGTGTGATTTGGAAATAGGAGATAAGAAAGGTTCCGAGAATGTAGTGGCCGACCACTTATCTTGCCTTGAGCTTAAAGAGGCATCTGGGGAGCAGAATTTCTCAATTAATGAGACCTTCCAGGACGAGCAATTAATGGCTATACAAGTTGTTCCATGATATGCCGACATGGTAAATTATTTGCTGTCCAAAATTGTCCCGACCGAGATGACATATGAACAAAAGAAGAAATTCTTCTCCTACTTGAAATACTATTTTTGGGAGGAACAATTTCTATATCGGCACTGTGCGGATCAGATAATCAAAAGATGTGTGCCCAAGGAAGAGATGGAGAGCATGCTCAAACAATGCCACTCTTTGGAAGCGGTGGCCACTTTGGTGGAGCAAAAACAACAGGAAAAGTTTTACAATGCTGCTTTTATTGGCAAACTATTTTTAAAGGCTTTTTTAATTTTGTTACTTTATGTGATCATTGTCAAAGGGTTGGCAACATTTCTAGGAAACATGAGACGCTTTTAAACAATATTTTAGTGATTGAATTATTTAATGTTTGGTGTATAGATTTCATGGGTCCTTTTCCATCCTCATATTCTAACAAATTTATTCTAGTGGCTATAGATTATGTCTGCAAATGGGTGGAAGTGGTCACATTGCCAACCAATGATGCGAGGGTCATGGTGAATTTCCTGTAGAAGAACATCTTTTCCTGATTTGGCACTCTGAGGGCCAGGCGGAAAATATTTTTGCAATCGCCAATTTAAAGCGCTACTGACTAAGTATGGAGTTACCTATCACGTGGCGACACCATACCATCCTCAAACGAGTGGCTAGATCGAGGTGTCTAATCGGGCGCTGAAGCGCATATTGGAGATGACCGTGAGTGTCTCTCGGACAAATTGGGCGAGAAAGTTAGATGATGCGCTATGGGCCTATTGGATAGCATTCAAAACACCGATTGGGATATCACCTATCGGCTTGTCTATGGAAAACCTTGTCATCTACCCGTGGAGCTAGAACACAGAGCTTATTGGGCGACGAGGACACTGAACTTTAATTTACAAACGGCTAGTGAGAAAAGAAAACTGCAAATCAATGAGATGGATGAGTTCTGCAATGACGCTTATGAGAATGCTCAGATTTACAAAGATAAAACTAAAAGATGGCATGATAAGCATATTCTGAGAAGGGAATTCTAAGTCAGCCAGAAAGTTCTATTATTAGACTTCGATTCTTTCCTAGAAAGTTGCTCTCTCGGTGGTCGGGACCGTTTGTGGTGACCCGTGTCTTTCCCTATGGGGCGGTTGAAGTCCATCATGAGACAAAAGGCACATTTAAAGTAAATGGACAGAGATTAAAACCCTATATGGATGGAGACTTTAACTCGGAAAAGTGTTCCATCAATCTCGCCAGTAATAAATGATGAGAGGACAATGTCTAGCTATAGACTTTAAATAAAGCGCTTCTGGGAGGCAACCCAAGTTTTTTTACTTTTTTTTATTAATTTTTATTTTTACTTAATATTTATTCATTTTCTTTCATTTTGCAAGAACAAAGAGGCAAGGAGATCTCCAAGAAGTACACAGCTGCACTTTCAAGGAAAATATTCCAATGGCAGAACTGGACACAATCAAGGGAGTATCTCTTACCTTCTCTCATCATTTTCTTTAGTTTCTCTTTCTTTTTCCCATTGAGGACAATGTGATATTTAAGTTTGGGGGGAAATGATATTATTTTCTAAAAATAATAATAATAATAATAATAATAATAATAATAATGATAAAAATAGTATGGTTTGAAGAACAAAATGCCTATGATAAGAATATGATTGAAATTGATTATAATTTTTAGGAAAAATTTTCATTGCTTTAGTCTAGTTGTTAATTCTTTACTTGATCTTACTTTTGATATTTTCTATGTTCAATGAATGCTTCTTATGATCATTAATTGTTTTCAGTACCTAGAGAAATTTTATGTAAATTTTGTGAATTTATATGGTCTCAACTTACTCTAGAACTTGTTTGATTAAACTCGAGATAAAATCCTAGACAGAATATTACTGGAGAAATGATTAAGGCATTCTTTGGACCAATTGAGTCTTTCAAGCTTACCTTTTTAGTATCTTTATCTCTAGTCGTCCATTTGAGCTTTATTGAAATATATTTTGGCTTTATATTTTTCTTTATTGTAAATTTCATATTCTCTACCCTATTTGAGCTTAAACAATGATATCCTTACCTTTCAAGAGAACTAAGTTTACACAAAGTTACAGACTCACAAGAGCATGAAAGGAGAGACAGGTCTACAAGTAAAGTTCATTATATCCAGATATCAAAATCATAAGTTTGGGAGTGTGAAGAATCAACTCGTCTACTGTGTGGCCAAAAGGCCAACAAGAGTCATCCAAACAGGCAATCGACATAGTATGGAATATTTCCACTTCAAAAATAAAAAGAAAAAAAAGAAGAAAAAAGTTTAACCTACCGAATAGAGGGGTAAAGAGAAAGATACTTAAAAGTACAATAAAGAGAGCTATGATGAGAGATTTACAAAAATTGAGAAGAGATGTTTGTGTTAGAAGTGAGAATGCTCTATTTATTCTATTGATGTTCAAACTTAAGTTCTCCTGTTTTGTTTGAATCCTACATTTTCTTTGTAGTCCTCACCCTAGCATTACATTATAAGCTTAATAAAGACCAATTGATCCCTGGTGATAGTTTATATTCTATATTAGTGGAGAGTGATTTGAAAAGCAAGCCTATGGAGTTTTTAGAGATTAATTATTTATTTACTTGTCTGCATAAAACTATCCCCGGAGCTAATGATGAAGTGAAAATGATGGGTATGCATGAATGTGGGATGGATAATGTGGTGGAATTGAATTTTTAATTAACTTTTGGACTTGATTGATCTTGAATGGTTCCTTTGAATCATAAACTTTAGGTGATCTGTGAGTCAATAAATTTTATGAATCAAACCAATACTTGTTTTAATTGTCTTCTTCTTTGCTCAAGGGCAAGCAAAGCTTAAGTTTGAGGGTATTTGATATATGTTGTTTTTATGTGATTTTTATCACTCTTTTATTTATGAAAAATATCATTTTCCCTTCAATACTATTGATTTTATTTTATTTCTACATATTTTTATTTATTTGCTTGGATTTGAAGGAATAAGAATATTTAGTGTAAAATGAGAGCATTTTGGTACAAAAGAAGAGACAATGGATCCAGACCAATGAGAAGCAACGAGATTTGAAGAGAGCCGATGAGATTTGGGTAAAGGAGCCATGTCCCATGGGCAGCAAAGAGATTTCTCTCGCCCAAAGGCGAGAGAATACTTACCTCTTGGCAGGTGATGAGCCTTGTACTGCGGGAAGCAAAGATAATAATTGATCCTCTCGGTAGGCGAGGAGACCCAATGGCGATCAGAATAGGCGAGAAGACTTGGCGACCGGTCTAACCGATCAAAGACCAACATCGTGGGCGATAACCAGCAAAGGCGAGCAGCTTTACCACTCGATAGTTGGCAAGATGAGTCTTTACACCAGGTAAGTGAGAAAAGGGTCGTGTAGTCTTTGTGATCTCCATGCCCGTTCATTTATGACCTCCACGTCCGCCAGTTATATTCAGCGCACACAACATCTACTCGATGGGATCTTCCCGAGTTCCGTAATCAATTTACTGACTACCAAATCCTCCCGATCTCCGCAAATCAAGTCGCATATCACTGAATCTTCCATTTTAGATAATTTTTATATTTTTGAGATAATTTTCTTTTATATTAACATCTATCTTTATAAACTATTTTCTAGATTTTTAGGCTAGATTATAGCCACATTTATTTTGTTTCTGGATTTGAATTTTGACATCTATTTAATCTCGTTTTGTGGGATGAATAAGGAGTCTTGGTTCTTAATCTTAGTTTTAGTTTTGAGTTTTATAGAGTCTGAGATTAGGTTTCGATAGTTCAAAGTTTATTATTTGAGTTTCTTTCATGGAGGTAGATCTGGGGGAGCAGAGGCGAGAGCCGCATATTTCATTAACTGACTGTAACGCCCCCAATCCCCGCTTGGGATGAAACGAAGACTTAGAGCGTCGGGACATGCAACACAAGGTTACATACCCCAGTTCATGATAGTTAACATGCAATGCATCATAATATGCAACTAGCAGTGCAATAATCACAGCGAAAATAAAAAAGTTCATTAGATAATCATCATATTCAAAATACTAAAATAGCATAGACTTATATACAAAATCATATCATTCTCTTAATGCGATCTAAAGTATAAAGGACTTGGGCTATGAACATCAAAATTAAGTCCATCTTCCTCTCTAGATCCGACTCCTCCTCAATCATGCGAACCCAGTGCTCCATCAATCTCATCCTGGTCGATTTCTGACATAACTTCTATCATTTCGAGTGGAATGATAGTGATCCCATAAAAGGGTGAGATTTACTTGAAACCTCAGTAAGCTAAACAACAAACTGATACAAAGATAAATCAATCATGAAAAATAATAAATATGCAATGCATGAGATGTGAAAAATCAGTATGGATGCCTCCCATCTAGATTCCTCAACAATTTTTTTTTTTTAAATATGAAGACATGGGTTTTTACTCAGTAAGTAATTTCGTCATCATCTTTTTTTTAAAAGACATAACTTCTTCATAAAAAATTCATCATAAATTTTCTTCATCATAGGCATATATCATTATCTTATTAATAACATAATGTGTGGTAGTGTCACAGTTCCCCATATGCACTATGAGTACCTGCCGGTGACTGTAGTATAACTTACGTTGAAACTACGTTGTCTATAGACTCGTTCTCAATGCATTGGTAAATATAACATAACATCATAAAATTCATAATGTGTACACCGACCAGAATTAGGTGTCATAACATGTTGATTTCACTCCAGCGTTCTTAGAAAAGAACCCATTCGAAGCCTGATGACTGTTCTTTGTCAACCCAGGGGTTACCACTCCATTATTAAACACTCCAGAGTGGACATAGGAGTTCTACCAGGATAATTTCCCATCATGGCCTTTGGGGTTGTGACAAAATGATTTTCGTGCTATGTTTTTAAAAAAATAATTTTCATGACGTGCATATGTAGTAAATTTCATGCAAAAAATGACATTTATAAATGTAATACGCCAAAATGGTGAAAATGTCATATGTTATGTAAGTATGCACTCAATGTGTCATATAACATGATAATTTATGCTCAACATGATAACTGGAGAATAAATGAAGCATTTATCAATAATTCATAAGAAATTTATTAAGGTGTAAGTTAGAGGCCAACTTAGAAACTTCCGGAGAAATTCAAAATTAGCGTCATAGCTGCGTAAATCGTGTGTATACTAAGTTATGATTAATACTCTTATGTATAGGTTCAAAAATTGAATATTTACAAAAATATCCCTAGACTTTCAAAAATTGCAATTTAGGCCCTAAATTTTTACTAATAGTAAACGAACTCCAAATTTAATCAAATTTCATGGACTTCATAATTTTGACATTCGCAAACCATCTATGCCCTTAGATTTTCAAAATTCAAAGTGGAACTTGTCCAATTAGTCCCAACCCGTGGCATGCATCCTATTTGATGCCTATGTGTATTTTCAACTATTGATCCCTATGAATGCATGCATGTGAGATTTTCTTTAATCATTAATGATCACTAACATCTTTAGGGACATTATGAACTCTAATCCTTTAGTAATCAAGTTCATCTCAATACTTAATCAAAACTAAGAAATCCTTAATCATCAATATGCTTAAAACCGATTCATGCTTGATGATCAAAACAAGATAGATTTAAAACCTATCATGACATGCTTCTAATCACAATTTTAACCTTCCATAATCATGTTAGGATAATGATAGATCATATCAAATCATGCTTAGGGCATACCATAGCTAAAGGTATGTCCCACTCAAACCTTCATTTAATTGACCCGGTTTTGCATTAAGCATCATAACCTTCTCAAAACTCAATCAAATTTCGTACCAACACTTGGAAAAAAAGCTTGACATGCTAGCTAAGATCAAAATGAAGAAAAATTACAAATTTCGTGGCCTTCCAAATACTCTAGACTGTCTTATACAAGAACACTAAAAAACTCACCAAAACACACTTGATTTGCACTCTTTTGATCTCTAAGAGGGGGAAATGCTCTCAAGGCTCAAGATGATGCTTGGAGCTGTGGTGTGGGTGAAACGAGAAAGAGAGGGAAGTATTTATAGGTGGCCAAGGGGTGAGGGACGTTGGCTTGAGTGCTTGAGTGCTTGGTGATTGGGTGAAGTGGGAGGTGCTCAAATCTGAAAAATTTCCAGATTTGCTTACATGAGCTTAGGTCACTTGGGTAGAATGAAATAGTGCCCTAAACCACAATCATTTCCTCTCCACAGTAGCTATAAGGGTCCTGTAGGTGACTCCAGGTAGTGGGGCATCATTTGATGGCAGAAGATCCCTCAAACCACCCTTGAAAATAGGTGGATGAAGGTGGTTTTGTGGTGGTAAAAAATCAGTTTGGTTTTGGATTATTTGGGCAGCAAAAATGAGTCAAAATCCTTCATGATGGTCATGGGACTTCTTGGTGATTGGGTGGAGAAGGAGGTGGCATGGGGTGGTGGTGCAAACCATGGCAGGACGCTGGTTCAAATTCAATCCAAATGGTTCCTACACGAACTAGACCAAGGTGCACCCGGTTTGGTTCTTTGAGTTGGTTGATGCAACCAATTTCTTCCAAGGCTCAAACTGAGTTTCGGAGGATCTCATGAGGTGTTTAAGGACCATATTACCCTTGAGGATAGACCACAAAAATGTTGGGCCCAAGGGCAAAACAGTCCAAGTATTACAAAGGGTAATGCACAAAACCGATTGAAGCATGGTTTTGGCTTGTTATGTCATTTTTCTTAATGACATGTGGAATGGTTTAGCTAGGATATTAAAATGGTATAATCATGGTTTAAGAGATTATTAATTCAAGAAAATTTGAGTTAAAAAGTTTAAGAAAATATTAAGCATGATTAAGTTTCAAAGCATAGCTTAAAGTGCACTAACCTCAAGTATGATGGTCAATAGCCTGAGCAAATTTTCAAAACTTAATTTGGGTACTTTGAGTGTGATTTGGGCTTAAGGAAATCAATGATATGGTGTATTGGGCTTTTGGTCTTTTAATGGTAAAATGAATCCAAACAAGGCTCTGGGCCATATGGGCTTGAAAAGGGCCAAAGGTCCAATCTACACCAAAGGCCTTATACCTTCCTATACTTAGATCAAAACTAGCCTTGATTTCCAAAGAGCTTGTGTAACACCCGGACCCAATTTTTATTTTTTTTTTATAGTTGGACTATGGATTTTATTTATTTATTTTTGAGCTTGATATTTTAGGTTTTTATATTACGAACTTGAGTAGTGATTTTTTTTCTTTTTATTTGGAGATTTTGGCCGTTATTTTTTAACTTTGGAAAAAACTTCCGGTTTATGAATATGTTCCTCACACGCACGACTCTAGCACTCCCGCGCACTCTTCTCTTCTCCTCAGCTTTAGGGTTTTGTATTTATTTTTTTTTGTGTTTCCAATCACTCACGTTTTCACACGTTAACTTCGGTTCACACACATTTCCATATACGGCAACCGCTCACACATATAGACAGACCTCGTACGTCGATGATGGAAATGATCTCTAACTTGAACTAGAGTCCCACTACACCATCCAGAAGTCAAGTCGCCTCCCCATTTAGTATCGGCGCAACCCGTGCATGCACAATATCTCCTCGGATCGCAGCTCCACTTCGCCGTTGGCCCCTTCTCAACCACAGTGGTACAACTCCCACTGCCCAGCCACCATGTCTCCTCCTCGGTCAAACAAACACCGAAGATGCCTCTATTTTAGTCCCCAAAAATAGAGCAGGTTTTTCTCTGATTGCCGCCGTTTGACGCAGCCCAGCCGTGCAGTACCACCAGCCACTGCCGCGCCCCTTCCTCGGCCAGGCCACCACAAGCCGCCAGTTCCGTCCGTTGACCCATATCGCTCAGCCATTCAATACAGAAGCGCAGCCTTACCAAAGCCACGGGACCTCTGTTTTTGCTTCCCGAAAGAGAGCCACCACTTGCAGCTATCCCCAGCACTTTCTAGCTGCCATCAACCACGACAAGTGTATACAGAAACTGCCGACGAGTACTTCCCGTCACCCCAGTCCGCTGCAAGCCGCCTCGGGCCCCAGTAAGCACACGCTGTTTCTTTTATTTTTGTTTTCCTCTTTTCTCTCGGTTTCTCTCCGTCTCTCCCTCACACTCTCACCGTGTGTTTCTCTCGTTCCTCTCTCTCCCTCTCTATCATTTTTTTTTCAACTACTCAAGCGCCGCACCCACCACCGCCGACCTTAGCTAACTCCAAGCGCTGTCGCACGTTCCCTTCCTTCTCGGTGAGTCCCTGCCACCGCTGTTTTCTTTTATTCATATGTGTATGTTCATCACTAGTTTTTCTTCTTTAGGTGTATTTTTATTTACATATATATATGTACGTATACATATATATATATATGTGTAAAGTTTTAACGGGTACTTTCTAGTTTTTAACCTAATATATATATATACATATATATATATGTATATATATGGAAGGTTCTCTCAGTTTTAACCTAATGTTCTTCGGGTGAGAAGTCTTCATTTTTTTTTGGGTTTATTTAAATGGGAATTTTGCTTTAAGTTTCAATAAATATTATATTGTGTTTTGATAATATTGTTAGTTAAAGGAAGTAAACCTATTTTTCTTAAGAGATGAATTTTTCATGACTTACTTTATGGAATTTTAGTAACCAATGTTTTCTTTTTGTTTATAAAATATTGTTGGTATTTTAGATAGTTTGAATATTAATTTTTATTGAGTTATCATAATACTTATTAGATAAATTTTCTTCTTCAATACGAATTCGAGTAAGTGGATATTGATGATCTTAGAAAATGATGGTATTTTTAGGTTATGAGGATTTTTTTAGGCATTGAAGGATTAAAACAGGTTATTTTATAAGCTTAGGATTAAATATCGAAATGTGTAATTAATTGGAAATTTACGAGAATTACGTGATTATTTTATAGGTGAAGATTAATAATTGTTCGTCATTTTGAGGAAATTCCGGAAAAGCTAAGAAGTCCAGGTAAGCGAGGTTCATATACTAGTTTTGCATAAAAGAAATGAAATGAGGTTGATTTTGAAAATATTCATGTTTATTTTTTAAAACAAATCTAAAAACGACCTCAGATGTTTGTTCTGCATATGCATAAATTCTATAAGAGAAAGTATTTTCTGTCATGACTGGTATAGACATGAGCTAGTTTTGTGTATTCAGTTTCTGAACTATACAAAAAGAGCGAATATGGAAGTCTAAAAGTTTTTTTTGCTTTGAATAAATGAAGATGTTTTGGTGTTTGTTTATTTCGAACACGTGAAATGATCTGAAACTTTTCAGTATTTTGTTTTGATATGATGTGTCAACTGAAAAACCTTGGCATGAAGTTCTGAATCTGTATCTGAATGTGATCTGTTTCCGATGATGTTCCGTTCTGTTTCTGTTAAGGCCCAGCCACGGGTATAATGGTGGTTTATAACCCTACCACGGGGGTGAAACATGGTATACGGCTCAGCTACGGGTATAATGGTGGTTTATAACCCTACCACAGGGGTGAAACATGGTATACGGCCTAGCCACGGGTATAATGGTGGTTTATAACCCTACCACGGGGGTGAAACATGGTATACGGCCCAGCCACGGGTATAATAGTGGTTTATAACCCTACTACGGGGGTTAAACATGGTATTTGTCCCGATGTGATGCTATGAGATGATATGACTATAATGTTTTCAGTTTGGATATGCCAATGGATTTTCTTTTTGGGAACAAGGTTGTTTTTCTAAAAATCTCGCTCTGATATTTTGAACCAAGTTTCGTTTATGCGTTCTGAAAATAATTTATGTTGTTTCTGCATTCTGAAAGTAAATGTTTTGTTCTAATTATTAAATGTTATAAATGCTCATGTTTTCATGCTAGTATATGCTCTCTGCTTGCTGAGTTGTTGATAACTCAACCTTAATCTTCATAATATTTCAGATGACATTGATGGTTCAGCTGAGGATCAAGATTATGAGGCATTGGGTGAGATAATTTAAATATAGTGGTTTAAGCATAGGAAGTGTTTATGAGTATTGTCGATTTTTATTAAGAAATTTTATTATGTTTTGTTGACTTAGCATTTTGAAAAATTGGTTATACTGAGGAAATTAGATTGAATAGAATTTTTCTATATGATATTGGAAATTTGGAGTCTATTTTTTTATATTGTTGAAAGGTGAGTTTAAGTGTTAGGAAGTAACTCTCCGACCCTTGCGGGACCGGGGCGTTACAGTTGGTATCAGAGCCAGGTTAGAGATTCTGCATACTATAAACCTTGGAGGTTTAGATATCTGTAGGTTTAGGAAGAAACTTCAGATTTGAGGTGTAGACTTTTAAAGAATAAAAGAAAATGATTATGTGGATACTTAAGGTTTTATATTTTGTAGACTTTATGATTGAGTTTTGAGATTTTTAGATTTAGGGATTTTAGATCCGACAAGCTTACTTAGCGATGTCGGGTTTACAATTATAGAGGGTAGGAAAGACTATATGAGTTGGTTAAGGAAATGTCTAAGAATGGTTAAAACAAATTCAAGATTTCATTGATTTATTTATTTATTTTTTAACTTGTTTTTAAATATTTTAGCTGGTATTTAAATTTTGTTTATACATATTTAGTTTTCTTTCCCTAGAACGTTTAACTGAGTTTAAGATCTCAGGATGATTGCTCGTCGTCGAGTTTGAAACTTTGGAGATTTGAGATTCTTCAGATTTTATTGACTGAATATTGGGAGGTTTGGGGTTTAGAGATGATTCATACCTTAAAAATGATTTTGAGATTTAAGGTCGTAGAATTCTGTAGGTTTTAGAATATGATTTTGATGATATGTATGGTTTTAGCACTTGCGGACCTATGGAATGAGTTCCACAAAATCTGAGGTTTTAGATTTTGCATAATTTAAGGAAACAATTCTTATGACATTTGAGATTTTAATTTCGGTAGGCATATTTTGTGGACTATAGAGAATAATTCTGACAGGTTTTTAAGGTTTAGATTTTAGGTTGACTTCGGGGAACGAGTTTTGATTAGGAACTGAAGATTTAGACTTGTGATATTGATGTATTAGAGTCTACATACACACGTTGGGAGACTTTACAAAATTAAATCTGAAAAGTGTATGGGCTGGTTAAATGTGGAGGTTAGTTCTTTTCAGATGTACTCAATTTGAGATACAATGGGTTTAGGATTACAAGTTGTTAGAGTGCGCAGCGGAAGCATAGTTTTGGTGATATGATAGTTTGAGAGTTTATTTCGTTATTTATTGAGGTTTTATATTAGGTGGAGAATTTGAAATTTATGTTGGGTCGTTAATTGTATTATTGGGGTTCATATTTTAGATTTGAAATGGTAGTGTACGAAATCGTGAATGGCTAGAGAAAATATGGGAGAATATGATCTTCAATATTGGAGGGTTAGAAGTTGGAATATTGGGTTCGACAATTATGGAATATTAATTAGATTCGACATTATGATTAACGAATGGGGTAGTCATGGAATTGTTCTAGCGGATGAATATTTAGGACTTGCTTGTGGTACTAGCAAATTTCGAGGATGAAATGTTTTTTAAGGGGGGGAGAATGTAACACCCGGACCCAAATTTTTTTTTTTTTTTTTATAGTTGGACTATGGATTTTATTTATTTATTATTGAGCTTGATATTTTAGGTTTTTATATTACGAACTTGAGTAGTGATTTTTTTTCTTTTTATTTGGAGATTTTGGCCGTTATTTTTTAACTTTGGAAAAAACTTTTGGTTTATGAATATGTTCCCCACACGCACGACTCTAGCACTCCCGCGCACGTACGCTTCTCTTCTCTTCAGCTTTAGGGTTTTGTATTTATTTTTTTTTTGTGTTTCCAATCACCCACGTTTTCACACGTTAACTTCGGTTCACACACATTTCCATTTACGGCAAGCGCTCACACATATAGATAGACCTCGTACGTCGATGATGGAAATGATCTCTAACTTGGACTAGAGTCCCACTACACCATCCAAGACTCAAGCCGCCTCCTCATTTAGTATCGGCGCAACCCGTGCATGCACAATATCTCCTTGGATCGCAGCTCCACTTCGCCGTTGGCCCCTTCTCAACCACCGTGGTACAACTCCCACTGCCCAGCCACCCTGTCTCCTCCTCGGTCAAACAAACACCGAAGCTGCCTCTATTTTAGTCCCCGAAAACAGAGCAGGTTTTTCTCTGCTTGCCGCCGTTTGACGCAGCCCAGCCGTGCAGTACCACCAGCCACTGCCACGCCCCTTCCTCGGCCAGGCCACCACAAGCCGCGTTCCGTCCGTTGACCCATATCCCTCAGCCATTTAATACAGAAGCGCAGCCTTACCAAAGCCGCGGGACCTCTGTTTTTGCTTCCCGAAAGAGAGCCACCACTTGCAGTTATCCCAAGCACTTTCTTGCTGCCATCAACCACGGCAAGTGTATACAGAAACTGCCGATGAGGACTTCCCGTCACCCCAGTCCGCCGCAAGCCGCCTCGGGCCCCAGTAGGCACATGTTGTTTCTTTTATTTTTGTTTTCCTCTTTTCTCTCGGTTTCTCTCCATCTCTCCCTCACTCTCTCACCGTGTGTTTCTCTCGTTCCTCTCTCTCTCCCTCTCTATCATTTTTTTTTCAACTGCTCAAGCGCCGCACCCACCACCGCCGACCTCAGCTAACTCCAAGCGCTGTCGCACGTTCCCTTCCTTCTCGGTGAGTCCCTGCCACTGCTGTTTTCTTTTATTCATATGTGTATGTTCATCACTAGTTTTTCTTCTTTAGGTGTATTTTTATTTACATATATATATATGTATATATATATATATATATATATGTGTAAAGTTTTAACGGGTACTTTCTAGTTTTTAACCTAATGTTCTTCGGGTGAGAAGTCTTCATTTTTTTTGGGTTTATTTAAATGGGAATTTTGCTTTAAGTTTCAATAAATATTATATTGTGTTTTGATAATATTGTTCGTTAAAAGGAAGTAAACCTATTTTTCTTAAGAGATGAATTTTTCATGACTTACTTTATGGAATTTTAGTAACCAATGTATTCTTTTTATTTATAAAATATTTTTGGTATTTTAGATATTTTGAATATTAATTTTTATTGAGTTCTATATTTATCATAATACTTATTAGATAAATTTTCTTCTTCAATACGAATTCGAGTAAGTGGATATTGATGATCTTAGAAAATGATAGTATTTTTAGGTTATGAGGATTTTTTTAGGTATTGAAGAATTATAACAGGGTTCGGCATTTTGAGGAAATTCCGGAAAAGCTATGAAGTCCAAGTAAGCGGGGTTCATATACTTTTCTTTTATGAGGTTGATTTTGAAAATATTCATGTTTATTTTTGAAAAGAAATCTAAAAACAATCTCAGATGTTTGTTCTGCATATGCATAAATTCTATAAGAGAAAGTATTTTCTGTCATGACTGGTGTAGACATGAGCTAGTTTTGTGCATTCTGTTTCTGAACTATACAAAAAGAGCGAATATGGAAGTCTAAAAGTTTTTTTTGCTTTGAATAAATGAAGATGTTTTGGTGTCTATTTATTTTGAACACCTGAAATGATCTGAAGCTTTTCAGTATTTTGTTTTGATATGATGTGTCATCTGAAAAACCTTGACATGAAGTTCTGAATCTGTATCTAAATGTGATCTGTTTCCGATGATGTTCTGTTCTATTTCTGTTAAGGCCCAGCCACGGGTATAATGGTGGTTTATAACCCTACCACGGGGGTGAAACATGGTATACGGCCTAGCCACGGGTATAATGATGGTTTATAACCTTACCACGGGGGTGAAACATGGTATACGGCCCAGCCACGGGTATAATGGTGGTTTATAACCCTACCACGGGGGTTAAACATGGTATTTGTCCCGATATGATGCTATGAGATGATATGACAAACATGTTTTCAGTTTGGATATGCCAATGGATTTTCTTTTTGGGAACAAGGTTGTTTTTCTGAAAATCTCGCTCTGATATTTTGTACCAAGTTTGGTTTATGCATTCTGAAAATAATTTATGTTGTTTCTGCATTCTAAAAGTAAATGTTTTGTTCTGCTTATCAAATGTTATAAATGCTCATGTTTACATGCTAGTATATGCTCTCTACTTGCTGAGTTGTTGATAACTCACCCCTTAATCTTCATAATATTTCAGATGACATTGATAGTTCAGCTGAGGATCAAGATTATGAGGTATTGGGTGAGATGATTTAAGTATAGTGGTTTTGCATAGGAAGTTTTTATGAGTATTGTCGATTTTTAAAATTTTATTATGTTTTGATGACTTGGCATTTTGAAAAATTGGTTATATTGAGGAAATTAGATTGAATAGAATTTTTCTATATGATATTGGAAATTTGGAGTCTATTTATTTTATATTGTTGAAATGTGAGTTTAAGTGTTAGGAAGTAACCCTCTGACCCGTGCGGGACCGGGGCGTTACAGCTTGGTTCAAGGTTTTCTTGGGCTAGGCCCATGAATGCACTTGGGTCCTAAAAAGCCTCATCAAAATTACTAATGAACTTACCTCTCTAATCCTTAACTCATTAACACTAAGTACCAACATTAATGCTAATCCCACTGCCAACCTTAATAAAAGTGATTAACCCTTAATTAAAAACCTAATCTAGAGTATTTAAGGGGTTATTCAAGAGTTAATTAAGCGGGTTGTTACACTGACTCTAACGAAGAACACCAGTTTTATTATTTTGCTTTTTAATTTCATTATAAACTAATTTTATTTTCTAGAGTTTTGATGTAACTTTGCATTGAATACATAGTTTATATTCCAACTTATTTTATTTCTAATATTTTCATGATTGAGTGTTTATTCCTTGTACTTAATGCTTATAATTTTCGAGCTAACTATTGTTCGATCATTTGGATTGTAATGAGATTGAAAGGAGATTTGTGATTAAACCTCTAGAATTAAACACCATTAGTTGAGTGAAAGTAGATATGTTTTACAGCAACTAGTGTGATTTTCAAGAAAAATTCAAAGAACTTAATGAGTCTCTAATTAGTTAAATTCACATAGAGATATGCAGTTATTAGTTGGAGATATTTTTGGTATTGTTCGAGAAAAAATATTGAATAGTTAAGAAATTTTTATCATTAACTTGGGATAATTGGAATTCTATAACAAGGAAGAATAAATGGTGTGGGATTTGCTAGGTGAAGTCAAACGCTCTAGATCTACTCTCATTATTTTGAAAATCTTAATTTTAATATTGTTTTCTTCAATTTAATTAAGATAAAACATTCTTCAAAGGTTTTTCAAATAATAATTAATTTAGTCAATTTCAATACTCAATAGCATAATTATTCCATGTGGGTTCAATAACCATTTTCTGTAAAATACTTTACTACTTGTTACAATTCTGTGTACTTGCAGATTATATTTCTAAGCGAACAGTTTACGAACATAGAAAATATAATATTTGTGAAGTTTGGTTAATTTTGAAGCTCATTTGCAATTAGTGTAAAGTTAGGGCATTGTGGCAATTTTGGAAAGTTTAGGAGTATTTTTGTTAATATCTATATTTGAACATTTTTTATTATGAACATCTTCCTTAGAAAGTTTAGATCCTAACTTAGTATAACCTTATTTATAGCCGCTACGATTTTTCAAACTCGAATAGTTTGTAAGTTGGCCTTTAACTTACACTTTGATAATTTATTTATGATTTATAGACAAGAAGAATTCTATTTATAATCCCCACACACCACACACTACACTTTTTTATTTTTATTTTTATTTTTATTTTTTCTCTTACCAAATGTGTGGTATATGGATGATGAGTAGAATAATTCAATAAGTTTAAGAAGAATAAAACAAAAAAATAATTTATATATTTTTTTTAAAAAGTGTGGTGTGTGGATGATGAGAAGCAAAGATCGAGTTATACCACATTCATGATATAAATGTCATTTGAGCATGAAACATCACGTTATATGATATATTGAGTACATGACTACTTGCTTATATGACATGTGAAATCTTTCATCATTTGAGCCATTTTTATAAAAGTGTCATTTTCACATGGAGCATACTTATAAATGCATGTCATGAAAAATATTTTCGAGCGTCGCATGAAAACTTAATTTCTGTCACAACCCCAAAGGCTAGGATGAAGATTTATCTTAGTGGAACTCCTCTGTCCACTATGGAATGAGTAAAAATGGAGTGGTAACTCTTGGGTGGATGAAAAACGGTCAATGAGCTTCGAATGAATTCTTTTTTAAGAACGCCGGAGCAAGTAAAAATTTTTTGACATCTAAGGCTGGTGGGTGTATATGCTACGCTGTTATGATGTTATAATAATGTTATGTTATGTTACCAACGCATTGAGAACAAGTCTGCAGACGACGTAGTTCCAACAAAAGTTGTACTACGGTCACTAGAAGGTACTCACAGTGCATAAGGAAAACCGTGATAATACCATACGTTATGATGTTAATGTGATTGTTAATGATGCTGAACAATGATGAAATGTTATGTTTTTAAAGTTGAATTAAGAAAATTTTCTATGTAAGAAATGTGCCTCAAAGTTTTTCTAAAAAGTTGAGGAATTTGGATGAGAGATAAATTGATGGGAACCAAGGTGGACCTAGTCTTAAAGATCCTTTGCAAGTTCCAGTTGGGCCAATTACAAGATTAAGAACTAAGAAGATCAATGAAGCAATGCAATGATTGATACAATCCACTTGGAACGAGGTTAGCAAGAGACGAATATTCAAGATGGGCTTGAGAGAAGGAGATATAGTAATCATCCACATGATACAAGTGATGGAAGAGTGCAAAAAAATTTAGGACCTATTATTATGATTATGTGATTGAAGGCTTTGTGATGGGAACCAAGGTGGGCCTAGTCTTAAAGATATGTTGCAAGTTCCAGATGGGCCAAATACAAGTTAAAGGGCTTAAACGATGAAGATTATGCTTTGATTCATTTCATAAGCTATGGAAAGGGCAACAACATGACTTATAGGCTTTGGACACTTGAAGGCTTTCAACTTATTTAATTAATTTCAAGGACCTATTTTATTTGCTTAGAATAATTGGGTTTATGCCTATGTAAGGGCATGTTGGGAAAGTTACTATTTTATTGAACTAGGGTTAGGGTTACTGTAGCCGAGTTACTGTAGCGACGTACTGTAGCTGCGTCACTGTTCACTCAGGGGTATTTTTGGAAGATGGGGTTTTATTTTATCTAGGGTTTTCATTAGGTTTTGCTTTAAATACTCTATGTAGCCTCATTCTAATCGGTTTATGAAGTTTATGAAATTTAATGAATTTATTCATTGTGAGTTGAGTTTATCTCCTCTTGTTCTTAATTGAACTTTTGAACTTATCAAAGGTAAATCACAACCTTTGTGGCATTCCTCCTTTGTAATCTGGGTTCTTGAGACGGGTTCTTGAAACGAGTTCTCATCGGGTCTAGGTTCTCCATCCATTGACTTGATTTTGGCTTTCTTGGGGAGTTTTCAAATTGACTGTGGGTTCAAGGGATTTCATTCCCGCGGGTTCATATCATTTGGTATTCAGAGCAAGGTTTCCAATCTGGTCTGATTCTATCTTTTAATTTTAGCATCCTTTAATTTAATTCTAGGGCTTCATTGTTCTAGGGTTGCCAAAAAAAAAAAAAAAACAAAACAAAAAGTAGGCTGCCGAAATTCTTAGGATTTTGGATTTGGCTGAAATTTGCATCACCTAGGGTTTCAAAATTCTAGGGTTTCCCTACATCTCTAAGTTTATCTGTTGCTTGGAGTGCCATTCCATTGATTCTCTTCTAATTCATTGTCGTGCTTGAATTCAATTGCTTGATTTTCACAATTGAATATTGCTATTTGTGATTGAATTTGAGAAAAGAAAAGAAAAGAAAAGAAAGGAAAAGAAAAGAAAAGAAAAAATTCGAAAAAAATAAAAATAAAAAGAAGAAGAGGAAGAAGAAGAAGAAAAGAGAAGGTAGCATATTTAAAGTTGCTACATAGTTTCAACAAAGAGAAAGAAAGTATTTGTTGATTGAGCTTTTATCATCATAGGAGCTGATTACATCTTTCTAGTTGGTATCTTGTTTTATAATTACTCTTTCCCTCGTATAAATTCCTTGAGTCTCGTGTCATTTTATTCATTCCTTGTTTCTTTGATCTATGTTACTGGTTGGAATAATACAAGGTTGTATTGTCTTGATTTAGTTCAACTAGTTCTTAAAGAACTTGAGCGGGAAAACTATTGAGGTAAAAGGCAAGAGGGTGTGAGACTATTATCGGGAAAAAGCCATTAAGAGTGAAACACGAGTGGAGTGCCATTATTTGAGTGTAAACACGTAAGGGAGTGTGTGAGGTTTTTCACTAACATTCTTATTGTGCAGCATATTATGATGTCTCATAGAAGTGACTCATCACCAAACGGTGTGGCAGATAACTCATCTTTTGTGTTGCAAGCCATGCAACAACAGTTTGAGCGGTTGAACTTGGTATTGGGTGAAGTGAGGGATAGGATGGATAATCAAGAAGAAGTAATTAGAAATCTGCAAGGTGAGAGAGGTAGGAGGCGACATGAGCCTAGTATTGAGAATGGGTATGAGAAAGAAGAGTATGGTGAATCTCTTGTTGCTAGGCGTGCACTTAATACACAAATTAAGATGAATGATACAGAGCAGCAGAGTGAGAACGTTTTTCATACTAGATGCCACATCAACAACAAGGTATGTAGTATGATCATTGATTTGAGGAGTTGTATTAATTTGGCTAGCACTACTTTAGTTGAGAAATTGAATTTACGTACCTTAAAACACCCTAGACCATACTTGTTGCAGTGGTTGAGTGATTGTGGGGAGGTTAGGGTAAATAAGCAAGTGCTAGTTTCTTTTTCAATTGGGAAATATCAGGATATGGTCCTTTGTGATGTTGTCCCTATGCATGCTGGTCATATTTTGTTAGGGAAGCCATGGCAGTATGATAGGAATGTGATCCATGATGGGTTAAGGAAAATGTACAGTTTTGAAAAGGATGGAAAAACAATCAAACTTGCTCCTTTAACTCCAACACATGTCCATGGGGACCAATTGAAATTGAAAAGTGAGGTTGCTCAAAAAAGAAAGAGTGAAAATGAGAGTGATCAAAAAAGAAAAAGTGGAAAGGAGATTGAGCAAACAAGCAAGAGTGAAAGTGAGAATGAGCTGAAAAGCAAGAGTGAAGGTGAGAGTGAAAGTGAGATTGAGCTGAAAAGCAAGCGTGAAGATGAGATTGAGAAGAAAAGAAATAGTGAGACCGAAATGGAGAAAGAGAGAAAAATGAGAGAGAAAAAAGAAGAGGGTGAGAATAAGACCTCAAGCACAAGAGAGAATGAGTTGAAAAATAATTGTGAGGTCGGGAGTACAAAAAAAGATGAAGAAAAAGAGAGTGACAGAAAAAAAGAGAGTGAAAAGAAAAAAGAGTGTGAAAGGAAAAAAGAGAGTGAAAAAGAAAAAGAGAGTGGAAAGAAAAGAGAGTGTGAAGAAAGTGAGAGAAAAACAAAGAGAAAAGTGAGTTTTTATGCTAAGGCACTTAATCCTAACGAACTTGACGTATGTCTGCCTAGTATTGTTGTCTCTTTGTTGCAGGGATATGAGGTCGTGTTTCCAAGTGGTGTATTTAGTGGATTGCCACCCATTAGGGAGATAGAGCACTACATTGATTTTGTGCCAGGTGCAACAATTCCTAACCGACCTTTCTTGGAAGAACATGAGTCATTGACACACTTAAAGGGAAAAGGTAAGTTATTGACTATAATGCGTGCTAAGCGGGAGGATTGTATTGAGACTTTTCCTCATGTATTCAAATACACACAAGGTATGGAAACTTTTGTGGTTGATGCTTTAGCAAGAAGGTATGTACTTATCTTCATTTTAGATGCAAAATTGTTGAAAGTTGAATATGATAAGGAATTGCATGCTAATGATTATGACTTTGCTAGTGTGTATGGAACATGTGAGAAAGCATCGTTTGGTAAGTTCTATAAACTAGATTGGTACTTGTATAGAAAGAATAGATTTTGTGTACCTACTAGTTTTATGCATAAGTTGCTTGTGTGTGATGGACATGGTGGTTTGTTGGGTAACCATGGTGTAAGAAAGACTTTTGTTGTGTTGCATGAACGTTTGTGGGAATATCATTTGCCTTTCAATGACGTGTTGCATGAATGTTTGTGGAAGTATCAATTGTCATTCATTGATGTGTTGCATGAATGTTTGTGTAAGTATCATTTACCTTTCAATGACGTGTTGCATGAACGTTTGTGGAAGTATCAATTGTCATTCATTGATGTGCTGCATGAATGTTTGTGGAAGTATCATTTGTCATTCATTAACATGTTTCATGAACGTTTGTGGGAGTATCATTTGCCATACATTGACTTGTTGCATGAACGTTTGTGGGACTATCATTTGCCCTTCATTGAGTTTGCATATATTTAGAGTAGTCATTTTGATGTCAAGAAAATATTAGACATTTTGCATGAACATTTATGTTGGTCTAAGATGAAGAGAGATGTCAATTGTATTTGTGGCAGGTGCATTACATGCAGAAAGGCCAAATTTATACTTTTGCAACATAGGTTGCATACGCCCTTACCTATTCCTAGTGAGTCATGTGTAGACATATCTATGGACTTTGTTTTGGGGCTGCCTAGGAAAGAAAGGAGTAGAAATTCTATTTTTGTGGTTATGGATGGATTTATAGAGTTTGCATATAACAGGACCATGCATACTACCATTTTATATTCTCCTTTAGAAATTGTTTGTAGACTTAATCTATTTACTCCTTTAGATTTAATGTCTTTATCTGTTAACAACAGGAGTAGCTTTGATGGATGTTCTCAAATTCTTGAACAAATTAATGACAATGCATATGAAATCAATGATAATGTTACTAACATTTTTCCCTTTGATCCAGGTGGAGATTCGAGGTCGAATCCTTTTGAGGAGAGGGGGAATGATGGGAACCAAGGTGGGCCTAGTCTTAAAGATATGTTGCAAGTTCCAGATGGGCCAAATACAAGTTAAAGGGCTTAAACGATGAAGATTATGCTTTGATTCATTTCATAAGCTATGGAAAGGGCAACAACATGACTTATAGGCTTTGGACACTTGAAGGCTTTCAACTTATTTAATTAATTTCAAGGACCTATTTTATTTGCTTAGAATAATTGGGTTTATGCCTATGTAAGGGCATGTTGGGAAAGTTATTATTTTATTGAACTAGGTTAGGGTTACTGTAGCCGAGTTACTGTAGCGCCGTACTGTAGCTGCGCCACTGTTCACTCAGGGGTATTTTTGGAAGATGGGGTTTTATTTTATCTAGGGTTTTCATTAGGTTTTGCTTTAAATACTCTATGTAGCCTCATTCTAATCGGTTTATGAAGTTTATGAAATTTAATGAATTTATTCATTGTGAGTTGAGTTTATCTCCTCTTGTTCTTAATTGAACTTTTGAACTTATCAAACGTAAATCACAACCTTTGTGGCGTTCCTCCTTTGTAATCTGGGTTCTTGAGACGGGTTCTTCAACGGGTCTAGATTTTAATATAATCTAGGTTCTTGAAACGAATTCTCATCGGGTCTAGGTTCTCCATCCATTGACTTGATTTTGGCTTTCTTGGGGAGTTTTCAAATTGACTGTGGGTTCAAGGGATTTCATTCCGGCGGATTCATATCACTTTGGACTTGTTTATTTAAATAAAAGGGCTTATTTTATTAGTTATAGAAATTTGTCGAGAATAAACAATCATGATGATGCTTGACGTACATATGTCTTATTTCTTATGAACTAGGGTTTTTGGGAAGGCATTGTATTTTAGCCAATAGCTTATTTGGAAAGATACTTTTTAGGAACTAGGGTTTAAAGAAGTACTGTAGCAGAGTTACTATACTCGTGGCACTATTCATCTAGGGGTATTTTTGGAAGAAAGTGCTTTATTTTGGCTAGAGTTTTAATTTGGTTTTGGTTTAAATACTTTTTGTAGCCTCATATTAAGAAATTTATGAAATTTGATGAATTTATTCATTATGAGTTGAGTTTATCTCCTCTTATTGTTGAATGAACTTTTGAACTTATCAAAGGCAAATCACAACCTTTGTGGCGTTCCACCTTGTAATCTGGGTTTTTGAAACAGGTTTTTCAATGGGACTAAATTTTAATATAATCTAGGTTCTTGAAACGAGTCCTCAACTGGTCTAGATTATCCATCCATTGACTTGATTTTGGCTTTCTTGGGCGAGTTTTCAAATTGATTGTGGATTCAAGGGATTCCATTCCCACGGGTTCATATCATTTGATATTTAGAGTTCAGTTTCCATTCTGGTCTGATTCTATCTTTTAATTCTTACATCGTTAAATTTTAATTCTAGGGCGTCATTGTTCTAGGGTTGAAAAAAAAAGAAAGAAACAGAAAGTAGGCTGCCAAAATTCTTAGAGTTTTTGGTTTGGCTGAAATTTGCATCACCTAAAGTTTTAGAATCCTACGGTTTCTTGCATCTCTAAGTTCGTTAATTGCTTGTAGTGTCGTTTCACTATTTCTCTTCTACTTCATTGTCAATTCCTGTGTACCTGAATTCAATCACTTCATTTTCACAATTGAATATTGTTGTTTGTGATTGAATTATGGAAAAGAAAAGAAAAGAAAAGAAAATTCGAGAAAAAGAAGAAGAAGAAAAGGAAAGGTAGCATATTCAAAGGTTACTACATAGTTACAACAAAGAGAAAGAAAGACATTTGTTGATTGAGCTTTATCATCAAAGGGGCTGAATATATATTTCTAGTTGGTATCTTGTTTTATAATTACTCTTTCCCTCGTATAAATTCTTTGAGTCTTGTCTCATTTTATTCATTCATTGTTTCTTGGATCTATATTACTGGTTGAAATAATACAAGGTTGTATTCTCTTGATTTAGTTCAACTAGTTCTTAAAGAATTTGAGCGGAAAAACTATTGAGGTAAAGGGCAAGAGAGTGTGAGACTATTATCAGGAAAAAGCTAATTAAGAGTGAAACACGAGTGAAGTGTCATTATTCGAGTGTAAACACCTAAGGGAGTGTGTGAGGTCTTCCACTAACATTATTTCTGTGCAGCACATTATGATGTCTCATAAGAGTGACTCATCACCAAAGGGGATGACATATAACTCATCCATTGTGTTGTAACAACAACAGTTTGACCGATTGAACTTGGTGTTGGGTGAAGTGAAAGATAGGAGAGATCATCAAGATATAGGAGGCGACGTGAGTCTAGTGTTGAAAATGGGTATGAGAATGAAGAGTATGGTGATTCTCTTGTTGCCAGACATATACTCAATACAAAAATTAAGATGGATGATACAGAGTAGCAGAGCGAGAATATTTTTTATACTAGATACCACATCAACAACAAGGTATGTAGTATGATCATTGATGAGGGGAGTTGTATAAATTTGGCTAACACTATTTTAGTTGAGAAATTGAATTTACCTACCTTGAAATGCCCTAGACCATACAAGTTGCAGTGGTTGAGTGATTTTGGGGAGGTTAGGGTAAATAAGCAAGTGCTAGTTTCTTTTTCAATTGGAAAATACCAGGATGTGGTGCTTTGTGATGTAGTGCCTATGCATGCTGACCATATTTTGTTGGGGAGGCCGGGGCAATATGATAGGAAAGTGATCCATGATGGGTTAAGAAACATTTACAGTTTGGAAAAGGATGGAAAAACAATGAAACTTGCTCCTTTAACTCCAACATAGGTCCATAAGGACTAACCAAAGCTAAAAAGTGAGATTGATAAAAAAAAAAAAGAGGGAGTATAAGTGAGGATTAGATTGAGGAAAAAATAAATAGTGAGACAAAAAAGGAGCGAGAGAGAAAAAAGATGAGGTCAGGCTAAAACCTCAAGAAAAAAAAAGAATGAGTTGAAAAATAATTGTGAGGCCTAGAGTTCAAAAGAAGATGAGAGTGAAAGAAAAAAAAGTGAGTGAAAAGGAAAAACAAAGTGAGGAAAAAAGAGAATGAGGCCGAAACATCAAGAGAAAGAGAGAGTGAAAAAGAAAATAAAGAGGTGGCTGAGAGTCAAGAAAAAATAGTGTAGCCATGAGAGGAAAAAAAAGATACCTTGCAAAGAGAAACGGAAAAATAAAAGTGAGTTTTTATACTAACGCAAGTTTTTATACTAACGAATTTAACGACCCTTTGCCTAGTGTTGTTGTTTTTTTATTGCAGGGTTATGAGGTTATGATTCCTAATGGTGTGTTTAGTGAATTGCCACCTATTAAGGAGATATAGCACTAAATTAATTTTGTGGCAGGTGCGACAATTCCTACCCGACCTTTCTTTGAAGAACATGTGTCATTGTCATTCATTAACGTGTTGCGTGAACGTTTGTGGGAGTATTACTTACTGTTCATTGAGTTTGCATATAATTGGAATGATCATTTTGGTGTAAGGAAAGTTTTGGTTTTAATCCACTTACTCCTTTAACTTTGATGCTTTTGCTTGTTGATGACAGGAGTAACTTGGATGGACTTTTTCAAATTCTAGAGAAAATTAATGAAAATGTATATAAATTGGATCTTCCTGGTAAGTATCATGTTTATACTATTTTCAATGTTAATCTTTTTCCCTTTGATGCAGCTGGAGATTCGAAGTCAAATCCTTTTGAGGAGAGGGGGAGTGATGGGAACCAATGTGGGCCTAGTCTTAAAGATTCTTTGCAAGTTCCAGATGGGCCAATTATAAGATCAAGAGCTAAGAAGATCAATGAAGCAAATCAAGGATTAGTGCAATCCACTTGGCACGAGTCTAGTAAGAGTCGAATATTAAAGATGGGCTTGAGAGAAGGAGATCCAGTGATCACCCACGTGATACAAGCGATGGAAGAATGCAACAGAAATTAGGGTCTATTATTATAATTATGTGATTGAAGGCCTTGGACTTGTTTATTTCATTAAAAGGGCTTATTTTATTAGTTATAGGAATTAGTCTAGAATAATTGGGCTTGGGGATGCTTGGCCCACATATGTATTATTTCTTATGAACTAGAGTCTTTGGGAAGGCATTGTATTTTGGCCAAGGGTTTATTTGAAAAATTACTTTTTAGGAACTAAGGTTTAAAGAAGTACTGTATCCGAGTTACTGTAGTTGTGGCACTATTCATCCAGGGGTATTTTTGGAAGAAAGGGCTTTATTTAGGCTAGAGTTTTAATTAGGTTTTGATTTAAATACTTTTTGTAGCCTCATGTTAAGAAGTTTATGAAATTTGATGAATTTATTCATTGTGAGTTGAGTTTATCTCCTCTTATTCTTGAATGAACTTTTGAACTTATAAAAAGTAAATCACAATTTTTGTGGCGTTCCTTCTTGTAATTTGGGTTCTTGAGACAGGTTCTTCAACGATGATGCAAACCAAGGAGCTGGACATGCCGATCATACAAGTGGGAATGGAGCTGAATTTGCACAAGACCCTTTGTCACTTCCTAGTGGCCCAATTACAAGACTTAGAGCCAAACGTTTCAAGGAAGCACTAAATGGGCTAATCCAAGAGAATTGGGCTGATTCTAAAAAGACCAAGATGGGCTCAAATAATATTCAAGACTTAGTCCATGTCATCAAGGCAATTAAAGAGGCTAATTAGCACGTAGAAATATGATGAATGATCTGTCCATTAAAGGACGTGAATTTGTTAAGTTTCAAGAATATTAAATAGGTGAATGAACTTGGTCTTGCCTGGGTACGTGAAATACATTGAATTTAGTTATTTAGTCACTTCTGGCTGCCTCTAGAAGTCCAAGAGGCCTAAAAATCGTGGGACTTGTTATGTTAATATTTGTGTTGCTTTTAAAGCTGTAGTTATGACTTTTCTTATTCTTGGAGGGTTGTTCCAAGTATATAGAGGGGTTATTTCGAGTTTTAACATCAGATTTGAAATTTCAGAAGCTTATTTGTCTTTGTGAGGTCTTGTGTTCCTCTTGGTTCTTCAAAGAGTCTTTGAACTTATCAAGTTAATCTTGTGGCGTTCAAGCTCCAAACTTATCACCTTGATTCTGATTTATTGGTGTGGCGTTGTCAATCCTTCGTAGTCTTGGTTTTCATCTAGTTGGGTGACTGGTCAAGGCTCAACAAATCTTGTCAATACGATCTTGGGGTTCCAAGCCATCATTGTTATCGGGTTTCATCACAATTGTTGGTGGAGTTCATATCAAACGAGTCTAGATTTTAATATAATCTAGGTTCTTGGAACGAGTTCTCAACGGGTCTAAAATCTCCATCCATTGACTTGATTTTGACTTTCTTGGATAAGTTTTCAAATTGATTGTGGGTTTAAGGGATTCCTTTCCCATGGGTTCATATCATAAATGCTAATTTTCTACATAGCATGCATCTCATGTTTATCACTAATCATGCATTTCTTATCTTTGTGCAAGTTGATTATTTAACTTACTGAGATTTCAAGTAAGTCTCACTCCTTGTGGACCCACTATCATTCCTCTTGGGATGATAGAAGTTATATCAGGACCAAACAAGGAAGGATAGGATGGACCAATGGATCCAACTGATTGAAGATGAGTCAGACCTCGATCGAAGATTAGATCTTATTTTGATGTTCATAACTCTAACCCTTCCTACCTTAGAGCGTATGAAGGAGTTGATATAATCATGGAGACTTATTTTAAGTATTTTGTATTGAGGATATGCTACCTTATCATTTGAATTCATGATGAATATTAAAGTTATTTGAATGTTTTAGTTCATTCTGGCATCATCTATAATTATTCATCCTTATTTCGCTGTTATTATTGCATACTGCTAGTTGCATTCTAGGATGCATTACATATTAACTGTCATGTAAGCTTATGTCACATGTCCCGATGCTCCAAGTCTCTGTTACATCTAAAGCGGGGGTTTGGGGACGTCACACAACTCCTCAGTTTGTCCTTAAATGAGGGTCTTCCATGTGGCATCGGGCCATACCTCTAGCGTTCGATTAAGCAACTTGTCATTTGATCAAGTAATTAATCAAGGTGATTGCCTATTCCAAGCTATTATGAAGAGTAATAATTAACTAATGAAAGCAAGTGTTTATGTCTATAAGCATTATTAATTACATAGCACTAAAGACTCATAAGAGACTCCGATATATGATTTAAATCACGTGATGAGGATTAACAATCGTAATTAATTATAGCTACCAGTGGCTGAGATTAAGCATTATACAGACGTGTGATCAAGTGATGAACATCACCAGGAGTTACCGATATGTTTAACGGCCAATGAGAAATGGACACACATTGAAATATTGCATCGAGATGAGTTTAAATATTTGGATCCTTAAAATTGCACAAGCACTTAATTAATTATGTCCTGAATGTGTTATAGGCAATGTTTTGATCTTCTTGGAGCTGATATTCCAGAAAATTGGCATGAATTGTAGTGTTCTCGTACGTTCCTGGATTTATCCACTCGTGAAATAATACTGTACGCATATAATCTTGAGAGCATCTTTGTAGAAACTCGAGTTTGGCAAGTGGGAACTCATCCATAAAAATAAAATAGAATAGAAAAATGGAAGTACTTGACTTGCCGTTCATTTTTATATCGAGCTTAATAATTCTACTGCTTAGTCTGCTCCTCTATATAAGTGCTATCCCACAGGCTCTCTCTTGTCATCAACAAACTTTGCTTCTTTTTCAATCTGTTTGAGAGATATGGCGCAGATCAAAGCTTCCCTTAGATTGTTTTTTCTCTTCCTAATTGCTGTGTCGTACCTTGTCTCAAGTGCTGCTATTCCTACAACTAGTAATTTTCATTCTCAGTTCTCATCCTCGCTTTGGTGTAGATCTTTTTCATTTGTATTAACATCGATGGATTTATTTATTTCGCTTGATTAATAGGAAAGATAAAGCCAAATAAGGAAGACCCATCTGCTCAAGATCTTCTGGTTCCGCTCTCTCTCTCTCTCTCTCTCTCTCTCTCTCTCTCTCTCTCTCTCTCTCTCTCTCTCTCTATGTTTTGATTGTTAAATCTGAAACTCCAACCATGTCATGTTCATGATCAAGTATCTTTCAATTTACAGGATGCACTAGTCTTCTTTAAGGATGGAAATGATCATCAAGGGTTTGATTTTGAAACCGCGGACTACCAGCCTCCAGGACATAATACAGACCATGAACCGAAAACCCCTGGAAGAGCTTAATTAAAAACAAGTCGACCGAAATCCCTGAGATGTTTGTTGTAACGCCC
Source organism: Juglans cinerea (assembly GCA_961763995.1). Classification (NCBI taxonomy): domain Eukaryota; kingdom Viridiplantae; phylum Streptophyta; class Magnoliopsida; order Fagales; family Juglandaceae; genus Juglans; species Juglans cinerea. The sequence goes on along the minus strand of CAUIVZ010000008.1, from coordinate 12,118,147 downwards.
CAAACCCGGATGGTCTGGAGACTTACTACCTGTCTCTAAAGAACTTATAATCCAACAATTTAAAATGAAACTCATATCTTTAATAACAAAACTCAATATCAAGAGTTCTAAATAACCACCTTGACAACTCCACAAAGTCATTACTGCAGCTAAAATAAACTAAGGAGTCCGTAATCTCTCGGTAATCATAACAACTCAGCCAATAATTTCATACCTCTTTCTGAAACCCAAGATATTAATAAAGCTCAAAAACATTAAAACTGAGAACATCAAAAGTCCTTCTTCCAACAACATCTCCTCAGTTTAAACACATTCAGAAATCTACTCCAGGTCCTCATTTGGACTCTCCACATCATCTGATCCAAACAGAGCATCAAACAGAGCAGAGACCATGTTTCACCCCCGTGGTAGGGTTGTGCTAACCCCGGTGGCCAAACCAGACAGAGACAGAGGTGAAATCTTTCCTTTATTCTTCTCGGAGCCCCGAGTGTGCACACAGGAAAGACCACAATAAAACCACTTTGTTTCCAAAGTGGGTGCACTTAGAGACAGAGAAGTTGGTACCAACCCAAACAGAGCAGAGCATAACAGAGCAGAGCAGAGCAAAGCAGAGACAGAGTCAGATACGAAAAACCAGTACACCATGCCAAAGGTTTTCAGATGTTGTATCAAAATAATACAAAGTACCAAAACAGATTCAGAACAGTTTACACACGCTGTAAACAAAAGCCAGAACAAATAAATGCACAACTTTTCATATTCTCAATATCGCTCGTTTTCAGATTTCAGAAATCACATGACAGAATTTAGCTCATGTCTACACAATGCATGTCAGAATATATTTTCCTTTTTCACACAGATTTCATGAATAATGCAGATAAGAGACCGAGGTTGATCTTTGTTTTCACAAGTTCCCAACACAACACAAATTATGCGAGTTTTCATAAAATCAACCTCAGTCTTATTAACTTGTATAAAACCCAGCATAGGAACCCCGCTTACCTGACTCCTGCAGCGCATTATCTATGACTTGAAAACAGTCTCTATCCGTCTCTTCACCTATTCATAAAAATAATATAAACTAAATATTAAAGTCCAACAACACAAAATTGGTCTTAGACAACTCCAGATCCAAACTCTAGATCATAATTCAGCAAGTTTAATCAAACTCCAACAGCCAAATAACAATCCGGACAGCCCTCACTTCGACCCAAAATATTCTATACCAATCTCAGTATTGTCCAATACAAGCATCAAGACCAATGCTAATTCAAATTCCAATAACTCACACTTATTCCAACAGTTCGCAGTCCCAAACAATTACTAACAATTTAACCAACACTAAACAAAGCACACTTCTTCCCATTCACAACTCCATAACAGAAAAATATAAACTAATACCTCCAAAAATTAAACTGCACTCAACAAAGAAAATTAATTCCCCTCTAAATATTCTCTCAACCATAAATCCAACCGACCCCCCCTTACTCCTCGGACTCAGTCCGGCACAACCAACAAATTCACAGTAAATATGAATTAGTGCAGAAATACTTTTAAATCTCAAAAGTTCTTTGGGAAAAATACTTACAATGCTATAATATAATTTTTGAAAGATCACGGAGGTGCTAGAAGCGGCAACGCAGCAACAAAACAGTGCCAAATGCACTGTGGCCGTGGGTCTCAAAAACCCACTTCTGAACGGGTGCAAACGAAGACCCAAGATTGATAGGGTAGGGCTTAGGGATGTCGGTGAAATCAATGGTGGTGGTGGTTTGCCGTGGGTGGCGGCGCAAGGGGTGGTTTTAGGCCAAAAATGTACAAATCGGAAATGGACTTGGTGGGGCTTCACCGGTGACGGATCGGAGTTGGGGTTGGGTCCATTGGGTTGCTAGAAGGTCGAGGATGATGTGGTGAGAAGATGGTGGCCGGAGGTGGCGCGACGGCGGCGCAGCGGCGCAAGGAATGCCGCGGCTTCGTGTGGTGCGTGGAGGCTAACGGCGGCGCGGTTGTGGCTGGAAATCGGAGGGGGAGGTCGCCGGCCAGTGGGGAGCACGATGGGGTGGGCGGTGTCGCGCACGGCGGCGCGACGGCGGCGGGCTGGGTGAGGAACGGTTGCACGGCGTGAGAGAGAGAGAGAGAGAGAGAGAGAGAGAGAGAGAGAGACGTCCGCGCGGGAAGCAGGGGGGAGAAAAAGAAAAAGAAAAAGAAGAAAAGAAGAAAAAGAAAAGAGGAAAGAGAAAAAAAGTAGGGAAAGAAATGAGGTCCAATCCTCATATCTTGGGTCACACAAATGATCCAACGGAAACGATTTTAAAACAGCAAGTAAAATAAAATAATTCAAACGTAATGATTAAAATGAAAATAAATAATTAAACCCCACAACAAGTTAATTTAATTCGAGAATAAATTTAAACACATAACAATAATTAATTTAAAGAAGGCACTTCAAAAATAATTTTCGTAAACTAAAAATCATAAAAATAACACAACTAAAAATCCAACAATTTTAAAACAAGAGAATAAATTTTAAATTAAAAACAAAAATCTTTCAATTAAAAAATACACTAAAATACGGGGTGTTACATTTGTGAATACCAATAAACTTTGAAGGGGGGTTTGGATCTTGGACTTGGTTATCTTCTCTTGCTATTGATGAGTGTGCTCTCTGTCTGTGTTCTTAAATTTGTGTTGCCTTCGATCTCCTTGAACTGGATCTTGAAAGTGTGGCTTGTTTGTGTATATAGTTTGTGACCTAACAGGTCTACCCTGTTTGTTTTCAAGAATTATTAATGTTATCTATGGTTTGGTTATTATAATTTATTCTCTTTGTTGTCTCTTTCTCTGTTATCTCCTTAGGTTTTTCTTTACAATTCATAGTTTATGTTCTGTGGATCGAGCATGGCCACTGGACAAAAAGTAAAATCCTGTATAACTGAAACAGAAAATAATTCACATAACATAAAAAATTATATGGCTGAAGATCACTTCTATGTCGAATCAGATTTCTGGAAATTTTTGTCTTAAAAAGACAAGGATTTGTATCTTCCGACAAATTAAAGTGAACTAATATCACTCGGAAGTGTTTTTCCCCTTCCGACTGACAACACCAAAAAAGGCAAAGAACAAACCCTAGAGAGAGACAAGGATCACGGCGTGTTAGCTTTCTCTCTCTGTCTAAAACTCGTGCTTGAACTATATATACATCTCTCCGAGCACGTTCTCTCTGATTTTCCTTCGAATTCTGAGCTCCGATCGTGTTCTTACAAGCCTCTGATGCGATCCATCTCCACAGTTCGATTACTTTTGTTTGAAAGTCATTAATCCGTGCTTACAAGTGCTTATAGCTTGGTAGCCATTCCTAATTAAGCAAGTAAGTGGCTGCACTTTTTCTGTTGTTTTCATATGTAAAACTCAAATCAGAATTGATATCTGGAAAACGTCGACGAGCGCGACGTTAGATCTTAATCTGGATGTGGTCTCGATCGACCGATTCCCCTGAGAACTTGGTTCAGTTCGGGGACGTTAGAATCTTACACTCCCGATGCCTAACCGCCGAACTCAACCTAGCTGAAAGTTAGGCTTTGACAATATCTAGTGATCTCTTCTATGACGCTCAGAGGTGTTGTTTTTATATTCACATTCATTAATAATTCATTCAAGGTTATATATATGATTGTCTTCTATATATAGGTTTTCAACGCATACAACGTGTGTAAAACAAATATCAAAGAAGAAAAACCTAAAAAACACAGACATGATGAAAGAAGACGTTGGCGAGATCAATTAATGGTGGACAGATCTAGAAAGAGAGGAAGGAGAGATCAGAGAATAATTACAAACTATGCAAGGGATCTCTTACAGAACACAATCTGGTTCTACACAAGGACAGCAAGCACAGTATGGCTGAGATATATTGCAACACTCAAAGACATGCATAAAGTTGACAAAGTATGTTGCAGTACAAGGGGTAGCAGCAACAGCAAAGGTGATTACACGGAAAAGGTGAACCATAGCTGAGGAAATGCAGGGTTGCATTCAGAAAAGCATGAGGAACACGATGCATAAAGCTGCATCTACCATACTGTCCATAGAAAGTTCTGAATTGATGTTGTGTACATAATCAAAGTTGCTTTTCAGTGTCTTCTTTTTACTTTTCTGCTTTCCTTTGTAATGTATATATATGTGACTCACGTGTAACCAAACAAAATCAATGAGAATCAGTTTCTTCTCAACTCAGTTTCTTCTCATCTTCCCTTTCTATCTTTAACAGTTTCTAACATGGTATCAGAGCAGGAATAATCTTCTGCAATACCTTCTCGTTTTCTTTTTTTTAATCATCTTTCATTGAACCTATGGCCTCCTCATCTTCCTCTTCTTCTTCTCCAACAGAAGATCCAAATAGCCCATTTTTCTTGCATCACAGTGACAATGCAAACACTGTCATTGTTTCACCACCTTTGACTGGCCCCAACTACATTTCTTGGAGCAGATCTTTTCTTCTTTCCATTTCAATCAAGAATAAGTCAGGATTCTTGGATGGCACCATTCCCACTCCTGACCTTGCAGATCCTTCTTATGTATCTTGGTTACGATGCAACAACATTCTGCTTGCTTGGATTTTAAATTCAGTTTCCAAGGACATAGCCTCTAATGTGTTCTTCATGACTTCAGCTAAACAGATATGGGATAAACTCAAGGAGCGCTTTGCACAGCCTGATGAAGCTAGGATATATCACCTTCAACACAAACTCAGTGGCATAGTTCAAGGGCATCTTTCTGTAAGTGACTACTTCACCCAACTTAATGCCATTTGGGAAGAACTGCATAGCTATAGACCACTTCCTTGTTGCTCTTGTGGTTTATGTACTTGTGATGCTTTAAGAAATGTTGGTGAAGTTCAACAGAGGGACTATGTTTTCAAATTTTTAATGGGTTTAAATGATAGCTATGATGCTGTTAGAGGGCAAATTATCTTGTTAAGCCCCTTGCCTTCTCTAGATAAGACCTTTTCACTTATTTTACAAGAAGAGAGGCAAAGACAAGCAAGAAACATAGCTATTCCTACCACAGAACCATCTGCCTTGCTTGTTTATCAGAATTTCTCAAAGAAAAAGGAGAAAACAGATTTGGTTTGTGGACATTGTGGGAAGATGGGACACACAAAGGAAAAATGCTACAAACTAATAGGGTTCCCACCCACTTTCAAATTCACCAAATCCAAGTTTGGAAATGGTTTTGGAAAACCTGCTGCTCACTCTGCAAACCAGGTTGCTCTTGATGCTTCCACTATGGATCAAGTTGTTGTTGCAAGCCATGCATCTCCTGCACCAAGTACCTCTCAGTTAAAACTCTCTCAAGCACAAGCACAACACCTCGTGGCTCTTGTGAATGCCCAATTCCCTCAGTTGACCTTAGAACACAATAAACCTCTCATGCCACCACCTGTGCATTCCTCACCAATTATTTCAGAACCTGCCTCTTCGACAGCATCTCACTCCAATCTGGCAGGTAATCATCATTGTTCTTCCAGTCCTAGTATTTCTCATAACCCTTCTCTTTTCAATGTCACAAGTCATGATAAATTCACTGTTCTTTCACAAGATCAGCATGATACATTTCATCACACACCATGGATCATGGACACAGGAGCCACTGATCACATTGTGTGCTCCACCTCATTTTTTACTAATTTTTCCTGCTGCATTCAAGCTTTTGTACAACTTCCAAATGGTACAAAAGCTCAAGTCACACACATAGGCACTGTTAAAATCTCAGACTCTCTTCTTCTCACTGATGTCCTATGTGTTCCCTCATTTGCTTTCAACCTCATCTCAGTCAGTAAACTTACTCAAAGGCCAGACACTTGTCTATTTTTCTTAAACAATCTTTGTTTCATTCAGGTCCTCTCTTCATGGATGACGATTGGACTTGCTAAAGTCCATGCTGGTCTCTATTACCTATTGTCTTCATCACCAGACAGCACCAATATTCCACCTTCAAGCTCATCTAGTCTAGCTCAAGCCAACCAAGCTGCTGTACATCAAGATTTTGACTTATGGCACTGCAGATTAGGACATTTATCCTCTCAAAGAATGAACTCAATTCATTCTGATGTACCTAATGTAAAGTCCAAAGAAAAATCTCATTGTACAGTTTGTCATTTGGCTAAACAGAAACAACTTTCATTCCCTTCAAGTGTTTCAAGCAGTTCATTTCCTTTTGATTTAATCCATTGTGATATATGGGGCCCCTACTCACACGCTTCTCTTCAAGGATTTCATTATTTTTTAACAATTGTGGATGATTATTCTAGAGTTACTTGGGTTTTCCTAATGAGACTAAAATCAGACACAAGATCTCTCCTGCAATCTTTCTTTCATCTCATACAAACCCAATTCAACAAAAACATTAAGCAGATCAGAACTGACAATGGATTTGAATTTGCTATGACTGATTTTTACAAAAAGTATGGTATCATTCATCAAACATCATGTGTGTATACTCCTCAACAAAATGGTGTTGTTGAGAGAAAACATCAACATCTCTTGAATGTTGCCCGAGCCCTTCTCTTTCAAGCATCATTGCCAATCCAATTTTGGGGAGATGCTATCTTAACAGCAGCCTATATCATTAACAGAATCCCCACACCTCTCCTCTCCAACAAATCCCCATATGAGATGCTTTTCTCATCACCACCTTCATATTCTCACCTTAGGGTCTTTGGCTGTCTCTCTTATGCTAGCACTCCCAAACAAAACAGAACCAAATTTGAACATAGAGCTAAACCTTGCATTTTCTTAGGATACCCTGCTAATGTCAAAGGTTATAAGCTATATGACATTGAATCTCACTCTACCTTTGTCTCTCGAAATGTCATTTTTTATGAATCCACTTTCCCTTTCAAATCTGGTTCTTTTTCAAATAATGACCTGTCTTCTTTCCCCAATAATCTTGTCCTTCCTCCTGCTCCACCAGATGACATCTTCTCATTTCCCCAAACTTCTCAAACTCTCACTCAATCCCACCATGATGAAGAACCTTCTTCATCAGAACTTTCTGCACCAGCTAATGAAGAACCTCCTTCACCAGCTGACACCTCCACTCTTCCCTCCCCTACTGCCCTCACACTTCCTGCACCTGCCTCCTCACCTCATCCTGACCCTCTCCCTCTTCGAAGGTCCACCAGAAATAGGAATCAACCTGCTTATCTTCATCAATATCATTGCCAACTTGCAGCATCTCAACCCTTTCTTTCCTCCTCCACAAATCATCCCCTTCATGATTACATAACTTACAAAAATCTCTCTCCCTCTCATCAATCATTTTCTGTCTCCCTTTCATTACTTCATGAACCTCAATCCTATAATGAAGCTGTCAGGTTTAAGCATTGGCAAGATGCCATGAAAGCTGAACTTCATGCTCTAGAAGAAAACCACACATGGACTGTCACCACCTTACCCCCCAACAAAACTGCAATTGGTTGTAGATATGTTTATAAGACCAAGCTGAAATCAGATGGCTCTCTTGAAAGGCACAAAGCCAGACTTGTGGCCAAAGGTTACACCCAAAAAGAAGGATTTGACTTCCAAGAGACCTTCAGTCCAGTTGCCAAGCTCACCACAGTTCGAGTTTTCCTTGCCATAGCAGCCATTAAAAACTGGTCCCTCACTCAAATGGATGTTCACAATGCCTTTCTTCATGGAGACCTCAATGAAGACATCTATATGCAATTACCTCCAGGCTATCACATCAAGAGTGAGCAGATTGAGGGGGAGAACTTGGTATGCAAATTAAATAAGTCTCTCTATGGACTTAAGCAAGCATCTAGGCAATGGTTCTCAAAGTTTTCAAATTCACTCACTGCCATTGGATTTCACCAATCAAAATCTGACTATTCTTTGTTCACTAAGGTCAGTCCCAATGGATTTATAGCTCTCTTAGTCTATGTGGATGACATCATAGTTGGAAGTGACTCTCAAAGAGAAATTGATTCTCTCAAATCTTACCTTCACAGCAAGTTCAAAATTAAGGACCTTGGACCCCTCAAGTATTTCCTAGGATTGGAAGTTGCTAGGTCCTCACTTGGAATTAACCTTTGTCAAAGGAAGTACACCCTCGAGATATTAGAAGATTCAGGTCTACTTGGCACAAAGACAGTTTCTACACCTATTGAACTGAACCATAAATTGAGTCACACCACAGAGGAAATCTTCCAAGATCCCACAGCTTATAGAAGACTCATTGGAAGGTTAATTTACTTAACCTTCACTAGACCCGACATAACCTATGCTGTAAGTGTTCTAAGCCAGTTCATGGACAGACCCTCACAATCTCATATGCACTCAGCCTATAGGATTCTCAAGTACCTTAAGGGATCCATAGGTCAAGGCATTTTCTTGTCATCAAAATCAGCTTTACATCTAAGGGCCTATAGTGATTCAGATTGGGCTGCCTGCCCCGAGACAAGAAGATCTGTCACAGGGTTCTGTATATTCATTGGTGATTCACTAATAAGCTGGAAATCCAAGAAGCAAGCAACAGTTTCTAGATCTTCAGCTGAGGCAGAATATAGGGCACTAGCATCTACAAGTTGTGAGATCATATGGCTTCTCGGTTTGCTAAAGGAATTTAATGTTGACCATGCACAATCTGCTTCCCTCTTATGTGATAACCAAGCAGCCATCCACATTACAAAGAATCCAATTTTCCATGAAAGGACCAAGCATATAGAACTAGATTGCCATTTTGTTAGAGAAAAGGTCTTGGCTGGAATTATCACACCTATACATGTGTCTTCAAAATTTCAGTTGGCAGATATTTTCACTAAGGCCTTACCAACCTCTACATTTCAGTTCCTACTATCCAAGATGGGAATTGCTAACATCTATGCCCATCTTGAGGGGGAGTCTTACAGAACACAATCTGGTTCTACACAAGGACAGCAAGCACAGTATGGCTGAGATATATTGCAACACTCAAAGACATGCATAAAGTTGACAAAGTATGTTGCAGTACAAGGGGTAGCAGCAACAGCAAAGGTGATTACACGGAAAAGGTGAACCATAGCTGAGGAAATGCAGGGTTGCATTCAGAAAAGCATGAGGAACACGATGCATAAAGCTGCATCTACCATACTGTCCATAGAAAGTTCTGAATTGATGTTGTGTACATAATCAAAGTTGCTTTTCAGTGTCTTCTTTTTACTTTTCTGCTTTCCTTTGTAATGTATATATATGTGACTCACGTGTAACCAAACAAAATCAATGAGAATCAGTTTCTTCTCAACTCAGTTTCTTCTCATCTTCCCTTTCTATCTTTAACAGTTTCTAACAGGATCCGTTAAAAGGAACCGTGGCATGCAGTTTAGCAAGGAAATTACGAATAGAAAAGAAGTTGGGATTTAAGAAGCAATGAGAGTGAGCAACGTTATTGCAGTTTCATAACAAAACTTACAATATTGCATGCATTTCCAAGAAACAACAGAAACTTAATTGAATTGCAGTGTTTGTGCAAAAATATATAATCAAAATGGAGGTATTCTTCGATCTGTTAGTGCATTTCACTCCTTTTCCTTCCCCGTATGATCAAAATCATGTACATAGGGCCGAGTTCAAACAATCATAGGGAAATAATCCTATAAGGAATGAATTACTTCATTTTTCACCGATCCATATTCTCTTATATATATTGAATTGCTTATTTAATATCTGATGTTTCAAGGAAAAATAAAATTTCATCATTTTCCCATTGCCCTATATTTATCTTCATAGATCAGTATAGTTCATGTAACTTGCGTGTGGCATAAAGAATCCTATCATTTCGGAAGAATCATATGATCATCACAGGTACTATAGCTTAAGATCGATCATGATAGCCTCTTTTCTTCAAGTACTTGAGAGGTCACAACGCAACATCCACCATCGTGATGTTTCTCCTCTATATCTGCACCCACGCACTACAACAAATTTGAGATTTTGGGACGAAATTATTTAGGGACGAAAATTTTTTCGTCCCTAAAAGTCATTTTTTGGGACGAAATTTAAATTTCGCCCCAAAAAATCGATGAATTTAGAAAATCGTTCGAACGTCAAAATAACCGTTCGAACAATATTTTCTGTGACGAATTAAATCGTTTCAAAAAATTTTTCCCGTTCGAACATAAAAAATTACGTTCGAACAGTAAAATTTGGCGGATAATTACTTTATTATGGCGGGGAAAGTTCAAAAACGTTCGAATGATAATTTTTTGTGTTCGAACGGAAAATATTTTGTGGCAAATCCTAGCGGGAATGTTTCTAAACCGTTCGAACGGAATATATTTAGTTAGAACATATTCAAGCACCACATTTATACATTCGAAAGTATAATATTAATCTCGGTACGAAACTCAAAATATAAAAAATATCTATCATATATACAAATTCATTAATTAATTTTATGTAATTAATTTTAAAATATTTTAATGATTTCTTTTACATTAAATAAAATTTTTAGTTAAATAAATATTATCAACTACATATATATTAATCAACCAAATAAAGTAAATTATCAAAATGCCATATATATTGTTCATAATTATAACAAAAGAAAATATAAATAAAAGATAAAAACTACTGTGATGCGAGGTCTCTACACACATCCTCGACTGCAGCTAATTGTGTCTCTACCTGTGTCAGTCGAGTACTAACTGTAACCTGAGTTGCATTATTGGCATTAATCGCTGTACGTAACTCATTAACCTCTGTACGTAACCCAGAGACAGTAGCCATAATCTCTGTACGCAACTCAGACATGGCAGTATGCACTGCATCAATCACTGCTGATGTGTGTACGCCGATCTCAGCACACAATATGTCAGCCATCTCCTCGCGAATATATGTGCGTGATGCCTCAGCCTGTGTAGATGTCTCACCAGCCGATACTCCAGTATCTCCCGGCTGCGCATCTCTCTGAATCTCAGCCCTATCAGGAACAGCCCCACGAAAACGAAATCTAGAGTGTCCCGTGCTCCGTGATAGGGTGGTGCTGTTGATCGGTGCCATCGGAAATCGGGAACGCTCGGCAGGTTCGGACACAACCCCGGCATGTAGCAAAAATCGAGTGATAAGGATCCCAAACGGCAGTATATCTGTCGTAATGAACCGTGCCTCTGATCGGATCCTCTCAAATATATAACCAACGAGGTCGATCGGGATGCCACGAGCAACCCGTATCATAAATCTCGCTCGATCCATGCCGACCTCGGTCTTGTGCTGCCGTGGGTCAATATTGTTGGCAATGATCAAATTCATAATCTTGAAGAAAGAAGATAAATCTGCCTGCCTGATACTCTTGGAGCCATCGTACACTGGAGCATCTGGACCAACAATCAAGTCTCTGACCTCGTGATCAACAAGTGTATCGATCTCATCTGTGTAATCTGGTCCCTCGTCCTGAGACATAGCTGCATCACCTGAAGGACCAGACTCTCTAGGCGGCAGGTTTGGATAGGCATCAAGAAGCCTAGGAATACCCAGATATGTAGCGAGTCCGTCCGCTGAAAATATAACAGGAGCTCCTCGGACACAGATCCTATATGCCCCTCCATCGTCTGGGCTGGCAGCACCGAGCTCTTTATAGAACTCAGTAACGATCTCAATGAAGGAAACGAGCTCCATTCATTCTTCTCGCTGATATAAGATTGGTGCCCAACCACGATCATTGAATATTGATAGGAGAGAATGACCCTCCCATATAAGAGCGACAAAATCAGACAGTTTTACCTGTCGCTCAAGTAAAACTGTCCGCTCTCGAACTGTTTGGATGGAAGGTTCTCCTGATCTACCACGTTTACGGCCCCCGATAAGACATTATTATGATCCTGAAATTTTAAAAATAAAATATACATTCAAGATTAGTGATAATTAAAATCTAATTACGACTAAAAGATTTACAAAATTATATACTAATAGCAATTTAATAAATTAATTGATAGAACATATAATCAATTAAACGATGAAAACAATTTAATAAGCTAATAAAATGTAAATGGATTGAATTTAACAATTAGCGTTCGAACGTCTAAATATATGGTCGAACGGACAATTAATAACGTTCGAACGTTTTAAACTTGTTCGAACGTACAGGTGTACTCGTTCGAACGGACTGGTTAATACCGTTCGAACGGGAAACAGACCTAACTCGTCCATGGCTGAGTCAACTCAGCGGCCATGAAAACACTCAAAAAATAATCGATTTCGTGGTTTCTTCGACTAAAAACAAAGTACTCTTCATTTCTAAACATCCTACGATAGATTTATGATGTTCTATGGTAATTATTGATGAAAAAATCTAATTTAAAAAAAAAAAACAAATAAAACCATAAAATTATAAAATAAACGGTAAAATGGGTTTAAAAATACATACCTTTGATTGGGAGGAAAAGTGATTGGCGTATGTGCTGATCACGACGGCAGACGGCGGTGAATGTAGTGCGTTCAAACGTTTTCTCGCTTTTTCAAACGGTGGGGACGGCGGCGTGAGAGAAATCGCTGCCCGCGATAACTTATACGTGCATAATCGTTCGAACGTTAATATTTAAAGTTCGAACGTTAATATAAAACCGTTCGACCATTACTATTATACGTTCGAACTGAAGTTTTGTAAGTGTATTAAAAATTGTATTAAATGTATACTATATTTATATTCCTATAAATTATTATAATATATATACTATTATAGTAGATTATATATATTGTAATATATATGTAATATTATAATATATTATAATATATATTATGAGAGTATAATACTTTAAATGAAAACATAATAACTTATATATATTTTTTTATAGTATAATAGTAATATATCATAATACTTTACTATCAAAGTGTTATATATGAGATTGTAATATATATATAGTACCATATGATAGCATATGGTACTATATGGTATGAGTTTATACTTAACTAACATATGTCATATTATATATTCCATTATACTTTACCTACTAAAGTTATATATAATATTATACAGCATATATATATAGAGTATAGCTTACTAATATACTATTATCTTATAAATTTGTATATATTTTATTATGTGACCTTTGTATATTTGAGGCTATATATATGTGAGTATATATTACTAATACATATGATGTTAATAATATATATGATAGTATACATCACTATATATATGATAATATATATTACTATATATATTATATATTTAGTATAGATTACTATATATATGATAGTATATATTACATTATATATGATAGTATATATAACTAATACATATGATGTTATAGTACTTTTCATTTAATGATGAAAAAAGTTATATTTAAACATAAAGGATATATGTTCGAATGGTACTCGTAAACCGTTCGAACACATATGTTAAGTTTGAACGTATAAAAAACATTCGAACGGATTATTGCAATGGCGGGAAAAAATCCCGCCAATTAAAGACAGCTGGATTACCGTTCGAACGTAATTTGTTATAGTTCGAACGGATTATTGCAGTGGTGGGAAAATATCCCGCCAAATAAACTATAGTATCATCTAATATGTCTTATATATATATTGATGTTGTTCTTTTATTCAACATGTATAACGAGAAAAAAAATATAAATAAATCTTGAACAGTTAATTTTTGAGCGGGAATAAATCAATAACGTTCGAACATAATTTTTATACGTTCGAACGTGAAAATTAGGAGGGAATTTTCTCCCGCTTAATATTTTCACGTTCGAACGGTTAGTAAATAACCGTTCGAACATGAAATGTTCTGCAAAAACACGACAGAACCTCACAATATTCATTTCGTTCCTCCTGCTCCTGCGCCGTCGCCCGCTGCATATCAGAGGTATTCTTTCTCAAATTAGCCCCTAAGTTAAAAAATATTTTCATCTCACTATATTATTCTCGGATTACTACTTGTAGGACAGTTTGTGATTATTCTCGGATTATTCTCGGATTATTCTCGGAGTATTCCATTTTCATCTTCAAAAATTCAGGTATTCCTTTTAAAATAGAAATGTATGGTTTGAACTTAATATTTTGCAATGTTAGAAAGTTGTATGCTTTGAGATTGTTGTTTGTGTTTGTTAGAGTTTGTCATTAATGGAGTTTTCGGCGTTGTTGAAGACGACTGGAATCTGGAATGAATACGTTCGAACGGGTTAGGATTACCGTTCGAACGTTCTCATTTTGTTCGAACATGGGTTATCTTCGTTCGAACGGGTAATGACATTACATCAATAACATATACAGAATACAAATAGTTTGGGATAGTTGTAAATTATATGTACTACTAAATCACAAATAATTAGGATCAACTACCATTTAAATAGTTAATTCTAAATAAATAAAATTAATATTCAAATTAAAATACTACTAAATCTTTAAATTAAAATAGAAATAGTTAAGATTTAATAATACTTAAATACTTAATTATAAATTAATAAAATTAATATTCAAATTAAAATACTATTAAATCTTTAAATTAAAATACTTAATTATAAACAGGTAAAACTAATATTTAAATTAAAATCTGGAATAAATCTAATATTGTTCTATTAATAATATGTTGTTATTGTTTGACATATATTAGCATATTTTGTATTGTTTGTTCATCAAAATAAACCTTAGACCCGTTCGAGAGTTATCAATCCAGATAAATGCTTGATTGATAACTCTTGAATTGTCCAGAGTGGACAGTTTGGGATTGTAAGATCATTCTCGCAAACTATAGAACTATATCTGTTGTCGTCCAACATTATGATTTTGGTAGATTCATCCATTGTTCTTTGGATATGCAGTTTCGGTGATGGTGCAACGACGTGTTAATCGTCAGTGCACACAACCAAATGAGCATATTTGGAGAACTATGGGGAGATGCTGCCGAAATTTTGTTGGACGTGACAGATAATAGATCATAGGTTGGCGACTATGATCTTACAATCCCGAACGGGATAGGACCAACTACCCGGTGAAAGGTGGCATACTCATTAATTGGTACATGATACATAGTTGTTTGCTGATGCATTATAATATTGTTTGTAATGAATATAGTCGGCATGGATAAGAGTTGGATGAGAGTTAGCGATCGATTGGGTCAGAATTACAATGTATATGCTGAAGGTGTTAAGAAGTTCTTGGAGTTTGCATTGGGTACATGTGATAGTGATGGGCGTATCAGATGCCCATGCAGAGAATGCAGGAATTTGCGTTCTCATAAGATAGACTTGGTGAGAGAGCATCTGTTTGTCAAAGGTATTGATAAGGGTTATACTGATTGGGTCTTACACGGCGAACCATATCCAACTTCATTTGAGGCTATGCATGTGGAAGAAGAGATCGATGAAGATGTACAACCAGAGATTGTTGGAGATGATTATGATGAGGATATGGAGGAAATGTTAGGTGACATCGGTGAGGGAATGTTTATGGATGAAGGTCACACGGACACATCAAGCTCAAATGATGGGGGCCATAACACTTTTGCACGCTTGTGGAATGATTCACAGCGTGAGCTATATCTAGGATGCAGAAGACATAGTAAGTTGTCGTTTACCGTAAGATTGCTTCACATAAAATCAATGTGTCGATTATCTATTAAGGCAGTCAATATGTTACTTGAGCTGTTTAAAGAGGCACTGCCGAAGGACAATACTTTACCTCGTAACTTCTATGAAGCAAAAAAGTTGAAACGAGGACTCAGATTTGATTACAACGTAATACATGCATGTAAGGATGACTGCATATTATTTTGGGTAGAGAATGAGCAGTTGAACGAGTGTCCTATATGCCACGAGTCAAGATGGACATCGGACAAGGCAAATGTTCCACAAAAGGTCGTACGCCACTTTCCATTGATACCTAGATTACAACGATTATTTATGTCACGCGCAACGGCTGTAGATATGACATGGCACTCATCAAACAGAGTAAGGAACGATAATATTTTGTCACATCCTGCTGACTCCCAGGTGTGGAAGGAATTTGATCAGGAACACCCATGGTTTGCTGAAGAACCGCGTAACGTAAGACTTGGGTTGGCAACAGATGGATTTAATCCTTTTGGGAACATGAGTACTAGTCATAGTACTTGGCCAGTTGTACTTATGCCGTATAATCTACCACCGTGGAAGTGTATGAAAGATCCATATTTCATGATGAGTTTGCTCATCCCAGGTCCGAGGTCACCGGGAAATGATATAGACATACACTTACAGCCATTGATTGCAGAATTGAAAGATTTGTGGGAGAATGGGGTTGTCACATTTGATTCGTCAACAGGCAAGTCGTTCAAGATGCATGCTGCGGTGTTGTGGACAATAAATGATTTTCCAGCTTATGGGAATTTGTCAGGTTGGAGTACTAAGGGGAAAATGGCATGTCCAACTTGTAACAAATATACCAAATCTGAATGGCTTACGTACGGGAGGAAATTATGTTTCATGGGTCATCGTCGATTTTTACCTAGTGACCATAGATGGAACATATTTGATGGAACTGTTGAATGGGGCCAACCTCCACCATATTTGTCTGGCGAAGATGTACTTGCACAATTTATAGATGTTGGTTGTAATGAATTTGGTAAAAAACAACGAAAGAGAAAACGAGCTACGAATGAATTAAATTGGACAAAGAAGAGTATATTTTTTGAACTCCCGTACTGGTCGAAGTTAAAATTGCGACATAGCCTTGATGTTATACATATTGAAAAAAATATTTGCGAATCCGTATTGGGAACATTGATGTCAATTGAAGGAAAAACAAAAGATACAATAAACTCAATGAAGGATTTGAAGCGGTTGGGAATAAGACGGGAAATGCAGTTGCAAGAAAATGGTTCGTCTGTCTACATGCCGATTGGGTGGTATACATTGTCAAGGAATGAAAGGATTTTGTGAGTGGCTAATGAAGATCAAATTATCGGACGGTTATGCCTCGAATCTAACAAGGTGTGTGAGAACAAATGATTGGAAAATAACTGGATTAAAAAGTCATGATTGTCATGTTTTCTTACAGCGTATCTTGCCTATTGGTATCCGTGGGTACTTGACCAGAGATGTGCGATTGGCTTTGACTGAGTTGGGTGCATTTTTTAAAGACTTATGTGCTAGGACGTTGAATGTAGAAGCTTTGGATCGAATGGAACGAGAAATTGTCATAATATTGTGTAAGCTAGAAAGTATTTATCCACCGTCATTCTTCGATGTCATGGTTCACCTAGCCGTTCATTTGCCACGTGAGGCTCGGCTTGCAGGACCAGTTCAATATAGATGGATGTATCCCATTGAACGATTTCTTGGAAAGTAGAAACGTACAGTGGGTAACAAGGCCCGTCCAGAAGGATCAATTGCAGAAGCATATATTGACGATGAGTGGCATACCTTCTGTTCCAAATATTTCCACGGAGTTGACACTCGGTTTGATCGGCCAGAAAGAAACTTTGACGTTGACCGAGCAAGACAACGGAATATATTTTCTGTATTTTCCCAACAAGTTCGTCCAATTGGTGCAGTGCGTGGTTATGACTTGTGTGGAAGAGAGTTCGAGAAAGCTCAGTGGTACGTGCTGAACAATTGCCCTGAGATAGAGAACTACTTGAAGTAAGTTATAACTTAATCTTAATTTAAATTGCCTCATTACTTTTAAAAAAATACAAAATATAAAATATTTGTGGTAATCATCAATTTCAGTGATCATATTAACGTGCTCAAGGAACTAGGAGTAAATGATATAAATCAGAAACATGAAGAGGAGTTCCCGAGATGGTTTGAAGAACGGGTAATGAAATTACATATGCGTTACTCAATAACAAATGAAAAAAATATTAATTTCAACTTTGATATAGTATATGCTTTACTCAATATGTAGGTTGTACAAATGCAAGTGAATAATCCAAATGATATATCTGATGAACTCTATGCATTGGCGCGTGGCCCATCGAGACGCGCTGCTCGATATTCTGCATGTATTTCTCGAGGAAGTAGGTATCACACACTGGATCGAGATTGTTATAGGAAAACCCAAAATAGTGGTGTCCTAGTCGAAGGAAGTCATGATGAAGAAAATATTGATTTCTATGGGGTTATTGTCGATATAATTGGAATGAAATATTTGGGAGAGCTTGCGGTGTATCTGTTTAAGTGTGATTGGTGGGATTTAAGCAATCCTCGTACTGGAGTCCGTGATGATGAATATTTTTTGAGTGTTAATACATCAAAAAAATGGTATGAAGATGATCCTTTTATTTTGGCTTCTCAAGCATCTCAAGTATTCTACTTAGATGACCCAAAGTTAGGAAATCAATGGCGAGTAGTTCAAAAATATTCTCCAAGAAATATATATGATGTTATCTCTCAGGCGGAAGGACAAGATGAAGAAGAAGATGACTTTTCTACTCAAGAAGCATACCAAGAGAGTCAACCCGCCTTAAATTTGTTTGTGGATTTGAGCCAGTATGAGATGATTCCATTAAATAGAGAGATATTGAGGCTGAAATTGTTGATGCAACAGTTGAGGAAAATGTTGAATCATCTGAAGTATCTACAGATGATGAGAGCGAATTGTCAAATGAAACTGATACAGATTCTGATTGACCAATTATGTGTTAACATTACACTTGATGACAAATATTTTACTTATTGAATGTATCAGTAGTTTGAAATTATGCCGCCAAAGAGGAAGGAAGTTCGCAACCCATCTCCACCTGTTCCTAGATCTCCTTCAGACTCACCATTAGAGATTGATTCTACAGAACAAGGTAAAAATCTAATACTCATAAAAGTTATTAATTAAGGTCCTATAATAGAGATATAAATGAAATTGATTACAATGTTATATTTTATAGAATCTACAGTACAATCTCGTCAAGGTCGAGGCACCACTAGAGGGGTGACGTTGGAAAAATATCGGAAGGTGGGTAAGATCAAGGTTAACATTCCTGACGAACATACTGGGGGTGAAGGACAACCAGCAGCTTGGCTTGCATCGCATGTAGGTGCTCTTACACGAACTTACGCACCTTTGGCAACGACTTCATGGAAGAAAGTCCCCCAAGATGTTAAAGAGCTTATCAAGAAACGTTGTTTGGTAACTACTAAAACATTGATTTAGTAGAATAAATTTCTATATTTTACTTAAATTTAGAATATTATAAATGATAATGTGTTTGTGACCATTTTTTTAAGGATGATTTCGAATTAAATTTTGGTCGGAGAGAGGAGCGTAAGACTGTGGAAGAGCTTATGGGTAATGCATTCCGCAAATATAAGGCGAGGTGTCATGAGCATTATAATAAGTTTGAGAAGAAGGAAGATGCACGCCAACATCCTTTCCAGGATGTCCGACCTTCTGAGTGGGAAAAACTTTGTGACATGTTTGAGGATCCATCATATCAGGTATAATGAAATTTAATTATTTTACTTGTCCTATCTGTCATTTCGCTTCATAATATTTTCAATTTCATTGCAGGAGCGAAGTTCTATAAACAAAACAAATAGATCAAAATTGAAGATTAATCATCATGCAGGCTCAAGATCTTTCCATCGCCTTTCTAAGAAATTGGTATTGCATGCTATTTTTTGTATTGGATATAGTTAATTATTTGGATGAATCATAATGACTTTATATCTTAATACATTTATTGTAGCAAGATTCAGATACTAATTATGATTTGACAAAATTATATGCTGCATCGCACACTGATCGTAATGGAGAGTGGACTCATCCTGATGCCCGTGAAAATTATGTAAGTTTTATAACCTGTTTTAATTAAATATATTAGAATATTTATGACGATATTAATTCTTTATCTTATATATGGCTAGGATAAAATGGTTGCCCTACGTGCTGAATCTGCGTCAGATCAAAATTCCTCAACAAGTGATATTGAGATTTTTACACAAGTCCTGGGTCAACGTTCAGGATATTTGAGGGGTTTGGGTCGTTGTGTAAAGCCTGGTCCCTCTTCCTCTTCTTCTGGGAATGCATCTATGACTTCTATAGCGCTAGAGAATGCGAATTCCAGATTCGAAGAATTGACTGCAAGACAACATGAGTTAGAGGCTCAATTGGCAAAACAAGTAGATATGGAGATGCGCCTCAAACAACATGAAGAACAACAAGAAGAGTTCAGAAGACAGATGCAACTTCAAATGCAGCAGCTTATGCAACAGTACAGGCCTCCAAGCAACTGATAGATTTTGGGATTATCTATTTATGTACGAACAATGCTCGTCTCGACTGTTATTTATTTAGTTTGCGCTTATTATAACACTTTTGTGAGTGTTAAACAGTGTGAATGTCTATTTGGTTTTCTATTATTGATTTAAATTAAAGAGATTTCGTTCGAACGAACATAAAACATTCGAACTCTATGTAATGAAATAGCGTTCGAACGTAAACATAATGTTCGAACGAAATTTATGTTCGTAGAGTTCGAACGATCACACAACGTTCGAACGTAAATAATTTCAGTCGTGTTCGAACATAGCCTATACCGTTCGAACCCATATACCGTTCGACCTGACCATTTAACGTTCGAACACAAAGACAATTCATAACGTTCGAACGAATTCATGTTTGTTCGAACATATTTCAAAATCGTTCAAACACGTCACTACTGTTCGAACTTAAAATTTTTTCCGTTCGAACTATTTTCTGGGACGAATTTAAACCGTGACAAAAAAAAATTTTCGTTCGAACGTGTTCGAACGGTTTCCTTCAATTTCGTCCCAAAAGAAATTTTTTGGGACGAAATGGTGATTTTCGTCCCAAAATACCTTTTGGCACAGTGATATTGGAACGACTTTCGGACGAAAATTTTCGTCCCAAAAGACCCTTTCTGTTGTAGTGACGATGACCCGAAAATTAGTTAAGCGTTCCTGTTTGAATTTTTTATTTCATTCGACATGATTGTATTATATATGTAACTATATATGTAATTTTCAATTGAGTCTCATACACTAATTAAGATTGTGAACACTGTCCAACAATTGCAAAAGATTTGTGGCTTGATTGACATAATCCTGCTTCCAAAATAGACGTAAGGAGTTTGAATCTCCCAAATGTTAAAAAAAGAAAAAAAAATGGACAGAAGTTTGAAATCTATTTGAAACCTTTTGCATGCAGTCCATATTACATATATATATATATATATATATATATATCATGAACGACGATCTTTGAGATACGGTATTACGGAATGTTCCGTTCTACGAAGCAAAAGGAGTTCGTTCCAATTATTGTCTCTGAAAATTAAATTTATTTAGAAGGTTGCCAAACCACAAATCATTATAGTTACGTAAATATTTTGAGAATTTATTCCTCTCAATCATGCACCAAAAACCTATTATTTCGAACATGTGCTGGTCTTAATTAATCTACGAGCGACAGCTTGCAGGTGGACTCGCTGCCTTTGTGGGGAACAGTTCGTTCCAGTGTTTGAAGTTCTTGACGCACTAATGGTTGCTGGACTCCCACCCACCAACCTACTGTTTGGGAGTGCAACAAAAAAGCTTTCTGGTTTCATTTCCTTATTACAAAAATTATAACCTTTTAAGTTAATTTACCAAGTACGGATACAAAATACTTCTATTTTTTATCACATATATCATGACAAGTGTACCGGCCAGGAACCTAAATTATCAGCAGTACTATTTCTCAAAGCTTCCGAACTTTATAAATTATAGAGCACCCCACAGTACTGAACTAGTGTATATAACAGCACAAGAGCTTTTCTTTTGGGCGAATTATAGTACTAACAACAGATAAGAAGAGCAAAGAGTCATTATATATATATATATAACAACAGAAAAGAATTATAGTACTTTTTTTGTTTCTTTGTTATTTTTCTTCTCTCCCTACCCCTCCTTTTATACCCTATTTAATTTCAATCTATATACGCTGGATGAAGACATCAGCTCGTAACATCATCGACTTGGGTCAAGTAATTCTTTAAATTATTGAGCTTTTTATATATATAGCGAGAATTCAAAGCCCATGTCAAGACACGTTCGTAACTTCAAATTTTATTTTATTTTTTCATTCCAAGACTTTGTTTGAATCCTTTGATCATGTTTGTGATTTGAACTCGTAAGAATTGAATCTCTTGAACTCATAGTTAATTTGAAAACTCTCTCAAGAAAGTCAAACTCAAGTCAATGGATGGAAAACTTAGACTCGATGAGAACTCGTTTCAAGAACCTAGATGTAACGACCCGATCTTGTATTTAGAAATAAGATTACAGATAAAATTTTTTATGAGTTAAAGTAAATTATAAGATGATTTTTTTTTAAACCTAGAGTTAAGTCTCCATTATTATTATTATTATTATTTTTCCCTCCAAGCACGTGTGTGTTAGAGTCCACACATTATTCCTATTCTTATTTCCTCTTCATAGTCAAACTCCTAGCTACCGGTTTTTGATTCTTTAAAATTCAAACACTCACAAAATTTAATCCACTCCCAAGCACGTACGTTTCCTCTCCTTCGTCACTAGGGTTTTCTTTGGTCTATATATAGAGCTAGGCTCATTGCGTCCAACCGGAGCCAATTTCTTTCCAGCGTGAACAACCACACTCAACCCCTTTAAACACAGCAAACTCACGATATCCCCACGCAAACCCAGACAACAAGCCCTCGTCGCTGCCCTCCACCACCGTCGCTCAGCCAAGCCTTCACTTGCGCCATCCCGCCGCAACCCCTTCCAGTTGCTCAGCCACCGTGTGATAGTCACTGCACATGCACGTCAACCACTTACGGCACCCTGTTTTCCACACTAAAAACAGAGCACTGAGCTCTCCGACCGTGAGCCACAGCCCAACCACCCTCAGCCACAGAACACGCCGACGCCACCACTGGCCACCATAGAATACATCGGCCCACCCTCAGCCGCCAAGGCACGCCGTAGCAGCCACAGACGCACCACTGTTTTTGCACATCTGAAACAGAGCATGCAGTCACCTTCTCCACGGTAGCCACCTCAAGAGGTGCCGAACCCCCTCTCCGACGACACAGAAACCGCCGACCAGCACAACCCAGTGGCACCCACTCCGTCCCGGTAAGCCACGACCGTCGTCGTCCCCCTCTTTCTCTCAGTTGTTTTCGGTTTGACAGAAATCCTTCTCTTTCATCCCGTAAACTCTCCCTCTCTCATAACTCTCTCTCAGTTTTCGTCTCTCTCTCTCTCTCTCTCTCACAGCTTTGCTGCCTCACTCGCCACCCTCTCCTCAGCCTCCGCTTCGTCGCGTGTTTCCTCTCTTGGTAAGGATGTCGCACGGCTTAGATTTCCCCTCAAGAAAAATACCTGTCTTCAAGTTGAAATGAATTCTTAAGTTTCTGTCGGTTTCAATTACAGAAGGGTAGATTCTTGTTAATTACATTTTTGTCCCTTAGTTATACACCGAACAGCATACGTATTGAACTTATAGTTTATATTGAGCTTTAATTTTATTTTTACGTGGACTCTTATTTACGGGCTTTAAATCTTTTTGTTATAAAGATTAACAGTTTAGAATAATTAGGATTTTAGGTTTAGAAAATATAGGATATTTTTATAGTTTAGATTTTCAATAAAATCTCTTGTTTAATTAGAAATTTATGTAAATTACGTGTTTATTTTTATAGGCGACCGATTTCGTACCGATAATAGTGGTTTAGCGTTGCAAGGTAAGTAGCATAATCATATCTTTACACGTATGTACGGTGAACTACTTGTCTTTTTATAAAAGATATTATGCAAGTATTCCCTTCATTGGAAGCCCCTTTTTTACGTACCCAACACATGATAAAATTATGAAAAATCTATGATTTTATGTGAAGTATTATGCATTAAGTTATTTATGACAAATCATAGTTTTATGAAATGAGTTATGCATCAACAGATTTATAAAAAGTCATGATTTTATGTGAAAGATTATTTGTGGAAGATTATTCATGAAATTATTTATTAAATGCATGATTTTATGTGAAAGATTATTCATAAAATTATTTAGGAAATGCATGATTTTATGAGAGAGTTATTTCGTAAAATATTTATGAAAAATCATGATTTTATGCGATGAAACATGTATCACGACGTTTATGAAAGAATGTGATTTCTTTTGAAATCTATGATATGATATGTATGTGATTTCTTTTGAAATCTATGAAATGTCAAGTATGCAAGTATGATTTGATAAAATATGTAACGGCCTATGTTATGATATGAAAATGGTACCTATGTTATGGCCATATTGCATTGCCAGGTCGTGCATGCTGGTAGTGCACCCAGTATTGTCTTCCTTATGTATGGATTCCACAACCAGCGGCCACGGGCGGAATCGGAATCTATTTAGATTCGCTAACCCTAACTCACGGGGGTCAACAGTGGGTAACGGCCTATGACAAGTGAAAGATAAGTTAATGTTCATGTTCATGTTATTTATGAATGTATTTATGAATATGCACACTTTTTAAGAAACCTTATGTTTATTATGTTTACTGTATGATGTATTGCTTATTGAGTATTCGACTCATTTTAGTTTATTTTTATGTTTTTTTAAACCACCCCAGGTGATGACATTTATGAAGACGAGACTGCAGGACAGAACTTGACCCAGGGAGGCGAGACAGAGGCCTAGACAGATTATGTTATGATTATTTTTTATGGTTCTAAGTTTTAAATAAATTATTTTGATAAGCACATGAGACTTCCTTATTTTTCATAAGTGCTTCCGCAGACCTTATTTTGGATTTTCAGTATTTATTGAAGTTTGTTATTTTATGGAAATTTTTCGCATCTGGTGCATTGTTAAAAAGAAAAAGTTTTAAGTTCAAGTTTAGTAGTAGCACACTGACTCCTCGAAAATTCTAAAATGTCTTTTCGGGAACGGGGTGTTACAGTTGGTATCAGAGCCCAGGTCGAAAGATTCTGTAGACTTTTCAAAATAGAGAGAGAAAAACTTTTGCATTGAATTTAAAAAAAAAAATGAAGGGAATTTTTTTGGAAAATAGAAAATGAAGGAAAGGAATGTCTAGGCCAAGGTCTCCCCAAGGCTAGTTCTGCTCTGCAGTATGTTATAAAATTTTCTTTTAGTAGTTGAATTCATTTTTTATTGATATTGTTAAAACATGCATGTTAGAATGGCACCTCGTGGGAGAAGACCACGCGTACCCCCCTCTGAGAGCAATACTGTACAAGATGATAATTCAGAAGTACTCGCAGTTGCAGCGACACGTTTCTTTCAAATGATGGTCAATGGTGATATGGTGGTAAGTAGAACCACACAAGTAGGATGCACATTAGAACAGTTTTCCCACCAGCACCCACCTACTTTCGATGGCAGATTGAATTCCTTAGATGCGGAAAGCTGGATTGAACGTATGGAACAGATTTTCGAAGTGCTCTACTGCACGGATGATCAGAAGGTGAAATATGCCACTTACCATTTGACTGACATGGCAAACAAATGGTGGAAGTCGACTCGGGCTTTGGTTCAGTTGGAATTAGGGGAAGCAGTCCCCATTTCTTGGGAGCATTTCAAGAGAATCTTTCTAGATCACTTCTTCCCACGAACTCTTCAGGAGTCGAGAGCTCGCCAATTTATAGACCTTACTCAAGGATCAATGACGGTAGCACAGTATGCTACGACATTCATGGAGCTTTCCCGTTTTGCCAGTTACTTAATTCCAGATGAGGAAAAGAAAGCTGAAAAGTTTGAGCGCGGTCTGAATCGTAGGATTAGGGAGCGTGTACGTACTCTCAGGATTCGGAGTTTCACAGAACTAGTCACCCGTGCTACTATTGCTGAAGAAGACATCCAAGAAAGTATCGATTACAATAATCAAATAAAGCGACAGCAGCAACCACAACTCCAACCAGCATCACATAGGGATAAGAGGCATTGTCAGGATAATGGACAACGGCCACGATAGGGCGAGACAGGATGGCTCCCCATGTGTGGGAAGTGTAGTAAGAGGCATGCAGGGAGATGTTTGATGGGAACTGGAGCATGTTTCAAGTGTGGGAAGGAAGGACATCTTCTTCGAGATTGTCCTGGGAAGAACATAGCTACTACTCAAGCTACAAGAGATGGACAGAAGTATATGGCACCAGCTCGAGTTTTCTCCTTGGCACAGTTGCGTGGCACCAATGCGCCCGCCAATGAGAACACAGGTAACTAATTTCCTCAATTAGAAATACTGATTATTATTGGAATATTAGGTATGTAAGTTGTGGTATTCATTATGACTATTGGAAATATTATAGGTGCTATAGGTAACGAAATTCTATCTTAGAACGAATTATAGGAGTTAGGATCTGAACTTTGGAGAGTCTCAGGTTACGATTTATTTGAGATTATTATTGCATGTGAAGAGTTTTATTATTCTATGTGGAGAGTCTTAATTAATTTTCCGTGGAGTTCAGATAATCGTCTAATCAAATTATTTTAGGCTTATAATTGAATCCAGTATCGACGTTTACAATTTTGGAGATCAATAAGTGAGATTTAAGAATAAATCATGAAGGATTAAAAGTCTGGGAATAACAGGCTCGACATATTGATCAAGGATTTAGAATAAAGACAACGAAAGAATGTGGAAAATAAGTACGTTGGTTGTTGAGGTCTAACAAATTCCGAGGACGGAATTTTTATAAGGAGGGGAGATTGTAACGACCCGATCTTGTATTTAGAAATAAGATTACAGATAAAATTTTTTATGAGTTAAAGCAAATTATCAGATGATTTTTTTTTAAACCTAGAGTTAAGTCTCCATTATTATTATTGTTATTATTTTTCCCTCCAAGCACGTGTGTGTTAGAGTCCACACATTATTCCTATTCTTATTTCCTCTTCATAGTCAAACTCCTAGCTACCGGTTTTCGATTCTTTAAAATTCAAACACTCACTAAATTTAATCCACTTCCATGCACGTACGTTTCCTCTCCTTCGTCACTAGGGTTTTCTTTGGTCTATATATAGAGCTAGGCTCATTGCGTCCAACTGGAGCCAATTTCTTTCCAGCGTGAACAACCACACTCAGCCCCTTTAAACACAGCAAACTCACGATATCCCCACGCAAACCCAGACAACAAGCCCTTGTCGCTGCCCTCCATCACCGTCGCTCAGCCAAGCCTTCACTTGCGCCATCCCGCCGCAACCCCTTCCAGTTGCTCAGCCACCGTGTGATAGTCACTCCACATGCATGTCAACCACTTACGGCACCCTGTTTTCCACACTCAAAAACAGAGCACTGAGCTCTCCGACCGTGAGCCACAGCCCAGCCACCCTCAGCCACAGAACACGCCGACGCCACCACTGGCCACCATAGAATACATCGAACCACCCTCAGCCGCCAAGGCACGCCGTAGCAGCCACGGACGCACCACTGTTTTTGCACATCCGAAACAGAGCATGCAGTCACCTTCTCCACGGTAGCCACCTCAAGAGGTGCCGAACCCCCTCTCCGACGACACAGAAACCACCAACCAGCACAACCCAGTGGCACGCACTCCGTCCTGGTAAGCCACGACCGTCGTCGTCCCCCTCTTTCTCTCTGTTGTTTTCGGTTTGACAGAACTCCTTCTCTTTCATTCCATAAACTCTCCCTCTCTCATAACTCTCTCTCACTTTTTCGTCTCTCTCTCTCTCTCTCACAGCTTTGCCGCCTCACTCGCCACCCTCTCCTCAGCCTCCGCTTCATCGCGTGTTTCCTCTCTTGGTAAGGTTGTCGCACGGCTTAGATTTCCCCTCAAGAAAAATACCTGTCTTCAAGTTGAAATGAATTCTTAAGTTTCTGTCGGTTTCAATTACAGAAGGGTAGATTCTTGTTAGTTACATTTTTGTCCCTTAGTTATACACTGAACAGCATACGTATTGATCTTATAGTTTATATTGAGCTTTAATTTTATTTTTACGTGGACTTATTTACGGGCTTTAAATCTTTTTGTTATAAAGATTAACAGTTTATAATAATTAGGATTTTAGGTTTAGAAAATATAGGATATTTTTATAGTTTAGATTTTCAATAAAATATCTTGTTTAATTATAAATTTATGTAAATTACGTGTTTATTTTTATAGGCGACCGATTTCGTACCGATAATAGTGGTTTAGCGTTGCAAGGTAAGTAGCATGATCATATCTTTACACGTATGTACGGTGAACTACTTGACATCCATTCTGACCTCACCACGGGTGTAAAACTATGGCCTTTGTTCGGGTTGATACCAACTTTTCTGTTTCTGGTGCACCCACTTTGGAAACAAAGTGGTTTTCTAAGTGGTCTTTCCTATGTGCACACTCGGGGCTCCGAGAATGAATAAGGGGAAGATTCACATTCTGTTTCTGCTCGGTTAGCTACTGGGGTTTGCAAAACCCTACCACGGGGGTTAAACATGGTATTTGTTCTGATATGATAAGATAAGATGTAATGTTTCAGTTATGCTATGCCAAAGGGATTTTGATTATGAATATTTTCGAACTTTTGCTCTGATATTTTTTATAACATGTTGTGACGTTGCATTTTGAAAACATTATTCTGATTCTGCATTCTGAAAGAAAATATTTTTGTTCTACATTCTGAACTTTGTAAATGCTCATGTTTACAGACTAGTATATGTCCTCTGCTTACTGAGTTGTTGATAACTCACCCCTTATCTCCAAATAATTTTCAGATAATTTTGATGGTTCAGTTAGAGAACAAGAGTAGGAAGTTTTAGCAAGGTGTGACGTCCGTAGTGGAATAAGTGCCCGAGGGTACAAGTGCTTATTTGAGAGTCGTAGTTAGTAAACTGATTTATTTTTGATTAATTTGATTTGATGAGTTAAGGATAATTTCGAGTTTTGGAGAGTTTTTAATTTATGCTATTGAGAATTTTCTTTGTTGTCCCCATGATGGAACATAGATATTTTGGTTGATTAAATGGATTAACATTTTATGGAGTTTTCTAGATTTTATAGTTGTGATATTTAAGTTGATATTAGGTATTAAGAGCTAACTCTCCGGACCTCTTGGAACGGGGCGTTACAATAGTAAAACCCCAACCCTAGTTCAATAGGCCCCCTTTAAGTCCTTCCCATAATAAACCCAATTATTCTAAACTAATAAAATCAGTCATTTAAATGAATTAAACAAGTTGAAAGCCTTCAAGTGCCCAAAGCCTTTAAGTCATGTTGTTGCCCTTTCCATAGCTTATCAAATAAATCAAAACTGAATTTTCATCCTTCAAGTCTATCTTGAATGTTGGGCTCTTGCTAAACTCGTCCCAAGTAGATTGTATCAATCCGCATTACCTCCTCGATCTTCTTGGCTCTTGACCTTGTAATTGGTCCATCTGGAACTTGCAAAGGATCTTTAAGACTAGGTCCATGTTGGTGTCCATCAGTTTGGTTTGCTTGTTTTCTCTATAAGAGATTTGAATTTTAGGGACGAAATTTGTTAGGGAGGAATTAAATGCCTGAGCTAATAAATTCGTTCGAACGGATAAATATTCGTTCGAACAAGATATTTTGTGATGAACAAAATCGTATCAAAAAAGGAAAACCGTTCGAACGGAACAAAATAGATTCGAACATGGAATTAATGTCTGTTCGAACAGTATATAATCTGTACGAATAATAATATTGGTGGGAAATTAATTTATTTTCCTGGGAAAAGTTAATAACCGTTCGAACTTAAATTTTTTTGTTCGAACGGACATTTTTTCCATTAATTTGTTTATTAGTATGGATTTGTCCATAAATTGTTTTCATTAAAGTAATAAATATTTTTTCCATTAATTTGTTATGATTTTCAAAATATAAAAATGTGTATATAATATATATTATGATTTGCGCATGAGTTAAAATATTTATAAATTCATAAATTAATTTTATGTAATTAATTTCAAAACTTTATAGTGATTTCTTTTATGTTAAGTTTATATAAATATAACTTTAAAGATACTGTCATATTTTATATTATCATGGACAAGTCAAATGAAAAAAATAAACAAGGTAGCAAATACGAAAAATAAAAATCATACATTAATTACATCTCAAATATATAATGTTCAATACAACATGAAAAAGTAAAATAATAACTAAAGCGATCAATATTTGCTAAGTAGATAAACATCCTCTTATAAACTTTTAATGTGTCCTTCCAGATCCTTAAGCTTCTCCATGATGGGCCCAATGAACTCCATAAACAGAGCTCGTACCTGATCCAAAGTAGCCTCAGCAGGCTGTCTCTCAACAGCGGCAGTACTACTAGAAGCTGGATCTGTCGGTATGGCACTAGGTTGTTCTGGTGCAGTCTTCCGCAAGTGCCCCTTGCTCTTGCTGAATGAGATCTTGTTTAGGGGCCACATCTGTGGTGACTTCTGCTCAGTCACAGACACTGTAACCACCAATCAGAGTAGGAGGTTAGATATTAGCAGTGCAAATGGTAGACTACCTCCATTGGAAAAGCGTGACTCCGATCGAATGTGGAGGAATAAATACAATGCCAGATCAATGGGGTCCCCCCGTGCTATCTGCAGCAAAAATTTGGCTCGATCGATCCCAAAATCAGTCTTGAATTTTTTCGGATCGATGTCATAGCCAACAATCAAATTAAGCATTCTGAAAAATGCTATACAATTGGCTTGTCTGATCACCTTGCTCCCATCATATGGGGGAGCCTAAGGGTCTCACACTTGCTGACGCACCTAATCGTCTGTGAGACCATCATCATGTAGATCTTCATCCTCACTACCATCTAAACTAGCATCGAAGTCTACATTTGGAGTTAGCGTGGAGGATGCGACCAGTGTGTTGGAATAAGATGGTGCAGCCGCTGGTCCCGATGTAGCCGCTGCAGGATATGCGTTGCCCACGCGCGGAATGTCAAGGAACTCAGTAATAATGCGGGGAGAGAAAGTAAAACTCACTCCCCAGACCAATAAGGTGTAGAACAACGCATCAGTGCTATCCTCTCCCATGGCACGGTAAAACTCACCGATAATCTCTGGATATGCAGTCCCTCACTACTGACAGATCGGTATCCATCCCCACTCGGTAAAGATGGATAGTATGCTCCATCCCGATTAGATAAGTCAGACAAAATGATCTCAAGCTCGACAAGTATAGAGGCCTCATCTCCTGAGCATGAGCTGCTCCACTACTCTGGCTGGGCTGATCTCTCGCATGTTTTCTTCCGCTGGATACTATTAGTATACTGTTTAACCACAACAAAAGTAAGAATATAATTAACCATAATATTTAAATCATATTATTGAATAATAATACTATATTGAACTGAATTGAAATAATTAGTTCGAACGGAACATATTCTGTTTGGACTAGTAAAATCTATTCGAATGGACTGTTCTATTCATTCGAACTGGCAATCTTTGTTTATTCGAACGAATTTATTTTGTTTGAACAGAAATAATGTTGTTCGGCAATTGAGCATTCGAACGAACTAGACTTAGTTCGAACGGGAACAAACCAAACAGCCATGGCTGAGTCGACTCAGACCCGAACTTAAAAACCCAATCTAGATGTTATCATTTACTTTAATCGGTAGAAATGATTAAGGAGTGAAACCCAATCATTTTTATCGATTATTTCAATGTCATTTCTACGAAATACACCAAAATGTGGGATTTCGGATTCGAAATCCATACCCCCCAAACACAACCCATTTGAACATAAAACCAAACAATAGATGTGGAGACTTGACCCATACCTCTTAGAAGTTCAAATGTGGGGTTGCTAGGGCGGTTGAGTGGCGGTTTTCGCGGCGGATATAATGAGCAAAATCGTTGCTCTCGATGGCTGCTAGTTCGAATTGGAGTGATTTGTTTCATTGTATTTGAACTGGGTCTATAATGACCGTGGCATCTCGTTCGAGCTAGATAAATATCCGTTCGAACGGTTATTATACTAATATATTTTTAAATATATTACTAATAGTAATATATAATAATACTAATATTACAAAGTATAAAAGTATAAAAATAAAACTAATAATAGTATTATAATACTTTTATTTAATATATTTAGTATATTATTTGTAAATACATATTAAGTACTTGGTATAATTACAATGGCTTAATTATATAGCTAGTATATATAAGTTATGATAACTATACTCATATAGTTTATATAATGTTATAACACTGACTATAGTTACTAGTTATATATCTACTATAGCTATTATAAGTTATGATAACTATACAAGTTAACATAATTAATATATTATATAGTTACTATATAAGTATAGCTACTATAAGTTATGATTATTATACAAGTTATGATTATTATAAGTAGTAGCATGAACACTCCAATAATATGTAAACTCAATGAATGGTAAACAATACACCCACAAATGTTCATGAAACACATCTAAAGTCTTCCTCGAACCAAAATGACCACTCCAATATGCAAACTCAATGAATGGCAAATGATACTCCCGGAAACGTCCATTTAACAATTCAATGAATGGCAAATGATACTCCTACAAACGTTATGAAACAAACATAAATCTGATGGGAACCAAGGTGGGCCTAGTCTTAAAGATCATTTGCAACTTCCAGATAGGCCAAATACAAGTTCAAGGGCTTAAACGATGAAGATTATGCTTTGATTCATTTCATAAGCTATGGAAAGGGCAACAACTTGACTTATAGGCTTTGGACACTTGAAGGCTTTCAACTTATTTAATTAATTTCAAGGACCTATTTTATTTGCTTAGAATAATTGGGTTTATACCTATTGTAAGGGCATGTTGGGAAAGGGCATAAACCCAATTATTCTAAACAAATAAAATAAGTTCTTTAAATGAATTAAATAAGTTGAAACCCTTCAAGTGCCCAAAGCCTTTAAGTTTTGTCGTTGCCCTCTTCCGTAGCTAATCAAATGAATTAAAACTGGATCTTCATCCTTCAAGCCCCATCTTGAATGTTGGACTCTTGCTAAACTTGTCCCAAGTGGATTGCATCAATCTTTGCATTGTCTCCTTGATCTTCTTGGCCCATCTGGAAGTTGCAAATGATCTTTAAGACTAGGCCCATCTTGGTTCCCTTCAGCATGTCCGCCGCACGCCTGCTCTCCAGCCACGTCGCCACAGCCTACCCAGTCTAGCCATCTCACGGTGCCGCGTGATTCCTCCGTGAGTAAGCCCCTGCCATGAAAATTATTTGTTTTCCGTAGGTTTTCATTGCTTTTCAAAGAAATGAAAGAAATTACATTAGTGCCCATTTACTAAGTGTTATATTAATGTGCTTTAAAATTCTTATTATGTATTGGTACACTCTTATATAATTATGATTACAGAAAATCACTTAAGTATTTTTATATGTTATTTAAGTAAAGATTTATTTTAAGAGTAAACAATATTGGAATAATGTTGTTTTTACACTTTAGATATGATTTCGTCTATTTTAAAAAATAGTTATGGTTTATTTTAAAAATATTTTGGGATAATTATATTATCGAATATTTGACTTTATAGTTGATTTTCAATAATAAATAGGTCTGACTTCTAAATGTTTTTGTCATAGTTATTTAGAAAGTGATGATTTGAAATTTTAGGTTTTGAGGATTTTAATAGGTTATTTTAGAAGCGTAGGATTGAATATAGAAATATGAGATTAATTGGAAATTTACGAGAATTTTTATAGGTGACAATTAATATTTGTTACGCATTTTGAGGAAATTTTTGAAAAGCTAAGAAGTTCAGGTAAGCGGGGTTCCTAAGCTAGACTTTGCATTTAAAATAAAATGAGCTGAGGTTATTTTTGAAAAATATACATATTTGATGTTGAAAAGAAATTTGAACTGCCTCAGTTATTTGTTCTGCATTACTCATGAGATTCTGTTTAAGAAATTATTTTCTATCATGACTGGTGTAGACATGAGCTTATTTTTTACATTCTGTTTTTGAACTTTGAAAAGAGAGCGAATATGAAATTTGTGTATAAATTATGTTGTGATATGATTTTGTTCTGCTCTGAAGATTTTCTATACTCTGATATGATTGATGTGGCATTTGAAAAACTTTTGGCATGACTATCTGGTTCTGCATCTGATTCTATTTATGCTCTGTTTAGTTAGAGACCCTACCACGGGGGTTTTACATGGCTTCTGTTCCGATATGATATGGCCCTGCC
This sequence comes from Juglans cinerea, assembly GCA_961763995.1. NCBI lineage: Eukaryota > Viridiplantae > Streptophyta > Magnoliopsida > Fagales > Juglandaceae > Juglans > Juglans cinerea. The sequence goes on along the minus strand of CAUIVZ010000008.1, from coordinate 12,084,028 downwards.
ACGGGAAAGAATAGTGGTATTCTGTTTCAGTTCTGATATGCATCTGCTTGGTTATTCGCAAATGCACAACCCTACCACGGGAGTTAAACATGGCCTCTGTTCTGATATGATGATGATGAATCAAATATGTTATGCCAAAGTACTTTGGAAGATTCACATTTTGTTTCTGCTCGGTTAGCTACCGGGGTTTGCACAACCCTACCACGGGGGTTAAACATGGTATTTGTTCTGATATGATAAGATAAGATGTGATGTTTCAGTTTATGCTATGCCAAAAGGATTTTGATTATGAATATTTTCGAACTTTTGCTTTGATATTTTTGATAACTTGTTCTGACGCTGCATTTTGAAAACATTATTATGATTCTGCATTCTGAAAGAAAATATTTTGTTATGCATTTTGAACTCTGTAAATGCTCATGTTTACATACTAGTATATGTCCTCTGCTTACTGAGTTGTTGATAACTCACCCCTTATTTCCATATATTTTTCAGATAATTTTGATGGTTCAGCTGGAAAACAAGAGTAGAAAGTTTAGCAAGGTGTGATGATCATAGTGGAATAAGTGCCTGAGGGTACAAATGCTTATGTGAGAGACGTAGTTAGTAAACTGATTTATTTTTCGAGTATTTGATTTGATGAGTTGAGGAGGTTTTCGAGTTTTTGGAGAATTTCAAATTTATGTTATTGGGGATTTATTTATTGTCGCCATGGAGGAACTTAGATTTTTGGATTGATTAAATGGATTAATATTTTATGGGATTTTCTGGATTTTATAGTTGTGTTATTTCAGTTAATTTTAAGTATTAAGAGCTAACTCTTCGGACTTCCAGGAACGGGGCGTTACAATATTATTAATATATATATATATATATATTAATAAGTTAGGATAATTATACTCATATAAGTTATACTCAATGGATGGAGAATCTAGACTCGATGAGAACTTGTTTCAAGAACCAAGATTATATTAAACTTTAGACCCGTTGAAAAATCTGTCTCAAGAACCCAGATTACAAGGAGGATTGCCACAAAAGTTGTGATTTACTTTTGATAAGTTTAAGAGTTCAATCAAGAACAAGAGGAGTAAAACTCAACTGACGATGAATAAATTCATCAAATTTAATAAACTTCTCAAAATGAAGCTACAAAAAGTATTTAAAGCAAAACCTAATTTAAACCCTAACCAAAATAAATCTCCATCTTTCAAAAATGCCCCTTGTGTGAATAGTGTCGCATCTACATTGTGGCTACAGTACTCTCTACAGTAAAACCCTAACCATAGCTCAATAAAATGCCTTTGTGTGAATAGTGCCGCATCTACAGGGCAGCTATAATACTCGCTACAGTAAAACCATAACCCTAGTTCAATAAAATAATAACTTTTCCAACATGCCCTTGCATAGGCCCTCTTAAGTTCTTCCCATAATAAACCCAATTATTCTAAACTAATAAAATAAATCCTTTAAATTAATTAAACAAGTTGAAAGCCTTCAGGTGCCCAAAGCCTTTAAATCATGTTGTTGCCCCCTTCCATAACTTATAAAATGAATCAAAACTGGGTCTTCATCCTTTAAGCCCATCTTGAATGTTGGGCTCTTGCTAAACTAGTCCCATGTGGATTGCATCAATTCTTGGCCCTTGACCTCGTAACTGGCCCATATGGAACTTGCAAAGGATCTTTAAGACTTGGTCCATGTTGGTTCCTATCACTTAACCATTTTCAAAAGACTTGTAACAAAGACTTTAACATTTTCAAAAAACTTCTTTGACTTTCTAGTTCATGTTGATCTTAATCATAACTTGTCTTATCAAAACATATCTCAAGATTTTCATCAAGTCATCCTGAACTTATAAGCTCTTGTTCAGAGGGTGGACATAACACGGTTTCCCTTAGAACCGTGTGTTCCTGCTAGTTACTGCACTATTAACGGTCCATGCACCTTGATGAATATGTCATAAGCAAAGATTTAATATTAACTCGACCTTACTTCGTCGGGTTACACGCCTTATGCACCCACTAGTGTTAAGGGCTTCTTCGCTCCGGCATTCTTTGAAAAGAATCTATTCGAGACTCGTTGACAGTTCTTTGTCGACCCAGGGGTTACCACTCTATTCTTAAGCACTCCATAGTGGACAGAGGAGTTTCGCTAGGATATTTCTCCATCCTAGCACTTGGGGTCGTGATAAAATTTTTAAACTCTTTTCTTTGAAAACACTTCTTGGAAACATTTTTCTCCTAATACATGTGACATGATACTTAAGACATACGTACTTATACTTGACATGACATATGAAATACCGTGTATGACAAAACCAAGCATAATATGTTCAATTTATGGCATGATAACAAAGATCACATGGACTATCAAAACACTTACTTGGATCTATGAAAAAGTGCCTTGGCCGAAACATGTAAGTGCAGAAACATGAAGAATCATCACTTAAACATGCTTCAAACTTCAAACATATTACTTATAAATCAAAGCATAATGAAATAAAACAAAAAATCATGGTATTTGGGTAAGATCCGAAACTTCCAAGATATGGTATAATTGAATCATCAAGTACCACAAATTAACAACAATGTTTTCCTTAGAATTGAAACATGCTAAGGACATTCTTGCCATTTTCATCTTAAACTGAATCATAACATTCATGTCATACTCATATTCCAAGATCATATAAGTATATTCAAACAAGCAAACAAGAAATAGCAATCAAAACAAACATAACAACAAAAGGATTTACAAAAATATATACAAGTATTACTCAAGAGCAAGTTGAGTGTATACTTACAAACTTTTCTTTACTTACAAAGATTATGTCGAAAATCTTGAAGAGGAGGCTCAGTTTGCACTGTTCTAACGAACAACTCTGGGTTTTCACCATTGTAGTGTGTTAGGCTCTTGTTTGAATGTGGTGTAGCTAGAGTTTTGGGTGTGTACATGAATGGAGAGGAAAAGAAGAGAATAGGGTGAGAATTTCGTGTAAAGCCCCAAATCAGAAGATGGAGGGGTGTTTTTATACTAAAAATAGCCCAAACTCTCTTTCTTCTTGCTTCAGCTTTATTCCCAAGTGGATGGCCCTAGATTTTTTGCTATTACATGTTGTACAAGTGGTATATGGAGGGTCTACATGTTGGACAAGTGGCATAGTTGATGCATGTGGGACAAGTGGCGCACTAGTTGATACATGTGGAACAAGTGGTGCACTAGCTGATACAAGTGGGACAAGTGGCGCCTTTTCTGATGCATGTGGGACAAGTGGTGCCTTTTCTAAGCTTTAGCGAACACAAAAGTATTATTGGAAAGAATAATCTTGCCAAGTGGTGTGACTCCTTGGAAATTTGAAATCCTTTTCACTTTCTTAGGAAATCTAAGGATATCCTTGTATGGACACCATGTGTGATATGAACCCGCGGGAATGAAATCTCTTAAACCCACAATCAATTTGAAAACTCCCCAAAAAAGTCAAAATCAAGTCAGTGAATGGAGAACCTAGACCCGATGAGAACTCGTTTCAAGAACCTAGATTATATTAAAATCTAGACCCGTTGAAGAACCCGTCTCAAGAACCCAGATTACAAAGGAGGAACGCCACAAAGGTTGTGATTTACCTTTTGATAAGTTCAAGAGTTCAATCAAGAACAAGAGGAGAAAACTCAACTCACAAATAAAATTCAATAATGTCTTATCTGTCAAATGAGGCTACAAAGAGTTTTTAAACCCAAACCTAATCAAAACCCTAGCCAAAATAAAGCCCCTTTTACCCAAAATTACCCTTGATGAACAGTGCCAGCTACAGTACGCGCGGCTACAGTAACCCCTACAATAAATTGATGAAACCCTAATTCCTAAAAAGTAACTTTCCAAATAAGCCCTTGGCCAAAATACAAGGCCTTTCCAAAAACATAGTTCATAAGAAATAAGACATGTGAGCCAAGCATCTTCAAGCCCACTTATTCTAAACTAATAAAATAAATCATTTAACCAAACTGGAAGCCTCCAATAACAATAGGCCGTATCTCTAAGTCATGTCTTCCACAGCTTGAATCAAGTGGATCAAAACTGGTTCTTCTTCTTTCAGACCCATCTTGAGTGTTGGGCTCTTGCTGGCTTCATCCCAAGTTGATTGCACCAATCCTTGCATTGCTTCCTTGATCTTCTTGGCCCTTGATCTTGTAATTGGCCCATCTGGAACTTGCAAAGGATCTTTAAGTGTAGGCCCACCTTGGTTCCTATCATTCCCCCTCTCCTCAAAAGGATTCGACCTCGAATCTTCACCTACATCAAAAGGAGAAAGATCAGAAACATTGATAGTTGCAGAAACTTTATACTCACCTGGAAGATCCACTTTATATGCATTGTCATTAATTTTCTCAAGAATTTGGAAAGGTCCATCTCCTCGAGGATGCAACTTAGTCCTTCTATGGCTGGGAATCTTTCTTTGCGCATGTGAACCCAAACCCAATCTCCTGGTTCAAAGATGACACGCCTTCATCCTCTATTGGCTTGGGAAGCAACCCTTTCATTCTTTTGGGCAATTTGAAGCCGTACCCTCTCATGTAGTGACTTCACCAACTCCGCCTTCTTTTGTCCATCCAAACTACTCCTCCGGGATAGAGCATCAGCGACAATGTTCTCCTTACCTTGCTTGTAACGGATGACATAGGGAAAGGTCTCAATGTATTCCATCCATCTAGCATGCCTTTTATTCAACTTACCTTGACCCTTGAGATGTTGGGTTGATAGGGACCAAGGTGGGCCTACACTTAAAGATCCTTTGCAAGTTCCAGATGGGCCAATTACAAGATCAAGGGCCAAGAAGATCAAGGAAGCAATGCAAGGATTGGTGCAATCCACATGGGATGAAGCCAGCAAGAGCCCAACACTCAAGATGGGTCTGAAAGAAGAAGAACCAGTTTTGATCCACTTGATTCAAGCTGTGGAAGACATGACTTAGAGATACGGCCTATTGTTATTGGAGGCTTCCAGTTTGGTTAAATGATTTATTTTATTAGTTTAGAATAAGTGGGCTTGAAGATGCTTGGCTCACATGTCTTATTTCTCATGAACTATGTTTTTGGGAAGGCCTTGTATTTTGGCCAATGGCTTATTTGGAAAGTTACTTTTTAGGAATTAGGGTTTCATCAATTTATTGTAGGGGTTACTGTAGCCGGCACTGTTCATCAAGGGTAATTTTGGATAAAATGGGCTTTATTTTGGCTAGGGTTTTGATTAGGTTTGGGTTTAAAAACTCTTTGTAGCCTCATTTGACAGATTAGACAATATTGAATTTTATTTGTGAGTTGAGTTTTCTCCTCTTGTTCTTGATTGAACTTTTGAACTTATCAAAGGTAAATCACAACCTTTGTGGCGTTCCTCCTTTGTAATCTGGGTTCTTGAGACGGGTTCTTCAACGGGCCTAGATTTTAATATAATCTAGGTTCTTGAAACGAGTTCTCATTGGGTCTAGGTTCTCCATTCACTGACTTGATTTTGGCTTTCTTGGCGAGTTTTCAAATTGATTGTGGGTTCAAGGGATTTCATTCCCGCGGGTTCATTTCATGGGTTATGAACAAGAAGTTAGGATTTTGTTTCAATTTTTATATTAACTGACTAGTAGTCTCTCCAAGCTGTGATCTTCATTCTTGGTGGTGCTATTTATGCTTTGTTGAACAAAACATGCAATTTATATCGCATTTGTTTCTTGCCTGACATAGTCACAATGGCAAAGGTTCATTTTCAATAGTGATTCAAATCTTCAGTAGTGCTTAAAATTTAGGATGCCAGAAGTCATCCATTCGCTTCATTTCAAGTTGTTACACAATGCTTCATAATTTTATTGGTTTATCTTGACTGATCTTGTTATCTTGGTATCTGCAGAGTGCAGAGCATTGGAAATGGCATTCCCCTTGGGGTGGCACTTGCTGTGGGGTCATACCTAAAAGATTAATGCATATTGATTTTTATAAATTTATGTTTTAGTTTAATTATTTGTGATGTATTATTATTTCTTTTATTCTTTGTAAATTTATGTTTTAGTTAATTAGTTGTGATGTATTATTATTTTTTGTAAATTTATGTTTTGTATTGTGATGTAACAACAATATTATTTATTTTGCATTTATTTTTATTTTGTTTGTTAATTAATTTTTTTTAAAAAAATCTTTTATTAAAAGTGTTTAAATTATTTTTTAAAAAAAATTTGGACAATTTAAGCATATCAGACTTTTTTTTAAAGAAAACAAGTGAAAAATAGTCTAGATCCGTTTATAGCCTAGATCCGGATTAAATCCGGATATCCGATTACAATCCGGATATCCGGATTGAATCCGGTTATCAATCCGGGCGGATAACCACCCGGCTTTTAGCATCCGGATCCAGATCCGGTTATGGCCGGATATCCGGAACAGGATCCGGTTGAACACCCCTATTGCATGTCTCGACACTTCAAATGTCCGTCCGATCCCAAGCGGAATTTGGGGGCGTCACAGATAAAATGCTATGCACCTAAGTACACTAGCAATATACAATAACGATGCAGTGGAAAAATTAATAAAAGTCGGATAACTAAGCAACGCGATAAGTAATTGCAAAGCACATGGTACCATAAACTAATATCATAACCCAAAACATTGTCCCAAAACATAAACATGGGCCTTAAAGGCAAAATATCCTAAAAGCAAGAAGCATAATTTTAAAGTTCCCAAAATACGGGATTCCCACGAAAGAAACATAAGTCCACAAAAGATGGCCATAAATGTTGTTGCCTTCTCTCTCTTTTTTTTTCTTCTTTCCATAAATGTATTCTTCAAGAAGACTCGGGCTTCACGTGCTTCTCTAAAGCCTTGTCCTTATCTCGATTGTTACGCCGCTTGAACTCGACGATGAATTCAAATATACTTGTGATCTCTCGATCGATGGCCTCGAGTCGCTCCCAGAGGGAAGACTCGGGCCAATCCATGCCAATTTAGGCACAATCCTCTCAGGAGGAGGTGGTACCATTCTCTTTCTCTTGGTAGTAGAGGCTACCAAAAGGGAAGGCAGATAACTCATCCCTTGTGTTGGAAGTCATGCAACAACAATTTGAGCGGTTGACCTTGGTGTTGGGTTCCGTGAGAGATAGTATGGATAATCAAGAAGCAGTGATTAGAAATCTGCAAGGTGAGAGAGATAGGAGGCGACGTGAGCCTAGTATTGAGAATGGGTATGAAAATGGAGAGTATGGTGAGAATGAGGAAGGCCTAACATCTGAAGTTGAATTGGATAGACATAGAGGAGTTAGGCGTGGAAGAAGACTTAGGGCAAACCCAGGGGGTCGAGATAGAGTAGATAAGAACCATGGGAGCATCAAAATGAAAATACCATCATTCCAAGGTAGAACTGACCCTGAAGTTTATTTAGAGTGGGAGAAAATGATAGAGTTGGTGTTTGATTGTCATAATTACTCTGAGGAGAAGAAGGTGAAGTTGGCTGTAATTGAGTTCACTGATTATGCTACTATTTGGTGGGATCAATTAGTGACCAATAGGAGGAGGAATCTTGGGAGGCCTGTAGAAACATGGAGAGAGTTGAAAGCTATAATGAGGCGGAGATTTGTACCTAGCCACTACTATAGAGACCTCTACCAAAAACTACAAAATCTTACACAAGGGTCTAGGAGTGTAGAGGATTACCATAAGGAGATGGAGGTGGCTATGATTCGGGCTAATGTAGTGGAGGATCAGGAGGCCACGATGACAAGATTTTTGAGTGGGTTGAATAGGGAGATAGCCAATGTAGTTGAGTTGCAACATTATGTGGAGGTAGAGGATATGGTGCACATGGCTATGCAGGTGGAGAGGCGGCTAAAAGGAAAGGGTACATCAAGGTATACTTCGGTTTCTAGTACTCCTTGGAAACCAAAGTGGGACAAAAATGATCAAGTTGTAACAAATGGGAAGACCGAACCACCTAAGGGAAATGATTTGGGTGAGGCTGAAACCTCAAGAAAAATAGAGAATGAGTTGAAAAACAATTGTGAGGCTGAGAGTTCAAAAAAAGAGGAGAGTGAAAGAAAAACAGAGAGTGAAAAGAACAAAGAGATTGAGAGGAAAAAAGAGAATGAGGCCGAAACATCAAAAGAAAGAGAGAGAGAAAAAGAAAATATAGAGGTGGTTAAGAGTCAAGAAAAAATAGTGGAGCCACAAGAGGAAAAAGAAAGAGAGGTTGCAGAGAAAAACAGAAAGACAAAAGTGAGTTTTTATGCTAAGGCAAGCTTTTATACTAATGAATTTAACGACTCTTTGTCTAGTGTTTTTGTTTTTTTGTTGCAGGGATTTAAGGTCCTAGCGGTGTGTTTAGTGGATTGCCACCTATTAGGGATATAGAGTACTACATTGATTTTGTGCCAGGTGCGACAATTCCTAACCAACCTTTATTTGAAGAACATGAGTCCTTGATATACTTGAAGGGACAAGGTAAGTTGTTGACTAGAATGCATGCTAAGTGGGAGGACTGTATTGAGACTTTTTTTCATGTATTCAAATACATACAAGGTATGAAAAATTTTGTTGTTGACGCTTTAGCAAGAAGGTATGTCCTTGTCTTCATTTTAGATTCATAATTGTTGAGACTTGAATATGATAAGTAATGATGATGACTTTGCTAGTGTGTATGGAACATGTGAGAAAGCAACATTTGGTAAGTTCTATAAACTAGATTGGTACTTGTTTAGAGAGAATAGATTTTGTGTGCCTACTAGTTTTATGTGTAAGTTGCTTGTGTGTGATGGATATGGTGGTTTGTTGGGTAACCTTGTTATAAGGAAGACTTTTGTTGTGTTGCATGAATGTTTGTGGGAATATCATTTGGCATTCAAAGACGTGTTACACGAACGTTTGTGGAAGTATCATTTGTCATTCAATGATGTATTGCACGAACGTTTGTGGGAGTATCATTTGCCATACATTGACGTGTTGCATGAATGTTTGCGGGAGTATCATTTGTATTTCATTGAGTTTGCATATAATTGGAGTGATCATTCTGGTGAAAATAAGATTTCAGACTTGTTGCATGAACGTTTATGGGAGTATCATTTGCCATTCAGTGACTTGTTGCATGAACGTTTGCGGGAGTATCATTTGCCATTCATTGAGTTTGCATATTGGAGTGGTCATTTTGGTTTGAGGAAGACTTTAGATGTGCTTCATGAACATTTGTGGGAGTATTGTTTGCCATTCATTGAGTTTACATATGATTGGAGTGTTCATGCTACTACTTATAATAATCATAACTTGTATAATAATCATAACTTATAATAATCATAACTACGGTTGAGTGGCGGTTTTCGCGGCGGATATAATGAGCGAAATCGTTGCTCTCGATGAATGCTAGTTCGAATTGGAGTGATTTGTTTCATTGTATTTGAACTGGGTCTATAATGACCGTGGCATCTCGTTCGAACTAGATAAATATTCGTTCGAACGGTTATTATACTAATATATTTTTAAATATATTACTAATACTAATATATAATAATACTAATATTACAAAGTATAAAAGTATAAAAATAAAACTAATAATAGTATTATAATACTTTTATTTAATATATTTAGTATATTATTTGTAAATACATATTAAGTACTTGGTATAATTACAATGGCTTAATTATATAGCTACTATATATAAGTTATGATAACTATACTCATATAGTTTATATAATGTTATAACACTGACTATAGTTACTAGTTATATATCTACAATAGCTATTATAAGTTATGATAACTATACAAGTTAACATAATTAATATATTATATAGTTACTATATTAGTATAGCTATTATAAGTTATGATTATTATACAAGTTATGATGGGAACCAAGGTGGGCCTAGTCTTAAAGATATGTTGCAAGTTCCAGATGGGCCAAATACAAGTTCAAGGGCTTAAACGATGAAGATTATGCTTTGATTTATTTCATAAGCTATGGAAAGGGCAACAACATGACTTATAGGCTTTGGACACTTGAAGGCTTTCAACTTATTTAATTAATTTCAAGGACCTATTTTATTTACTTAGAATAATTAGGTTTGTGCCTATGTAAGGGCATGTTGGGAAACTTATTATTTTATTGAACTAGGGTTAGGGTTACTGTAGCCGAGTTACTGTAGCGCCGTACTGTAGCCGCGGCACTGTTCACTCAGGGGTATTTTTGGAAGATGGTGTTTTATTTTATCTAGGGTTTCATTAGGTTTTGCTTTAAATACTCTATGTAGCCTCATTCTAATCAGTTTATGAAGTTTATGAAATTTGATGAATTTATTCATTGTGAGTTGAGTTTATCTCCTCTTGTTCTTAATTGAACTTTTGAACTTATCAAAGGTAAATCACAACCTTTGTGGCGTTCCTCCTTTGTAATCTAGGTTCTTGAGACGGGTTCTTCAACGGGTCTAGATTTTAATATAATCTAGGTTCTTGAAACGAGTTCTCATCAGGTCTAGGTTCTCCATCCATTGACTTGATTTTGGTTTTCTTGGGGAGTCTTCAAATTGATTGTGGGTTCAAGGGAATTCATTTCCCGCAGGTTCATATCATTTGTTATTCAGAGCAAGGTTTCCAATCAGGTCTGATTCTATCTTTTATTTCTTGCATATTTAATTCTAGGGCATCATTGTTCTAGGGTTGCCAAACAAAAAAAAAAAGAAACAAAAAGTAGGCTGCCGAAATTCTTAGGGTTTTGGTTTGGCTGAAATTTGCATCACCTAGGGTTTCAAAATTCTAGGGTTTCCTGCATCTCTAAGTTTGTCAATTGCTTGGAGTATGGTTCCATTGATTCTCTTTTACTTCATTGTCCATGCTTGTGTGTTTGAATTCAATTGTTTGATTTTCACAATTGAATATTGTTGTTTGTGGTTGGAATTAGAGAAAAGAAAAAGAAAGGAAAGGAAAGGAAAGGAAAAGAAAAGAAAAGAAAAGAAAGGAAAAGAAAAGAAAAGAAAATTCGAAAAAAAAAAAAACAGAGAAGAAGAAGAAGAAAAGAGAAGGTAGGATATTCAAAGTTGCTACATAGTTACAACAAAGAGAAACAAAGTATTTGTTGATTGAGTTATTATCATCATAGGAGCTGAATACAACTTTCTAGTTGGTGTCTTGTTTTATAATTACTCTTTCCCTCGTATAAATTCATTGAGTCTCGTGTCATTTTATTCATTCCTTGTTTCTTTGATCTATATTACTGGTTGGAATAATACAAGGTTGTATTATCTTGATTTAGTTCAACTAGTTCTGAAAGAATTTGAGTGAGAAAACTTTTGAGGTAAAAGGCAAGAGAGTGTGAGACTATTATCGTCAAAAAGCCAATTAAGAGTGAAACACGAGTGGAGTGCCATTATTCGAGTGTAAACACGTAAGGGAGTTTGTAAGGTTTTCCACTAACATTCTTTTGGGCAGCACATTACAATGTCTCATAGGAGTGACTCATCACCAAAAGGGAAGGCAGATAACTCTTCCATTGTGTTGCAAGTCATGCAACAACAATTTGAGCGGTTGAACTTGGTGTTGGGTTCCGTGAGGTATGGATAATCAAGAAGCAGTGATTAGAAATTTGCAAGGTGAGAGAGATAGGAGGCGACGTGAGCCTAGTATTGAGAATGGGTATGAAAATGGATAGTATGGTGAGAATGAGGAAGGCCTAACATCTGAAGTTGGATTGGATAGACATAGAGGAGTTAGGCGTGGAAGAAGACTTAGGGCAAACCCAGGGGGTCGAGATAGAGTAGATAAGAAACCTTGGGAGCATCAAAATGAAAATACCATCATTTCAAGGTAGAACTGACCCTGAAGTTTATTTAGAGTGGGAGAAAAGAATAGAGTTGGTGTTTGATTGTCATAATTACTCTGAGGAGAAGAAGGTGAAGTTGGCTGTAATTGAGTTCACTGATTATGCTACTATTTGGTGGGATCAATTAGTGACCAATAGGAGGAATCTTGGGAGGCCTGTAGAAACATGGAGAGAGTTGAAAGCTATCATGAGGCGGAGATTTGTACCTAGCCACTACTATAGAGACCTCTACCAAAAACTACAAAATCTTACACAAGGGTCTAGGAGTGTAGAGGATTACCATAAGGAGATGGAGGTGGCTATGATTCGGGCTAATGTAGTGGAGGATCAGGAGGCCACGATGACAAGATTTTTGAGTGGGTTGAATAGGGAGATAGCCAATGTAGTTGAGTTGCAACATTATGTGGAGGTAGAGGATATGGTGCACATGGCTATGCAGGTGGAGAGGTGGCTAAAAGGAAAGGGTACATCAAGGTATACTTCGGTTTCTAGTACTCCTTGGAAACCAAAGTGGGACAAAAATGATCAAGTTGTAACAAATGGGAAGACCGAACCACCTAAGGGAAATGATTTGGGTGAGGCTGAAATCTCAAGAAAAAGAGAGAATGAGTTGAAAAACAATTGTGAGGCTGAGAGTTCAAAAAAAGAGGAGAGTGAAAGAAAAACAGAGAGTGAAAAGAACAAAGAGATTGAGAGGAAAAAAGAGAGTGAGGCCGAAACATCAAACGAAAGAGAGAGAGAAAAAGAAAATATAGAGGTGATTAAGAGTCAAGAAAAAATAGTGGAGCCACAAGAGGAAAAAGAAAGAGAGGTTGCAGAGAAAAACAGAAAGACAAAAGTGAGTTTTTATGCTAAGGCAAGCTTTTATACTAATGAATTTAATTGACTCTCTTGCAGTAACCCTAACCCTAGTTCAATAAACTAATAACTTTCCCAACATGCCCTTACATAGGCATAAACCCAATTATTCTAAGCAAATAAAATAGGTCCTTGAAATTAATTAAATAAGTTGAAAGCCTTCAAGTGTCCAAAGCCTATAAGTCATGTTGTTGCCCTATCCATAGCTTATGAAATGAATCAAAGCATAATCTTCATCGTTTAAGCCCTTTAACTTGTATTTGGCCCATCTGGAACTTGCAACATATCTTTAAGACTACGCCCACCTTGGTTCCCATCATATTATGAGGCCTTAAGGGGGGTGCCTAATCAAGGGCATGTTGGGAAAGTTATAATTTTGTTGAACTAGAGTTTCAAAAGTTATTGTAGCCGCATTACTGTACAGTGACATTATTCATCCAGGGGCATTTTGGGTAAAATGGGCCTTGTTTTGGCCTATGGTTGATTGGGGTTTAGGTATTTAAATACCTTGTAGCCGACCAACACAAGCTCTTTAGACAATATTAAATTTTCATTATGAGTTGAGTTTACTCTTCTTGTTTTTTATTGAACTTTTTAACTTATCAAAGGTAAATCATAACCTTTGTGGCGTTCCTCGTAATCTGGGTTCTTGAGGCAGGTTATTCAACAGGTCTAAATTTTAATATAATCTAGGTTTTTGGAACGAGTTCTCAACAGGTCTAGATTCTCCATCCATTGACTTGATTTTTGGCTTTCTTGAGTGAGTTTTCAAATTGATTATGAGGGTTCAAGGGATTTCTTGGGTAAGTTTTCAAATTGATTGTGGGGGTTCAAGGGATTCCATTCCCACATGTTCATATCAGACCTACTAAACTTGTCTATATCTTCAATTATCTCAGTGATTGCTCTATCAATTGATTCAAGATACTCCAAAATCGAGGTCGGACAAGCCTATAATCATCTTAGGCACGATCCTCTCTGGAGGAAGTATTGTCCTCTTGCATTTTGTCATTTGCGTTGGCTAAACCTGTCACAGCTTCTATCATTCTGAGTGAGGACAAAGGAAGTATTCCCCCATTTTTGTATTTGGGGTCGTGATTAAAACTTTACTTTATTTAAAAAAAAAACTCTTTTCCTTTCAAAAAGGGTTTTCACAATCCCAATGCATGTGACATGATAATGGACCTTAGAACTTTCATAAGTGATATGAACCCGCAGGAACGAGATTCCCTTGAACCCACAGTCAATTTGAAAACTCCCCAAGAAAGCCAAAATCAAGTCAATGGATGGAGAACCTAGACCCGATGAGAACTCTTTTCAAGAACCTAGATTATATTAAAATCTAGACCCGTTGAAGAACACGTCTCAAGAACCTAGATTACAAAGGAGGAACGCCACAAAGGTTGTGATTTACCTTTCATAAGTTCAAAACTTCAATTAAGAACAAGAGGAGTAAAACTCAACTCACAATGAATAAATTCATCAAATTTCATAAACTTCTTAAACTGATTAGAATGAGGCTACATAGAGTATTTAAACCAAAACCTAATGAAAACCCTAGATAAAATAAAACTCCATCTTCCAAAAATACCCCTGAGTGAACAGTGCCGCGGCTACAGTACGCGCGCTACAGTAACTCGGCTACTGTAACCCTAACCCTAGTTCAATAAAATAATAACTTTCCCAACAAGCCCTTACATAGGCATAAACCCAATTATTCTAAGCAAATAAAATAGGTCCTTGAAATTAATTAAATAAGTTGAAAGCCTTCAAGTGTCCAAAGCCTATAAGTCATGTTGTTGCCCTTTCCATAGCTTATGAAATGAATCAAAGCATAATCTTCATCGTTTAAGCCCCTGAACTTGTATTTGGCCCATCTGGAACTTGCAACATATCTTTAAGACTAGGCCCACCTTGGTTCCCATCATTCCCCCTCTCCTCAAAAGGATTTGACCTCGAATCTCCACCTGGATCAAAGGGAAAAATGTTAGTAACATTATCATTGATTTCATATGCATTGTCATTAATTTGTTCAAGAATTTGAGAACATCCATCAAAGCTACTCCTGTTGTCAACAGATAAAGACATTAAATCTAAAGGAGTAAATAGATTAAGTCTACAAACAATTTCAAAAGGAGAATATAAAGTGGTAGTATGCATGGTCCTGTTATATGCAAACTCTATAAATCCATCCATGACCAAAAAAATAGAATTTCTACTCCTTTATTTCCTAGGCAGCCCCAAAACAAAGTCCATAGATATGTCTACACATGACTCACTAGGAATAGGTAAGGGCGTATGCAACCCATGTGGCAAAAGTATAAATTTGGCCATTCTGCATGTAATGCACCTGCCACAAATACAATTGACATCTCTCTTCATCTTAGACCAACATAAATGTTCATGCAAAATGTCTAATATTTTCTTGACACCAGAATGACTACTCCAAATATATGCAAACTCAATGAAGGGCAAATGATAGTCCCACAAATGTTCATGCAACAGGTCAATGTATGGCAAATGATACTCCTACAAACGTTCCTGAAACATGTTAATGAATGACAAATGATACTTCCACAAACATTCAAGCAGCACATCAATGAATGACAATTGATACTTCCACAAACGTTCATGCAACACGTCATTGAAAGGCAAATGATACTTCCACAAAAATTCATGCAACACATCAATGAATGACAATTGATACTTCCACAAACGTTCATGCAACACGTCATTGAAAGGAAAATGATATTCCCACAAACGTTCATGCAACACAACAAGTCTTTCTTACACCATGGTTACCCAACAAACCACCATGTCCGTCACACACAAGCAACTTACGCATAAAACTAGTAGGTACACAAAATCTATTCTTTCTATACAAGTACCAATCTAGTTTATAGAACTTACCAAACGATGCTTTCTCACATGTTCCATACACACTAGCAAAGTCATAATCATTAGCATGCAATTTCTTATCATATTCAAGTTTCAACAATTTTGCACCTAAAATGAAGATAAGTACATACCTTCTTGCTAAAGCATCAACCACAAAAGTTTCCATACCTTGTGTGTATTTGAATACATGAGGAAAAGTCTCAATACAATCCTCCCGCTTAGCACGCATTATAGTCAACAACTTACATTTTCCCTTTAAGTGTGTCAATGACTCATGTTCTTCCAATAAAGGTCGGTTAGGAATTGTTGCACTTGGCACAAAATCAATGTAGTGCTCTATCTTCCTAATGGGTGGCAATCCACTAAATACACCACTTGGAAACACGACCTCATATCCCTGCAACAAAGAGACAACAATACTAGGCAAACATACGTCAAGTTCGTTAGGATTAAGTGCCTTAGCATAAAAACTCACTTTTCTCTTTGTTTTTCTCTCACTTTCTTCACTCTCTTTTCTTTCCACTCTCTTTTTCTTTTTCACTCTCTTTTTTTCTTTCACACTCTTTTTTCTTTTCACTCTCTTTTTTTCTGTCACTCTCTTTTTCTTCATCTTTTTTTGTACTCCCGACCTCACAATTATTTTTCAACTCATTCTCTCTTGTGCTTGAGGTCTTATTCTCACCCTCTTCTTTTTTCTCTCTCATTTTTCTCTCTTTCTCCATTTCGGTCTCACTATTTCTTTTCTTCTCAATCTCATCTTCACTCTTGCTTTTCAGCTCAATCTCACTTTCACTCTCACCTTCACTCTTGCTTTTCAGCTCATTCACACTTTCACTCTTGCTTGTTTGCTCAATCTCCTTTTCACTTTTTCTTTTTTGATCAC
The DNA here is from genome assembly GCA_961763995.1 of Juglans cinerea. Classification (NCBI taxonomy): domain Eukaryota; kingdom Viridiplantae; phylum Streptophyta; class Magnoliopsida; order Fagales; family Juglandaceae; genus Juglans; species Juglans cinerea. The sequence continues at coordinate 12,067,566 of CAUIVZ010000008.1, read as the reverse complement.
TCTCATTTTCACTCTTTCTTTTTTGAGCAACCTCACTTTTCAATTTCAATTGGTCCCCATGGACATGTGTTAGAGTTAAAGGAGCAAGTTTGATTGTTTTTCCATCCTTTTCAAAACTGTACATGTTCCTTAACCCATCATGGATCACATTCTTATCATACTGCCATGACTTCCCTAACAAAATATGACCAGCATGCATAGGCACAACATCACAAAGGACCATATCCTGATATTTCCCAATTGAAAAAAGAAATTAGCACTTGCTTATTTACCCTAACCTCCCCACAATCACTCAACCACTGCAACATGTATGGTCTAGGGTGTTTCAAGGCACGTAAATTCAATTTCTCAACTAAAGTAGTGCTTACCAAATTAATACAATTCCTCAAATCAATGACCATACTACATACCTTGTTGTTGATGTGGTATCTAGTATGAAAAACGTTCTCACTCTGCTGCTCTGTATCATTCATCTTAATTTGTGTATTGAGTGCACGCCTAGTAACAAGAGACTCACCATACTTTTCTTTCTCATACCCCCATTCTCAATACTAGGCTCATGTCGCCTCCTACATCTCTCACCTTGCAGATTTCTAATCACTTATTCTTGATTATTCATCCTATCCCTCACTTCACCCAACACCAAGTTCAACTGCTCAAACTGTTGTTGCATGGCTTGCAACACAAAAGATGAGTTATCTGTCACACCGTTTGGTGATGAGTCATTTCTATGAGACATCATAATATGTTGCACAAAAAGAATGTTAGTGAAAAACCTCACACACTCCCTTACGTGTTTACACTCAAATAATGGCACTCCACTCGTGTTTCACTCTTAATGGCTTTTTCCCGATAATAGTCTCACACTCTCTTGCCTTTTACCTCAAAAGTTTTCTCACTCAAGTTCTTTCAGAACTAGTTGAACTAAATCAAGATAATACAACCTTGTATTATTCCAACCAGTAATATAGAACAAAGAAACAAGGAATGAATAAAATGACACGAGACTCAAGGAATTTATACTAGGGAAAGAGTAATTATAAAAGAAGACACCAACTAGCAAGTTGTATTCAGCTCCTATGATGAAAATAACTCAATCAACAAATACTTTCTTTCTTTTTGTTGTAACTATGTAGCAACTTTGAATATCCTACCTTCTCTTTTCTTCTTCTTCTTCTTTCTGTTTTTTTTTTTTTTTTCAAATTTTCTTTCCTTTTCTTTTCCTTTCTTTTCCTTTCTTTTCCTTTCTTTTCTTTTCTTTTCCTTTCTTTTTCTTTTCTCTAATTCAACCACAAACAGCAATATTCAATTGTGAAAACCAAACAATTAAATTCAAACACACAAGCATGGACAATGAAGTAAAAGAGAATCAATGGAAGCACACTCCAAGCAATTAACAAACTTAGAGATGCAGGAAACCCTAGAATTTTGAAACCCTAGGTGATGCAAATTTCAGCCAAACCCAAAACCCTAAGAATTTCGGCAGCCTACTTTTTGTTTCTTTTTTTTTTGTTTGGCAACCCTAGAACAATGATGCCCTAGAATTAAATATGCAAGAAATAAAAAATAGAATCAGACCTGATTGGAAACCTTGCTCTGATACCAAATGATATGAACCCGCGGGAACGAGATTCCCTTGAACCAACAGTCAATTTGAAAACTCCCGAAGAAAGCCAAAATCACGTCAATGGATGGAGAACCTAGACCCGATGAGAACTCGTTTCAAGAACCTAGATTATATTAAAATCTAGACCCGTTGAAGAACACGTCTCAAGAACCTAGATTACAAAGGAGGAACGCCACAAAGGTTGTGATTTACCTTTGATAAGTTCAAAACTTCAATGAAGAACAAGAGGAGTAAAACTCAACTCACAATGAATAAATTCATCAAATTTCATAAACTTCATAAACTGATTAGAATGAGGCTACATAGAGTATTTAAAGCAAAACCTAATGAAAACCCTAGATAAAATAAAACCCCATCTTCCAAAAATACCCTTGAGTGAACAGTGCCGTGGCTACAGTACAGCGCTACAGTAACTCGGCTACAGTAACCCTAACCCTAGTTCAATAAAATAATAACTTTCCCAACATGCCCTACATAGACATAATCCCAATTATTCTAAGCAAATAAAATAGGTCCTTGAAATTAATTAAATAAGTTGAAAGCCTTCAAGTGTCCAAAGCCTATAAGTCATGTTGTTGCCCTTTCCATAGCTTATGAAATGAATCAAAGCATAATCTTCATCGTTTAAGCCCTTTAACTTGTATATGGCCCATCTGGAACTTGCAATATATCTTTAAGACTAGGCCCACCTTGGTTCCCATCAATAAGACACATGAAATGCCACAATGCTTCATCATAACCATGAATGTCGAAATGTTCATCATAAAATAAAGTATCCATACATGCAATGCATATTCCATTACAACTGGAAAATATTAGGCATACGAACATGTTCCCTTATAACAATTCAAGGCATACAAACCAATTAAAGGCATACATTTCAATCATCATCATGTAAGGGCCGAAACACATAGGACCCTAACGTAACGAAACATCATTCGTAACACCTCAGTCTTAAAACTCGAATGATCATGCTTCATTCAAGGGGTTAGCCGAAATCTCTTATCTTAGTAGACATGCATTTCAATCAATTATCATGAGCTTGGAATCTTCTAATGTATTGAACATAAATTAATAAAGAATTTATCATAAGTGGCCAAAACCTTTCCTTGTGGTTATGGACAATATGTTCTTGAGTTTAGTCCCATACTAAAACATTTGAGTGACAGCCATTCATGCATAGACAAACATAGTAGAAATTGAATCCTAACATGGCATTCTTACTCCCTTTTTCGTATCATACGCATCACCCTTAAACCATTTCCATCATGCTTTAAAATAATCATAACAAAGAAGTTAATAACACATGGAAGAACATCAAGTTCCAAACAATCATACAAAAACTGAATAAACCAACAAGTTCACAAACCATATGCATGCATAAAATATCCAAGTACAAGTTAGAGGTATTCTTACAAAAATCCGAAATGTATTTTTAATAATAGCAAGATGAAAAATCATCTACAGTACTAGTTAGGAATACACTAGGTTGATCCATATACTAACCAAGTGTTCATGTGTAGTATTTCTTACACCTTTTTCTTTCCAAGAAATACCAAGTTTTCTAACCCTTCCCTCTTTAAAATCCGAAACTTGCCATCAATATAAACCCTAGGTACTACTTACTAGTGTCGTGACCCACTTTCCTCAAACATGAACTTTTTTCTTCAAGCTCAAGTGTGCATGTGTGAGAGCATAAGTTCTAGATGAACTTGACACAAAACCGAGACCTCTCTTCCTTGAAGTCATGCGTGTGTATCTAGGTAACAAAAGAGAAGTTGGTTTTATATCTTCTAAGTCTTCTTCTTGCAAGTGTCCCTTCACTTTGCTTACTCTCAATGGGTTGTTTGGATGGTGAGAAAGTGATGGTACTTAGAAGAAAAGGGGGTGGCCAAAACTTATAAGAGCAAAACACAAAGATGGCCAAAAGGGTCCTAGGGTTTTTGGCTCTTCCCATTTTTATAAATATTCAAGGGCTTTCTTAAATGAAGCAAGCTCATGCATGATTGTCAATTGGCATGTTGTCCTACTACCTTCTTCCTCTAGCTCATCTTTAGCTCAAGTTGGAAACCCTAAAATATCTTCTAGCATGTGGTGTCCTCCTTTCCCTAACTGAACCTCACTTCCTCTTTTGCCCTCGCTTTTCTTGTCTTGATTCAGTGTATCTTATAGCCAAAGGGTCTTTTACTAAACTCAAATTTCCCTCCATCTCTTACAATGGTGCATGTGTGCCAAGTGGCATGTGGAGTGTGTGTGCGTTGCATGGGCTGCCGAAACCCTACTCTTCCCTCAGAAGATTTGACTTTCACCACACTTTTGGACAAAGAAGTGATTGGTCCTTTTTGGCACAAAGACCCTTGTCCTACACAAAACATCCTTCTAGAAGCCTTGGGCGTGTAGCCTCCCTCCAAGCTTGATCTTGCTCCTTCCCAAGAAAACCATTTTACCTACCTTCATGCATGGAAGACACTTGGCAAAAAGCAACCTTTTTGCTCCCCCATTGTTGTCATCCATGACCTTTAGCCTTTCTTAGTTTCACTTTCACATATTCCTAATCATTTCCTTCCTGGCTCTTTCCCCATAGTGACATGTGTCAAAGGCTTCCTTCCACAAGCAAAGATCTTCACGCATGCGTGACACATTGCAAAAAGGTGCTAGATTTTCCTATGATAGGTGTGTAAGCCAAAACCTAGCTCCTTCTCACCTCTTTTCCCTTATTTCCATCTAGATTTATCAAGCCTTATACATAACCTCATTGGACGTCAAACACCATGCATAAAACTTAAGTTGGGCATGAGCCCTAATGATATGAACCCGCGGGAATGAAATCCCTTGAACCCACAGTCAATTTGAAAACTCCCCAAGAAAGCCAAAATCAAGTCAATAGATGGAGAACCTAGACCCGATGAGAACTCGTTTCAAGAACCTAGATTATATTAAAATCTAGACCCGTTGAAGAACCCGTCTCAAGAACCCAGATTACAAAGGAGGAACGCCACAAAGGTTGTGATTTACCTTTGATAAGTTCAAAAGTTCAATTAAGAACAAGAGGAGTAAAACTCAACTCACAATGAATAAATTCATTAAATTTCATAAACTTCATAAACTGATTAGAATGAGGCTACATAGAGTATTTAAAGAAAAACCTATTGAAAACCCTAGATAAAATAAAACCCCATCTTCCAAAAATACCCCTGAGTGAACAGTGCCGCGGCTACAGTACGGCGCTACAGTAACTCAGCTACAGTAACCCTAACCCTAGTTCAATAAAATAATAACTTTCCCAACATGCCCTTACATAGGCATAAACCCAATTATTCTAAGCAAATAAAATAGGTCCTTGAAATTAATTAAATAAGTTGAAACCCTTCAAGAGTTCAAAGCCTTTAAGTCTTGTCGTTGCCCTCTTCCGTAGCTAATCTAATGAATTAAAACTGGATCTTCATCCTTCAAGCCCCATCTTGAATGTTGGGCTTTTGCTAAACTTGTCCCAGGTGGATTGCATCAATTCTTGCATTATCTCCTTGATCTTCTTGGCCCATCTGGAAGTTGCAAATGATCTTTAAGACTAGGCCCATCTTGGTTCCCATCATTCCCCCTCTCCTCAAAAGGATTCGACCTCGAATCTCCACCTGGATCAAAGGGAAAGTGGTTAGTAACATTGAAAATAGTAGAAACAGGATACTTACCTGGAAGATCCATTAGATATGCATTTTCATTAATTTGTTCAAGAATTTGGAATAGTCCATCCAAGCTACTCCTATAATCAACTGGTAAAGACTTTAAATCTAAAGGAGGAAATGGATTAAGTCTATAAACAATTTCAATTGGTGAAAATTTAGTAGTAGCATGAACACTCCAATTATACGTAAACTCAATGAATGGCAAACAATACTCCCACAAATGTTCATGCAACAAGTCAATGAATGGCAAATGATACTCCCACAAACGTTCAGGCAACAAGTCAATGAATAGCAAATGATACTCCCACAAACGTTTATGCAACACGTCTGAAATCTTATTTTCACCAAAATGACCACTCCAATTATATGCAAACTCAATGAAATGCAAATGATACTCCCGCAAATGTTCATGCAACACGTCAATGTATGGCAAATGATACTCCCACCAACGTTCGTGTAACACGTCTTTGAATGGCAAATGATATTCCCACAAACATTCATGCAACACAACAAAAGTCTTCCTTACACCAAGGTTACCCAACAAACCACCATGTCCATCACACACAAGCAACTTCAGCATAAAACTAGTAGGCACACAAAATCTATTCTTTCTAAACAAGTACCAATCTACTTTATAGAACTTACCAAAAGATGCTTTCTCACATGTTCCATACATACTAGCAAAGTCATCATCATTAGCATGCAATTCCTTATCATATTCAAGTCTCAACAATTTTGCATCTAAAATGAAGACAAGGACATACCTTCTTGCTAAAGCATCAACCACAAAATTTTTCATACCTTGTGTGTATTTGAATATATGAGGAAAAGTCTCAATACAATCCTCCCGCTTAGCATGCATTTTAGTCAACAACTTACCTTGTCCCTTTAAGTGTGTCAATGACTCATGTTCTTCCAAGAAAGGTCGGTTAGGAATTGTTGCACCTGGCACAAAATCAATGTAATGCTCTATCTCCCTAATGGGTGGCAATCCTCTAAATACACCACTTGGAAACATGACCTTAAATCCCTGCAACAAATAAACAAAAACACTAGACAAAGAGTCGTTAAATTCATTAGTATAAAAGCTTGCCTTAGCATAAAAACTCACTTTTGTCTTTCTGTTTTTCTCTGCAACCTCTCTTTCTTTTTCCTCTTGTGGCTCCACTATTTTTTCTTGACTCTTAACCACCTCTATATTTTCTTTTTCTCTCTCTCTTTCTTTTGATGTTTCGGCCTCATTCTCTTTTTTCCTCTCAATCTCTTTGTTCTTTTCACTCTCTGTTTTTCTTTCACTCTCCTCTTTTTTTGAACTCTCATCCTCACAATTATTTTTCAACTCATTCTCTCTTTTTCTTGAGGTTCCAGCCTCACCCAAATCATTTCCCTTAGGTGGTTCGGTCTTCCCCTTTGTTACAACTTGATAATTTTTGTCCCACTTTGTTTTCCAAGGAGTACTAGAAATCGAAGTATACCTTGATGTACCCTTTCCTTTTAGCCGCCTCTCCACCTTCATAGCCATGTGCACCATATCCTCTACCTCCACATAATGTTGCAACTCAACTACATTGGCTATCTCCCTATTCAACCCACTCAAAAATCTTGTCATCGTGGCCTCCTGATCCTCCACTACATTAGCCCGAATCATAGCCACCTCCATCTCTTTATGGTAATCCTCTACACTCCTAGACCCTTGTGTAAGATTTTGTAGTTTTTGGTAGAGATATCTATAGTAGTGGCTAGGTACAAATCTCCGCCTCATGATAGCTTTCAACTCTCTCCATGTTTCTACAGGCCTCTCAAAATTCCTCCTCCTATTGGATACTAATTGATCCCACCAAATAATCGCATAATCAGTGAACTCAATTACAGCCAACTTCACCTTCTTCTCCTCAGAGTAATTATGACAATCAAACACCAACTCTATTCTTTTCTCCCACTCTAAATAAACTTTAGGGTCAGTTCTACCTTGGAATGATGGTATTTTCATTTTGATGCTTCCAAGATTCTTATCTACTCTATCTCGACCCCCTGAGTTTGCCGTAAAGCTTCTTCCATGCCTAACTCCTCTTTGTCCACCCAATCCAACTTCAAATGTGAAGCCTTCCTCATCCTCACCAAACTCTCCATTCTTATACACATTCTCAATTCTAGGCTCACGTCGCCTCCTATCTCGCGCACATTGTAGATTTCTAATCATTGCTTCTTGATTATCCATACTATCCCTCACTTCACCCAACACCAAGTTCAACCGCTCAAACTGTTGTTGCATGGCTTGCAACACAAAGGATGAGTTATCTGCCACACCTTTTGGTGATGAGTCACTTCTGTGAGACATTATAATATGCTGCACAAAAAGAATGTTAGTGGAAAACCTCACACACTCCCTTACGTGTTTACACTCGAATAATGGCACTCTACTCGTGTTTCACTCTTAGTGGCTTTTTCCCGATAATAGTCTCACACACTCCTGCCTTTTACCTCAAGAGTTTTCCCACTCAAGTTCTTTAAGAACTAATTGAACACAATCAATAGAAAGCAACCTTGTTTTATCCCAACTAGTAATTAGATCCAGGAAATAAGAACAATAGAAACATCGAAGGAATAAAAATGACACGAGAATCAAGGAAGTTATACAGATGAAAGAGTAACAATAAGACAAGATACCAACTTTAGTGATGTATGCAGCAGCCCCTTTGATGATAAGGTTCAATCAACAAATTTCTTTCTTTCTCATTTTTGTAACTATGTAGCAACCTTTGAATATGCTACCTTTTCTTTTCTTCTTCTTCTTCTCTCTTTTTTTTCGAATTTTCTTTTCTTTTCTTTTCCTTTCTTTTCTTTTCTTTTCTTTTCTTTTCTTTTCTTTTCCTTTCTCTAATTCAATCACAAATAGCAATATTCAATTGTGAAAATCAAGCAATTGAATTTAAGCACGACAATGAAGTAGAAGAGAATCAATAGAACGGCACTCCAAGCAACAGATACACTTAGAGATGTAGGGAAACCCTAGAATTTTGAAACCCTAGGTGATGCAAATTTCAGCCAAATCCAAAATCCTAAGAATTTCGGCTGCCTACTTTTTGTTTTTTTTTTTTTTGGCAATCCTAGAACAACGAAGCCCTAGAATTAATTTAAAGGATGCTAAAATTAAAAGATAGAATCAGACCTGATTGGAAACCTTGCTCTGAATACCAAATGATATGAACCCGCGGGAATGAAATCCCTTGAACCCACAGTCAATTTGAAAACTCCCCAAGAAAGCCAAAATCAAGTCAATAGATGGAGAACCTAGACCCGATGAGAACTCGTTTCAAGAACCTAGATTATATTAAAATCTAGACCCGTTGAAGAACCCGTCTCAAGAACCCAGATTACAAAGGAGGAACGCCACAAAGGTTGTGATTTACCTTTGATAAGTTCAAAAGTTCAATTAAGAACAAGAGGAGTAAAACTCAACTCACAATGAATAAATTCATTAAATTTCATAAACTTCATAAACTGATTAGAATGAGGCTACATAGAGTATTTAAAGAAAAACCTATTGAAAACCCTAGATAAAATAAAACCCCATCTTCCAAAAATACCCCTGAGTGAACAGTGCCGCGGCTACAGTACGGCGCTACAGTAACTCAGCTACAGTAACCCTAACCCTAGTTCAATAAAATAATAACTTTCCCAACATGCCCTTACATAGGCATAAACCCAATTATTCTAAGCAAATAAAATAGGTCCTTGAAATTAATTAAATAAGTTGAAACCCTTCAAGAGTTCAAAGCCTTTAAGTCTTGTCGTTGCCCTCTTCCGTAGCTAATCTAATGAATTAAAACTGGATCTTCATCCTTCAAGCCCCATCTTGAATGTTGGGCTTTTGCTAAACTTGTCCCAGGTGGATTGCATCAATCCTTGCATTATCTCCTTGATCTTCTTGGCCCATCTGGAAGTTGCAAATGATCTTTAAGACTAGGCCCATCTTGGTTCCCATCACCTAATTTCATTGGGCTTCAAAAACCTTAATTTCCTACAAGGGCCTAAACTCTCTTGGGTTCTAAAAAAAATAATTTACACAAAAACCTATAAAGTCTTGATCGTCACAACTAAATCCATTTTTTCTCCGAGTTGAGCACATCCTTAGCCTTCATCATCATCCTGACTGGCTACTCTTGATCCAGCTAAAGGTTCTACCATTCCAATTTGGGAATGGTAGTGGAAACTACCACGGTTGAGATTTTGAGAAATCTCAGCAAGTAAGCATACAACATACAATAGTTAACACAAGCATACAAGAGGTATATCATGAAAAGCGTGTATGGACATGTACTTGACATATGAGTTGACCAGAACTTGACTTATGTATTTGACCATTTTCAACAGACTTGTAACATAAACTTTAACTTTTTCAGAAAACTTATTTAACTTTCTTTTTCATGTTGATCTTAATCAGAACTTGTCTTATCAGAACATATCACAAGATTTTCATGGAGTGATCCTCATCATATCACGAGATTTTCATCAAGTGATCCTTATCATATCACAAGATTTTCGTCAAGTGATCCTGAACTTATGAGCTCTTATCCTTGTTTAGAGGGTGAACACAGCACGGTTCCCCTTAGAATCGTGTGTTCTTGCTAGTTACCACACCACCAACGGTCCGTGCACCATGATGAATACGTCATAAACAAAGATTTCATATTCACTCAACCTTACTTCGTCGGGTTACATGCCGTATGCATCCACTAGTATTAGGCACTTCCTCACTCCGACATTCTTTGAAAAGAATCCATTCAAGGCTAGTCGATTGTTCTTGGTCAACCCTAAAGGTTACCACTCTATTCTTAATCACTCCAAAGTAGACAGAGGATTTCCACTAGGACATTCCCTCGTCCTAGCACTTGGGGTTGTGATAAAAATATTAAACTCTTTTATTTGAAAACACTTCTTGGAAACACTTTTGTCCAAATACATGTGACATGAGACTTAAGACATAAGTACTTACACTTGACATATGACATATGAAATGCCGTGTATGAAATAACCAAGCATAACATGTTCAATTCATGGCATGATAACAAAGATCACATGGACTACCAGAACACATACATGTTTCTTTGAAAACGTGCCTTGGCTGACACATGTAACTGCAAAAACATGAAGACTCATCACATAAACATGCTTCAAACTCAATGGACGAAAGACTTTGATTTTGCTAAAGAATCACCGTTGGCTCCTCAATGGATCTATTTACCAGGTTTGCCTATGCACCTATATCGAAAGGATTGTTTGCAGATCCTAGCTACTCGATTGGATGTTATCTTGGGACTCATAATGCTACCCTTAACAGAACTAGAGCATCAGGTGCTAGAATTTGTGTAGAAGTGGATTTATCAGTTGAACCAGTGCAGGGTTTTCCCATTGTTTTATCCCCATCGAATATTATTTGGCAGAAGGTACAGTATGAAAAATTTTGATTCTATTGTCACAAATGTTGCCATCAGGGACATACTTATGTGGTCTATAGGGTTGGGGAGAGACGAAAGGATGATGGTCAAAGGAAGGAAAAATCGATCTGGCAACAGGTATTTAAACCTGGTAAGGGCGAGTCCCTGGAGGTTCAAATGGAATTGCCTGTTATAGAGGATCCTAAACAAGTAGTTGTAGGGGAGGTAGAGAAGATATTTGTGGTTGATGGCCTGGCGGTGCATGAGATGCAAGTTTCTGGGCAGACTGTGGTTTTACCGAATAACGCAGAGTATCCTAATCAATTACTTGGAGGGGAGGCAGAGAAGATATCTGGGCAGAATGTGGTTAACGGTCAGGTTGTACTAGATGTGCAACAGATTGTTCTGTAAAATTTTGTGCCAATTGAGATGCCGAAGGATGTGCCTGAGGCATCGAGCAAGGGTGTGATGGCACAAGTTATGGTGCAGAATGGAGATTTGCATGAGGACGTGGTGAGTAATGTTCAGTGCAATAAGGCGGAAGGTGAGGAGTTTAGGTGCGATGTTGTTCGAAGCAATACTGTTTTGCATGAAATAATGGTTAGTTCTGTTTTGACGTCCGCAAAGCATTGCTAGTCATGCAGAAGTAGTTGTTTTGCTGCAGGATGAGTAAGCTCAGGGGGTTGCGTTTGTGCAAGGTTCTTTGATTTGAACCCACGGGAATGGAATCTCTTAAACCCACAATCAATTTGAAAACTCCCCAAGAAAGCCAAAATCAAGTCAATGGATGGAGAACCGAGACCCGATGAGAACTCGTTTCAAGAACCTAGACTATATTAAAATCTAAACCCGTTGAAGAACCCATCTCAAGAACCCAGATTACAAAGGAGGAACGCCACAAAGGTAGTGATTTTCCTTTGATAAGTTCAAAAGTTCAATCAAGAATAAGAGGAGTAAAACTCAACTCACAATGAATAAATTCATCAAATTTCATAAACTTCTTAACATGAGGCAACAAAGAGTATTTAAACTAAAACCTAATTGAAACCCTAGCCAAAATAACGCCCCATCTTCCAAAAATACCTCTGAGTGAACAGTGTCACAGCTACAGTATGACGCTACAGTAACTCGGCTACAGTAAGTTCCTCTTCCATAACCCTAGTTCCTAATTCATAAGAAATAAGACATATGTGGGCCAAACATCCTCAAACCCAATTATTCTAGACTAATTCCTATAACTAATAAAATAAGCTTATTTAATAAAATAAACAAGTCCAAGGCCTTCAATTACATAATCATAATAACAGGCCCTCATTTATGTTAAGCTCTTCCTTAGCTTGTATCACATGGATGATCACTGGATCTCCTTCTCAAAAGTCTATCTTGAATATTCGGCTCTTGCTAGACTTGTCCAAAGTGGATTTCACCAATCCTTGCATTGCTTCATTGATTTTCTCATTTTCACTCTTTCTTTTTTGATTGTTTTTCTATCCTTTTTAAAACTATACATATTCCTTAAACCATCACGGATCATCTTCCTATCATACTGCCACGGTTTTTCCAACAAAATATGGCTAGTATGCATAGGCACTATATCACAAAGGACCACATCCTGATATTTCCCAATTGAGAAAGAAACTAGCACTTGCTTATTTACCTTAACCTCCCTACAATCACTCAACCACTGCAACTTGTATGGTCTAGGGTGTTTCAAGGTACGTAAATTCAATTTCTCAATTAAAGTAGTGCTAGCCAAATTAATACAACTCCTCAAATCAATGATTATACTACATACTTTGTCGTTGATGTGGCATATAGTATGAAAAATGTTCTCGCTCTGCTACTCTGTTTCATCCATCTTAATTTGTGTATTGAGTGCACACCTAGTAACAAAAGAATCACCATACTCTTCTTTCTCAAACCCATTTTCAACACTACACTCACGTTGCCTCCTATCCCTCCTGCCCTGTAGATTTCTAGTTATCTCATCTTGGTGATCAATCCTATCCCTCACTTCACCCAATACCAAGTTCAACCGCTCAAACTGTTGTTGCATGGCTTGCAACACAAAGGATGAGTTATCTGCCATCCCCTTTGGTGATGAGTCGCTCCTATGAGACATCATAATGTGCTGCACAAAAAGTATGTTAGTGGAAAACCTCACACACTCCCTTACGTGTTTACACTCGAATAATGGCACTCCACTCGTGTTTCACTCTTAATTGGGTTTTTCCCGATAATAGTCTCACACTCTTCTGCCTTTTACTTCAAGAGTTTTTCCACTCAAGTTCTTTATGAACTAATTGATTTGTCCCAACTAGTAATTAGGTCTAAGAAAACAAGTACAAGAGAAACACGGATGGAATAAAAAAATGAAACGAAAATCAAGGAATTTATACAAATGAAAGAATAACTATAAGAGAACATACCAACTTTAATGATGTATGCAGCCCCTTTGATGATAAGGGTCAATCAACAAATTTCTTTCTTTTTCTTCTTTTTTTTTTCGAATTTTCTTTTCTTTTCTTTTCTCTAATTCAATCTCAAACAGAATTATTCAATTGTGAAAATCAAGCAATTGAATTCAAGCACACAAGAATTGACAGAAGTAGAAGAGAAACAATGAAACGGCACTCCGAGCAATTGACAAACTTAGAGAGACGCAAGAAAGGTGATGCAAAATTTAGCCAAACCAAAAACCCTAAGAATTTTGGCAGCCTAGTTTTTGTTTTGTTTTTTTTTTCAACCCTAGAACAACGAAGCCCTAGAATCAAAATTAGAGATGCAAAAATTAAAAGATAGAATCAGACCTGATTGGAAACCTGGCTCTGATACCAAATGATATGAACCCACGGAAATGGAATCCCTTAAACCCACAATCAATTTGAAAACTCCCCAAGAAAGCCAAAATCAAGTTAATGGATGGATAACCTAGACCTGATGAGAACTCGTTTCAAGAATCTAGACTATATTAAAATCTAGACCCGTTGAAGAACCCGTCTCAAGAACCCAGATTACAAAGGAGGAACGCCACAAAGGTTGTGATTTACCTTTGATAAGTTCAAAAGTTCAATCAAGAATAAGAGGAGTAAAACTCAACTCACAATTAATAAATTCATCAAATTTCAAAAACTTCTTAGAGGCAACAAAGAGTATTTAAACTAAAACCTAATTAAAACCCTAGCCAAAATAATGCCCCATCTTCCAAAAATACCCCTGAGTGAACAGTTCCGTGGCTACAGTAACTCGGCTACAGTAACCTCTTGAAACCCTAGTTCCTAAAAAGTAACTTTCCAGATAAGCTCTTTGTAAGATTCTCTTAAGGAGCTGCTGTAATTTCAATTAATCACTAGCAACTCAATCAAAGACAAGAAGGAATACTCGGATCAAGAAGGGAACTAGCAAGATTCCATTATGAAACTTGCAGAGAATCTTCGAGGGATTCTCAACCTCCAAACACTATTCTTTCAAATGATCAATCAACAGCACAAAAGCTCCCCCAGCAATGCTTATATACACGCAGACTGAGATGAAGGAACCCAAAACGCTAACAACATAAGATAAAACGCTACAACAATCAAAACGCCCAATTTCATTAAACTTCATTCATGAAACGCAGCTGCTTGCACTTCGAACGACACCTCCACATTAAACCTCAAAACTACCCGTTTCATTAAAGACCCCATTCTGTTAATACCGTTATTACTCCCTCCAACTCCTCCTGCACACAACTCCTTCAGCCTTCATAAGGACACTGTAGTTCTTCAGGGTCTCCACAAGGCACCCATGACAATCCCTCCTTCTTCAAGGCCTTGCCCACAAGGCACCCATGACAATTATTAAAGGACTGTACCCAGTAAATGGGGATACAAAGACCTTAGCTTCCATTGAGATTCCCAAGAACTATCTTCAAGAGAAGCACCTAACCATTTAACCAAGACTTTGGTGGATGCATGATTGCCTAGCTTCTTCATTCTTCTGTCCATAATTAACTCAGGTTCAGGTTGCACATTGCCTTCAGCATCTACTGGTGGTAATGTTGGTAAAGGAGAAATTTGGTCCCCCAACTTTTGCTTCAAGGATGAAACATGAAAAACAGGATGTATTTTGGAGGAAGAAGGTAAGTTCAACTTATATGCTACTATCCCTATTTTATGTATGACCTGGAAGGGGCCATAATATCTTGGAGCCAATTTCATATTGTGCCTCATAGCCACAGACTTCTGTCTATAAGGTTGCAACTTCAGAAAAACCCAATCCCCCACTTGGAAAACTCTTTCTGACCTTTTCCTGTCAGCATATAATTTCATCCTCTCTTGAGCCTTTCTCAAGTTTTCCCTCAAAAGGGATAATATTTCCTCTCTAGATCTCAACTGGTGATCCACTTCAGCATTTGCAGTAGTGCCTGGAATATAAGAAATCAACCGAGGGGGTGGAATCCCATACAAGGCCTGAAAGGGTGAAAAACCAGTGGATGAGTGGACAGTAGTGTTATAACATCATTCGGCCATTGGTAGCCACTTACTCCAACTTTTTGGCTTAGACCCCACATAGGATGTCAAATAACCCTCCACACACTTGTTCAAGGCTTCAGCTTGACCATCTGATTGTGGATGATAGGCTGAGCTAAAAGCCAAAGTGGTTCCCTGCATCTTAAACAGTTCTGTCTAGAAAAGACTAGTAAAGATTGCATATCGATCAGAGACAATAGTCTTTGGTAGGCCATGGAGCTTAAATACACCATGGAAAAATACCTAAGCTACTTTACAAGCTGTATAGTCGTGAGCCAATGGGAAAAAATGCCCAAACTTAGTCAATCTATCCACCACAGTCAAAATGACAGTCAATCCATTTGAACTAGAAAGACCAACAATAAAGTCCATGGCAATATCAAGCCAAGGAGAATCTAGACCCGTTGAAGAACCCGTCTCAAGAACCCAGATTATAAAGGAGGAACGCCACAAAGGTTGTGATTTACTTTTGATAAGTTCAAAAGTTCAATTAAGAACAAGAGGAGTAAAACTCAACTCACAATTAATAAATTCATCAAATTTCATAAAATTCATAAACTGATTAGAATGAGGCTACATAGAGTATTTAAAGCAAAACCTAATGAAACCCTAACCAAAATAAACCCCCATCTTCCAAAAGTACCCCTGGATGAACAGTGCCGCGCTACAGCAACTCGGCTACAGTAACCCTAACCCAAGTTCAATAAAATAATAACTTTCCCAACATGCCCTTGCATAGGCCCCCTTAAGTGCTTCCCATAATAAATTCAATTATTCTAAACTAATAACATAAGTTCTTTAAATGAATTAAATAAGTTGAAACCCTTCAAGAGTTCAAAGTCTTTAACTCTTGTCGTTGCCCTCTTCCGTAGCTAATCAAATGAATTAAAACTGGATCTTCATCCTTCAAGCCCCATCTTGAATGTTGGGCTTTTGCTAAACTTGTCCCAAGTGGATTGCATCAATGCTTGCATTGTCTCCTTGATCTTCTTAGCCCATCCGGAAGTTGCAAATGATCTTTAAGACTAGGCCCATCTTGGTTCCCATCATTCCCCATCTCCTCAAAAGGATTCGACCTCGAATCTCCACCTGCGTCAAAGGGAAAGTGGTTAGTAACATTGAAAATAGTAGAAACAGGATACTTACCTGGAAGATCCATTACATATGCATTTTCATTAATTTGTTCAAGAATTTGGAATAGTCCATCCAAGCTACTCCTATCATCTACTGGTAAAGACTTTAAATCTAAAGAAGGAAATGGATTAAGTCTATAAACAATTTCAATTGGTGAAAATTTAGTAGTAGCATGAACACTCCAATTATATGTAAACTCAATGAATGGCAAACAATACTCCCACAAATGTTCATGAAGCACATCTAAAGTCTTCCTCGAACCAAAATGACCACTCCAATATGTGAACTCAATGAATGGCAAATGAAACTCCCGCAAACGTTCATGCAACAAGTCAATGAATGGCAAATGATACTCCCACAAACGTTCATTCAACACGTCTGAAATCTTATTTTCACCAAAATGACCACTCCAATTATATGCAAACTCAATGAAATGCAAATGATACTCCCGCAAACATTCAAGCAACACGTCAATGTATGGCAAATGATACTCCCACAAACGTTCGTGCAATACATCAATGAATGACAAATGATACTTCCACAAACGTTCATGTAACACGTCTTTGAATGGCAAATGATATTCCCACAAACATTCATGCAACACAACAAAAGTCTTCCTTACACCAAGGTTACCCAACAAACCACCATGTCCATCACACACAAGCAACTTCAGCATAAAACTAGTAGGCACACAAAATCTATTCTTTCTAAACAAGTACCAATCTAGTTTATAGAACTTACCAAAAAATGCTTTCTCACATGTTCCATACATACTAGCAAAGTCATCATCATTAGCATGCAATTCCTTATCATATTCAAGTCTCAACAATTTTGCATCTAAAATGAAGACAAGGACATACCTTCTTGCTAAAGCATCAACCACAAAATTTTTCATACCTTGTGTGTATTTGAATATATGAGGAAAAGTCTCAATACAATCCTCTCGCTTAGCATACATTTTAGTCAACAACTTACCTTGTCCCTTTAAGTGTGTCAATGACTCATGTTTTTCCAAGAAAGGTCGGTTAGGAATTGTTGCACCTGGCACAAAATCAATGTAGTGCTTTATCTCCCTAATAGGTGGCAATCCACTAAATACACCACTTGGAAACACGACCTCATATCCCTGCAACAAAGAGATAACAATACTAGGCAAACATACGACAAGTTCGTTAGGATTAAGGCTTGCCTTAGCATAAAAACTCATTTGTCTCTTTGTTTTTCTCTCACTTTCTTCACACTCTCTTTTCTTTCCACTCTCTTTCTCTTTTTCACTCTCTTTTTTCCTTTCACACTCTTTTTTCTTTTCACTCTCTTTTTTTCTGTCACTCTCTTTTTCTTCATCTTTTTTTGTACTCCCGACCTCACAATTATTTTTCAACTCATTCTCTCTTGTGCTTGTGGTCTTATTCTCACCCTCTTCTTTTTTCTCTCTCATTTTTCTCTCTTTCTCCATTTCAGTCTCACTATTTCTTTTCTTCTCAATCTCATATTCACTCTTGTTTTTCAGCTCAATCTCACTTTCACTCTCACCTTCACCCTTGCTTTTCAGCTCATTCTCACTTTCACTCTTGCTTGTTTGCTCAATCTCCTTTTCACTTTTTCTTTTTTGATCACTCTCATTTTCACTCTTTCTTTTTTGAGCAACCTCACTTTTCAATTTCAATTGGTCCGCATGGACATGTGTTGGAGTTAAAGGAGCAAGTTTGATTGTTTTTCCATCCTTTTCAAAACTGTACATGCTTCCCTAACAAAATATGACCAGCATGCATAGGCACAACATCACAAAGGACCATATCCTGAAATTTCCCAATTGAAAAAGAAACTAGCACTTGCTTATTTACCCTAACCTCCCCACAATCACTCAACCACTGCAACATGTATGGTCTAGGGTGTTTCAAGGTACGTAAATTCAATTTCTCAACTAAAGTAGTGCTAGCCAAATTAATAGAACTCCTCAAATCAATGACCATACTACATACCTTCTTGTTGATGTGGCATCTAGTATGAAAAATGTTCTCACTCTGCTGCTCTGTATCATTCATCTTAATTTGTGTATTGAGTGCACGCCTAGCAACAAGAGACTCACCATACTCTTCTTTCTCATACCCATTCTCAATACTAGGCTCATGTCGCCTCCTACCTCTCTCACCTTGCAGATTTCTAATTACTTTTTCTTGATTATCCATCCTATCCCTCACTTCACCCAATACCAAGTTCAACCGCTCAAACTGTCCTTGCCTGGCTTGCAACACAAAAGATGAGTTATCTGCCACACCGTTTGGTGATGAGTCACTTCTATGAGACATCATAATATGCTGCACAAAAAGAATGTTAGTGAAAAACCTCACACATTCCCTTACGTGTTTACACTCAAATAATGGCACTCCACTCGTGTTTCACTCTTAATGGCTTTTTCCCGATAATAGTCTCACATCCTCTTGCCTTTTACCTCAATAGTTTTCCCGCTCAAGTTCTTTAAGAACTAGTTGAACTAAATCAAGACAATACAACCTTGTATTATTCCAACTAGTAATATAGATAAAAGAAATAAAGAACGAATAAAATGATACGAGACTCAAGGAATTTATACAAGGGAAAGAGTAATTATAAAACAAGATACCAACAAGATAAAAGCTCAATCAACAAATACTTTCTTTCTCTTTGTTGAAACTATGTAGCAACTTTGAATATGCTACCTTCTCTTTTCTTCTTCTTCTTCCTCTTCTTCTTTTTTTTTTTTTTTGAATTTTCTTTTCTTTTCTTTCCTTTCTTTTCTTTTCTTTTCTTTTCTTTGCTTTTCTCAAATTCAATCACAAATAGCAATATTCAATTGTGAAAATCAAGCAATTGAATACAAGCACGACAATGAAGTAGAAGAGAATCAATGGAACGGCACTCCAAGCAACAGATAAACTTAGAGATGCAGGAAACCCTAGAATTTTGAAACCCTAGGTGATGCAAATTTCAGCCAAACCCAAAATCCTAAGAATTTTGGAAGCCTACTTTTTGTTTCTATTTTTTTTTTTTTTTTGGCAACCCTAGAACAATGAAGCCCTAGAATTAAATTAAAGGATGCTATAATTAAAAGATAGAATCAGACCTGATTGGAAACCTTGCTCTGAATACCAAATGATATGAACCTGCGGGAATGGAATCCCTTGAACCCACAGTCAATTTGAAAACTCCCCAAGAAAGCCAAAATCAAGTCAGTGAATGGAGAACCTAGACCAGATGAGAACTCGTTTCAAGAACCTAGATTATATTAAAATCTAGACCCGTTGAAGAACCCGTCTCAAGAACCCAGATTACAAAGGAGGAACGCCACAAAGGTTGTGATTTATCTTTGATAAGTTCAAAAGTTCAATTAAGAACAAGAGGAGATAAACTCAACTCACAATGAATAAATTCATCAATTTTCATAAACTTCATATACTGATTAGAATGAGGCTACATAGAGTATTCAAAGCAAAACCTAATGAAACCCTAGCCCAAAATAAACCCCCATCTTCCAAAAGTGTCCCTGGATGAACAGTGTCACGGCTACAATGCCGCGCTACAGTAACCCTAACCCTAGTTCAATAAAATAATAACTTTCCCAACATGCCCTTGCATAGGCCCCCTTAAGTGCTGCCCATAATAAACTCAATTATTCTAAACTAATAACATAAGTTCTTTAAATGAATTAAATAAGTTGAAACGCTTCAAGAGCTCAAAGCCTTTAAGTCTTGTCGTTGCCCTCTTCCATAGCTAATCAAATGAATTAAAACTGGATCTTCATCCTTCAAGCCCCATCTTGAATGTTGGGCTCTTGCTAAACTTGTCCCAAGTGGATTGCATCAATCCTTGCATTGTCTCCTTGATCTTCTTGGCCCATCTGAAAGTTGCAAATGATCTTTAAGACTATGCCCATCTTGGTTCCCATCATTCCCCCTCTCCTCAAAAGGATTCGACCTCGAATCTCCACCTGGATCAAAGGGAAAGTGGTTTGTAATATTGAAAATAGTAGAAACAGGATACTTACCTGGAAGTTCCATTAGATATGCATTTTCATTAATTTGTTCAAGAATTTGGAATAGTCCATCCAAGCTACCCATATCATCAACTGGTGAAGACTTTAAATCTAAAGGAGGAACTTGATTAAATCTATAAACAATTTCAATTGTTGAAAATTTAGTACTGGCATGAACACTCCAATCATATGTAAACTCAATGAATGGCAAACAATACTCCCACAAATGTTCATGAAGCACATCTAAAGTCTTCCTCGAACCAAAATAACCACTCCAATATGCAAACTCAATAAATGGCAAATGATACTCCCGCAAACGTTCATGCAACAAGTCAATGAATGGCAAATAATACTCCCATAAACGTTCATGCAAAATGTCTGAAATCTTATGTTCACCAGAATGACCACTCCAATTATATGCAAACTCAATGAAATACAAATGATACTCCCGCAAACATTCGTGCAACACATCAATGTGTGGCAAATGATACTCCCATAAACGTTCGTGCAATACATCAATGAATGACAAATGATACTTCCACAAACGTTCGTGTATCACGTCTTTGAATGGAAAATGATATTCCCACAAACATTCATGCAACACAACAAAAGTCTTCCTTACACCAAGGTTACCCAACAAACCACCATGTCCATCACACACAAGCAACTTAAGCATAAAACTAGTAGGCACACAAAATCTATTCTTTCTAAATAAGTACCAATCTAGTTTATAGAACTTACCAAAAGATGATTTCTCACATGTTCCATATATACTAGCAAAGTCATCATCATTAGCATGCAATTCCTTATCATATTCAAGTCTCAACAATTTTGCATCTAAAATGAAGACAAGGACATACCTTCTTGCTAAAGCATCAACCACAACATTTTTCATACTTTGTGTGTATTTGAATACATGAGGAAAAGTTTCAATACAATCCTCCCGCTTGGCATGCATTCTAGTCAACAACTTACCTTGTCCCTTTAAGTGTGTCAATGACTCATGTTTTTCCAAGAAAGGTGGGTTAAGAATTGTCGCACCTGACACAAAATCAATGTAGTGCTCTATCTCCCTAATAGGTGGCAATCCACTAAACACACCGTTAGGAATCATGACCTTATATGCTTGCAACAAAGAAACAACAACACAAGACAAAGAGTCATTAAATTCATTACTATAAAAGCTTGCCTTAGTAAAAAAACTCACTTTTCTCTTTATTTTTCTATTACTTTCTTCACACTCTCTTTTCTTTCCACTCTCTTTTTCTTTTTCACTCTCTTTTTCCCTTTCACTCTCTTTTTTCTTTTCACTCTTTTTTTTTCTGTCACTCTCTTTTTCTTCATCTTTTTTTGTACTCTCGACCTCACAATTATTTTTCAACTCATTCTCTCTTGTGCTTGAGGTCTTATTCTCACCCTCTTCCTTTTTCTCTCTCATTTTTCTCTCTTTCTCCATTTCGGTCTCACTATTTATTTTCTTCTCAATATCATCTTCACTCTTGCTTTTCAGCTTAATCTCATTTTCACTCTCACCTTCACTCTTGCTTTTCAGCTCATTCTCACTTTCACTCTTGCTTGTTTGCTCAATCTCCTTTTCACTTTTTCTTTTTTGATCACTCTCATTTTCACTCTTTCTTTTTTGAGCAACCTCACTTTTCAATTTCAATTGGTCCCCATGGACATGTGTTGGAGTTAAAGGAGCAAGTTTGATTGTTTTTCCATCATTTTCAAAACTGTACATGTTCCTTAACCCATCATGGATCACATTCCTATCATACTGCCATGGCTTCCCTAACAAAATATGACCAGCATGCATAGGCACAACATCACAAAGGACCATATCCTGGTATTTTCCAATTGAAAAAGAAACTAGCACTTGCTTATTTACCCTAACCTCCCCACAATCACTCAACCACTGCAACATGTATGGTCTAGAGTGTTTCAAGGTACGTAAATTCAATTTCTCAACTAAAGTAGTGCTAGCCAAATTAATACAACTCCTCAAATCAATGGCCATACTACATACCTTGTTGTTGATGTGGCATCTAGTATGAAAAATGTTCTCACTCTGCTGCTCTGTATCATTCATCTTAATTTGTGTATTGAGTGCACGCCTAGCAACAAGAGACTCACCATAATCTTCTTTCTCATACCCATTCTCAATACTAGGCACATGTCGCCTCCTACCTCTCTCACCTTGCAGATTTCTAATTACTTCTTCTTGATTATCCATCCTATCCCTCACTTCACCCAACACCAAGTTCAACCGCTCAAACTGTTGTTGCATGGCTTGCAACACAAAAGATGAGTTATCTGCCACACCGTTTGGTGATGAGTCACTTCTATGAGACATCATAATATGCTGCACAAAAAGAATGTTAGTGAAAAACCTCACACACTCTCTTACGTGTTTACACTCAAATAATAGCACTCCACTCGTGTTTCACTCTTAATGGCTTTTTCCCGATAATAGTCTTACACCCTCTTGCCTTTTACCTCAATAGTTTTCCCGCTCAAGTTCTTTAAGAACTAGTTGAACTAAATCAAGACAATACAACCGTGTATTATTCCAACCAGTAATATAGATCAAAGAACAAGGAATTAATAAAATGACACGAGACTCAAGGAATTTATACGAGGGAAAGAGTAATTATAAAACAAGATACCAACTAGAAAGATGTAATCAGCTTCTATGATGATAAAAGCTCAATCAACAAATACTTTCTTTCTCTTTTTTGAAACTATGTAGCAACTTTGAATATGCTACCTTCTCTTTTCTTCTTCTTCTTCCTCTTCTTCTTTTCTTTTTTTTTTTTCGAATTTTCTTTTCTTTTCTTTTCTCAAATTCAATCACAAATAGCAGTATTCAATTGTGAAAATCAAGCAATTGAATTCAAGCACGACAATGAAGTAGAAGAGAATCAATGGAACGGCACTCCAAGCAACAGATAAACTTAGAGATGCAGGAAACCCTAGAATTTTGAAACCCTAGGTGATGCAAATTTCAGCCAAACCCAAAACCCTAAGAATTCCGGCCGCCTACTTTTTGTTTCTATTTTTTTTTGTTTGGCAACCCTAGAACAATGATGCCCTAGAATTAAATATGCAAGAAATAAAAGATAGAATCAGACCTGATTGGAAACCTGGCTCTGACACCAAATGATATGAACCCGCGGGAATGGAATCCCTTGAACCCACAGTCAATTTGAAAACTCCCCAAGAAAGCCAAAATCAAGTCAGTGAATGGAGAACCTAGACCCGATGAGAACTCTGATATGATCCCGCGGGATCGAGATTCCCTTGAACCCAGAGTCAATTTGAAAACTCCCCAAGAAAGCCAAAATCAAGTCAATGGATGGAGAACCTAGACTCGATGAGAACTCGTTTCAAGAACCTAGATTATATTAAAATCTAGACCCGTTCAAGAACCCGTCTCAAGAACCCAGATTATAAAGGAGGAACGCCACAAAGGTTGTGATTTACCTTTGATAAGTTCAAAAGTTCAATCAAGAACAAGAGGAGTAAAACTCAACTCACAATGAATAAATTCATCAAATTTCATAAACTTCATAAACTGATTAGAATGAGGCTACATAGAGTATTTAAAGCAAAACCTAATGAAACTCTAACCAAAATAAACCCCCATCTTCCAAAAGTACCCCTGGATGAACAGTGCCGCGATACTATAACACGGCTACAGTTACCCTAACCCTAGTTCAATAAAATAATAACTTTCCCAACATGCCCTTGCATAAGCCCCCTTAAGTGCTTCCCATAATAAATTAAATTATTCTAAACTAATAACATAAGTTCTTTAATTGAATTAAATAAGTTGAAACCCTTCAAGAGTTCAAAGCCTTTAAGTCTTGTCGTTGCCCTCTTCCGTAGCTAATCAAATGAATTAAAACTGGATCTTCATCCTTCAAGCCCCATCTTGAATGTTGGGCTTTTGCTAAACTTGTCCCAAGTGGATTACATCAATCCTTGCATTGTCTCCTTGATCTTCTTGACCCATCTGGAAGTTGTAAATGATCTTTAAGACTAGGCCCATCTTGGTTCCCATCATTCCCCCACTCCTTAAAAGGATTCGACCTCGAATCTCCACCTGGATCAAAGGGAAAGTGGTTAGTAACATTGAAAATAGTAGAAACAGGATACTTACCTGGAAGATCCATTAGATATGCATTTTCATTAATTTGTTCAAGAATTTGGAATAGCCCATCCAAGCTACTCCTATCATCAACTGGTAAAGACATTAAATCTAAAGGAGAAAATGGATTAAGTCTATAAACAATTTCAATTGGTGAAAATTTAGTAGTAGCATGAACACTCCAATTATATGTAAACTCAATGAATGGCAAATGAAACTCCCGCAAATGTTCATGAAGCACATCTAAAGTCTTCCTCGAACCAAAATGACCACTCCAATATGTGAACTCAATGAATGGCAAATGAAACTCCCGCAAACGTTCATGCAACAAGTCAATGAATGGCAAAAATTACTCCCACAAACGTTCATTCAACACGTCTGAAATCTTATTTTCACCAAAATGACCACTCCAATTATATGCAAACTCAATGAAATGCAAATGATACTCCCGCAAACATTCATGCAACACGTCAATGTATGGCAAATGATACTCCCACAAACGTTCGTGCAATACATCAATGAATGACAAATGATACTTCCACAAACGTTCGTGTAACACGTCTTTGAATGGCAAATGATATTCCCACAAACATTCATGCAACACAACAAAAGTCTTCCTTACACCAAGGTTACCCAACAAACCACCATGTCCATCACACACAAGCAACTTCAGCATAAAACTAGTAGGCACACAAAATCTATTCTTTCTAAATAAGTACCAATCTAGGTTATAGAACTTACCAAAAGTTGCTTTCTCACATGTTCCATACATACTAGCAAAGTCATCATCATTAGCATGCAATTCCTTATCATATTCAAGTCTCAACAATTTTGCATCTAAAATGAAGACAAGGACATACCTTCTTGCTAAAGCATCAACCACAAAATTTTTCATACCTTGTGTGTATTTGAATATATGAGGAAAAGTCTCAATACAATCCTCCCGCTTAGCATGCATTTTAGTCAACAACTTACCTTGTCCCTTTAAGTGTATCAATCACTCATGTTTTTCCAAGAAAGGTCGGTTAGGAATTGTCGCACCTGGCACAAAATCAATGTAGTGCTTTATCTCCCTAGTAGACCTGATTGGAAACCTTGCTCTGAATACCAAATGATATGAACCCGCGGGAACGAGATTCCCTTGAACCCACAGTCAATTTGAAAACTTCCCAAGAAAGCCAAAATCAAGTCAATGGATGGAGAACCTAGACCCGATGAGAACTCGTTTCAAGAACCTAGATTATATTAAAATCTAGACCCCTTGAAGAACCCGTCTCAAGAACCCAGATTATAAAGGAGGAACGCCACAAAGGTTGTGATTTACCTTTGATAAGTTCAAAAGTTCAATTAAGAACAAGAGGAGATAAACTCAACTCACAATGAATAAATTCATCAAATTTCATAAACTTCATAAACTGATTAGAATGAGGCTACATAGAGTATTTAAAGCAAAACCTAATGAAAACCCTAGATAAAATCAAAACCCCATCTTCCAAAAATACCCCTGAGTGAACAGTGCCGCGGCTACAGTACGGCGCTACAGTAACTCGGCTACAGTAACCCTAACCCTAGTTCAATAAAATAATAACTTTCCCAACATGCCCTTACATAGGCATAAACCCAATTATTCTAAGCAAATAAAATAGGTCCTTGAAATTAATTAAATAAGTCGAAAGCCTTCAAGTGTCCAAAGCCTATAAGTCATGTTGTTGCCCTTTCCATAGCTTATGAAATGAATCAAAGCATAATCTTCATCGTTTAAGCCCTTGAACTTGTATTTGGACCATCTGGAACTTGCAACATATCTTTAAGACTAGGCCCACCTTGGTTCCCATCATTCCCCCTCTCCTCAAAAGGATTCGACCTCGAATCTCCACCTGGATCAAAGTGAAAAATGTTAGTAATATTATCATTGATTTCATATGCATTGTCATTAATTTGTTCAAGAATTTGAGAACATCCATCCAAGCTACTCCTTTTGTCAACAGATAAAGACATTAAATCTAAATGAGTAAATAGATTAAGTCTACAAACAATTTCAAAAGGAGAATATAAAGTGGTAGTATGCATGGTCCTGTTATATGCAAACTCTATAAATCCATCTATAACCACAAAAATAGAATTTCTACTCCTTTCTTTCCTAGGCAGCCCCAAAACAAAGTCCATAGATATGTCTACACATGACTCACTAGGAATAGGTAAGGGCGTATGCAACCCATGTGGCAAAAGTATAAATTTGGCCTTTCTGCATGTAATGCACCTACCACAAATACAATTGACATCTCTCTTCATATTAGACCAACATAAATGTTCATGCAAAATGTCTAATATTTTCTTGACACCAGAATTACTACTCCAAATATATGCAAACTCAATGAAGGGCAAATGATAGTTCCACAAACGTTCATGCAACAGGTCAATGTATGGCAAATGATACTCCCACAAACGTTCATGCAACATGTTAATGAATGACAAATGATACTTCCACAAACATTCATGCAGCACATCAACGAATGACAATTGATACTTCCACAAACGTTTATGCAACACATCATTGAAAGGCAAATGATACTCCCACAAACATTCATGCAACACATCAAAGAATGACAATTGATACTTCCACAAACGTTCATGCAACACGTCATTGAAAGGCAAATGATATTCCCACAAACGTTCATGCAACACAACAAAAGTCTTTCTTATACCATGGTTACCCAACAAACCACCATGTCCATCACACACAAGCAACTTACACATAAAACTAGTAGGCACACAAAATCTATTCTCTCTAAACAAGTACCAATCTAGTTTATAGAACTTACCAAATGTTGCTTTCTCACATGTTCCATACACACTAGCAAAGTCATCATCATTAGCATGCAATTTCTTATCATATTCTAGTCTCAACAATTCTGCATCTAAAATGAAGACAAGGACATACCTTCTTGCTAAAGGGTCAACAACAAAATTTTTCATACCTTGTGTGTATTTGAATACATGAGAAAAAGTCTCAATACAGTCCTCCCACTTAGCATGCATTCTAGTCAACAATTTACCTTGTCCCTTCAAGTATATCAATGACTCATGTTTTTCCAAGAAAGGTGGGTTAAGAATTGTCGCACCTGACACAAAATCAATGTAGTGCTCTATCTCCCTAATAGGTGGCAATCCACTAAACACACCGTTAGGAATCATGACCTTATATGCTTGCAACAAAGAAACAACAACACAAGACAAAGAGTCATTAAATTCATTACTATAAAAGCTTGCCTTAGTAAAAAAACTCACTTTTCTCTTTATTTTTCTATTACTTTCTTCACACTCTCTTTTCTTTCCACTCTCTTTTTCTTTTTCACTCTCTTTTTCCCTTTCACTCTCTTTTTTCTTTTCACTCTTTTTTTTTCTGTCACTCTCTTTTTCTTCATCTTTTTTTGTACTCTCGACCTCACAATTATTTTTCAACTCATTCTCTCTTGTGCTTGAGGTCTTATTCTCACCCTCTTCCTTTTTCTCTCTCATTTTTCTCTCTTTCTCCATTTCGGTCTCACTATTTATTTTCTTCTCAATATCATCTTCACTCTTGCTTTTCAGCTTAATCTCATTTTCACTCTCACCTTCACTCTTGCTTTTCAGCTCATTCTCACTTTCACTCTTGCTTGTTTGCTCAATCTCCTTTTCACTTTTTCTTTTTTGATCACTCTCATTTTCACTCTTTCTTTTTTGAGCAACCTCACTTTTCAATTTCAATTGGTCCCCATGGACATGTGTTGGAGTTAAAGGAGCAAGTTTGATTGTTTTTCCATCATTTTCAAAACTGTACATGTTCCTTAACCCATCATGGATCACATTCCTATCATACTGCCATGGCTTCCCTAACAAAATATGACCAGCATGCATAGGCACAACATCACAAAGGACCATATCCTGGTATTTTCCAATTGAAAAAGAAACTAGCACTTGCTTATTTACCCTAACCTCCCCACAATCACTCAACCACTGCAACATGTATGGTCTAGAGTGTTTCAAGGTACGTAAATTCAATTTCTCAACTAAAGTAGTGCTAGCCAAATTAATACAACTCCTCAAATCAATGGCCATACTACATACCTTGTTGTTGATGTGGCATCTAGTATGAAAAATGTTCTCACTCTGCTGCTCTGTATCATTCATCTTAATTTGTGTATTGAGTGCACGCCTAGCAACAAGAGACTCACCATAATCTTCTTTCTCATACCCATTCTCAATACTAGGCACATGTCGCCTCCTACCTCTCTCACCTTGCAGATTTCTAATTACTTCTTCTTGATTATCCATCCTATCCCTCACTTCACCCAACACCAAGTTCAACCGCTCAAACTGTTGTTGCATGGCTTGCAACACAAAAGATGAGTTATCTGCCACACCGTTTGGTGATGAGTCACTTCTATGAGACATCATAATATGCTGCACAAAAAGAATGTTAGTGAAAAACCTCACACACTCTCTTACGTGTTTACACTCAAATAATAGCACTCCACTCGTGTTTCACTCTTAATGGCTTTTTCCCGATAATAGTCTTACACCCTCTTGCCTTTTACCTCAATAGTTTTCCCGCTCAAGTTCTTTAAGAACTAGTTGAACTAAATCAAGACAATACAACCGTGTATTATTCCAACCAGTAATATAGATCAAAGAACAAGGAATTAATAAAATGACACGAGACTCAAGGAATTTATACGAGGGAAAGAGTAATTATAAAACAAGATACCAACTAGAAAGATGTAATCAGCTTCTATGATGATAAAAGCTCAATCAACAAATACTTTCTTTCTCTTTTTTGAAACTATGTAGCAACTTTGAATATGCTACCTTCTCTTTTCTTCTTCTTCTTCCTCTTCTTCTTTTCTTTTTTTTTTTTCGAATTTTCTTTTCTTTTCTTTTCTCAAATTCAATCACAAATAGCAGTATTCAATTGTGAAAATCAAGCAATTGAATTCAAGCACGACAATGAAGTAGAAGAGAATCAATGGAACGGCACTCCAAGCAACAGATAAACTTAGAGATGCAGGAAACCCTAGAATTTTGAAACCCTAGGTGATGCAAATTTCAGCCAAACCCAAAACCCTAAGAATTCCGGCCGCCTACTTTTTGTTTCTATTTTTTTTTGTTTGGCAACCCTAGAACAATGATGCCCTAGAATTAAATATGCAAGAAATAAAAGATAGAATCAGACCTGATTGGAAACCTGGCTCTGACACCAAATGATATGAACCCGCGGGAATGGAATCCCTTGAACCCACAGTCAATTTGAAAACTCCCCAAGAAAGCCAAAATCAAGTCAGTGAATGGAGAACCTAGACCCGATGAGAACTCTGATATGATCCCGCGGGATCGAGATTCCCTTGAACCCAGAGTCAATTTGAAAACTCCCCAAGAAAGCCAAAATCAAGTCAATGGATGGAGAACCTAGACTCGATGAGAACTCGTTTCAAGAACCTAGATTATATTAAAATCTAGACCCGTTCAAGAACCCGTCTCAAGAACCCAGATTATAAAGGAGGAACGCCACAAAGGTTGTGATTTACCTTTGATAAGTTCAAAAGTTCAATCAAGAACAAGAGGAGTAAAACTCAACTCACAATGAATAAATTCATCAAATTTCATAAACTTCATAAACTGATTAGAATGAGGCTACATAGAGTATTTAAAGCAAAACCTAATGAAACTCTAACCAAAATAAACCCCCATCTTCCAAAAGTACCCCTGGATGAACAGTGCCGCGATACTATAACACGGCTACAGTTACCCTAACCCTAGTTCAATAAAATAATAACTTTCCCAACATGCCCTTGCATAAGCCCCCTTAAGTGCTTCCCATAATAAATTAAATTATTCTAAACTAATAACATAAGTTCTTTAATTGAATTAAATAAGTTGAAACCCTTCAAGAGTTCAAAGCCTTTAAGTCTTGTCGTTGCCCTCTTCCGTAGCTAATCAAATGAATTAAAACTGGATCTTCATCCTTCAAGCCCCATCTTGAATGTTGGGCTTTTGCTAAACTTGTCCCAAGTGGATTACATCAATCCTTGCATTGTCTCCTTGATCTTCTTGGCCCATCTGGAAGTTGTAAATGATCTTTAAGACTAGGCCCATCTTGGTTCCCATCATTCCCCCACTCCTTAAAAGGATTCGACCTCGAATCTCCACCTGGATCAAAGGGAAAGTGGTTAGTAACATTGAAAATAGTAGAAACAGGATACTTACCTGGAAGATCCATTAGATATGCATTTTCATTAATTTGTTCAAGAATTTGGAATAGCCCATCCAAGCTACTCCTATCATCAACTGGTAAAGACATTAAATCTAAAGGAGAAAATGGATTAAGTCTATAAACAATTTCAATTGGTGAAAATTTAGTAGTAGCATGAACACTCCAATTATATGTAAACTCAATGAATGGCAAATGAAACTCCCGCAAATGTTCATGAAGCACATCTAAAGTCTTCCTCGAACCAAAATGACCACTCCAATATGTGAACTCAATGAATGGCAAATGAAACTCCCGCAAACGTTCATGCAACAAGTCAATGAATGGCAAAAATTACTCCCACAAACGTTCATTCAACACGTCTGAAATCTTATTTTCACCAAAATGACCACTCCAATTATATGCAAACTCAATGAAATGCAAATGATACTCCCGCAAACATTCATGCAACACGTCAATGTATGGCAAATGATACTCCCACAAACGTTCGTGCAATACATCAATGAATGACAAATGATACTTCCACAAACGTTCGTGTAACACGTCTTTGAATGGCAAATGATATTCCCACAAACATTCATGCAACACAACAAAAGTCTTCCTTACACCAAGGTTACCCAACAAACCACCATGTCCATCACACACAAGCAACTTCAGCATAAAACTAGTAGGCACACAAAATCTATTCTTTCTAAATAAGTACCAATCTAGGTTATAGAACTTACCAAAAGTTGCTTTCTCACATGTTCCATACATACTAGCAAAGTCATCATCATTAGCATGCAATTCCTTATCATATTCAAGTCTCAACAATTTTGCATCTAAAATGAAGACAAGGACATACCTTCTTGCTAAAGCATCAACCACAAAATTTTTCATACCTTGTGTGTATTTGAATATATGAGGAAAAGTCTCAATACAATCCTCCCGCTTAGCATGCATTTTAGTCAACAACTTACCTTGTCCCTTTAAGTGTATCAATCACTCATGTTTTTCCAAGAAAGGTCGGT
Organism: Juglans cinerea; assembly: GCA_961763995.1. Taxonomy (NCBI): domain Eukaryota; kingdom Viridiplantae; phylum Streptophyta; class Magnoliopsida; order Fagales; family Juglandaceae; genus Juglans; species Juglans cinerea. The sequence continues at coordinate 12,035,754 of CAUIVZ010000008.1, read as the reverse complement.
TAGGAATTGTCGCACCTGGCACAAAATCAATGTAGTGCTTTATCTCCCTAGTAGACCTGATTGGAAACCTTGCTCTGAATACCAAATGATATGAACCCGCGGGAACGAGATTCCCTTGAACCCACAGTCAATTTGAAAACTTCCCAAGAAAGCCAAAATCAAGTCAATGGATGGAGAACCTAGACCCGATGAGAACTCGTTTCAAGAACCTAGATTATATTAAAATCTAGACCCCTTGAAGAACCCGTCTCAAGAACCCAGATTATAAAGGAGGAACGCCACAAAGGTTGTGATTTACCTTTGATAAGTTCAAAAGTTCAATTAAGAACAAGAGGAGATAAACTCAACTCACAATGAATAAATTCATCAAATTTCATAAACTTCATAAACTGATTAGAATGGCTACATAGAGTATTTAAAGCAAAACCTAATGAAAACCCTAGATAAAATCAAAACCCCATCTTCCAAAAATACCCCTGAGTGAACAGTGCCGCGGCTACAGTACGGCGCTACAGTAACTCGGCTACAGTAACCCTAACCCTAGTTCAATAAAATAATAACTTTCCCAACATGCCCTTACATAGGCATAAACCCAATTATTCTAAGCAAATAAAATAGGTCCTTGAAATTAATTAAATAAGTCGAAAGCCTTCAAGTGTCCAAAGCCTATAAGTCATGTTGTTGCCCTTTCCATAGCTTATGAAATGAATCAAAGCATAATCTTCATCGTTTAAGCCCTTGAACTTGTATTTGGACCATCTGGAACTTGCAACATATCTTTAAGACTAGGCCCACCTTGGTTCCCATCATTCCCCCTCTCCTCAAAAGGATTCGACCTCGAATCTCCACCTGGATCAAAGTGAAAAATGTTAGTAATATTATCATTGATTTCATATGCATTGTCATTAATTTGTTCAAGAATTTGAGAACATCCATCCAAGCTACTCCTTTTGTCAACAGATAAAGACATTAAATCTAAATGAGTAAATAGATTAAGTCTACAAACAATTTCAAAAGGAGAATATAAAGTGGTAGTATGCATGGTCCTGTTATATGCAAACTCTATAAATCCATCTATAACCACAAAAATAGAATTTCTACTCCTTTCTTTCCTAGGCAGCCCCAAAACAAAGTCCATAGATATGTCTACACATGACTCACTAGGAATAGGTAAGGGCGTATGCAACCCATGTGGCAAAAGTATAAATTTGGCCTTTCTGCATGTAATGCACCTACCACAAATACAATTGACATCTCTCTTCATATTAGACCAACATAAATGTTCATGCAAAATGTCTAATATTTTCTTGACACCAGAATTACTACTCCAAATATATGCAAACTCAATGAAGGGCAAATGATAGTTCCACAAACGTTCATGCAACAGGTCAATGTATGGCAAATGATACTCCCACAAACGTTCATGCAACATGTTAATGAATGACAAATGATACTTCCACAAACATTCATGCAGCACATCAACGAATGACAATTGATACTTCCACAAACGTTTATGCAACACATCATTGAAAGGCAAATGATACTCCCACAAACATTCATGCAACACATCAAAGAATGACAATTGATACTTCCACAAACGTTCATGCAACACGTCATTGAAAGGCAAATGATATTCCCACAAACGTTCATGCAACACAACAAAAGTCTTTCTTATACCATGGTTACCCAACAAACCACCATGTCCATCACACACAAGCAACTTACACATAAAACTAGTAGGCACACAAAATCTATTCTCTCTAAACAAGTACCAATCTAGTTTATAGAACTTACCAAATGTTGCTTTCTCACATGTTCCATACACACTAGCAAAGTCATCATCATTAGCATGCAATTTCTTATCATATTCTAGTCTCAACAATTCTGCATCTAAAATGAAGACAAGGACATACCTTCTTGCTAAAGGGTCAACAACAAAATTTTTCATACCTTGTGTGTATTTGAATACATGAGAAAAAGTCTCAATACAGTCCTCCCACTTAGCATGCATTCTAGTCAACAATTTACCTTGTCCCTTCAAGTATATCAAGGACTCATGTTCTTCGAATAAAGGTTGGTTATGAATTGTCGCACCTGGCACAAAATCATTGTAGTACTCTATATCCCTAATAGGTGGCAATCCACTAAACACACCGCTAGGAATCATGACCTTAAATCCCTGCAACAAAAAAACAAAAACACTAGACAAAGAGTCGTTAAATTCATTAGTATAAAAGCTTGCCTTAGCATAAAAACTCACATTTGTCTTTCTGTTTTTCTCTGCAACCTCTCTTTCTTTTTCCTCTTGTGGCTCCACTATTTTTTCTTGACTCTTAACCACCTCTATATTTTCTTTTTCTCTCTCTATTTCTTTTGATGTTTCGGCCTCATTCTCTTTTTTCCTCTCAATCTCTTTGTTTTTTTCACTCTCTGTTTTTCTTTCACTCTCCTCTTTTTTTGAACTCTCAGCCTCACAATTGTTTTTCAACTCATTCTCTCTTTTTCTTGAAGTTTCAGCCTCACCCAAATCATTTCCCTTAGGTGGCTCGGTCTTCCCATTTGTTACAACTTGATAATTTTTGTCCCACTTTGGTTTCCAAAGAGTACTAGAAACCGAAGTATACCTTGATGTACCCTTTCCTTTTAGCCGCCTCTCCACCTGCATAGCCATGTGCACCATATCCTCTACCTCCACATAATGTTGCAACTCAACTACATTGGCTATCTCCCTATTCAACCCACTCAAAAATTTTGTCATCGTGGCCTGCTGATCCTCCACTACATTAGCCCGAATCATAGCCACCTCCATCTCCTTATGGTAATCTTCAACACTCCTTAAACCTTGTGTAAGATTTTGTAGTTTTTGGTAGAGGTCTCTATAGTAGTGGCTAGGTACAAATCTCCGCCTCATGATAGCTTTCAACTCTCTCCATGTTTCTACAGGCCTCTCAAAATTCCTCCTCCTATTGGATACTAATTGATCCCACCAAATAATCGCATAATCAGTGAACTCAATTACAGCCAACTTCACCTTCTTCTCCTCAGAGTAATTATGACAATCAAACACAAACTCTATTCTTTTCTCCCACACTAAATAAACTTCAGGGTCAGTTCTACCTTGGAATGATGGTATTTTCATTTTGATGCTTCCAAGGTTCTTATCTACTCTATCTCGACCCCCTGAGTTTTCCCTAAGGCTTCTTCCATGCCTAACTCCTCTATATCTATCCAATCCAACTTCAGATGTTAGGCCTTTCTCATCCTCACCATACTCTCCATTTTCATACCCATTCTCAATACTAGGCTCACGTCGCCTCCTATCTCTCACACCTTGCAGATTTCTAATCACTGCTTCTTGATTATCCATACTATCCCTCACGGAACCCAACACCAAGTTCAACTTCTCAAATTGTTGTTGCATGACTTCCATTACAAGGGATGAGTTATCTGCCTTCCCTTTTGGTGATGAGTCATTCCTATGAGACATTGTAATGTGCTGCCCAAAAGAATGTTAGTGGAAAACCTTACACACTCCCTTACGTGTTTACACTCGAATAATGGCACTCCACTCGTGTTTCACTCTTAATTGGCTTTTTCCCGATAATAGTCTCACACTCTCTTGCCTTTTACCTCAAAAGTTTTCTCACTCAAGTTCTTTCAGAACTAGTTGAACTAAATCAAGATAATACAACCTTGTATTATTCCAACCAGTAATATAGATCAAAGAAACAAGGAATGAATAAAATGACACGAGACTCAATGAATTTATACGTGGGAAAGAATAATTATAAAACAAGACACCAACTAGCAAGTTGTATTCAGCTCCTATGATGATAATAACTCAATCAACAAATACTTTCTTTCTCTTTGTTGTAACTATGTAGCAACTTTGAATATCCTACCTTCTCTTTTCTTCTTCTTCTTCTTTCTTTTTTTTTTTTTTCGAATTTTCTTTTCTTTTCTTTTCCTTTCTTTTCTTTTCTTTTCCTTTCTTTTCTTTTCTTTTCTTTTCTCTAATTCAATCACAAATAGCAATATTCAATTGTGAAAATCAAGCAATTGAATTCAAGCACGACAATGAAGTAGAAGAGAATCAATGGAACGGCACTCCAAGCAACAGATAAACTTAGAGATGCAGGAAACCCTAGAATTTTGAAACCCTAGGTGATGCAAATTTCAGCTAAACCCAAAATCCTAAGAATTTTGGCAGCCTACTTTTTTTGGCAACCCTAGAACAATGAAGCCCTAGAATTAAATTAAAGGATGCTAAAATTAAAAGATAGAATCAGACCTGATTGGAAACCTTGCTCTGATACCAAATGATATGAACCCGTGGGCAGGAAATCCCTTGAACCCACAACCAATTTGAAGACTCCTCAAGAAAGCCAAAATCAAGTCAATGGATGGAGAACCTAGACCCGATGAGAACTCGTTTCAAGAACCTAGATTATATTAAAATCTAGACCCGTTGAAGAACCCGTCTCAAGAACCCAGATTACAAGGGAGGAACGCCACAAAGGTTGTGATTTACCTTTGATAAGTTCAAAAGTTCAAATAAGAACAAGAGGAGATAAACTCAACTCACAATGAATAAATTCATCAAATTTCATAAACTTCATAAACTGATTAGAATGAGGCTACATAGAGTATTTAAAGCAAAACCTAATGAAAACCCTAGATAAAATCAAAACCCCATCTTCCAAAAATACCCCTGAGTGAACAGTGCCGCGGCTACAGTATGGCGCTACAGTAACTCGGCTACAGTAACCCTAACCCTAGTTCAATAAAATAATAACTTTCCCAACATGCCCTTACATAGGCATAAACCCAATTATTCTAAGCAAATAAAATAGGTCCTTGAAATTAATTAAATAAGTCGAAAGCCTTCAAGTGTCCAAAGCCTATAAGTCATGTTGTTGCCCTTTCCATAGCTTATGAAATGAATCAAAGCATAATCTTCATCGTTTAAGCCCTTGAACTTGTATTTGGACCATCTGGAACTTGCAACATATCTTTAAGACTAGGCCCACCTTGGTTCCCATCATACATAGAGTATTTAAAGCAAAACCTAATGAAACCCTAACCAAAATAAACCCCCATCTTCCAAAAGTACCCCTGGATGAACAGTGCCGCGATACAGTAACACGGCTACAGTAACCCTAACCCTAGTTCAATAAAATAATAACTTTCCCAACATGCCCTTGCATAGGCCCCCTTAAGTGCTTCCCATAATAAATTCAATTATTCTAAACTAATAACATAAGTTCTTTAAATGAATTAAATAAGTTGAAACCCTTCAAGAGTTCAAAGCCTTTAGGTCTTGTCGTTGCCCTCTTCCGTAGCTAATCAAATGAATTAAAACTGGATCTTCATCCTTCAAGCCCCATCTTGAATGTTGGGCTTTTGCTAAACTTGTCCCAAGTGGATTGCATCAATCCTTGCTTTGTCTCCTTGATCTTCTTGGCCCATCTGGAAGTTGCAAATGATCTTTAAGACTAGGCCCATCTTGGTTCCCATCAAACTCGTTTCAAGAACCTAGATTATATTAAAATCTAGACCCGTTGAAGAACCCGTCTCAAGAACCCAGATTACAAAGGAGGAACGCCACTAAGGTTGTGATTTACCTTTGATAAAAAGTTCAATTAAGAACAAGAGGAGATAAACTCAACTCACAATGAATAAATTCATCAAATTTCATAAACTTCATAAACTGATAAGAATGAGGCTACATATGAGTATTCAAAGCAAAACCTAATGAAACCCTAGCCCAAAATAAACCCCCATCTTCCAAAAGTGCCCCTGGATGAACAGTGTTGAGGCTACAGTGCCGCGCTACAGTAACCCTAACCCTAGTTCAATAAAATAATAATTTTCCCAACATGCCCTTGCATAGGCCCCCCTAAGTGCTTCCCATAATAAACTCAATTATTCTAAACTAATAACATAAGTGCTTTAAATGAATTAAATAAGTTGAAACGCTTCAAGAGCTCAAAGCCTTTTAAGTCTTGTCGTTGCCCTCTTCCATAGCTAACAAATGAATTAAAACTGGATCTTCATCCTTCAAGCCCCATCTTGAATGTTGGGCTCTTGCTAAACTTCTCCCAAGTGGATTGTATCAATCCTTGCATTGTTTCCTTGATCTTCTTGGCCCATCTGAAAGTTGCAAATGATCTTTAAGACTATGCCCATCTTGGTTCCCATCAGTATGTCATAGTGATGATGTGGTGTAGCGTGTGAGAAAGGAGTACACATGGAGTGTACGCCAAGAGGTGCAGCGACACACCGTGTGGCGTGTCGCAGAGATAAGGATGATTGTGTAGTCGTAGAGTGTGATGGGTAGTGTCGGGAATTGTTGAACAGTGTTCCGAAGTAGCTGTGATGTGGCATGCAGTCTGAGGTGACAAGTGTCACCATGTTTGACTTATGGCTGGGAGTATGGGTGAAGTAGCTGAACAAATGTTGTGATGGGTGAATGGCGTAACAGGAACGTGACGAGATGTCACGATGTGACAAGAGTACGTGAGGGACCGTACTCGTGATGCGTTAGGAGTTGGTGTAGAAATGACGTAGCGAGATGTTAGGGGATGTAACATGGTCACGGTGTAGCTTGGTAGTAGTCTCAAGCTATATGGCGTGACGTAAAGCGTAACTGTGAACGGAGTTTTGTCATGCTAAATGTTGGGATGAACTGTCAAAAGGGATGGGTAGTATGAAGAGTCATGCTAGCTGGGTTAAGAGAAGGTTGGTATCTGAGTATGGTGCTTGTTTATACAAGCAGGTGATCAACGTGTTATATGTTGATTTTAGGTGATAAGGTTACATGGTGCTTAAGCCTCAGAGTTGGCTTAGAACCATGTGACGTGTATGGATGGGAACGAGGATTAGTGTGAGCTAAGGTGCATGGAGGTAGTGATGGGTGTATTGTCTAGGATTGGGATGCTTGACTCCGTCGGTCGGAATCATGCATCGGAATGTTGTTTAGTAGGAAGAGTTTGACGGAAGTCTTAGGAGACGTTTGGATTCGAAGATGAGTTGAGATGAGTTGAGATGGATTGTGAATAGTAATGAGATGAGTTGTGAATAATAGTGAGATTTGTGAGTTAAAGTTGCTGAATAGTAATGAATAATAGTGAGATGAGTTGAGATGTCCTGCGAATCCAAACGTTTCTTAGTGTCTTAATCCTAAAGTGAATTATGGGTTCACCTTAGTGAATGAGCACTCGAAGTAGAATGTCGAGTTTGGAAGAGGTAGTAACTGTAAATAGAGCCTTAAGGTTTTAGAATAATAAAGGGCACGTAAGCACTGGATAGAAGGAGAGTGTTCTAAGTGAAGTATTACTCTATTTCTAGTTTAAGTTGCTTATGCATTAAATAGAGAATGACGTCAAGGTTATGTGTATGTATGTAGGTTGCCATCTGACACGCACATGAATGGACTGCATGATATGTAAGTAGCATGGAGTCCAGGTAAGTATTACGTTCATGCTATTCTAGAGTTTTCTAAAATACAATAAAGGAAAAAGAAACATTTTTCATTTACGATGCCTTACATTAAAGACGTTCTACGAAAGAAAATGCTAAGTGTTCAAAGGTATAAGTATATAAAGGCCCCTCCATGGCAGCCCCTTTTTACGCAACCAAAAAGTATTAATTGTACGTATGTAAATGGATGACTATACGTTATATCTATTGTATGTATTTTCCAAGAAAAGAAAAGAAATGTCGAGGCCTGTGTCTCGAGCTTTAAACTGACGCTTTGACTAACGCAAAGAAAGTGTTTTAAACGGTCCCCATGAACAGATATTAAAACGTCCCTATGAACTGATGTTTTAAGGATGCCATGAACTGATGTTTTAAATGATGCCATGAAAGATGATGTTTAAGCCCATGCTCTTAAATGACTTTTTTCCATGAATAAACTACTAAATGAAAATGACTGAAAAGGAAAGGACTGAACGTTTAATGTATAAAAATACGTAACGACCATATGAATAAATGAAAAGGGTACCAATGAATGGGCAGATTGCAATGTCGCGTAAGTAGTACTGGTAGTGCACCCAGTGCTGCCCCCTGACTGAAAAGTGATTCCCAACCCATGGCCACGAGCAGACTCAGGATCCAAAGGAAGATCGCTAACCCCAACACACGAGGCGTAATAGTGTGTACCGACCAATGAAAGTGATAAGAAGAATGTATGAACGCATAAATGAATGAATGCATTGAATTCTTGAAGAAATGAAGGCACTGATGGGAGAAATGTTTTATGAAGAGAATACCATTTTTAAAAGAAAAATCCCGTCTAGTGATGTTTTCAAAAGAACACACGTATGCATGTATGCATGTAGGTATAGTATGTATGGAATGATGAATGCATGAATGAAAACCTATGTTATTATATTTTAACTGTATGAAGTAATGTTTACGAGTCATCGACTCATTTTAGTTTTTATGTATGCTCCTCCCCCCACAGGGACAGAATGACAAGTACGCATCAGGACGGACATGGCCAATGGGGAAGACACGAAAGTCTAGTCGTGAGAGTTTAATTAAATGTATGAGGCCTTTTTATTGTAAAAATTAATGTTTTCCACTGTAAACCTCTTTTATTCACAAAACACATTTTATTTTATAACGTAGAGTCTTGCACCCTTGGTATGGAAGCAAAAATTTTTAAATTGAAAGGTAATTCCCGTCGTCCTTTCTAAAATCATTTTATAAAAAGTCCCACCACAAAGACGGGCATTACAGTTCTGTTTCTAATCGAGAGGAGGGGGAAATTCAGTCGGTGTTGGGGACTAGAGGCTACGATTCAGATGTGGAACCGAGTCATATTTCTAGAACACCAAAGGAGCTAGTAGGTAAGGTAGTGTGCAAGTCACAACGGGTTTCCACCCGGTCTCAAAAGTTTAATTTATGATTGTGTAACATCCCGGTCCTTTCTTCTTACGTACGCTTCTTCCTTCTTGCGTACGTTTCTTCTTTCTGATATACATTCCTTCTTTATGACGTAAGCAAATCCTGATGGCATAAATTTTGTGATTTATCTGCCCCTTCTATCTAGCGACTGCGAGACTCGTCATGCGTGCCAAACCACGATGGCGTGTTTCAAAAGATATCGTGTGACTTTTGAGGCACGCCCAGTGTTTTAAATGTGCTGAAAATATTTATAAAGAGTATTTCTAGTATTATTGAACCAAGCTTGATTTTAAATACGATAATTATAATATTCTTGAAGAGATCCAAAAATATTATAATTGTCAGAAATCATTTTAATATCATTAATAAAATGATTTCCACTATTTTAAGATATTATGAGATTTAAATTATGTTGAAAGCTTTAATTAATTAAATGGTTTTATTCTCTTAAATATATGTTAAGAGAGACTTCATCATTTTGTTAATGATGAAGAAATATTATTTTATAAATTAGAGTTAGTTTAAAATAATATTCTACCTTAATTCCTCAAAGCGCTTTTAATTAAGTTAATGTTTATGCATTTTAAATCAGTGTTTGAAATCCATCGTTAGTTCGTTACGTCGATCCCCAGACGAAGGGACTGGGTTAAATACCCAGACCCCCTCTCTTTCTTCCTCACTTTTCCCTCAGCTCTCTCTCTCTCTCCTCCCTCTCCCTAGTGTACGTGGTTTGCAGACTACCTCACGCCGAAACCTCCACCCCTCAGCCCGGCGTCGCCGTGCGTCGGCAGACCTCACCGCCGCCACCACCAGCTCCACCTCCCTCCGGCGAGCTCACCCATACCGGCGTCTCTCTCCAACGCTCCCTCATTGCACTGCCGTGCGCCGTCCTCCGGTGCCACCACCTCCACGGTAGCTTCTCCTCCCACTAGCCATCACCCTCCAACGAGCTTGGCCTCCACCTTGCAGCCACCTTCCCCATCGCATGCACGTAGAGACCCAAGCACGGCTTCACCGTACACTGCTTCTAGCGCCGCCGTACACGGCCTCCATGGCCACCAACCACCGCCATGAACTTCCCCTTCCCTTCCCCTTCCTCCTCCCTCAAGCCCGAAGCCCACACAACTCTCCTTGAGGCACACGGGTTCCCTCCTTCGCACGCACGGGTTTCACACCCTCCACTGCGGTGCGTCGCCACCCACAGCGTGTAACCGCTATCTTCAGCCTCCTCAAGCCACCACCGAGCCATCCCAGCCGCCAATAGCCCCAATCTGCCACCCATGCATGCACACTCTCTTTCACTCTCTCACGAGCTTCTCCCCCTCTCACATGGCCATTTGCCCCCTCCATCACCGTGCCACCACCACCGAGCCTCCACGGCTCTACCAGCAGACCCCTTAGTCCAACCCTAAGCCCGAACCACCACTTTATGTGGTGGGTAGCCACTGCACGTGATGGACAGCCACTGTACACGGCTAGATACGCCGTGTGACGCTCCTCGACACCACCACTCCAAGACCACCACGAGTTCTTCCAAGACCACACCTAGTTATCCAAACGCCCAAACAGTCACTGTACGTGGGCTAGCCACCAGGTACGACCCTTCCGACGTCTTCGATGGTGTCAGTCAACGAGCAATGCACGGGTTATCCCTTCGATGGTATAACCCTCTATCCGTCGTATTTATGTTAATTGATTAGTTGATTAGGTTGTGAACTGTGCTATTAGTATTGTGGAATTCGCTATGTTGTGTAATGAAGTGTTGGGCATTCTGTGTAGTGAAGTGTTGGGCATATCTGTGTAGTTTGGTAATGTAATGTGCTGTGTATGTGAAGTGTTGGGCGTAGTTGGGAAGTGCACTGTGTAGGTTGTGGACTGTGTTGTAATGGTGGCGTGGTGCATGTGGAATGGGAAGAGTACACGCTGAGTGTACTCTGTGTCGCGTGACGTATATGAAGGGAGTACACGTGGAGTGTACACCATATGGTAGAGTGATGCACCATATGGCGGATATGCCATAATGGTGATGTGGCGTGGTGTGTATGAGGGGAGTACATGCAGAATGTACTCCATGTGGTGGATTGATGCACCATATGGCGTGTACGCCATAATAGTGATCGGTCGTAGCATGTGTGAAGGGAGTATGCATGGAGTGTAGTCCATGAGGTGCAGTGATACATCATGTGGCGTGTCGCAGAGAGAATGATAGTTGAGTGGTTGATGGGCGTAGAATATGGAGAATAGTGTCGAGAACTATGGAATAGTGTCCTGAAGTAGTTATGGTATAGCCTGTAGTCTGAGGTGACAAGTGTCACTGTGTTGGACTTACGGCTGGAAGTACGGGTGAAGTAGCAGGACAAGTATAAGAGTACGCAGGGGAAGCATGACTGGGCGACATCATTTCGTGATGTGGTTACTGACAATCGTGCTTGCAATGGGTGAAGTGATAGGGTATGAATGGCATAACAGAAACGTGACGAGATGTCACGATGTGTCAGGAGTACGTGAGGAACCGTACCCATGATGAGTTAGGAGTTGACATAGCAGAATGTTGGATATCGCGACAAGGTCACGGTGTAGCTTGGGAATAGTCTCGAGCTGTATGACGTGACATAATGCGTAGTTGTGAACGGAGTCCTCATGTTAAGTGTTGGGATGAACTGTCAAAAGCGACAGGTAGCATAAAGAGTCATGCTAGCCGGGTTAAGAGAAGATTGGTATCGGAGTATGGTGCTTGTTTATATAAGCAGGTGATCAACGTGTTATATGTTGATCTTAGGTGATAAAGGGGTAAGGTACATGTGTAATTTGGTAGGACACATGTGCCAGACGGATTCACCATATGTAATGGGTAATCTGTCATGAGCATAGTTGCACGGTGCTTAAGCCTCAAAGTTGGTTTAGAGTCGTGTGGTTTGTATGGATGTGAATGAGAATTAGTATGGGCTAAGGTGTATGAAGATAGTGACAAGTGTACTGTCTAAGGATGGGATGTGTGACTTAGTCGGTCTGAGTCATGCGTCGGAACGTGGTTAATGAGAAGAATGAGACAGAGGTCTTAGTGTCTTAATCTTAAGGTGAATCATGTGTTCACTTTATTGGATGAACACTCGAGGCAAGACCTTGAGTTGGAAGATGTGGTGACCGTAATGGGTCCCCGAAGGTTTTAGCATAGTAAGGGACACGTAAAAACACAAGATAGAAGGAGAGTGTTCTAAGTAAAGTGTAGCTTGTGTTTTCTAAGTTTAAGTTGCTTATGCATTAGATAGAGAATGACGTCAAGGTTATGTGTCTCCATGTAGGTTGCCATCTGACAAGCACATGAATGAACTGCATGATATGCAAGTAGCATGGAGTTTAGGTAAGCGTTACGTTCATACTTTTCTAGAGTTTTCTAAGATATAAGAAACGCTTTTCCTTTGAGATGCTTTAAGAAAAGAAACGAAAGACGTGTTAAGAAAGAAAACGATAAGTGTTGAAAGAAAAGCCCCGTCCAGTGACATTTTCAAAAGAACGCACGTAAACATGCACGAACTCTTGAAGAAATGAAGGCACTGACGGGAGAAACGTTTTACAAAAAGGAAGCCCATGTTTAAAAGAGAGAAAAATCCCGTCCAATGAAGTTTTCAAATGAACGCACGTAATAGTATGTATGAGTGATGAATGCATGAATGAAAACCTATATTGTTATATTTTAACGGTATGAAGTAATACTTACGAATCTTCGACTCATTTTAGTTTTTATGCATGTCCCTCCCCCTCACAGGAACTGCATGATCAGGACGGACACGGCCCATGGGGAAGAGCACGGAAGCCTAGGCACGAGTTTTAAACGTACGAGAGACCTTTTTATTATAAGATTTATGTTTTCCGTTGTAAACCTCTTTTATTGTCAAAGCACATTTTAATCTATAAACGTAGAGTTTCGCACCCTGGGTATGCAAGTGAAAAGTTTTAAATAGGACGGTAATTCCTTCGTCCTTTTCTAAAATATTTTAGAAAAAGTCATTCCATAAGGACGTGCGTTACAGTTTTACAGCAACTAGTATGATTTTCAAGAAAAATTCAAAGAACTTAATAAGTCTCTAATTAGTTGAATTCACATAGAGATGTGCAGTTATTAGTTGGAGATATTTTTGGTATTATTCGAGAAAAAATATTGAATAGTTAAGAAAGTTTTATCATTAACTTGGGATAATTGGAATTCTATAACAAGGAAGAATAAATGGTGTGGGATTTGCTAGGTAAAGTCAACCGCTCTAGATCTACTCTCATTATTTTGAAAATCTTAATTTTAATATTTTTCTTCAAAGGTTTTTCAAATAGTAATTAATTTAGTCAATTTCAATACTCAATAGCATAATTATTTCATGTGGGTTCGATAACCATTTTCTGTAAAACACTTTACTACTTGTTACGATTCTGTGTACTTGCAGATTATATTTCTAAGCGAACAATTTACGAACATAGAAAATATGATATTTGTGAAGTTTGGTTAATTTTGAAGCTCATTTGCAATTAGTGTAAATTTAGGGCATTGTGGTAATTTTGGAAAGTTTAGGGGTATTTTTGTAAATATCTATATTTGAACATTTTTTATTATGAACATCTTCCTTAGAAGTTTAGATCCTATCTTAGTATAACCTTATTTATAGCCGCTATGATTTTTCAAACTCGAATAGTTTTTAAGTTGGCCTCTAACTTACACTTTGATAATTTATTTATGATTTATAGATAAGAAGAATTCTATTCATAATCTCCACATACCACGCACTACACTTTTTTATTTTTATTTTTATTTTTTCTCTTACCAAATGTGTGGTATATGGATGATGAGTAGAATAATTCAATAAGTTTAAAAAGAATAAAACTAAAAAAAAAATTTTAAAAAAAAGTGTGGTGTGTGGTGTGTGTGGATGATGAGAAGCAAAGCTCGAATAGATAAATACCAAATTCATGATATAAATGTCATTTGAGCATGAAACATCATGTTATGTGATACATCGAGTACATGACTACTTGCTTATATAACATGTGAAATCTTTCATCATTTGAGCCATTTTTATAAAAGTGTCATTTTCACATGAAGCATACTTATAAATGCATGTCATGAAAAATATTTTCGTGCGTCGCATGAAAACTTAATTTTTGTCACGACCTGAAAGGTTAGGATGAAGATTTATCTTAGTGGAACTCCTCTGTCCACTATGGAGTGAGTAAAAATGGAGTGGTAACTTTTGGGTGGATGAAGATTGGTCAATGAGCTTCGAATGAATTCTTTTTTAATAACGCCAGAGCAAGTAAAATCTTTTTGACATCTAAGGCTGTGTATATGCTACGCTGTTATGATGTTATAATAATGTTATGTTATGTTACCAATGCGTTGAGAACAAGTCTGCAGACGACGTAGTTCCAACAAAAGTTGTACTACGGTCACCAGTAGGTACTCACAGTGCATAAGGGAAACCGTGATAATACCATATGTTATGATGTTAATGTGATTGTTAATGATGCTGAACGATGATGAAATGTTATGTTTTTAAAGTTGAATTAAGAAAATTTTCTATGTAAGAAATGTGCCTCAAAGTTTTTCTGAAAAGTTGAGGAATCTGGATGAGAGATAAATTGATGGGAACTAAGGTGAACCTAATCTTAAAGATCCTTTGCAAGTCCAGCTGGGCCAATTACAAGATTAAGAGCTAAGAAGATCAATGAAGCAATGCAATAATTGATACAATCCACTTGGAACGAGTCTAACAAGAGACGAATATTCAAAATGGGCTTGAGAGAAGGAGATCTAGGAATCATCCACATGATACAAGTGATGGAAGAGTGCAATAAAAATTAGGGCCTATTATTATGATTATGTGATTGAAGGCTTTGGACTTGTTTATTTAAATAAAAGGGCTTATTTTATTAGGTAGAGAAATTAGTCGAGAATAAACGGTCATGATGATGCTAGACCTACATATGTCTTATTTCTTATGAATTAGGGTTTTTGGGAAGGCATTGTATTTTGGCCAATAGCTTATTTGGCAAGTTACTTTTTAGGAACTAGGGTTTAAAGAAGTACTGTAGCAGAGTTACTATAGTCACGGCACTATTCATCCAGGGTAATTTTTGGAAGAAAGTGTTTTATTTTTGCTAGAGTTTTAATTAGGTTTTGGTTTAAATACTCTTTGTAGCCTCATATTAAGAAGTTTATGAAATTTGATGAATTTATTCATTATGAGTTGATTTTATCTCCTCTTATTGTTGAATGCACTTTTGAACTTATCAAAGGTAAATCACAACCTTTGTGGCGTTCCACCTTGTAATCTGGGTTCTTAAAATAGGTTTTTCAATGGGACTAAATTTTAATATAATCTAGCTTCTTGAAACGAGTTCTCAACGGGTCTAGATTCTCCATCCATTGACTTGATTTTGGCTTTCTTGGGCGAGTTTTCAAATTGATTGTGGGTTCAAGGGATTCCATTCCCACGGGTTCATATCATTTGATATTTAGAGCTCAGTTTCCATTCAGGTCTGATTCTATCTTTTAATTCTTAGAGTAGGCTGCCGAAATTCTTAAAGTTTTAGAATCCTACGGTTTCTTGCATCTCTAAGTTCGTTAATTGCTTGGAGTGTCGTTTCACTGTTTCTCTTCTACTTCATTGTCAATTCCTGTGTATCTGAATTCAATCACTTGATTTTCACAATTGAATATTGTTGTTTGTGATTGAATTATTGAAAAGAAAGGAAAAGAAAAGAAAAGAAAATTCGAGAAAAGAAGAAGAAGAAAATGAAAGGTAGAATATTCAATGGTTACTACATACTTACAACAAAGAGAAAGAAAGACATTTGTTGATTGAGCTTTATCATCAAAGGGGCTGAATATATATTTCTAGTTGGTATCTTGTTTTATAATTACTCTATCCTCGTATAAATTGATATGAACCCGCGGGAATGAAATCTCTTGAACCCACAGTCAATTTGAAAACTCCCCAAGAAAGCCAAGATCAAGTCAAGGATGGAGAATCTAGACCCGATGAGAACTCGTTTCAAGAACCTAGATTATATTAAAATCTAGACCCGTTGAAGAACCCGTCTCAAGAACCCAGATTACAAAGGAATAACGCCACAAAGGTTGTGATTTACCTTTGATAAGTTCAAAAGTTCAATTAAGAACAAAAGGAGTAAAACTCAACTTACAATGAATAAATTCATCAAATTTCATAAACTTCATAAACTGATAAGAATGAGGTTACATAGAGTATTTAAAGCAAAACCTAATGAAACCCTAGCCCAAAATAAACCCCCATCTTCCAAAAGTGCCCCTGGATGAACAGTGCCGCGGCTACAGTGCCGCGCTATAGTAACTCGGCTACAGTAACCCTAACCCTAGTTCAATAAAATAATAACTTTCCCAACATTCCCTTGCATAAGCCCCCTTAAGTGCTTCCCATAATAAACTCAATTATTCTAAACTAATAACATAAGTTCTTTAAATGAATTAAATAAGTTGAAACCCTTCAAGAGCTCAAAGCCTTTAAGTCTTGTCGTTGCCCTCTTCCATAGCTAATCAAATGAATTAAAACTGGATCTTCATGCTTCAAGCCTCATCTTGAATGTTGGGCTCTTGCTAAACTTGTCCCAAGTATTGCATCAATCCTTGCATTGTCTCCTTGATCTTCTTGGCCCATCTGAAAGTTGCAAATGATCTTTAAGACTATGCCCATCTTGGTTCCCATCATTCCCCCTCTCCTCAAAAGGATTCGACCTCGAATCTCCACCTGGATCAAAGGGAAAGTGGTTAGTAATATTGAAAATAGTAGAAACAGGATACTTGGAAGATCCATTAGATATGCATTTTCATTAATTTGTTCAAGAATTTGGAATAGTCCATCCAAGCTACCCATATCATCAACTGGTGAAGACTTTAAATCTAAAGGAGGAAATTGATTAAATCTATAAACAATTTCAATTGTTGAAAATTTAGTAGTAGCATGAACACTCTAATCATATGTAAACTCAATGAATGGCAAACAATACTCCCACAAATGTTCATGAAGCACATCTAAAGTCTTCCTCGAACGAAAATGACCACTCCAATATGCAAACTCAATGAATGGCAAATGATACTCCCGCAAACGTTCATGCAACAAGTCAATGAATGGAAAATAATACTCCCATAAACGTTCATGCAACATGTCTGAAATCTTATTTTCACCAGAATGACCACTCCAATTATATGCAAACTCAATGAAATACAAATGATACTCCCGCAAACGTTCGTGTAACACGTCAATGTATGGCAAATGATACTCCCATAAACGTTCGTGCAATACATCAATGAATGACAAATGATACTTCCACAAACGTTCGTGTAACACGTCTTTGAATGGAAAATGATATTCCCACAAACATTCATGCAACACAACAAAAGTCTTCCTTACACCAAGGTTACCCAACAAACCACCATGTCCATCACACACAAGCAACTTAAGCATAAAACTAGTAGGCACACAAAATCTATTCTTTCTAAACAAGTACCAATCTAGTTTATAGAACTTACCAAAAGATGCTTTCTCACATGTTCCATATATACTAGCAAAGTCATCATCATTAACATGCAATTCCTTATCATATTCAAGTCTCAACAATTTTGCATCTATAATGAAAACAAGGTGATATGAACCCGAGGGAAAGAAATCCCTTGAATCCACAATCAATTTGAAAACTCCCCAAGAAAGCCAAAAATCAAGTCAATGGATGGAGAACCTAGACCCAATGAGAACTCGTTTCAAGAACCTAGATTATATTAAAATCTAGACCCGTTGAAGAACACGTCTCAAGAACCCAGATTACAAAGGAGGAACGCCACAAAGGTTGTGATTTACCTTTGATAAGTTCAAAAGTTCAATTAAGAACAAGAGGAGTAAAACTCAACTCACAATGAATAAATTCATCAAATTTCATAAACTTCATAAACTGGTTAGAATGAGGCTACATAGAGTATTTAAAGCAAAACCTAATGAAACCCTAGCCAAAATAAACCCCCATCTTCCAAAAGTGCCCCTGGAAGAACAGTGTCGCGGCTACAGTACCGCGCTACAGTAACCCGGCTATAGGAACCCTAACCCTAGTTCAATAAAATAATAACTTTCCCAACATGCCCTTGCATAGGCCCCCTTAAATGCTTCCCATAATAAACTTAATTATTCTAAACTAATAACATAAGTTCTTTAAATGAATTAAATAAGTTGAAACCCTTCAAGAGCTCAAAGCCTTTATGTCTTGTCGTTGCCCTCTTCCGTAGCTAATCAAATGAATTAAAACTGGATCTTCATCCTTCAAGCCCCATCTTGAATGTTCGGCTCTTGCTAAACTTGTCCCAAGTGGATTGCATCAATCCTTGCATTGTCTCCTTGATCTTCTTGACCCATCTGGAAGTTGCAAATGATCTTTAAGACTAGGCCCATCTTGGTTCCCATCACAAGGACATACATTCTTGCTAAAGCATCAACCACAAAATTTTTCATATATTGTGTGTATTTGAATACATGAGGAAAAGTTTCAATACAATCCTCCCACTTGGCTTGCATTCTAGTTAACAACTTACCTTGTCCCGTGTGTCAATGACTGATGTTTTTCCAAGAAAGGTCGGTTAGGAATTGTCGCACCTGGCAAAAAATCAATGTAGTGCTCTATCTCCCTAATATGTGGCAATCCACTAAACACACCGTTAGGAATCATGACCTTATATGCTTGCAACAAAGAAACAACAACACAAGACAAAGAGTCATTAAATTCATTAGTATAAAAGCTTGCCTTAGCATAAAAACTCACTTTTCTCTTTATTTTTCTCTCACTTTCTTCACACTCTCTTTTCTTTCCACTCTCTTTTTCTTTTTCACTCTATTTTTCCCTTTCACACTCTTTTTTCTTTTCACTCTCTTTTTTTTTGTCACTCTCTTTTTCTTCATCTTTTTTTGTATTCTCGACCTCCCAATTATTTTTCAACTCATTCTCTCTTGTGCTTGAGGTCTTATTTTCACCCTCTTCTTTTTTCTCTCTCATTTTTCTCTCTTTCTCCATTTCGGTCTCACTATTTCTTTTCTTCTCAATCTCATCTTCACTCTTGCTTTTCAGCTCAATCTCACTTTCACTCTCGCCTTCACTCTTGCTTTTCAGCTCATTCTCACTTTCACTCTTGCTTGTTTGCTCAATCTCCTTTTCACTTTTTCTTTTTTGATCACTCTCATTTTCACTCTTTCTTTTTTGAGCAACCTCACTTTTCAATTTCAATTGGTCCCCATGGACATGTGTTGGAGATAAAGGAGCAAGTTTGATTGTTTTTCCATCCTTTTCAAAACTGTACATGTTCTTTAACCCATCATGGATCACATTCCTATCATACTCCCATGGCTTCCCTAACAAAATATGACCAGCATGCATAGGCACAACATCACAAAGGACCATATCCTGATATTTCCCAATTGAAAAAGAAACTAGCACTTGCTTATTTACCCTAACCTCCCCACAATCACTCAACCACTGCAACATGGTCTAGGGTGTTTCAAGGTACGTAAATTCAATTTCTCAACTAAAGTAGTGCTAGCCAAATTAATACAACTCCTTAAATCAATGACAATACTACATACCTTGTTGTTGATGTGGCATCTAGTATGAAAAACGTTCTCACTCTGCTGCTCTGTATCATTCATCTTAATTTGTGTATTGAGTGCATGCCTAGCAACAAGAGACTCACCATACTCTTCTTTCTCATACCCATTCTCAATACTAGTCTCATGTCGCCTCCTACCTCTCTCACCTTGCAGATTTCTAATTACTTCTTCTTGATTATCCATCCTATCCCTCACTTCACCCAACACCAAGTTCAACCGCTCAAACTGTTGTTGCATGGCTTGCAACACAAAAGATGAGTTATCTCTGCCACACCGTTTGGTGATGAGTCACTTCTATGAGACATCATAATATGCTGCACAAAAAGAATGTTAGTGAAAAACCTCACACACTCTCTTACGTGTTTACACTCAAATAATGGCACTCCACTCGTGTTTCTCTCATAATGGTTTTTTCTCGATAATAGTCTCACACCCTCTTGCCTTTTACCTCAATAATTTTCCCGCTCAAGTTCATTAAGAACTAGTTGAACTAAATCAAGACAATACAACCTTGTATTATTCCAACCAGTAATATAGATCAAAGAAACAAGGAATGAATAAAATGACACGAGACTCAAGGAATTTATACGAGGGAAAGAGTAATTATAAAACAAGATACCAACTAGAAAGATGTAATCAGCTCCTATGATGATAAAAGCTCAATCAACAAATACATTCTTTCTCTTTGTTAAAACTATGTAGCAACTTTGAATATGCTACCTTCTCTTCTCTTCTTCTTCCTTTTTTTTTTTTTCGAATTTTCTTTTCTTTTCCTTTCTTCTTCTTTTCTTTTTCTTTTCTCTAATTCAATCACAAATAGCAATATTCAATTGTGAAAATCAAGCAATTGAATTCAAACACGACAATGAAGTAGAAGAGAATCAATGGAACGGCACTCCAAGCAACAGATAACATAGAGATGCAGGAAACCCTAGAATTTTGAAACCCTAGGTGATGCAAATTTCAGCCAAACCCAAAATCCTAAGAATTTTGGAAGCCCACTTTTTGTTTCAATTTTTTTTTTTTTTTTTTGGCAACCCTAGAACAATGAAGCCCTAGAATTAAATTAAGGGATGCTATAATTAAAAGATAGAATCAGACCTGATTGGAAACCTTGCTCTGAATACCAAATGATATGAACCCGCGGGAATGAAATCTCTTGAACCCACAGTCAATTTCAAAACTCCCCAAGAAAGCCAAGATCAAGTCAAGGATGGAGAATCTAGACCCGATGAGAACTCTTTTCAAGAACCTAGATTATATTAAAATCTAGACCCGTTGAAGAACCCGTCTCAAGAACCCAGATTACAAATGAGGAACGCCACAAAGGTTGTGATTTACCTTTGATAAGTTCAAAAGTTCAATTAAGAACAAGAGGAGTAAAACTCAACTCACAATGAATAAATTCATCAAATTTCATAAACTTCATAAACTGATAAGAATGAGGCTACATAGAGTATTTAAAGCAAAACCTAATAAAACCCTAGCCCAAAATAAACCCCCATCTTCCAAAAGTGCCCCTAGATGAACAGTGCCGCGGCTACAGTGCCGCGCTACAGAAACTCGGCTACAGTAACCCTAACCCTAGTTCAATAAAATAATAACTTTCCCAACATGCCCTTGCATAGGCCCCCTTAAGTGTTTCCCATAATAAACTCAATTATTCTAAACTAATAACATAAGTTCTTTAAATGAATTAAATAAGTTGAAACGCTTCAATAGCTCAAAGCCTTTAAGTCTTGTCGTTGCCCTCTTCCATAGCTAATCAAATGAATTAAAACTGGATCTTCATCCTTCAAGCCTCATCTTGAATGTTGGGCTCTTGCTAAACTTGTCCCAAGTGGATTGCATCAATCCTTGCATTGTCTCCTTGATCTTCTTGGCCCATCTGAAAGTTGCAAATGATCTTTAAGACTATGCCCATCTTGGTTCCCATCATAAATTCTTTGAGTCTTGTTTCATTTTATTCATTCCTTGTTTCTTGTTCTTGTTTCTTAGATCTATATTACTGTTTGAAATAATACAAGGTTGTATTCTCTTGATTTAGTTCAACTAGTTCTTAAAGAATTTGAGCGGAAAAACTATTAAGGTAAAAGGCAAGAGAGTGTGAGACTATTATCAGGAAAAAGCTAATTAAGAGTGAAACACGAGTGAAGTGTCATTATTCGAGTGTAAACACCTAAGGGAGTGTGTGAGGTATTCCACTAACATTCTTTCTGTGCAGCACATTATGATGTCTCGTAAGAGTGACTCATCACCAAAGGGGATGACATATAACTCATCCATTGTGTTGCAAGCCATGCAACAACAGTTTGACCGATTGAACTTGGTGTTGGTTGAAGTGAAAGATAGGAGAGATCATCAAGATATAGGAGGCGACGTGAGTCTAGTGTTGAAAATGGGTATGAGAATGAAGAGTATGGTGATTCTCTTGTTGCCAGACATGTACCCAATACACAAATTAAGATGGATGATACAGAGTAGCAAAGCGAAAATATTTTTTATACTAGATACCACATCAACAACAAGGTATGTAGTATGATCATTGATGAGGGGAGTTGTATAAATTTGGTTAACACTATTTTAGTTGAGAAATTGAATTTACCTACCTTGAAACGCCCTAGATCATACAAGTTGCAGTGGTTGAGTGATTTTGGGGAGGTTAGGGTAAATAAGCAAGTGCTAGTTTCTTTTTTAATTGGAAAATACCAAGATGTGGTGCTTTGTGATGTAGTGCCTATGCATGCTGACCATATTTTATTGAGGAGGCCAGGGCAATATGATAGGAAAGTGATCCATGATGGGTTAAGAAACATTTACAGTTTTGAAAAGAATGGAAAAACAATAAAATTTGCTCATTTAACTTCAACATAGGTCCATAAGGACCAACCAGAGCTAAAAAGTGAGATTGATAAAAAAAAAAAGGAGTAAAAGATAAGGTGAGGCTAAAACCTAAAGAAAAAAGAGAATGAGTTGAAAAATAATTGTGAGGCCTAGAGTTCAAAAGAAGATGAGAGTGAAAGAAAAAAAAGAGAGTGAAAAGGAAAAACAAAGTGAGAGGAAAAAAGAGAATGAGGCCGAAACATCAAGAGAAAGAGAGAGTGAATCTTGACGTACTAGAACGCGAGAATCTTGACGTCGGGATGATGACAAGGTCACGCATCCCAACGATAATGCCAAGTGTGTGGGTCAATGCAACGGTGTACAGAACAACGCAACGGAATAGTCAACTAAGTACCAGAATTTAAATACAATCTAAATATCAGTAGAGGTTTAAAAAGCAGTTATACAGTCATCCAAAATTGAAAATACAATACAGTAAAATAAAATAACTAAGCAAGTGATCCTAAATCACTCCTCGGGCGGAGCCGTCTCCTCAGGCTCGCCCTCATCCTCCTCATCTGCATCAAAATCTGTGTTACCACAAAATGGTACCGCAGGTAAGTATAACCCAAATAACCACGTAATGAAAATGCATTAATGCAACCAACATGCATGCATATGATGAAATATGCATTTTTCCTCAAAACATCATTTTCTCCGAAAATGATTATTTTTCAACACACGCCAAAATCCCATTTGGACCAAAATATTCGTAAAACATTTTCCCAGAAAATGATTTACACAGAAATCCAACACACACTATTTTTCCAGAAAATAGTTCATTAACCCATTATTACCATATGCACCATGGCCTCCCCTAGGGACCATCCGCACGTCCTGGCTTCGTAGCGATGCTCAGTTCCGCGCCCGGCGAGTACATGGCCAAGCATCCACACTACGCAATGAGCGATGCCCAGTTCCGCGCCCAGCGCGTACGTGGCCAGACATCCTCTAGTCCCCGCCAGCAGAAGGACCACGGAGTCGGCACGAGACCATCTCGTCCGATCCCATTGTCGCCCAGCGACAATCCAGGGGACGTTACTCAGTATATTCCGCTCCCGAGTAACCAGAGGAGCTCCACCGAGATAATGCCCCATCTCGGCTTGGGGTCATGATACACACGCACCCAAAATCCATTCTCACATGAAAACCCAGTTTTCATAAACACATGAACATGAATACACGAAAACCCAGTTTCCTTTACAATCATGATCATGCGTGCAAAATGCAATGTACATGAACAACACCATATCCAAACCAACAATTACCAACCCAATCAATTACACAAACAACTCCAATCACCAATCCATCCGACCCCCCGTACTCCTCGGACTCAGTCCGGCATGTTCAACCAAATACAGTGAAATGAGTTAGTGTAAAAATACATTTAAATCACGAAAGTTCTTTGGAGAAATACTTACAGCGCTATATAGCAATTTTTGAAATATCACGAAGCTGCAAGAAGTGACGTCTGAGCAACGTAACAGTGCAAAATGCACTGTGGCCGTGGGTCACAAATACCCACTTTTCAACGGAGACAAACGAAGACCCAAAATTGATAGGGTAAGGCCTGGGGAGGTCGGTGAAGCTAGTGGTGGTGAAGGTTGGCCGTGGGTGGCGGCGCAATAGGCTGTAGAAGAGCAAAACACCCAAAACAGAAATGTTGTTGAAAATGCTTCACCGGTGACGGATCGGAGCTGGGGTTGGGTCCAATGGGTTGCTAAGAGGTCGAGGATGAAGTGGTGAGAAGATGGTGGCCAATGGTGGTGCGACGGCGGCGCAGCAGCGGAAAGAGTGTTGCGGCTTGGAGAGGCTCGTGGTGGCTAACGACGGCGCGAATGGAGTTGGAAATGGAGGGGTGGCGTCGCCAGCGGCTGGGGAAGCTGGGGAGCCGGGCGGTGTCGACCACCGTCGGCGCACGGCGGCAGGCTGGGGAGGAGAAGGATCGGACGAGAGAGAGAGAGAGAGAGAGGCTGGGTCGCGTGCGGGAAGAAGAACCATAAAAGAAAAAGGAAGAAAAGAAAGAGGAAAAAGAAAAATGTAGGGAAAGAAATGAGGTCCAATCCTCACATCTTGGGTCACAAAAATAATCCAACGGAAACGATTTTAAAACAGCAAGTGAAATAAAATAATTCAAACATAATGATTAAAATGAAAATAAATAATTAAACCCAACAATAAGTTAATTTAATTCGAGAAGAAATTTAAATACATAACAATAATTAATTTAAAGAAAACACTTCAAAAATAATTTTCACAAACTAAAAATCATAAAAATAACCCAACTAAAAATCCAACAATTTAAAACAAGAGAATAAATTTTTGAATAAATAAAAATAATCCTTCAGTAAAAATACACTAAAATACGGGGTGTTACAAATAGAGAGGTGGCTGAGAGTCAAGAAAAAATAGTGCAGCCATGAGAGGAAAAAAAAGAGACATTGCAAAGAGAAACAGAAAAATAAAAGTGAGTTTTTATACTAACGCAAGCTTTTATACTAACGAATTTAACGACCCCTTGCCTAGTGTTGTTGTTTCTTTATTGCAGGGTTATGAGGTCAAGATTCCTAACGGTATGTTTAGTGAATTGCCACCTATTAGGGAAATAGAGCACTACATTAATTTTGTGGTAGGTGCGACAATTCCTACCCGACCTTTCTTTGAAAAACATGAGTCATTGTCATTCATTAACGTGTTGCGTGAACGTTTGTGGGAGTATTGCTTGTTGTTCATTAAGTTTGCATATAATTGGAATGGTCATTTTGGTGTATGGAAAGTTTTAGGTGTGTTTCATGAACGTTTGTGGAAGTATCATTTGCCATTTATTGAATTGTTACATGGATGTTTGCGGGAGTATCATTTGCCCTTATTAGAGTGTGCATATAATAAAAGCTTGCATACTACTATTTATTATTCTTCGTTTGAAATTATTTTTGGTTTTAATCCACTTACTCCTTTAACTTTGATGCTTTTGCTTGTTGATGACAGGAGTAGGTTGGATGGACCATTTCAAATTCTAGAGAAAATTAATGAAAATGCATATAAATTGGATCTTCCAAGTAAGTATCATGTTTATACTATTTTCAATGTTAATCTTTTTCCCTTATATGCAGCTGGAGATTCAAAGTCAAATCCTTTTGAGGAGAGGGGGAGTGATGGGAACCAAGGTGTAACACCCCGTATTTTTTTTAGTGTATTTTTTAATTGAATGATTATTTGTTATTAATTTAAAATTTGATTATCTTGTTTTAAATTTTCAGATTTTATTGGGTTTATTTTGTTTATGATTTTTAATTTGTGAAAATTAAATTTGACATGTTTCCTTAATATTAATAATTGTTATGCATTTAAATTTCTCTTAATTTAAATTAGTTTGTGGGTTTTTAAAATTATTGTATTGTTGGATTCAATTATTTTATTTTACTTAGTCACTGTGTTTAAATTTATTTTATTTAAAACTGTTGTGTTGAAATAATTTTCGTTGGAATTTTGTGACCCAAGTTGTGAGATTTAGACCTCATTTATTTTCCTTCATTTTTTCTTTTTCCCACTTTCTTTTTCTCTTTTCTCTTTTTTCTTCTTTCTTTTTTTTTTCTTTTCCTTTTTCGGAACTGCTCCTTCCCGCGCGCGACCCAGCCCCTCTCTCACTCCGTCCGATCCTTCTCTCCCCCAGCCCGCCGCCATGCGCCTCCGTCCGGCGACACCGCCCAGCCCACGGCCTTCCCCACCCTCCGGCGACCACCTCCCTCCAATCTCAGCCCCTCTCGCGTCGCCGTTTGCCCCCACGCGCAACACTATGCCGCGGCGTTCCTTGTGCTTGTACACCGCCGTCGCACCACCATCGGCCACCATCTCTTCACCACTTCATCCTCGACCTCCTAGCAACCTAGTGCACCCATCCTTGGGTCCGATCTGTCACCAGTGAAGCCCCATCTATCTCCATCTCCGATTTGAGCATTTTGGCCTTAAACCGCCGCCCACGCCGCCATCCACGCCCCACCACCACCACCACCACTAGCTTCACCGACATCCCTAGGCCCTACCCTAGCAATCTCGGGTCTTCGTTTACACCCGTTCAAAAGTGGATTTCTGAGACCCACGGCCACAGTGCATTTCACACTGTTTTGTTGCTACGTTGCCGTTTCTAGCACTTCCGTGATCTTTCAAAAATTATATTATAGCATTGTAAGTATTTTTCTCGAAGAACTTTTGAGATTTAAATGTATTTTCGCACTAACTCATATTTACTGTGAATTGGTTGGTTGTGCCGGTCTGAGTCCGAAGAGTAAGGGGTCGGTTGGATTGGATGATGGAGTTGTTTGTGTGATTGGTTTATGCTATGAAATTTGTTGGCTGTTTCGAATTTAAATATTGGTGTTTTGAGTTTGACGTTGGTCATGGTGGATATTGGTGATTGTTTTAGGAAGTGGTGATATATTTTGGGATTATGAGAGTTTTAAGTTTTGAGAAATTAAGATAGATTATTTTAGAATCTTAGGCTTAAATATGGAAATACGTGATTGATTGAAAACTTACAAAAATTGTGTGATTATTTTTATAGGTGACGATTTAAAGTCGACTCGACATTTTTGAAGAAAATTCTGAAAAGCTAAGAAGTCCAGGTAAGCGGGGTTTATATGCTAGTTTTGCATAAAAGAAATAAAATGAGGTTGACTTTGAAAATAAACGTGTTTGTTTTTGAAAAGAAATTATCTGAAAACAACCTCAGATGTTTATTCTGCATATGCATAAATTCAATATAAGAGAAAGTGTTTTCTGTCATGACTGATGTAGACATGAGCAAGTTTTGTGCACTTTGTTTCTAAACTATGTAAAAGAGCGAATAAGGAATTCTAAAAGTTTTGTTATGAACAAATGAGAATATTTTGTTTATGTTTATCTCGAACATGTGAAATGATCTGAAGCTTTTCAGTGTTTTGTTTTGATATGATGTGTCATCTGAAAACCTTGGCATGAAGTTCTGATTCTGTATATGATTGTAATCGGATTTTCGATGAAATCTGTTCTGTTTCTGTTAAGGCTCAGCCACGGGTATAATGGTGGTTTATAATCCTACCACGGGGGTGAAACATGGAATATGGCCCAGCCACGGGTATAATGGTGGTTTATAACCCTACCACGGGGGTGAAACATGGAATATGGCCCAGCCACGGGTATAATGGTGGTTTATAACCCTACCACGGGGGTGAAACATAGAATATGGCCCAGCCACGGGTATAATGGTGGTTTATAACCCTACCACGGGGGTGAAACATGGAATATGGCCCAGCCACGAGTATAATGGTGGTTTATAACCCTACCACGGGGGTTAAACATGGTATTGTCCCGATGTGATGCTAAGAGATGATTTAATTATAATATTTCAGTTTGGAAATGCCAACGGATTTTCTTTTTGGAATAAGTTTATTTTTCTGGAAATTTTGCTCTAATGCTTTTGTACAAAGTTTTGTTTCCGCATTCTGAAAGTAAATGTTTTGTTCTGCTTATCAAATGTTATAAATGCTCATGTTTGCATGCTAGTATATGCTCTATGCTTACGGAGTTGTTGATAACTCACCCCCTTATCTCCATAATATTTTTCATATGACATTGATGGTTCAGCTGAGGATCAGTATTAGAGTTTATGGAGAAGATTAGTAGTGAATGGTTGTTGGGTATCTCGTGGTATTAGTGTTGATGTTGGAAGTTATTTATATTTCTTAAGTTTGCTTCAATGTATTTAGACGGTTTATGGAGACTTATGTTAATGTTTCATTATTTCTAGTTTGTTATTTGAGACATGAAGAAGAGTTGATTTTATTTGAGTTGCTGGATTGAAAATTAGATAAATGAGTTTATATGATTTATTTAATTGAAGTATTTACGTTTGATTTGAGGTTTGAGAAAATATATATTCTTGAATTTGGAAGTACTCTAGCCTTGTTAGAGTTGATTATCAGGTTATATGAGTTAACTCTCCGAACCCTCGGGGACGGGGCGTTACACAAGGTGGGCCTAGTCTTAAAAATCCTTTACAAGTTCCAGATGGGCCAATTATAAGATCAAGAGCTAAGAAGATCAATGAAGCAAAGCAAGGATTAGTGCAATCCACTTGGCACGAGTCTAGTAAGAGTCGAATATTAAAGATGGGCTTTAGAGAAGGAGATCCAGTGATCACCTACGTGATACAAGCGATGGAAGAATGCAACAGAAATTAGGGTTTATTATTATAACTATGTGATTGAAGGCCTTGGACTTGTTTATTTCATTAAAAGGGCTTATTTTATGAGTTATAGGAATTAGTCTAGAATAATTGGGCTTGGGGATGCTTGGCCCACATATGTATTATTTCTTATGAACTAGAGTTTTTGGGAAGGCATTGTATTTTGGCCAAGAGTTTATTTGAAAAATTACTTTTTAGGAACTAAGGTTTAAAGAAGTACTGTAGCCGAGTTACTGTAGTTGTGGCACTATTCATCTAGGGGTATTTTTGGAAGAAAGGGATTTATTTAGGTTGGAGTTTTAATTAGGTTTTGATTTAAATACTCTTTGTAGTCTTATGTTAAGAAGTTTATGAAATTTGATGAATTTATTCATTGTGAGTTGAATTTATCTTCTCTTGTTCTTGAATGAACTTTTGAACTTACAAAAGGTAAATCACAACTTTTGTGGCGTTCCTTCTTGTAATTTGGGTTCTTGAGACAGGTTCTTCAATGAGTCTAGATTTTAATATAATCTAGGTTCTTGGAACGAGTTCTCAACGGGTCTAAATTCTCCATGCATTGACTTGATTTTGACTTTCTTGGATGAGTTTTCAAATTGATTGTGGGTTTAAGGGATTCTTTTCCCATGGGTTCGTATCATAAATACTAATTTTCTACATAGCATGCATCTCATGTTTATTACTAATCATGCATTTCTTATCTTTGTGCAAGTTGATTATTTAACTTACTGAGATTTCAAGTAAGTCTCACTCCTTGTGGACCCACTATCATTTCTCTTGGGATGATAGAAGTTATATCAAGACCAAACGAGGAAGGATAGGATGGACCAATGGATCCAACTGATTGAAGAGGAGTCAGACCTCGATCGAAGATTAGATCTTATTTTGATGTTCATAACTCTAACCCTTCCTACCTTAGAGCGTATGAAGGAGTTGATATAATTATGGAGACTTATTTAAGTATTTTGTATTGAGGATATGCTACCTTATCATTTAAACTCATGATGAATATTAAAGTTATTTGAATGTTTTAGTTCATTCTGGCATCATCTATAATTATTCACCCTTATTCCGCTGTTATTATTGCATACTGCTAGTTGCATTTTAGGATGCATTACATATTAACTGTCATGTAAGCTTATGTCACATGTCCCGATGCTCCAAGTCTCTGTTACATCTCAAGCGGGAGTTTGGAGACGTCACACAACTCCTCAGTTCGTCCTTAAATGAGAGTCTTCCATGTGGCATCAGGCCATACCTCTAGCGTTCGATTAAGCAACTTGTCATTTGATCAAGTAATTAATCAAGGTGATTGACTATTCCAAGCTATTATGAAGATTAATAATTAACTAATGAAAGCAAGTGTTTATGTCTATAAGCATTATTAATTACATAGCACTAAAGACTCATAAGAGACTCCGATATGATCTAAATCACGTGATGAGGATTAACAATCGTAATTATAGCTACCAGTGGCTGAGATTAAGCATTATACAGACGTGTGATCAAGTGATGAACATCACCGGGAGTTACCGATATGTTTAACGGCCAATGAGAAATGCACACGGAAAGAGAAGCTGCCATTAATGTCGGAATGGTCAAAAATCTCTTTCTATAAAGTGCATTACACTGCACTCATTCTATTACTACTACATGTTGCATTTAATAATATAGAATAAAATAAAATAAAATAATTGTAATAAAATGACCCTTTTGTCTGTTCAAAAGGAAGGTGTCAATATTGGAACAGGAATCATTAACCAAACGATACGAAAATGTACGTAGGGACATACTATTTATTATACACCTTGTCCCAACATTAGGTGCTCCTTATAGGGTTTGAATATTAATTTTTTCTGCCAGCACTATTTTCCGGACGAATTTCATATAAATGTCAAATTTCTTGGAGTGGGAAGAAATCAAGTATAAATTGTCGACAATATAAAAAAAGGAATTTTAATCACGTGGAGAATATATATCATCAAATGATAAGCATGCACACAACTCTTTTCTACAATTTTTTACACAATTATGCTTTAACTGAAGGTCATTTTTATAAAGTAACTTAAGTATGATAATATTATAAAAACACTCATTTTAAAGCATGATTCTGTAAAAGGTTGTAAAAAATAATTACAAGAAAAGCAAGCATTTTTTATGAATTATTTGTGACGATAACGACTATTTGTGATAAAAATAGACTCATTTTGACAAGAAATAATTATTTTCGTTAGAAATAACTGGTTACAAATAAACAGTTTTCTTATAGTTAAACCGTATGTTTATCACTATATCAACACATATTTCTCGTTTATTTCTTCTTCTCGTTACATGAGAAATATATATATATATATATATATATATATATATATATATGTGGAGTGTGAAATGTACAGGCACACATTGAAATATTGCATCGAGATGAGTTTAAATATTTGGATCCTTCAAATTGCACAAGCACTTAATTAATTATGGCCTGAATGTGTTATAGGCAATGTTTTGATCTTCTTGGAGCTGATATTCCAGAAAATTGGCATGAATTGTAGTGTTCTCGTACGTTCCTAGATTTATCCACTCGTGAAATAATACTGTACGCATATAATCTTGAGAGCATCTTTGTAGAAACTCGAGTTTGGCAAGTGGGAACTCATCCATAAAAATAAAATAGAATAGAAAAATGGAAGTACTTGACTTGCCGTTCATTTTTATATCGAACTTAATAATTCTACTGCTTAGTCTGCTCCTCTATATAAGTGCTATCCCACAGCTCTCTCTTGTCATCAACAAACTTTGCTTCTTTTTCAATCTGTTTGAGAGATATGGCGCAGATCAAAGCTTCCCTTAGATTGTTTTTTCTCTTCCTAATTGCTGTGTCGTACCTTGTCTCAAGTGCTGCTATTAATCCTACAACTAGTAATTTTCATTCTCAGTTCTCATCCTCGCTTTGGTGTAGATCTTTTTCATTTGTATTAACATCGATGGATTTATTTATTTCGCTTGATTAATAGGAAAGATAAAGCCAAATAAGGAAGACCCATCTGCTCAAGATCTTCTGGTTCCGGTCTCTCTCTCTCTCTCTCTCTCTCTCTCTCTCTCTCTCTCTCTCTCTATGTTTTGATTGTTAAATCTGAAACTCCAACCATGTCATGTTCATGATCAAGTATCTTTCAATTTACAGGATGCACTAGTCTTCTTTAAGGATGGAAATGATCATCAAGGGTTTGATTTTGAAACCGCGGACTACCAGCCTCCAGGACATAATACAGACCATGAACCGAAAACCCCTGGAAGAGCTTAATTAAAAACAAGTCGACCGAAATCCCTAAGATGTTTGTGAATACCAATAAACTTTGAAGGGGGGTTTGGATCTTGGACTTGGTTATCTTCTCTTGCTATTGATGAGTGTGCTCTCTATCTGTGTTCTTAAATTTGTGTTGCCTTCGATCTCCTTGAACTGGATCTTGAAAGTGTGGCTTGTTTGTGTATATAGTTTGTGACCTAACAGGTCTACCCTGTTTGTTTTCAAGAATTATTAATGTTATCTATGGTTTGGTTTTTATAATTTCTTCTCTTTGTTGGCTCTTTTACTGTTATCTCATTAGGTTTTTCTTTACAATTCATAATTTATGTTCTGTGGATCGAGCATGGCCACTGGACAAAAAGTAAAATCCTGTATAACTGAAACAGAAAATAATTCACATAACATAAAAAATTATATGGCTGAAGATCACTTCTAGGTCGAATCAGATTTCTGGAAATTTTTGTCTTAAAACTACAAGGATTTGTATCTTCCGACAAATTAAAGTGAACTAATATCACTCGGAAGTGTTTTTCCTCTTCCGACTGACAACACCAAAAAAGGCAAAGAACAAACCCTAGAGAGAGAAAAGGATCAGCTTCTTATCACTCCTCGTATCCACGGAGAGATCACGGCGTGTTAGCTTTCTCTCTGTGTCTAAAACTCGTGCTTGAACTATATATACATCTCTCCGAGCACGTTCACTCTGATTTTCCTTCGAATTCTGAGCTCCGATCGTGTTCTTACAAGCCTCTGATGCGATCCATCTCCACAGTTCGATTACTTTTGTTTGAAAAAGTCATTAATCCGTGCTTACAAGTGCTTATAGCTTGGTAGCCATTCCTAATTAAGCAAGTAAGTGGCTGCACTTTTTCTGTTGTTTTCATATGTAAAACTCAAATCAGAGTTGAAATCTGGAAAACGTCGACGAGCGCGATGTTAGATCTTCATCTGGATGTGGTCTCGATCGACCGATTCCACTGAGAACTTGGTTCAGTTCGGGGACGTTAGAATCTTACACTCCCGTTGCCTAACCGCCGAAACCTAGGGTATACAAAAGGCCCATCCCTGACCAAAACTCAATCCAGCTGAAAGTTAAGCTTTGACAATATCTAGTGATCTCTTCTATGACGCTCAGAGGTTTTGTTTTTATATTCACATTCATTAATAATTCATTCAAGGTTATATGATTATCTTCTATATATAGGTTTTCAACACATACAACGTGTGTAAAACAAATAGCACAGAAGAAAAGCCTAAAAAACACAGACTCGATCAAAGAAGACGTTGGCGAGATCAAATGGTGGACAGATCTAGAAAGAGAGTGAGAAGTGATCAGAGATTAATTACAAACTATGCAAGGGATCTGTTAAATGCACTATGAGAAAATTGTTTATTTGTGACTAGTTATTTTTAATGAAATGATTATTTCTAGCTAAAATAAATTTATTTTCATCACAAATAATCTTTTTCGTCGCAAAAGAATGTCACAAATACTCATTTTTCTTTTAGTGATGGAACCGTGGCAAGCGGTTTAGCAAGAAAATTACGAATAGAAAAGAAGTTGGGATTTTAGAAGCAATGAGAGAGAGCAACGTTATTGCAGTTTCATAACAAAACTTACAATATTGCATGCATTTCCAAGAAATAATAGAAACTTAATTGAATTGCAGAGTTTGTGCAAAAATATATAATCGGTGGGTATTTCACTAAAGTCTGGCTTATTACATCCATCGTTTTTTTTTTCTTTCTGTTTTTGCCATTTTGTCAAAAAAGCATATGGCCTAATGGCATAATACCCTAACTTTCAAAATGGAGGTCTTGAGTTTGACCCCCTCCTCCAAAAAAAAATAAATAAAAGTTTAAAAGGTAAAGGAAGGAATTCTTCGATCTGTTAGTGCATTTCACTCCTTTTCCTTCCCCATTTCTTGCTGATCAAAATCATGTACATAGGGCCGAGTTCAAACTCATAGGGAAATAATCCTATAAGGAATGAATTACTTCATTTTTCACCGATCCATACTCTCTTATATATATTGCCAAAATATTATATATGCTTATTTAATTTCTGATGTTTCAAGGAAAAATAAAATTTCATTATCCCTTTGCCCTATATTATGATCTTCATAGATCAGTAGTTGTAACTTGCGTGTGACATAAATAATCCTATCATTTCGGAAGAATCATATCATCACAGGTACTATAGCATGCATAAGATCAATCATGATGGCCGACGGTCTGTAGCTTGATTGACATAACTCCAACCTCCAAAATAGACGTGAGTTCGAAACCCCTCTTCCCCAAATCATGTTTCAAAAAAAAAAAAAAGGACAGAAGTTTGAAATCTGTTTGAAACCTTTTGCATGCTGTCCATATTACATATATATCATGAACGACGATCTTTGAGATACGGTATTACGGAATGTTCCGTTCTACGAAGCAAAAAGAGTTCGTTCCAATTATTGTCTCTGAAAAATATTAAATTTATTTAGAAGGTTGCCAAACCACAAATCATTATAGTTACGTAAATATTTTGAGAATTTATTCCTCTCAATCATGCACCAAAAACCTATGATTTCGAACGTGTGCTGGTCTTAATTAATCTACGAGCGACAGCTTGCAGGTGGACTCGCTGCCTTTGTGGGGAACAGTTCGTTCCTGTGTTTGAAGTTCTTGACGCACTAATGGTTGCTGGACTTCCACCCACCAACCTACTGTTTGGGAGTGCAACAAAAAAGCTTTCTGGTTTCATTTCCCTACTACAAAAATTATAACCTTTTAAGTTAATTTACCAAGTACGGATACAAAATACTTCTATTTTTTATCACATATATCATGACAAGTGTACCGGCCTGGAACCTAAATTATCAGCAGTACTATTTATCAAAGCTTCCGAACTTTATAAATTATAGAGCACCCCACAGTACTGAACTCGTGTATAAAACAGCACAAGAGCTTTTCTTTTGGACGAATTATAGTACTACTAACAACAGATAAGAAGAACAAAGAGTCATTATATATGAATTTATCAAAATAAAGAAGATAATATTATTACAGCATATGTGGCTGGCCACCTGTATCTCTACGTGTCATTCAACCGATGGAGAGCATTTATATATATATAGCTGGCCGGCAAAAGTCGCTACCCTCTTAGGAAGCAAATTATGCAAAATGTTTGATAAAGATGTCTGTAATCGTGAATTGTGTAATCGATCGTCGCATAATTGTTTTGAAAAAATAAATAAAATTTATATAAAATTTATATAAAAAAATTAATTTTTTAATAATAGACGATTACATAGCATTTATATATGCACTTCATAATTATATATATCTTTTCAATTAAGTTGTACAGAGTTGGAAATAATAAATGTCAAGTATAGATGAATGGATTTTTATACGATAATCATTTTGAAAAAATGAATAAAATATATATAAAATTTATATAAAAAAATTATTTTTTAATAGTAGACGATTACGTAGCATTTATATATGCATTTCATAATTATATATATCTTTTCAATTAAGTTGTACAGAGTTGGAAATAATAAATGTCAAGTATAGATGAATGGATTTTTATAGGATAAATTCCAATTGGCATTTGCAAGAAACCTGGCCGCCAGGTCCAATCCAATTAGGATGATCTTGATCATCAACATTAAATAATGGAGCATTAGGATTGGGCCATTTTATGTTACGTGATTATCTATTTGTTAGTGCGGTAGCCGTAGGCCATATGTCTGCTGCTATAATCATTTGATCTTCTTTCTGGCCTCCTACTTTTTTGTTTCTTTGTTATTTTTCTTCTCTCCCCTACCCCTCCTTTTATACCCTATTTAATTTCAATCTATATAAGCTGGATGAAGACATCAGCTCGTAACATCATCGACTTGGGTCAAGTAACTCTTTAAATTATTGAACTATATATATATATATAGCGAGAATTCGAGGCCCATGTCAAGACACGTTCGTAACTTCAAATTTTATTTTATTTTTTCATTTCAAGACTTTGTTTGAATCCTTAGATCATGTTTGTGATATGAATCCGTATAAATTGAATCCCTTGAACCCACAGTCAATTTGAAAACTCTCTAAAAAAAGTCAAAATCAAGTCAATGGATGGAAAACTTAGACTCGATAAGAACTCGTTTCAATAAATTAGATTATATTAAAATCTAGGTCCGTTGAATAACCTGTCTCAAGAACCCAAATTACAAAGAGGAACGTCACAAAAGTTGTGATTTACCTTTGATAAGTTCAAAAGTTCCATTAAGAACAAGAAGAGTAAAACTCAACTCACAATGAAAAAATTCATCAAATTTCATAAACATTTTAAAACGAGGCTATAAAGAGTATTTAAAGCAAAACCTAATTAAAAGCCTAACCAAAATAAATTCCCCATCTTCCAAAAATGCCCCTTGTGTGAATAGTGTAGTATCTACTTTGCGGCTACAGTACTCGCTACAGTAAAACCCTAACCCTAGTTCAATAAAATAATAACTTTCCTAACATACCCTTGCATAGGCCCCCCTTACGTCCTTCCCATAATAAACCCAATTATTCTAAACTAATAAAATTAGTTATTTAAATGAATTAAACAAGTTGAAAGCCTTCAAGTGCCCAAAGCCTTTAAGTCATGTTGTTGCCATTTTCCATAGCTTATCAAATAAATCAAAACTAGATCTTCATCCTTCAAGCCTATCTTGAATGTTAGGCTCTTACTAAACTCGTCTCAAGTGGATTACATCAATCCTTGCATTACCTCATTGATCTTCTTGGCTCTTGACCTTGTAAATGGCCCATCTGGAACTTACAAAGAATCTTTAAGACTAGGTCCATGTTGGTGCCCATCATTCCCCCTCTCCTCAAAAGGATTCGACCTCGAATCTCCACCTAGATTAAAGGAAAAAAGCTTAGTAACATTAAAAATAGTAGAAACATGATATTTATCTAGAAGACCCACTTGATATGCATTATCATTAATTTCTTCAAGAATTTGGAAAAGTCCATCCAAGCTACTCCTGTCATCAACTGGTAAAGACATTAAATCTAAATGAGTAAATGGATTAAGTCTATAAATAATTCAAAAAGATGAAAATTGAGTAGTAGTATGAACACTCCAATTATATGTAAACTCATTGAATGGCAAATAATACTCCAACAAATGTTCATGAAACACATCTAAAATCTTCCTTATACCAAAATGACCACTCCAATTATATGCAAACTCAATGAAACACAAATGATACTCTTGCAAATGTTCATGCAACAAGTCAATGTATGGCAATTGATACTCCCACAAACATTCAAGAAATACATCTAAAGCATTCCTTATACCAAAATAACCACTCCAATTATATGCAAACTCAATGAATGGCAAGCAATACTCCACAAACGTTTATGTAACACCTTAATGAATGACAAATGATACTCCCACAAACGTTCATGTAACACATCTAAAATCTCATTTACACCAAAATGATTCATCAAACCAAATCCATGCACAAGCAACTCATGCATAAGACTAGTAGGCTCACAAAATTTGGTGCCCCCGACCCCCATGTATGGAAATTGAGGGATCAAGACGCCAGGATGATGACAACACGGTCACGCATCCCAACGATAGTGCCAAGTGTGTGTACATGCAACAGTGTACAATAACAACGCAGCGGATAATTAAGTCAACTAAGTACCAGAATTTAAACATAATCTAAACATCAGTAAAATGTTTAAATAGTAGTTATACAGTCATCCAAAATAAAATAAAATACATGTCCCAAATAAAATGAGTGATCTCAAATCACTCCTCGGGCGGAGCCGACTCCTCAGGCTCACCCTCATCCTCATCTGCATCAAAATCTGCGTTACCATAAAACGGTACCGCAGGTAAGTGTAAACCAAACGACCCTCAGGAATAAAAATGCATTAATGCAACCAACAATAATGCATGCATATGATGAAATATGCATTATTCTCAAAACATCATTTTTCTCGAAAATGAACATTTTCCAACACACGCCAAAATCTCATTTGGCCCAAAATATCCGTAAAACATTTTCCCAGAAAATGATTCACATAAAATCCATATCCAACACACACTATGTTTCCAGAAAATAGTCCATTATTCCATTTTACCGTATGCACCATGATCTCTTCTAGGGATCATCCGCACACCTTGGCTTCGTAGCGATGCTCAGTTCCGCATCCAGCGCGTTCATGGCTAAGCACCCACTACGCAACGAGCGACGCCTAGTTCCGCACCCAGCGCGTACGTGGCCAAGCGTCCTCTAGTCCCCGCCAATAATTAAATCCAACAATAACTTAATTTAATATTAGAAGAAATTTAAATGCATAACAATAATTAATTTTAAGAAAGCACTTCAAAAATAATTTTCGCAAAATTAAAAATCATAAAAATAAACCAACTAAAAATCCAATAATTTTAAAACAAGAGAATAAATTTTTGAATTAATAATAATAAATCCTTCAATAAAAATACACTAAAATATGGGGTGTTACATCCTCCCCATAAAATTTCGTCCTCGAAATTGGCAAGGTCAAACATTAAACTAAGACAGAAATAAGATTCGACTGAGAAGACATAAGGAACATACCGCCATAGTCAATCAAACAAATACGGATATTACTCCCTCATGTCGGCTTCTCTCTCCCAGGAGAAATCTTGTGCCAACGGATCGCCCCATGACACTTTCACCAAAGGTATTGTCTTGGACCTTAACCTTTGCTCTTTCCAATCCACAATCTGCGTCGGAGCAACTTCATAAGTAAGGTTAGGTTGGAGTTGAACGCGTCCAAGGTCAACAAAACGTGGCTCTTGTTGTCCAAAACTTTTCTTCAACGATGACACATGAAAAATATCATGAACTTTCCCAAAATAGTCCGGCAATGCAACTCTATAAGCAACAAGCCCAACTTTCTCTACAATCTGAAAAGGGCCAACATACATCGGACTAAGTTTTCCCTTTTTACCAAAGCGCTTAATGCCTTTCATAGGAGAGATTTTGAGATAAACCCAATCACTTACTTCAAAGGATAAGTCCCTTCTTCTTGTATCAGCATAACTCTTCTGGCGACTTTGTGCTTCCGCCATTTTAGTCCTTATAAACCGAACTTGATCTTTCATTTCTTGAATTATCTTAGGCCCAATTAATTTACTCTCGCCAATTTCATCCCAACACAAGGGTGATCTACACTTCCTTCCATACAAAGCTTCATACGGGGCCGTCTGAATGAAGGAATGTAAACTGTTATTATAAGCAAATTCAATTAGCAGCAGATGATTCTCCCAACTTCCCTGAAATTCCATGACACAAGACCGCAACATATCCTCAAGAGTCTGAATAGTGCACTCTGATTGACTGTCTGTTTGAGGGTGATATGCAGTACTAAACTTCAACTTAGTGCCTAAAGTGCAAACTTTTCATAAAATGGGACGTGAACCACGGGTCCCGATACAATACAATACTCCTGGGTACTTCGTGCAAACGCTCTATCTCTTTGACATACAACCGAGTTAACTTACCCAAAGAGTCGGTATTATTGATAGGCAAGAAATGGGCACTCTTGGTCAACCGATCAACAATCACCCAAACTGAGTTCTTTCCACTAGGTGTCCTCGGAAGCCCACAACAAAGTCCATAGAAATATCATCCCATTTCCACTCAGGAATAGGGAGAGGTTGAAGTCTACCAGTAGGTCTTTGATGCTCAGCCTTCACTTGACGGCACATGGCACATTTCTCAATGAACATGACGATATCCAACATTCTCGCACTAGTCCCCTAGTGACACATCACGTCTAGTATTCCTAGGGTGGCTTTCACCAGAACCTTAATACAACATCCAATAAATTCCAATGATTAGTAGCTCCATACAATAGTATGTGCTAATCTCAATCGACTCCTATGCTACAATTTCTAAACCTCCATTGAATTCTACCTTTGGTAACCTAATAGCCACTTCTGAAGTTAACCATCAATAAAAAATTTTGCACAACCAAAAGATTAATCTCCAATTACAAGTATCTTCTCAAAATTTCAAGTCACCACCAATTCCTCAAAAGCAGCACAAAATCTGAACTCCTAACTACAATCCAAAAAAATAACACGCTTCTACCACGCACTCTGATTCACCACATGCATAAAATTTAAGTCCTCATAAAACTAACACCATCGAGTACAAGGTGGCTCCATACCTACTAACCACAAACTCTTACCACATTCTGGTAGAAAACACTCTCCCCCAAAACCATGAATTATCACTCATATTCCTCAATTAACACTCGTTGCTTTGATCAAAATCAATATTCCACAAAATACATCCATTATCATAGACAGAAACCCAATATCAAACAACCTCAGCATCCCAAAATACACCCGTCTCATCTAAGATAAGGAACATACCTAAAAGACTCGATTCCAACCCGGCGAACCAATAAGAGCGCCTATAAACTTCTACCTGACAACCTAAACCCAAAAGCTCATCACCTACATTCTGAACAACATCTAATCTAGCGATGACTAAACTCACTACGAACCACCATTGACTATACCAAAACATTATCAAAACCATTTTGGTAACTCACCCACCTATTTCTACTCCTATAAGTTAGTATTAGCACGACTAGTTCCTTCAATAGCACATCACCATTAAACCTCAAGGCAAGCCATACTGCTCAAATCTTCAATCCACTAAAAGCCATTGCGCAACACCCATGGATCCTAATGATTTATTGACTCTCGTACTTGATTATGCTATCCACCGTTGATGCCTAAGCTCCAATTTCGAAGATCTTATCATACACCATACATGACGACCCAACAACCTATCTTCAAGTTAAATAACAATGTACATAATTCTCTCAACTGGGTGCTCAGTCTCCAAAGGAAAAGTATAGCCTCACAATTTAAATTCCTAGGTGACCTCAAGTCACAATTAATTCCTGTAGATAATCACAATAATTATTGCCAACCATCATTCCATTGAGTAACCTGCTTCGACTATACACTTCAGTCAACTCATCAAAAACTCCAAGCCAAGGTCTCTTGAATTTAATACTATTGTATTCACTCCTCTTCAACGCCTACCCAAGCCACTTCCTCCAAGCCAAAAATGAGACTAGGACCTGTACTCTCCGAAATCCATAAACACTCACCACTACTACGCATCAATCTCATGCACCCTTAGCCACGACAAAATATGCTCCAATTGCAAGTGGTCCATCACTACCATTTCCATCATCTAGACCTATATCCTTGAAATCAACAAGAATTATTTCCTAAATCTGTACCATCTATTATCCTTAAAATTGATATCCCTATACATGAAACAACAACATTAATACAACAGTGGCTAACGCTTGTTGATATGAACCCGCGGGAAATGAATTCCCTTGAACCCACAGTCAATTTGAAAACTCCCCAAGAAAGCCAAAATCAAGTCAATGGATGGAGAACCTAGACCCGATGAGAACTCGTTTCAAGAACCTAGATTATATTAAAATCTAGACCCGTTGAAGAACCCGTCTCAAGAACCCAGATTACAAGGGAGGAACGCCACAAAGGTTGTGATTTACCTTTGATAAGTTCAAAAGTTCAATTAAGAACAAGAGGAGATAAACTCAACTCACAATGAATAAATTCATCAAATTTCATAAACTTCATAAACTGATTAGAATGAGGCTACATAGAGTATTTAAAGAAAAACCTAATGAAAACCCTAGATAAAATAAAACCCTATCTTCCAAAAATATCCCTGAGTGAACAGTGTCGCGGCTACAGTAACCCTAACCCTAGTTCAATAAAATAATAACTTTCCCAACATGCCCTTACATAGGCATAAACCCAATTATTCTAAGCAAATAAAATAGGTCCTTGAAATTAATTAAATAAGTTGAAACCCTTCAAGAGTTCAAAGCCTTTAAGTCTTGTCGTTGCCCTCTTCCGTAGCTAATCTAATGAATTAAAACTGGATCTTCATCCTTCAAGCCCCATCTTGAATGTTGGGCTTTTGCTAAACTTGTCCCAGGTGGATTGCATCAATCCTTGCATTGTCTCCTTGATCTTCTTGGCCCATCTGGAAGTTGCAAATGATCTTTAAGACGCCCATCTTGGTTCCCATCATTCCCCCTCTCCTCAAAAGGATTCGACCTCGAATCTCCACCTGGATCAAAGGGAAAGTGGTTAGTAACATTGAAAATAGTAGAAACATGATACTTACCTGGAAGATCCATTAGATATGTATTTTCATTAATTTGTTCAAGAATTTGGAATAGTCCAACCAAGCTACTCCTATAATCAACTGGTAAAGACTTTAAATCTAAAAGAGGAAATGGATTAAGTCTATAAACAATTTCAATTGGTGAAAATTTAGTAGTAGCATGAACACTCCAATTATATGTAAACTCAATGAATGCCAAACAATACTCCCACAAATGTTCATGAAGCACATCTAAAGTCTTCCTCGAACGAAAATGACCACTCCAATATGTGAACTCAATGAATGGCAAATGAAACTCCCGCAAACGTTCATGCAACAAGTCAATGAATGGCAAATGATACTCCCACAAACGTTCATGCAACACGTCTGAAATCTTATTTTCACCAAAATGACCACTCCAATTATATGCAAACTCAATGA
The DNA here is from genome assembly GCA_961763995.1 of Juglans cinerea. NCBI lineage: Eukaryota > Viridiplantae > Streptophyta > Magnoliopsida > Fagales > Juglandaceae > Juglans > Juglans cinerea. The sequence continues at coordinate 11,993,109 of CAUIVZ010000008.1, read as the reverse complement.
AATGCAAATGATACTCCCGCAAATGTTCATGCAACACGTCAATGTATGGCAAATGATACTCCCACCAACGTTCGTGTAACACGTCTTTGAATGGCAAATGATATTCCCACAAACATTCATGCAACACAACAAAAGTCTTCCTTACACCAAGGTTACCCAACAAACCACCATGTCCATCACACACAAGCAACTTCAGCATAAAACTAGTAGGCACACAAAATCTATTCTTTCTAAACAAGTACCAATCTACTTTATAGAACTTACCAAAAGATGCTTTCTCACATGTTCCATACATACTAGCAAAGTCATCATCATTAGCATGCAATTCTTTATCATATTCAAGTTTCAACAATTTTGCATCTAAAATGAAGACGAGGACATACCTTCTTGCTAAAGCATCAACCACAAAATTTTTCATACCTTGTGTGTATTTGAATATATGAGGAAAAATCTCAATACAATCCTCCCGCTTAGCATGCATTTTAGTCAACAACTTACCTTGTCCCTTTAAGTGTGTCAATGACTCATGTTCTTCCAAGAAAGGTCGGTTAGGAATTGTTGCACCTGGCACAAAATCAATGTAATGCTCTATCTCCCTAATGGGTGGCAATCCTCTAAATACACCACTTGGAAACATGACCTTAAATCCCTGCAACAAATAAACAAAAACACTAGACAAAGAGTCGTTAAATTCATTAGTATAAAAGCTTGCCTTAGCATAAAAACTCACTTTTGTCTTTCTGTTTTTCTCTGCAACCTCTCTTTCTTTTTCCTCTTGTGGCTCCACTATTTTTTCTTGACTCTTAACCACCTCTATATTTTCTTTTTCTCTCTCTCTTTCTTTTGATGTTTCGGCCTCATTCTCTTTTTTCCTCTCAATCTCTTTGTTCTTTTCACTCTCTGTTTTTCTTTCACTCTCCTCTTTTTTTGAACTCTCAGCCTCACAATTATTTTTCAACTCATTCTCTCTTTTTCTTGAGGTTCCAGCCTCACCCAAATCATTTCCCTTAGGTGGTTCGGTCTTCCCCTTTGTTACAACTTGATAATTTTTGTCCCACATTGTTTTCCAAGGAGTACTAGAAACCGAAGTATACCTTGATGTACCCTTTCCTTTTAGCCGCCTCTCCACCTTCATAGCCATGTGCACCATATCCTCTACCTCCACATAATGTTGCAACTCAACTACATTGGCTATCTCCCTATTCAACCCACTCAAAAATCTTGTCATCGTGGCCTCCTGATCCTCCACTACATTAGCCCGAATCATAGCCACCTCCATCTCCTTATGGTAATCCTCTACACTCCTAGACCCTTGTGTAAGATTTTGTAGTTTTTGGTAGAGATATCTATAGTAGTGGCTAGGTACAAATCTCCGCCTCATGATAGCTTTCAACTCTCTCCATGTTTCTACAGGCCTCTCAAAATTCCTCCTCCTATTGGATACTAATTGATCCCACCAAATAATCGCATAATCAGTGAACTCAATTACAGCCAACTTCACCTTCTTCTCCTCAGAGTAATTATGACAATCAAACACCAACTCTATTCTTTTCTCCCACTCTAAATAAACTTTAGGGTCAGTTCTACCTTGGAATGATGGTATTTTCATTTTGATGCTTCCAAGATTCTTATCTACTCTATCTCGACCGCCTGAGTTTGCCCTAAGGCTTCTTCCATGCCTAACTCCTCTTTGTCCACCCAATCCAACTTCAAATGTGAAGCCTTCCTCATCCTCACCAAACTCTCCATTCTTATACACATTCTCAATTCTAGGCTCACGTCGCCTCCTATCTCGCTACATTGTAGGTTTCTAATCATTGCTTCTTGATTATCCATACTATCCCTCACTTCACCCAACACCAAGTTCAACCGCTCAAACTGTTGTTGCATGGCTTGCAACACAAAGGATGAGTTATCTGCCACACCTTTTGGTGATGAGTCACTTCTATGAGACATTATAATATGCTGCACAAAAAGAATGTTAGTGGAAAACCTCACATACTCCCTTACGTGTTTACACTCGAATAATGGCACTCCACTCGTGTTTCACTCTTAGTGGCTTTTTCCCGATAATAGTCTCACACACTCCTGCCTTTTACCTCCAGAGTTTTCCCACTCAAGTTCTTTAAGAACTAATTGAACACAATCAATAGAAAGCAACCTTGTTTTATCCCAACTAGTAATTAGATCCAGGAAATAAGAACAATAGAAACATCGAAGGAATAAAAATGACACGAGAATCAAGGAAGTTATACAGATGAAAGAGTAACAATAAGACAAGATACCAACTTTAGTGATGTATGCAGCAGCCCCTTTGATGATAAGGTTCAATCAACAAATTTCTTTCTTTCTCATTTTTGTAACTATGTAGCAACCTTTGAATATGCTACCTTTTCTTTTCTTCTTCTTCTTCTCTCTTTTTTTCGAATTTTCTTTTCTTTTCTTTTCTTTTCCTTTCTTTTCTTTTCTCTAATTCAACCACAAACAGCAATATTCAATTGTGAAAACCAAACAATTGAATTCAAACACACAAGCATGGACAATGAAGTAGAACAGAATCAATGGAACCACACTCCAAGCAATTGACAAACTTAGAGATGCAGGAAACCCTAGAATTTTGAAACCCTAGGTGATGCAAATTTCAGCCAAACCCAAAACCCTAAGAATTTCGGCAGCCTACTTTTTGTTTCTTTTTTTTTTTTTTTGGCAACCCTAGAACAATGAAGCCCTAGAATTAAATTAAAGGATGCTAAAATTAAAAGATAGAATCAGACCTGATTGGAAACCTGGCTCTGATACCAAATGATATGAACCCACGGGAAATGAATTCCCTTGAACCCACAGTCAATTTGAAGACTCCCCAAGAAAGCCAAAATCAAGTCAATGGATGGAGAACCTAGACCCGATGAGAACTCGTTTCAAGAACCTAGATTATATTAAAATCTAGACCCGTTGAAGAACCCGTCTCAAGAACCCAGATTACAAGGGAGGAACGCCAAAAAGGTTGTGATTTACCTTTGATAAGTTCAAAAGTTCAATTAAGAACAAGAGGAGATAAACTCAACTCACAATGAATAAATTCATCAAATTTCATAAACTTCATAAACTAATTAGAATGAGGCTACATAGAGTATTTAAAGAAAAACCTAATGAAAACCCTAGATAAAATAAAACCCCATCTTCCAAAAATACCCCTGAGTGAACAGTGCCGCGGCTACAGTACGGCGCTACAGTAACTCGGCTACAGTAACCCTAACCCTAGTTCAATAAAATAATAAATTTCCCAATATGCCCTTACATAGGCATAAACCCAATTATTCTAAGCAAATAAAATAGGTCCTTGAAATTAATTAAATAAGTTGAAACCCTTCAAGAGTCCAAAGCCTTTAAGTCTTATCGTTGCCCTCTTCCGTAGCTAATGAAATGAATCAAAGCATAATCTTCATCGTTTAAGCCTTTTAACTTGTATTTGGCCCATCTGGAACTTGCAACATATCTTTAAGACTAGGCCCACCTTGGTTCCCATCATTCCCCCTCTCCTCAAAAGGATTCGACCTCGAATCTCCACCTGGATCAAAGGGACATTATCATTGATTTCATATGCATTGTCATTAATTTGTTCAAGAATTTGAGAACATCCATCAAAGCTACTCCTGTTGTCAACAGATAAAGACATTAAATCTAAATGAGTAAATAGATTAAGTCTACAAACAATTTCAAAAGGAGAATATAAAGTGGTAGTATGCATGGTCCTGTTGTATGCAAACTCTATAAATCCATCCATAACCACAAAAATAGAATTTCTACTCCTTTCTTTCCTAGGCAGCCCCAAAACAAAGTCCATAGATATGTCTACACATGACTCACTAGGAATAGGTAAGGGCGTATGCAACCCATGTGGCAAAAGTATAAATTTGGCCTTTCTGCATGTAATGCACCTGCCACAAATACAATTGACATCTCTCTTCATCTTAAACCAACATAAATGTTCATACAAAATGTCTAATATTTTCTTGACACCAGAATGACTACTCCAAATATATGCAAACTCAATGAAGGGCAAATGATAGTCCCACAAACGTTCATGCAACAGGTCAATGTATGGCAAATGATACTCCCACAAATGTTCATGAAACATGTTAATGAATGACAAATGATACTTCCACAAACATTCATGCAACACATCAATGAATGACAATTGATACTTCCACAAACGTTCATGCAACACATCATTGAAAGGCAAATGATACTTCCACAAACATTCATGCAACACATCAATGAATGACAATTGATACTTCCACAAACGTTCATACAACACGTCATTGAAAGGCAAATGATATTCCCAAAAACGTTCATGCAAGACAACAAAAGTCTTTCTTACACCATGGTTACCCAACAAACCACCATGTCCATCACATCACACACAAGCAACTTACGCATAAAACTAGTAGGTACACAAAATCTATTATTTCTATACAAGTACCAATCTAGTTTATAGAACTTACCAAACGATGCTTTCTCACATGTTCCATACACACTAGCAAAGTCATAATCATTAGCATGCAATTCCTTATCATATTCAAGTTTCAACAATTTTGCATCTAAAATGAAGATAAGTACATACCTTCTTGCAAAAGCATCAACCACAAAAGTTTCCATACCTTGTGTGTATTTGAATACATGAGGAAAAGTCTCAATGACTCATGTTCTTTAAGTGTGTCAATGACTCATGTTCTTGTGTGTTTTTCCATCATTTTCAAAACTGTACATGTTCCTTAACCTATCATGGATCACATTCCTATCATACTCCCATGGCTTCCCTAACAAAATATGACCAACATGCATAGGCACAACATCACAAAGGACCATATCCTGATATTTCCCAATTGAAAAAGAAACTAGCACTTGCTTGTTTACCCTAACCTCCCCACAATCACTCAACCACTGCAACATGTATGGTCTAGGGTGTTTAAAGGTACGTAAATTCAATTTCTCAACTAAAGTAGTGCTAGCCAAATTAATACAACTCCTCAAATCAATGACCATACTACATACCTTGTTGTTGATGTGGCATCTAGTATGAAAAACGTTCTCACTCTGCTGCTCTGTATCATTCATCTTAATTTGTGTATTGAGTGCACGCCTAGCAACAAGAGATTCACCATACTCTTCTTTCTCATACCCATTCTCAATACTAGGCTCATGTCACCTCCTACCTCTCTCACCTTGCAGATTTCTAATTACTTGTTCTTGATTATCCATCCTATCCCTCACTTCACCCAATACCAAGTTCAACCGCTCAAACTGTTGTTGCATGGCTTGCAACACAAAAGATGAGTTATCTGCCACACCGTTTGGTGATGAGTCACTTCTATGAGACATCATAATATGCTGCACAAAAAGAATGTTAGTGAAAAACCTCACACACTCCCTTACGTGTTTACACTCAAATAATGGCACTCCACTCGTGTTTCACTCTTAATGGCTTTTTCCCGATAATAGTCTGACACCCTCTTGCCTTTTACCTGAATAGTTTTCCCGCTCAAGTTCTTTAAGAACTAGTTGAAATAAATCAAGACAATACAAACTTGTATTATTCTAACCAATAATATAGATCAAAGAAACAAGGAATGAATAAAATGACACGAGACTCAAGGAATTTATACGAGGGAAAGAGTAATTATAAAACAAGATACCAACTAGAAAGATGTAATCAGCTCCTATGATGATAAAAGCTCAATCAACAAATACTTTTCTTTCTCTTTGTTGAAACTATGTAGCAACTTTGAATATGCTACCTTCTCTTTTCTTCTTCTTCTTCCTCTTCTTTTTTTTTTTTTTTGAATTTTCTTTTCTTTTCTTTTCTCTAATTCAATCACAAATAGCAATATTCAATTGTGAAAATCAAGCAATTGAATTCAAGCACGACAATGAAGTAGAAGAGAATCAATGGAACGGCACTCCAAGCAACAGATAAACTTAGAGATGCAGGAAACCCTAGAATTTTGAAACCCTAGGTGATGCAAATTTCAGCCAAACCCAAAATCCTAAGAATTTTGGCAGCCTACTTTTTGTTTCTATTTTTTTTTTTTTGGCAACCCTAGAACAATGAAGCCCTAGAATTAAATTAAACGATGCTAAAATTAAAAGATAGAATCAGAGCTGATTGGAAACCTTGCTCTGAATACCAAATGATATGAATCCGCGGGAATGAAATCCCTTGAACCCACAGTCAATTTGAAAACTCCCCAAGAAAGCCAAAATCAAGTCAATGGATGGAGAACCTAGACCCGATGAGAACTCGTTTCAAGAACCTAGATTATATTAAAATCTAGACCCGTTGAAGAACCCGTCTCAAGAACCCAGATTACAAAGGAGGAACGCCACAAAGGTTGTGATTTACCTTTGATAAGTTCAAAAGTTCAATTAAGAATAAGAGGAGATAAACTCAACTCACAATGAATAAATTCATTAAATTTCATAAACTTCATAAACTGATAAGAATGAGGCTACATAGAGTATTTAAAGCAAAACCTAATGAAACCCTAGCCCAAATAAACCCTCATCTTCCAAAAGTGCCCCTGGATGAATAGTGCCGCGGCTACAGTATCGCGCTACAGTAACTCGGCTACAGTAACCCTAACCCTATTTAAATAAAATAATAACTTTCCCAACATGTCCTTGCATAGGACCCCTTAAGTGCTTCCCATAATAAACTCAATTATTCTAAACTAATAACATAAGTTCTTTTAATGAATTAAATAAGTTGAAACGCTTCAAGAGCTCAAAGCCTTTAAGTCTTGTCGTTGCCCTCTTCCGTAGCTAATCAAATAAATTAAAACTGGATCTTCATCCTTCAAGCCCCCCATCTTGAATGTTGGGCTTTTGCTAAACTTTTCCCAAGTGGATTGCATCAATCCTTGCATTGTCTCCTTGATCTTCTTGGCCCATCTGGAAGTTGCAAATGATCTTTAAGACTAGGCCCATCTTGGTCCCCATCAAAGAGAGTGGAAAGAAAAGAGAGTGTGAAGAAAGTGAGAGAAAAACAAAGAGAAAAGTGAGTTTTTATGCTAAGGCAAGTCTTAATCCTAACGAACTTGACGTATGTTTGCCTAGTATTGTTGTCTCTTTGTTGCAAGGATATGAGGTCGTGTTTCCAAGTGGTGTATTTAGTGGATTGCCACCCATTAGGGAGATAGAGCACTACATTAATTTTGTGCCAGGTGCAACAATTCCTAACCGACCTTTCTTGGAAGAACATGAGTCATTGACACACTTAAAGGGACAAGATAAGTTGTTGACTATAATGCGTGCTAAGCGGGAGGATTGTATTGAAACTTTTCCTCATGTATTCAAATACACACAAGGTATGGAAACTTTTGTGGTTGATGCTTTAGTAAGAAGGTATGTACTTATCTTCATTTTAGATGGAAAATTGTTGAAACTTGAATCTAATAAGGAATTGCATGCTAATGATGATGATTTTGCTAGTGTGTATGGAACATGTGAGAAAGCATCGTTTGGTAAGTTCTATAAACTAGATTGGTACTTGTTTAGAAAGAATAGATTTTGTGTACCTACTAGTTTTATGCGTAAGTTGCTTGTATGTGATGGACATGGTGGTTTGTTGGGTAACCATGGTGTAAGGAAGATTTTTGTTGTGTTGCATGAACGTTTGTGGGAATATCATTTGCCTTTCAATGACGTGTTGCATGAACGTTTGTGGAAGTATCAATTGTGATTCATTGATGTGCTACATGAATGTTTGTGGAAGTATCATTTGCCATATATTGACCTGTTGCATGAACGTTTTTGGGACTATCATTTGCCGTTCATTGAGTTTGCATATATTTGGAGTAGTCATTCTGGTATCAAGAAAATATTAGACATTTTGCATGAACATTTATGTTGGTCTAAGATGAAGAGAGATGTCAATTGTATTTGTGGTAGGTGCATTACATGTAGAAAGGCCAAATCTAAGGTTTTGCCACATGGGTTGTATACACCCTTACCCGTTACTAGTGAGCCATGGGTAGACATATCTATGGATTTTGTCTTGGGGCTGCCTAGGACCAAAAGGGGTAGAGATTCTATTTTTGTGGTTGTGGATTTAGTAAGATGGCACATTTCATTCCATGCCATAAAACAGATGATGCCACAATCATAGCTGACTTGTTTTTCCGGGAGATAGTGCGACTCCATGGTGTACCTAGGAGTATTGTTTCTGATAGAGATGTTAAATTCCTTAGCTACTTTTGGAAGGTGTTGTGGGGGAAATTGGGTACTAAGCTCTTATTTTCCACTACTTGTCATCCGCAGACTGATGGTCAGACTGAAGTAGTTAATAGGACTTTAACTCAGCTTTTACGCATTGTTGTTCATAAGGGTTGCTTCCCAAGCCAATAGAGGACGAAGGCGTGTCATCTTTGAACCAGGAGATTGGGTTTGGGTTCACATGCGCAAAGAAAGATTCCCAGCCCATAGAAGGACTAAGTTGCATCCTCGAGGAGATGGACCTTTCCAAATTCTTGAGAAAATTAATGACAATGCATATAAAGTGGATCTTCCAGGTGAGTATAAAGTTTCTGCAACTTTCAATGTTTCTGATCTTTCTCCTTTTGATGTAGGTGAAGATTCGAGATCGAATCCTTTTGAGGACAGGGGGAATGAGAGGAACCAAGGTTGGCCTACACTTAAAGATCCTTTGCAAGTTCCAAATGGGCCAATTACAAGATCAAGGGCCAAGAAGATCAAGGAAGCAATGCAAGGATTGGTGCAATCCACTTGGGATGAAGCCAGCAAGAGCCCAACACTCAAGATGGGTCTGAAAGAAGAAGAACCAGTTTTGATCCACTTGATTCAAGCTGTGGAAGACATGACTTAGAGATACGGCCTATTGTTATTGGAGGCTTCCAGTTTGGTTAAATGATTTATTTTATTAGTTTAGAATAAGTGGGCTTGAAGATGCTTGGCTCACATGTCTTATTTCTTATGAACTGTGTTTTTGGGAAGGCCTTGTATTTTGGCCAAGGGCTTATTTGGAAAGTTACTTTTTAGGAATTAGGGTTTCATCAATTTATTGTAGGGGTTACTGTAGCCGCGCGTACTGTAGCCGGCACTGTTCATCAAGGGTAATTTTGGGTAAAAGGGGCTTTATTTTGGCTAGGGTTTTGATTAGATTTGGGTTTAAAAACTCTTTGTAGCCTCATTTGACAGATTAGACAATATTGAATTTTATTTGTGAGTTGAATTTTCTCCTCTTGTTCTTGATTGAACTCTTGAACTTATCAAAGGTAAATCACAACCTTTGTGGCGTTCCTCCTTTGTAATCTGGGTTCTTGAGACGGGTTCTTCAACGGGTCTAGATTTTAATATAATCTAGGTTCTTGAAACGAGTTCTCATCGGGTCTAGGTTCTCCATTCTCTGACTTGATTTTGGCTTTCTTGGGGAGTTTTCAAATTGATTGTGGGTTCAAGGGATTTCATTCCCGCGGGTTCATATCACCTTTTTATTGTAAAAATTAATGTTTTCCACTGTAAACCTCTTTTATTCGTAAATCACATTTTATTTTATAACGTAGAGTCTTGCACCCTGGGTATGGAAGCAAAAAGTTTAAAATCGAACGGTAATTCCCTTCGTCCTTTCTAAAATCATTTTATAAAAAGTCCCACCACAAGGATGGGCGTTATAGTTCTGTTTCTAATCGAGAGGAGGGGGAAATTCCGTCGGTGTTGGGGACTAGAGGCTACGATTCAGATGTGGAACCGAGTCATATTTCTGGAACACCAAAGGAGCTAGTAGGTAAGGTAGTGCGCAAAGGAACACCAAAGGAGCTAGTAGTTTAATTTATGATTGAGTCCATTTTTTATTGGAACGTGGGGGTTAGGTCGGTCTAGAAAATGATTGAAGAGTTTAGTGACAAAGTATAGTGCTTCTCTAGTTGCGATCTCGGAACCGTTTGCAGAAGAGGTTCTTATATCTGCACTTGGTAGTTTCCTTAATTTTCCTCATCGGTGTTGCAATGTGGTAGAGGGAGGGAAGCTTTGGATTTTTTGTAGAGATTCTGATATTTTTTAATTTTTATGCTGCTCAGCTCAATTGATTACAAGGTGGTTTAATTTAGATAACAAAAGAATTCTTGTTTCGTTTGTTTATGCTAAATGTTCTCAAGTTGACAAAAGAGGTCTATGGAGGGAACTCGCCGAGGTTCAGGTGGTGGAGCAACTGTGGGTTGTTGTGGGGGATTTTAATATCATTCGCAATGACTCGGAACGTATTGGCGGCAACCCTCAGCCATTGGCTTCTATGGCAAAGTTTAATGACTGCCTTGATTGGTGTGGCCTTGTTGATCTTTCCAGTGGTGGGAATCATATGTCTTGGTGTAATGGAAATGAGGGAAGTTCTAGAAGCTGGGCTAAATTGGATATGGCAGTCATTAATAATGCTTGCACCACTCAGTTTGTTTATGCGCATCTGGAGTATTTGAAAAGGAAAACTTCTAACCATTGTCCGAGTTTTGATAGGCCTCATTCTTCATATGGTCCTTCCCCTTTCAGGTTTCAGAATATGTTGTGCTCTCATGATGGTTTTTTGGCTTGTGTTGAAGAGGCATGGAATAGACCGGATTCGGCAACAGGTCTTTTGAAACTGGCTATACGCCTCAAGAGAACCAAGTTGGCCATACGAGCTTGGAATAAAAATACTTTTGGTAGAGTGGAGAGATTATTATTCAGAATCTGGAGGCGAGATTAGAAAATCTTGAACGTCAACTTCAACTTGGATACTCCCAGGATGTTGAAGCTGAATATTTAGTGACTAAAATTGAGATGCAATGTTGGGAGCAGAGAGAGGCAACACGCCTTAGTCAAATTGCCAAGAAGACTTGGTTAACTGAGGGGGATCAGAATACTTGTTTCTTCCACTCGGTTATAAACCAGCAGAGCAAGCAAGAATTTATTTCCCATATGGTGCTCCCGAATGGGAGGGTCTTAGAGACGGTCGAGGTTGTACAGCAAGGTGCCACTAATTATTTTCATGACTTTCTTATAGGGGCACTGTGATACCCCCATATCATATGGATAAGGGTAGGTGGTGTATGGGATCCCACATTGCTTGGGGAGGAGAAGCTCTTGCTCTTTATAAGGTTCCAATGGGGCTCCAATTATATTATTGACTAGATCTTTTGGAGTATAGGCCATGTGGTTTGGGCCTTCATTAGGGCGTTACAGTTGGTATCAGAGATTGAGATTCTGCATACTATAATAAGGTGTTTGATGATACTTAAGGTTTTAGAAGTTTGTAGGCACCAGGATATGATTTTGAAGAGTTTTAGTTTGAGCTTTTGCAGACTCATGGTGGGGTGCCTACGAAATCTAAGGTTTTGGATATCTGCCGGTTTAGGAAGTAATTTCATATTTGATGTATAGAGATGTGAGGATTAAGAGATGATCATGAGAATATTTCAGGTTTGAGGTTCTGCAGACTATAATATATGAGGTTTTGGCTTATCGCGGACTTTAGGAAATAACTTTTTGATTTGATGTCTAGAATTGTGCAGACTACAAGGAATAATCTTGTTGGTATTTAAGGTTTTAGAATCTACAGGTTTTAGACATGATGTCTTATGAAATTTTAGCTATTGGATTTTGCAGATCTTATGAGCTAATTTCTTGAGGGTTGAGGTTTTAAATTCTGCTGACTCATTTTGTAGACCTTACATAATGATTTTGATAAGGTTGAAGGTTTAGATTTTAGAGATATTTTTGTTATTAGGTTGCATGTACAACTTTTTGCATATGTTTATATGAACTCTATATTTTGAAACTTTTATTAAAAATCCAAGTTTTCCATATGCCACCTCGTCGTCAACTACGAAAGAGTTTGGATCTGAATGCGACTAATAACAAAGGAGAAGCAAATCGAGTGTGGTTGAAGTACTTCTAGTAGAGGCTCAACAATTAATAGAGATCTTTTGAGTTTTGACTTTGAGATTTTGCTGATTTTATGGATTGAGCTGAAATATGAGGTTTAGAGATGCAGCTTTTTTTTTTTTTTAAAAAAAGTAATTTTGATGAGATTTAAGGTCATAGAAGTTTGCGGGCTCCAGGATATGATTTTTTATGATATGTGAGATTTTAGTACTTGCGGACCTATGGAATGTGTCCTATGAAATCTAAGGTTTTAGATATTGTATATTTTAAGGAAACGATATTTTTATTATTATTATTTTTTTTTATGATATTTGAGATTTCAGTTCCAGCAGGTTTATTCTGTGGACCATAGGAAATTACGAAAATAGGATAATTGAGGTTTTAGATTTCGTGGAGATATGACATGAGGCTTTAGAATAGGAGGTTGTAAGTTCAACAAACTTTAAGGATAGATTTATGAGAATTTCACCAAACGTTTGAGGTTTTGCAGACCTTAGGAAATGATTTGTTATCATTTAATGTTTTAGATTTTGAAAGCTTCTGGGGTCGATTGTTTTATTATTGGATATAAGTTCATCGATCTTACAGATTCCGAAAATGATTCTTATATAATTTAAGGTTTTAGAATTGCAGATTGGAATGATTGATTTGTAATAAGATTTGAGTTTTTAATTCCACTGGCTTGGTGTGCTAGCATGATTTATTTTGGAGACTAGTTAGTCTGTGACCATTAAAATGGGATTGATCAGAGTTGCGTTATGTATTTAGGGATTTTCAAGGGGATTATTTCTTTGGAGATTGAAAGTATTGATCTAGTTTGGATAATGATTGTTATTAGTTTGAGGTTATAGCGGTAGGTTTTGGGATTTGATCCATATCAATTTAAGGATAATAGTTGGTGCAGATTCAGGAAGGCATTCTTGGTGATTTCGAGGAAAGTGTACAAAGTCTCATTGAAAGTCAAGATTTTTATTTTGCAGAATTTAGATTTTGAAAGGGAGATGATGTTTAAAGTTTAGATTTCGGATTGACTTCCGGGAATAGATTTTGGTTGGAATTTGAGGTTTAGATTTCTGACATTGATGTGTTAGAGGCTACAAACATGTTAGAATTTGTGAATTTTGACTCTAGTGAGTTAAAATGCATGGACTGGTTAAATGTGGGGTCTAGTTATTTTTAGATTTATTTTTAGATGTTTGGACAATTGATTTTTTTTTTCAGATTTTAGGTTACTATATTATGTGAAGAGTTTCGAATTATTATTAGGCTTGTAATTCTATTGTTGAAGTTATGTTTCTAGATTTGAATTGGACCCTAGAGAGTATGCCGGTCGATACTATGTGCGTGGAAGTGTATGCCTAAAGGATTAGGAGGTATTTGAGACACTGAGCTAAATTATCAGAGGATTAAAAAAGGGGTGGAAGATTTAAGGCATATGTATTTTAGATCTTGCTTTTGGTGTAGCAAATTTCGAGGACGAAGTTTTTTAAGGGGGGTGGAATGTAACACCCGAGCCCAATCTTAACCCAGGCTCATAGAGAAAGGCTTTGTTGCTAAGGAAAAATGCTCCATTTATGAGTAGTGCGTGCACTCTTATTTGATTTGATTATTATTTTTATTATTTTATCTTCTTTATTAATTTTTTTATTATTATTTAATTTTTTCCCTCTCTTCTCTCTCCCACCAGACGGTTTACTCGACGGGTTTCCTTCCCATTTCCCACGTCCTATTTTCTCTCAACAACTGTTCTCCCTCTCCCCTTTCTTTTCTTCTATGTGTATCTCTCCGAGTGCACCCCTCGATGCCGTCTAGAAAACCAAACCTAGAGAAAATCACTTGCATCACACAAGAAACATCATACACAATCATGTGGCAGCAACACGATGTGGCCACGGTTGCCGTGAACTAGCGGACCAGAATTAGAGTAACGCCGCCCAAGCATGCAGAAGTCTTTTCACGTACCACCATGCATCACCGAGTATAAGCTACCATGATACTCAACTTGCACCATCCGAACCACCATGCTCAAACACTGGCTAGCACTTGCTAACCTCGAGCAACCACGAAAATAGAGACACTCAGCCACCGTGAACCACTCAACCACCCAGCACGACGCTCTATTGGGTTCTATCGACGTTGACCCCAACCCCATCGCCGTAACCAACCCAACCCCTTGATAGCCCAACTCGAGTCAGCCACCGCTACTCTGCCCTGTACCATCAGCCCACACGGCGACACTGTGACTCAACTAAAGCGAAGCCTCTATTTTTAAGCAAGAAAACAGAGCAAGTAAAGTGCTCTTAGACCCGATACTTCCCGCACGATTGTCCACCACCCTCATGCACCTTCATCGGCAAACAGAAGATGCCAAAAAGCAAGACTAGATGTTCGGACTACTGCCCCCACCACTCGGTCGTCGTGCTCCTCTCCTCCACAGATTGACATACAACATGAAGTGGATAGCACCTACTTCTCTCGACACCACGCCATCCCCCATCGCAACCACCATCTGAGAATAACGCCGCTCCAATCCACCGTCCTACGTTGGGCATCCAGCACCACTTCCGCATCCCTCATGTTGCATGCATGGAGCATACGTAAATTTCCTCCTCCCCACCTCTTGGGCTCTCTCTCTCTCTCTCTCATCAAATTTATCTCTCTCAGTTTCGTGCCGCCGTGCCTACCACCTTCGATCTCTGCCCACCTCGCCGGCCGCAACTCTCCCCCCTTTTCGGTGATCTTGGACATCCCTCTGTCGCACGGTTTTGGTCCAATAATTTTCATATCTCATATCGTTTCCGTGCTTTTCCCAAAAGCCCATGCATTTGTATGAGTTTTTCCCAAAACGCCCTTGTCATTAGGATGGTTCCATATTGGACATGATTTTACGATGGGCTTCAAGATGATTACAGAAAATTGGTATGTGTATTTTATGTGAGTTTCGGCTCACTTTATTTTAGTCCAAAGTTTGTTTGGTAGAAAATAGTTGGTTTTTAAATTGCAGTTGGTATTAAGGTCTAAAGAATTTAGAGTTCGTCTTTGTCAAAAAAAAAAAAGAGTGAACATCAATGCATTCGAGTTTTGGTGATATTTTAGGCTTTCAAGAAATTTTGATTTTCAGGAAAATAGATTACTTAGCATTTCAAGTTCAAGTATTGAAAAAGGTGTTAATTTCGGATATTTATGGAAATTGCGTGATTATTTTTATAGGTAACGATTGATTTTCGTTTAGTACTGTTGTGGAGAATTTCTGAAAAGCTAAAAGTCCAGGTAAGCGGGGTTTCTATGCTAGGCTTTATACAAGTTATTAAGACTGAGGTTGACTTTCTGAAAACTTTGCATATTTTGTTATGAAATGAGAACTTGGGAAAAACAAACATCGGTTGCTTATTTGCACTACTCATGAAATCTATATGAAAAAGGAAAAATATTTTCTGACAAGCATTGTGTAGACATGAGCTAAATTTTGTCATGTTGTCACTGAAATCTGAAAAAGAGCGATATTGAGAATCTGAAAAATTGTACATTGATTTAGAAAGATGCTCCGACTTTTGTTTTCAGTATGTGAGAATGATTTGATTATGTTTTGGTACTCTGATTTATTTTGATATGGCATTTGAAAACCTTTGGCATGGTGTACTGATTTTGTATCAGACTCTGTCTCTGCTCTGCTTTGTTTGGGATGGTACCAACTTCTCTATTTCTGAATGCACCTACTTTGGAAACAAACTGGTTTTATTGTGGTCTTTCTTGTGTGCACACTAAGGGCTCTGAGAATAATAAGGGAAAGATTTCACCCTTTGGGTTATACTTGTCTTAAAACCATCGCTCTGCTACTTTTGAAAACATATGTTGTTCTACACGATAAATTCTAGAAAATATTTTGTTCTGCATATTGTACTTTGTAAATGCTCATGTTTGCATGCTAGCATATGTTTTCTGTTTACTAAGTTGTTGATAACTCACCCCTTATCTCCACAACATTTTTCAGATATTTTGGATACTTCAGTGAAGGTTCAAGAATAGGAAGCATGGGTAAGGCTTGGAGAGCATAGTCTATTAAATACAAAGAGGGTACTTGTTATTGGAGAATTTTATTGAATAGTTTCGTTTTGCTCTGTTGACTTAGTACTTTGGGAAGTTGGCTTTTATGTTGAGATTTCATCATAATCTTAGTTATTTATTTTGGAGTAGATGGTTTAAGAGGTAACTCTCCGACCCATCTGGGACCGGAACATTACAAATGGTATCAGAGACTATCCCAACCAGAAATGTGGGACTTGAGCCGTGCCACCTACAATGGACAGGACCGACGAGGATGTCGGGAATTTAAGGGGGGCAGATTGTGATACCCCATATGATTGTGGATAAGGGTAGGTGGTGTATGGGATCCCACATTGTTTGGGAAGGAGAAGTTATTGCTCTTTATAAGGTTCCAATGGCGTACCAATTATATCATTGACTAGTCCTTTTGGAGTATAGGTCATGTGATTTGGGTCTTCCATTGGGGCATTATAGGCACGAGGGTGGTGCTTGTAGATTTGTCTCCATTAATTAGTTCAAAGATCTCGGAAGTGGAAAACAAGATGCTCTGATTGATGCCATCTGAGGAGGAAGTTAAAGATGCTATTAACTCCATTCCTAAGCATAGCAGCCCAGGCCCTGATGGTTTTGGTTCAACCTTCTATATTGAGTGCTGGGATATTATGAAAAAAAGATGTGATCGAGGCGGTGTGTGAATTCTTTAGTGGGGTGCCATTGCCTAGGTTTTTTTTCTCCTCCTTTATTGTTATTATTCCAAAAGTTCAGGCTTTTGATAAATTTCGCCCTATAAGTCTATGCTCGGTGGCTTATAAGCTTTTTTTGAAAATCCTTGTTAAAAGAATGATGCGGATTATTCACAAGCTTGTTTCTCTAGAACAAGGTGCTTTTGTGTCTGGTAGAAGCATTTTTGAAAATATTACGCTTGCACAGGAAATGGTTCATTCTTTGAATAAGAAAGTTTTGGGTGGCAACGTGAAGGTTAAAATTGATATGACCATGCCCTATGATCGTGTTGATTGGGA
The DNA here is from genome assembly GCA_961763995.1 of Juglans cinerea. Classification (NCBI taxonomy): domain Eukaryota; kingdom Viridiplantae; phylum Streptophyta; class Magnoliopsida; order Fagales; family Juglandaceae; genus Juglans; species Juglans cinerea. Next base: position 11,976,112 of record CAUIVZ010000008.1, on the reverse strand, counting down.
TTTTTTACTAGAGCTTTTAAAAGCCCTTGGTTTCTGATATGAACCCGCGGGAACAGAATTCCCTTGAACCCACAGTCAATTTGAAAACTCCCCAAGAAAGCCAAAATCAAGTCAGTGAATGGAGAACCTAGACCCGATGAGAACTCGTTTCAAGAACCTAGATTATATTAAAATCTAGACCCGTTGAAGAACCCGTCTCAAGAACCCAGATTACAAAGGAGGAACGCCACAAAGGTTGTGATTTACCTTTGATAAGTTCAAAAGTTCAATTAAGAACAAGAGGAGTAAAACTCAACTCACAATGAATAAATTCATCAAATTTCATAAACTTCATAACTGATTAGAATGAGGCTACATAGAGTATTTAAAGAAAAACCTATTGAAAACCCTAGATAAAATAAAACCCCATCTTCCAAAAATACCCCTGAGTGAACAGTGCCGCGGCTACAGTACGGCGCTACAGTAACTCAGCTACAGTAACCCTAACCCTAGTTCAATAAAATAATAACTTTCCCAACATGCCCTTACATAGGCATAAACCCAATTATTCTAAGCAAATAAAATAGGTCCTTGAAATTAATTAAATAAGTTGAAACCCTTCAAGAGTTCAAAGCCTTTAAGTCTTGTCGTTGCCCTCTTCCGTAGCTAATCTAATGAATTAAAACTGGATCTTCATCCTTCAAGCCCCATCTTGAATGTTGGGCTTTTGCTAAACTTGTCCCAGGTGGATTGCATCAATTCTTGCATTGTCTCCTTGATCTTCTTGGCCCATCTGGAAGTTGCAAATGATCTTTAAGACTAGGCCCATCTTGGTTCCCATCATTCCCCCTCTCCTCAAAAGGATTCGACCTCGAATCTCCACCTGGATCAAAGGGAAAGTGGTTAGTAACATTGAAAATAGTAGAAACAGGATACTTACCTGGAAGATCCATTAGATATGCATTTTCATTAATTTGTTCAAGAATTTGGAATAGTCCATCCAAGCTACTCCTATAATCAACTGGTAAAGACTTTAAATCTAAAGGAGGAAATGGATTAAGTCTATAAACAATTTGAATTGGTGAAAATTTAGTAGTAGCATGAACACTCCAATTATACGTAAACTCAATGAATGGCAAACAATACTCCCACAAATGTTCATGCAACAAGTCAATGAATGGCAAATGATACCCCCACAAACGTTCATGCAACAAGTCAATGAATGGCAAATGATACTCCCACAAACGTTTATGCAACACGTCTGAAATCTTATTTTCACCAAAATGACCACTCCAATTATATGCAAACTCAATGAAATGCAAATGATACTCCCGCAAATGTTCATGCAACACGTCAATGTATGGCAAATGATACTCCCACCAACGTTTGTGTAACACGTCTTTGAATGGCAAATGATATTCCCACAAACATTCATGCACCACAACAAAAGTCTTCCTTACACCAAGGTTACCCAACAAACCACCATGTCCATCACACACAAGCAACTTCAGCATAAAACTAGTAGGCACACAAAATCTATTCTTTCTAAACAAGTACCAATCTACTTTATAGAACTTACCAAAAGATGCTTTCTCACATGTTCCATACATACTAGCAAAGTCATCATCATTAGCATGCAATTCCTTATCATATTCAAGTCTCAACAATTTTGCATCTAAAATGAAGACAAGGACATACCTTCTTGCTAAAGCATCAACCACAAAAGTTTCCATACCTTGTGTGTATTTGAATACATGAGGAAAAGTCTCAATACAATCCTCCCGCTTAGCACGCATTATAGTCAACAACTTACCTTTTTCCTTTAAGTGTGTCAATGACTCATGTTCTTCCAAGAAATGTCGGTTAGGAATTGTTGCACCTGGCACAAAATCAATGTAGTGCTCTATCTCCCTAATGGGTGGCAATCCACTAAATACACCACTTGGAAACACGACCTCATATCCCTGCAACAAAGAGACAATAATACTAGGCAAACATACGTCAAGTTCGTTAGGATTAAGTGCCTTAGCATAAAAACTCACTTTTCTCTTTATTTTTCTCTCACTTTCTTCACACTCTCTTTTCTTTCCACTCTCTTTTTCTTTTTCAATCTCTTTTTCCCTTTCACACTCTTTTTTCTTTTCAATCTCTTTTTTTCTATCACTCTCTTTTTCTTCATCTTTTTTTGTACTCTCAAGCTCACAATTATTTTTCAACTCATTCTCTCTTGTGCTTGAGGTCATATTCTCACCCTCTTCTTTTTTCTCTCTCATTTCTCTCTCTTTCTCCATTTCGATCTCACTATATCTTTTCTTCTCAATCTCATCTTCACTCTTGCTTTTCAGCTCAATCTCACTTTCACTCTCACCGTCACTCTTGCTTTTCAGCTCATTCTTACTTTCACTCTTGCTTGTTTGCTCAATCTCCTTTTCACTTTTTCTTTTTTGATCACTGTCATTTTCACTCTTTATTTTTTGAGCAACCTCACTTTTCAATTTCAGTTGGTCCCCATGGACATGTGTTGGAGTTAAAGGAGCAAGTTTGATTGTTTTTCCATCCTTTTCAAAACTGTACATGTTCCTTAACCTATCATGGATCACATTCCTATCATACTCCCATGGCTTCCCTAACAAAATATGACCAACATGCATAGGCACAACATCACAAAGGACCATATCCTGATATTTCTCAATTGAAAAAGAAACTAGCACTTGCTTATTTACCCTAACCTCCCCACAATCACTCAACCACTGCAACATGTATGGTCTAGGGTGTTTCAAGGTATGTAAATTCAATTTCTCAACTAAAGTAGTGCTAGCCAAATTAATACAACTCCTCAAATCAATGACCATACTACATACCTTGTTGTTGATGTGGCATCTAGTATGAAAAACGTTCTCACTCTGCTGCTCTGTATCATTCATCTTAATTTGTGTATTGAGTGCACGCCTAGCAACAAGAGATTCACCATACTCTTCTTTCTCATACCCATTCTCAATACTAGGCTCATGTCCCCTCCTACCTCTCTCACCTTGCAGATTTCTAATTACTTCTTCTTGATTATCCATCATATCCCTCACTTCACCCAATACCAAGTTCAACCGCTCAAACTGTTGTTGCATGGCTTGCAACACAAAAGATGAGTTATCTGCCACACCGTTTGGTGATGAGTCACTTCAATGAGACATCATAATATGCTGCACAAAAAGAATGTTAGTGAAAAACCTCACACACTCCCTTACGTGTTTACACTCAAATAATGGCACTCCACTCGTGTTTCACTCTTAATGGCTTTTTCCCGATAATAGTCTCACACCCTCTTGCCTTTTACCTCAATAGTTTTCCCACTCAAGTTCTTTAAGAACTAGTTGAACTAAATCAAGACAATACAACCTTGTATTATTCCAACCAGTAATATAGATCAAAGAAACAAGGAATGAATAAAATGACACGAGACTCAAGGAATTTATACGAGGGAAAGAGTAATTATAACACAAGATACCAACTAGAAAGATGTAATCAGCTCCTATGATGATAAAAGCTCAATCAACAAATACTTTCTTTCTCTTTGTTGAAACTATGTAGCAACTTTGAATATGCTACCTTCTCTTTTCTTCTTCTTCTTCCTCTTCTTTTTTTTTTTTTTTTTGAATTTTCTTTTCTTTTCTTTTCTTTTCTTTTCCTTTCTTTTCTTTTCTTTTCTTTTCTTTTCTTTTCTTTTCACTAATTCAATCACAAATAGCAATATTCAATTGTGAAAATCAAGCAATTGAATTCAAGCACGACAATGAAGTAGAAGAGAATCAATGGAACGCACTCCAAGCAACAGATAAACTTAGAGATGCAGGAAACCCTAGAATTTTGAAACCCTAGGTGATGCAAATTTCAGCCAAACCCAAAATCCTAAGAATTTTGGCAGCCTACTTTTTGTTTCTATTTTTTTTTTTTTTGGCAACCCTAGAACAATGAAGCCCTAGAATTAAATTAAAGGATGCTAAAATTAAAAGATAGAATCAGACCTGATTGGAAACCTTGCTCTGATACCAAATGATATGAACCCGCGGGAACAGAATTCCCTTGAACCCACAGTCAATTTGAAAACTCCCCAAGAAAGCCAAAATCAAGTCAGTGAATGGAGAACCTAGACCCGATGAGAACTCGTTTCAAGAACCTAGATTATATTAAAATCTAGACCCGTTGAAGAACCCGTCTCAAGAACCCAGATTACAAAGGAGGAACGCCACAAAGGTTGTGATTTACCTTTGATAAGTTCAAAAGTTCAATTAAGAACAAGAGGAGTAAAACTCAACTCACAATGAATAAATTCATCAAATTTCATAAACTTCATAACTGATTAGAATGAGGCTACATAGAGTATTTAAAGAAAAACCTATTGAAAACCCTAGATAAAATAAAACCCCATCTTCCAAAAATACCCCTGAGTGAACAGTGCCGCGGCTACAGTATGGCGCTACAGTAACTCAGCTACAGTAACCCTAACCCTAGTTCAATAAAATAATAACTTTCCCAACATGCCCTTACATAGGCATAAACCCAATTATTCTAAACAAATAAAATAGGTCCTTGAAATTAATTAAATAAGTTGAAACCCTTCAAGAGTTCAAAGCCTTTAAGTCTTGTCGTTGCCCTCTTCCGTAGCTAATCTAATGAATTAAAACTGGATCTTCATCCTTCAAGCCCCATCTTGAATGTTGGGCTTTTGCTAAACTTGTCCCAGGTGGATTGCATCAATTCTTGCATTGTCTCCTTGATCTTCTTGGCCCATCTGGAAGTTGCAAATGATCTTTAAGACTAGGCCCATCTTGGTTCCCATCAGTTTCTCCTCCGATTTTTGTCGATTAGTTGGGGAATGTATAAAATTGCCTTGGTTTTCAATAATGATGAATGGTACTTTTAAAGGTCTCTTCCAACCTAATCGTGGTCTATGACAAGGAGACCCTCTATCTCCTTATTTATTCATCGTGATGGAAGAAGTTTCGACGCGGCTGTTTAAAAAGAATTTTGAAGAAGGTATGATGGGATCCAAGGTGGGCCTAGTCTTAAGATATGTTGCAAGTTCCAGATGGGCCAAATACAAGTTCAAGGGCTTAAACGATGAAGATTATGCTTTGATTCATTTCATAAGCAATGGAAAGGGCAACAACATGACTTATAGGCTTTGGACACTTGAAGGCTTTCAACTTATTTAATTAATTTCAAGGACCTATTTTATTTGCTTAGAATAATTGAGTTTATGCCTATGTAAGGGCATGTTGGGAAAGTTATTATTTTATTGAACTAGGGTTAGGGTTACTGTAGCCGAGTTACTGTAGCGTGGCACTGTAGCCGCGGCACTGTTCATCCAGGGGCACTTTTGCAAGATGGGGTTTTATTTTATCTAGGGTTTTCATTAGGTTTTGCTTTAAATACTCTATGTAGCATCATTCTAATCAGTTTATGAAGTTTATGAAATTTGATGAATTTATTCATTGTGAGTTGAGTTTTACTCCTCTTGTTCTTAATTGAACTTTTGAACTTATCAAAGGTAAATCACAACCTTTGTGGCGTTCCTCATTTGTAATCTGGGTTCTTGAGACGGGTTCTTCAACGGGTCTAGATTTTAATATAATCATATTCTTGAAACGAGTTCTCATCGGGTCTAGGTTCTCCATTCACTGACTTGACTTTGGCTTTCTTGGGGAGTTTTCAAATTGACTGTGGGTTCAAGGGATTTCATTCCCGCAGTTTCATATCATTTGGTATTCAGAGCAAGGTTTCCAATCAGGTCTGATTCTATCTTTTAATTTTAGCATCCTTTAATTTAAATCTAGGGTTTCATTGTTCTAGGGTTGCCAAAAAAAAAAATAGAAACAAAAAGTAGGCTGCCGAAATTCTTAGGATTTTGGGTTTGGCTGAAATTTACATCACCTAGGGTTTCAAAATTCTAGGGTTTCCTACATCTCTAAGTTTATCTATTGCTTGGAGTGCCGTTCCATTGATTCTCTTATACTTCATTGTCGTGCTTGAATTCAATTGCTTAATTTTCACAATTGAATATTGCTATTTGTGATTGAATTTGAGAAAAAGAAAACAAAAGAAAAGAAAGGAAAAGAAAAGAAAAGAAAAGTGATGGGAACCAAGGTGCGCCTAGTCTTAAAGATATGTTGCAAGTTCCAGATGGGCCAAATACAAGTTAAAGAGCTTAAACGATGAAGATTATGCTTTGATTCATTTCATAAGCTATGGAAAGGGCAACAACATGACTTATAGGCTTTGGACACTTGAAGGCTTTCAACTTATTTAATTAATTTCAAGGACCTATTTTATTTGCTTAGAATAATTGGGTTTATGCCTATGTAAGGGCATGTTGGGAAAGTTATTATTTTATTGAACTAGGGTTAGGGTTACTGTAGCCGAGTTACTGTAGCGCCATACTGTAGCCGTGGCACTGTTCACTCAGGGGTACTTTTGGAAAATGGGGTTTTATTTTACCTAGGGTTTTCATTAGGTTTTACTTTAAATACTCTATGTAGCCTCATTCTAATCGGTTCATGATGTTTATGAAATTTAATGAATTTATTCATTGTGAGTTGAGTTTATCTCCTCTTGTTCTTAATTGAACTTTTGAACTTATCAAAGGTAAATCACAACCTTTGTGGCGTTCCTCCTTTGTAATCTGGGTTCTTGAGATGGGTTCTTCAACGGGTCTAGATTTTAATATAATCTAGGTTCTTGAAACGAGTTCTCATCGGGTCTGGGTTCTCCATCCATTGACCTGATTTTGGCTTTCTTGGGGAGTTTTCAAATTGATTGTGGGTTCAAGGGAATTCATTTCCCGCGGGTTCATATCAAAAAGAAAAGAAAAAAAAATTCAAAAAAAAAATAAATAAAAAGAAGAAGAGGAAGAAGAAGAAGAAAAGAGAAGGTAGCATATTCAAAGTTGCTACATAGTTTCAACAAAGAGAAAGAAAGTATTTGTTGATTGAGCTTTTATCATCATAGGAGCTGATTACATCCTTCTAGTTGGTATCTTATTTTATAATTACTCTTTCCCTCGTATAAATTTCTTGAGTCTCGTGTCATTTTATTCATTCTTTGTTTCTTTGATCTATATTACTAGTTGGAATAATACAAGGTTGTATTATCTTGATTTAGTTCAACTAGTTCTTAAAGAACTTGAGCGAGAAAACTATTGAGGTAAAAGGCAAGAGGGTGTGAGACTATTATCGGGAAAAAGCCATTAAGAGTGAAACTCGAGTGGAGTGCCATTATTTGAGTGTAAACACGTAAGGGAGTGTGTGAGGTTTTTCACTAACATTCTTTTTGTGCTGCATATTATGATGTCTCATAGAAGTGACTCATCACCGAACGGTGTGGCAGATAACTCATCTTTTGTGTTGCAAGCCATTCAACAACAGTTTGAGCGGTTGAACTTGGTGTTGGATGAAGTGAGGGATAGGATGGATAATCAAGAAGAAGTAATTAGAAATCTGCAAGGTGAGAGAGGTAGGAGGCGACATGAGCCTATTATTGAGAATGGGTATGAGAAAGAAGAGTATGGTGAGCCTCTTGTTGCTAGGCGTGCACTCAATACACAAATTAAGATGAATGATACAGAGCAGCAGAGTGAGAACGTTTTTCATACTAGATGCCACATCAACAACAAGATATGTAGTATGGTCATTGATTTGAGGAGTTGTATTAATTTGGCTAGCACTACTTTAGTTGAGAAATTGAATTTACGTACCTTGAAACACCCTAGACCATACATGTTGCAGTGGTTGAGTGATTGTGGGGAGGTTAGGGTAAATAAGCAAGTGCTAGTTTCTTTTTCAATTGAGAAATATCAGGATATGGTCCTTTGTGATGTTGTCCCTATGCATGTTGGTCATATTTTGTTAGGGAAGCCATGGGAGTATGATAAGAATGTGATCCATGATAGGTTAAGGAACATGTACAGTTTTGAAAAGGATGGAAAAACAATCAAACTTGCTCCTTTAACTCCAACACATGTCCATGGGGACCAATTGAAATTGAAAAGTGAGGTTGCTCAAAAAAGAAATAGTGAAAATGACAGTGATCAAAAAAGAAAAAGTGAAAAGGAGATTGAGCAACCAAGCAAGAGTGAAAGTGAGAATGAGCTGAAAAGCACGAGTAACGGTGAGAGTGAAAGTGAGATTGAGCTGAAAAGCAAGAGTGAATGAGATTGAGAAGAAAAGAAATAGTGAGACCGAAATGGAGAAAGAGAGAGAAATGAGAGAGAAAAAAGATGAGGGTGAGAATAAGACCTCAAGCACAAGAGAGAATGAGTTGAAAAATAATTGTGAGGTCGAGAGTACAAAAAAAGGTGAAGAAAAAGAGAGTGATAGAAAAAAAGTGACTGAAAAGAAAAAATAGTGTGAAAGGGAAAAAGAGAGTGAAAAAGAAAAAGAGAGTGGAAAGAAAAGAGAGTGAAGAAAGTGAGAGAAAAACAAAGAGAAAAGTGAGTTTTTATGCTAAGGCAAGTCTTAATCCTAATGAACTTGACGTATGTTTGCCTAGTATTGTTGTCTCTTTGTTGCAGGGATATGAGGTCGTGTTTCCAAGTGGTGTATTTAGTGGATTGCCACCCATTAGGGAGATAGAGCACTACATTGATTTTGTGCCAGGTGCAACAATTCCTAACCGACCTTTCTTGGAGGAACATGAGTTATTGACACACTTAAATGGAAAATGTAAGTTGTTGACTATAATGCGTGCTAAGTGAGAGGATTGTATTGAGACTTTTCCTCATGTATTCAAATACACACAAGGTATGGAAACTTTTGTGGTTGATGCTTTTGCAAGAAGGTATGTTCTTTTCTTCATTTTAGATGCAAAATTGTTGAAACTTGAATCTGATAGGGATATGCATGCTAATGATGATGACTTTGCTAGTGTGTATGGAACATGTGAGAAAGCATCGTTTGGTAAGTTCTATAAACTAGATTGGTACTTGTTTAGAAATAATAGATTTTGTGTACCTACTAGTTTTATGCGTAAGTTGCTTGTGTGTGATGGACATGGTGGTTTGTTGGGTAACCATGGTGTAAGAAAGACTTTTGTTGTGTTGCATGAACGTTTGTGGGAATATCATTTGCCTTTCAATGACGTGTTGCATGAACGTTTGTGGAAGTATCAATTGTCATTAATTGATGTGTTGCATGAATGTTTGTGGGAATATCATTTGCCTTTCAATGACGTGTTTCATGAACGTTTGTGGAAGTATCAATTGTTATTCATTGATGTGCTGCATGAATGTTTGTGGAAGTATCATTTGCCATTCATTAACATGTTGCATGAACGTTTGTGGGAGTATCATTTGCCATATATTGACCTGTTGCATGAACGTTTGTGGGACTATCATTTGCCCTTCATTGAGTTTGCATATATTTGGAGTAGTCATTCTGGTGTCAAGAAAATATTAGACATTTTGCATGAACATTTATGTTGGTCAAAGATGAAGAGAGATGTCAATTGTATTTGTGGTAGGTGCATTACATGCAGAAAGGCCAAATTTATACTTTTGCCACATGGGTTGCATACGCCCTTACCTATTCCTGGTGAGTCATGTGTAGACATATCTATGGACTTTGCTTTGGGGCTGCCTAGGAAAGAAAGGAGTAGAAATTCTATTTTTGTGGCTATGGATGGATTTATAGAGTTTGCATATAACAGGACCATGCATACTACCACTTTATATTCTCTTTTCGAAATTGTTTGTAGACTTAATCTATTTACTCCTTTAGTGTTAATGACTTTATCTGTTGACAACAGGAATAGCTTGGATGGATGTTCTCAAATTCTTGAACAAATTAATGACAATGAATATGAAATCAATGATAATGTTACTAACATTTTTCCCTTTGATCCAGGTGGAGATTCGAGGTCGAATCCTTTTGAGGAGATGGGGAATGATGGGATCCAAGGTGGGTCTAGTCTTAAAGATATGTTGCAAGTTCCAGATGGGCCAAATACAAGTTCAAGGGCTTAAACGATGAAGATTATGCTTTGATTCATTTCATAAGCTATGGAAAGGGCAACAACATGACTTATAGGCTTTGGACACTTGAAGGCTTTCAACTTATTTAATTAATTTCAATGGCCTATTTTATTTGCTTAGAATAATTGAGTTTATGCCTATGTAAGGGTATGTTGGGAAAGTTATTATTTTATTGAACTAGGGTTAGGGTTACTGTAGCCGAGTTAGTGTAGCGTGGCACTGTAGCCGCGGCACTGTTCATCCAGGGGCACTTTTGGAAGATGGGGGTTTATTTTGGCTAGGGTTTTCATTAGGTTTTGCTTTAAATACTTAATGTAGCCTCATTCTAATCAGTTTATGAAGTTTATGAAATTTAATGAATTTATTCATTGTGAGTTGAGTTTATCTCCTCTTGTTCTTAATTGAACTTTTGAACTTATCAAAGGTAAATCACAACCTTTGTGGCGTTCCTCCTTTGTAATCTGGGTTCTTGAGACGGGTTCTTCAACGGGTCTAGATTTTAATATAATCTAGGTTCTTGAAACGAGTTCTCATCGGGTCTAGGTTCTCCATCCATTGACTTGATTTTTGGCTTTTTTGGGGAGTTTTCAAATTGACTGTGGGTTCAAGGGATTCCATTCCCGCGGGTTCATATCATTTGGTATTCAGAGCAAGTTTTCCAATCAGGTCTGATTCTATCTTTTATTTCTTGCACATTTAATTCTAGGGCATCATTGTCCTAGTGTTGCCAAACAAAAAAAAAAAAAAACAAAAAGTAGGCTGCCGAAATTCTTAGGGCTTCGGGTTTGGCTGAAATTTGCATCACCTAGGGTTTCAAAATTCTAGGGTTTCCTGCATCTCTAAGTTTGTTAATTGCTTGGAGTGTGGTTCCATTGATTCTCTTCTAATTCATTGTCCATGCTTGTGTGTTTGAATTCAATTGTTTTGTTTTCACAATTGAATATTGTTGTTTGTGGTTGAATTAGAGAAAAGAAAAAGAAAGGAAAGGAAAGGAAAGGAAAGGAAAAGAAAAGAAAAGAAAAGAAAAGAAAAGAAAAGAAAATTCGAAAAAAAAAAACAGAAAGTAGAAGAAGAAGAAAAGAGAAGGTAGGATATTCAAAGTTGTTACATAGTTACAACAAAAAGAAAGAAAGTATTTGTTGATTGAGTTATTATCATCATAGGAGCTGAATACAACTTGCTAGTTGGTGTCTTCTTTTATAATTACTCTTTCCCTCGTATAAATTCCTTGAGTCTCGTGTCATTTTATTCATTCCTTGTTTCTTTGATCTATATTACTGGTTGGAATAATACAAGGTTGTATTATCTTAATTTAGTTCAACAAGTTCTGAAAGAATTTGAGTGAGAAAACTTTTGAGGTAAAAGGCAAGAGAGTGTGAGACTATTATCGGGAAAAAGCCATTAAGAGTGAAACACGAGTGGAGTGCCATTATTTGAGTGTAAACACGTAAGAGAGTGTGTGAGGTTTTTCAATAACATTCTTTTTGTGCAGCATATTATGATGTCTTATAGAAGTGACTCATCACCAAACGGTGTGGCAGATAACTCATCTTTTGTGTTGCAAGCCATGCAACAACAGTTTGAGCGGTTGAACTTGGTGTTGGGTGAAGTGAGGGATAGGATGGATAATCAATAAGAAGTAATTAGAAATCTGCAAGGTGAAAGAGGTAGGAGATGACATGAGGCTAGTATTGAGAATGGGTATGAGAAAGAAGAGTATGGTGAGTCTCTTGTTGCTAGGCGTGCACTCAATACACAAATTAAGATGAATGATACAGAGCAGCAGAGTGAGAACGTTTTTCATACTAGATGCCATATCAACAACAAGGTATGTAGTATGGTCTTTGATTTGAGGAGTTGTATTAATTTGGCTAGCACTACTTTAGTTGAGAAATTGAATTTACGTACCTTGAAACACCCTAGACCATACATGTTGCAGTGGTTGAGTGATTGTGGGGAGGTTAGGGTAAATAAGCAAGTGCTAGGTTCTTTTTCAATTAGGAAATATCAGGATATGGTCATTTGTGATGTTGTGCCTATGCATGCTGGTCATATTTTGTTAGGGAAGCCATGGCAGTATGATAGGAATGTGATCCATGATGGGTTAAGTATTGTTGTCTCTTTGTTGCAGGGATATGAGGTCGTGTTTCCAAGTGGTGTATTTAGTGGATTGCCACCCATTAGGGAGATAGAGCACAACATTGATTTTGTGCCAGGTGCAACAATTCCTAACTGACCTTTCTTGGAAGAACATGAGTCATTGACACACTTAAATGGAAAATGTAAGTTGTTGACTATAATGCGTGCTAAGTGAGAGGATTGTATTGAGACTTTTCCTCATGTATTCAAGTACACACAAGGTATGAAAAATTTTGTGGTTGATGCTTTAGCAAGAAGGTATGTCCTTATCTTCATTTTAGATGCAAAATTGTTGAGACTTGAATACGATAAGGAATTCCATGCTAATGATGATGACTTTGCTAGTATTTATGGAACATGTGAGAAAGCATCTTTTGGTAAGTTCTATAAACTAGATTGGTACTTGTTTAGAAAGAATAGATTTTGTGTGCCTACTAGTTTTATGCTTAAGTTGCTTGCATGTGATGGACATGGTGGTTTGTTGGGTAACCTTGGTGTGAGGAAGACTTTTGTTGTGTTGAATGAATGTTTGTGGGAATATCATTTGCCATTCAAAGACGTGTTTCACGAACGCTTGTGGAAGTATCATTTGTCATTCATTGATGTATTGCACGAACGTTTGTAGGAGTATCATTTGCCATATATTGACGTGTTGCATGAACGTTTGTGGGAGTATCATTTGTATTTCATTGAGTTTGCATATAATTGGAGTGGTCATTCTGGTGAAAATAAGATTTCAGACATGTTGCATGAACGTTTATGGGAGTATCATTTACCATTCATTGACTTGTTGCATGAACGTTTGTGGGAGTATCATTTACCATTCATTGAGTTTACATATGATTGGAGTGTTCATGCCACTACTAAATTTTCACCAATTGAAATTGTTTATGGACTTAATCAATTTCCTCCTTTAGATTTAAAGTCGTCACCAGTTGATGATATGGGTAGCTTGGATGGACTATTCCAAATTCTTGAACAAATTAATGAAAATGCATATCTAATGTATCTTCCAGGTAAGTATCCTGTTTCTACTATTTTCAATGTTACTAACCACTTTCCCTTTGATCCAGGTAGAGATTCGAGGTCGAATCCTTTTGAGGAGAGGGGGAATGATGGGAACCAAGATGGGCCTAGTCTTAAAGATCATTTGCAACTTCCAGATGAGCCAAGAAGATCAAGGAGACAATGCAAGGATTGATGCAATCCACTTGGGACAAATTTAGCAAGAGCCCAACATTCAAGATGGGGCTTGAAGGATGAATATCTAGTTTTAATTCATTTGATTAACTACGGAAGAGGGCAACGACAAGACTTAAAGGCTTTGAGCTCTTGAAGGGTTTCAACTTATTTAATTCATTTAAAGAACTTATCTTATTAGTTTAGAATAATTGAGTTTATTATGGGAAGCACTTAAAGGGGCCTATGCAAGGGCATGTTGGGAAAGTTATTATTTTATTGAACTAGGGTTAGGGTTACTGTAGCCGAGTTACTGTAGCGTGGCACTATAGCCGCGGCACTGTTCATCCGGGGGCACTATTGGAAGATGGGGGTTTATTTTGGCTAGGGTTTCATTAGGTTTTGTTTTAAATACTCTATGTAGCCTCATTCTAATCAGTTTATGAAGTTTATGAAATTTGATGAATTTATTCATTGTGAGTTGAGTTTATCTCCTCTTGTTCTTAATTGAACTTTTGAACTTATCAAAGGTAAATCACAACCTTTGTGGCGTTCCTCCTTTGTAATCTGGGTTCTTGAGACGGGTTCTTCAACGGGTCTAGATTTTAATATAATCTAGGTTCTTGAAACGAGTTCTCATCGGGTCTAGGTTCTCCATCCATTGACTTGATTTTTGGCTTTCTTGGGGAGTTTTCAAATTGACTGTGGGTTCAAGGGATTCCATTCCCGTGGGTTCATATCATAAAGGTTGGGCCTGAAGGAATCCAAGGAATCCCTGTGATTGAGGATTTTCGTATGGTTTTCGTCGACGAACTACTCGGATTACCTCCAGATTGAGAGACGAAATTTGTAATTGAGCTTGAACCGGCCACAACCCCAGTGCATAAGGCACCCTATTAGATGGCCCTAGTAGAATTAAAAGTGCTTAAAGTGCAGATTGAAGAACTTTTAGCAAAGGGTTTTATTCGACCTAGCACATCGCCATGGGTAGCACCGGTCTTGTTCGTTAAGAAAAAGGATGGGACTCTTCGAATGTGCATCGATTATGCATGTTCTCTGTTAATTTGCTGAGATTTGTATTCAAATATCACCATGGTAGTCTCAACTATCATTCTCCCGAATGGTAGAAGATATGTCAGGTCGAGGAGAGGGAGCGAAGCCTGGCCGATTAGAGGAGGTTGATTAAGCGGCGCCGACGCGATGCGAAGCTTGTGGCCCCCTTAATTAGATTTTTGGATAGTATTATGGCTGAACTTATTTCCTGCAATCATATATCGCAGGAAATGACTTTTAGCAGCATTTTAGGGTATTTGCGGCGAATAATATTCGCCAGCAAAAATGTTCCCGGCGATTTAGTTAAGCCGTTGGAATATATCTCAGACTTAGCGGCGATTTATTTTATTTTTCGCGACGACTATAATTCGCCGTAAGTAATCCAATACCAATGATGTTATGATCGCTGCAACTGAGTTCACAAAACTAATAACTCAATTGCAGCGATTTATAAATCGTTGGTATTGGTTTATACCAGTGTATTATAATCGCCGCAATTGTTATTTCAAAACCATTTAGTCAATTACGGCGATTTCATTAAATCGCTGGTAAAGAATATTTCTGGCGATTTTCTTATTTTTAGCGACAGTATTAAATCGCTAGAATTAATCTCTCCCAACGATTAACAACTGACTTGTATCCTGCAATTGCGGCGATAAATGCTACTATTTGTGGCGAATAAAAATCACCGGTAAAGAAAATCTTTTGCCGGCGATTGTTGGCTTCCGTTGGAGTAGATCAAAAGTGGGGCTTTAATACCTGCAAACATGCAGTGATTTATAAATTGCTTGGAAAGGTTATAGGCAGCGATTTTATTGGTTTTCCTAGCAAAACTAAATCGTCAGGAAAGGTGATTCCCCTTGTAGTGATTATTGTGTAAAATGTTATGAAAAGTAGATGCGTTCATCATTTTTAGTGAGTTAAAACATTTGAAGAGCTTAGAGCATTAGCATTGGCTTCATCAAAAGCCTAACCAAATGTAAAATTTGATGAATTTCATCAAAATAGGGCAGCATTGGATTAGTCAAAGATATAAATGTGAAACTTTGAGCTACAGTAAATGGATAGGTTTCTTCAAATTTGAAGGGCTACTATTCACTCATCAAATCTATTTTTTATTCACTTTTAATCTCCAAAAGTTTTTTTTATTCACGTTTAATCTCCAACCGTCTTGTAATAATAATGTAAGAATCAAATTAAATTATTAATTAACATATGATTAATGTAATTGTAAAATATGAAAAAAAATAAAAATATTTTTATTAAAAAAATAATATTATATTATTATTTTGATGAATTCAATAGCTAATTCAATGTGGAGTTATAGCTAGGAAAGTTTTGGATTTATAGAAATCATGTATTTTTTATCAAATTTTAGAGATAATGTTGATGAATCCAATGCCAATACTCTTATGCATAATTGCTATACACGGCAAGCAGGTGATTGGGTAGGACACGAAGAGGGGAAATGATGTGGTGCGAGAAAAGAATGAAAAGGAGTACTGCAGGCCATCTATCAAATGTGAATAGAATACACAATTTTATTACTTGGGGTAAATTTAGAAAACTACTGTAGCAAAGTTAAGAATGATCATTATTTTAGGGGCTAGTCGATGAAGGATGAATTTTGAGTTTTTTTTTTTTTGTTGGTCCAGAATACCAGAATTAGCCAGGGAATCAGTTTAAGGAGCCGGATGAGAATGCTCCCAACCTCAATCACATGTGAATAGCAGAATCCCTCTAATTGCTGACATCCATTCTCTTCTAGCTCATTCCATTCCATTTACTAGCTTTGAAATAGTAACTATATGTAAAATCTAGCAAGTGCCAATCACTACAAGAAATATAGGCTATTTTCTTAATTGCGGCAATTTTAACCGTTGGGAAAAAAATATATACGACGATTTTGCAACACGCTGGAAAAAATAAGAAAATATTTGAGGCGATTTTTTGTGTATTAGCGACGATATTAAATGTTGTAAAAACTTTTTCTCAGCAATTTAAAGTTGAAATCCAGATTTTTTTGCGGCGTATTTTTAGAATATAAGCAACGAAAAAAAGCGCTGTAAATAATTAATTTTCCATATGATTTTTGGGTTTCGTTGGCTTAACTTTTAAATGAGTAGACAATTGCGACAAACGTGCGGCACAGTATAAATCGCTAAGAATAAACATTTGCAGCGAAATTAGGGATTATTTGTGACGATTTGTGGCCCCGGGAAGGCTCTGTTTCTTGTAGTGGAGATGGACATTTGGTACTCTGCCATATAGGAGTATTGGCACTAGCATCAACTTGGCTATCCCATTAATCAAAATATGCCTAATTTAGCATTTTCTGATTTTTGTCTATTCCACTCGAAACTTAATCATATATTAAATTATACATCCAAAGTCTATATAACAATAAAATATTATTTATTTTTGACTTTTTATTATAATTTTTTATCTAATTTATTTTGGTCATATTTTGAAGATCTATCGGTCATATTTCTCAAAATTGAGGGAAATAGATTTGCTCAGGAAGTCACTGCGTGGAAAGAGAATGTGGGGATAAACGAGGAAATGGAAATAAACATGAGGGAGGAGGGAACGTTTGAGAAAAAACTAATAATAAAAGAGTAAGATGATTGATCTATAGTAACCAAATATGTTGAACTTGTTAGGCTTATTGTAGCTAAAAAGTTAAATGACTTTGGAAAGCCCAAGCCAATGCCAGTGTTGTATGACTAGCTAAAAAATGGCTATGTCTCCTTTTCTTGACCCATGTTGAGTTGGGCATTCCATAAGTAAAATAAATGAGTTCCGGTAGATACTCTAGTATTATATTATCTCTTTCCCTCCCTTGCTCTCAAAAAACGCATGCAAAATGCAATTTCTATAGCCTTTTATGAAAAGTAAGTTGTAGCTAAGCTTAAGATCTAAAGTCACCCGAATTATTATGGGGCCCATAAGCCCAATAGTTTTATCTTTTGGCCCGTTGAGAGATTTAGCAGATGATTTTGAATGGTATTAATGAGCTAATATTTTTAAAAAACAGAATTGAGGTTTATCGAGTAAATTTGAAGAGGCCATGGGTACAAGAGTAAAATAATCGGGTTAGAAATCATTTAATTTTATGGAGCATGTGGGCCCCAATTTAATTGGTATTAGGCCGAATAGTTTTTTTAAAACTCCATAGATATTTATTCAATGAGTTGGTCTATGAAAATATAGAAAAACAGAAGTGATCAATTAAATGGCCCAACCCACGTACAAAGCCTAAAGGGACCCTGAAAAGTATACAAATTATACCCAAGAAAACCCTATACCCAATGGGCCAAGCTCATAGAAATTAATGCACCCAATCCATATGTATGTGTAATGAATAAATTGTGTGCGTATCAAGAGATGTTGAGTTGATGATAATAAAAAAAATGATAAATAGATTTTTTTTTTCATTGAAAAATGAAATGAAATGTAGATAAATAATAGAAGAATTCAACATTTTCTCGAGTAATTAATTGAAATTAGAGCAAAAATCACAGGAATGGCAAATCCATTAAGCATTTCAATTGTCTTTTGATCTCCATACCTAACGAAGGCCGTAGTAAGTTACTTGGATGATTTAAAGGTGGTGACTAACTTCCGGAATGATTTTTCTCTTGAAGAGTTATCATTTCATGACCGAAATCTTGAGATCATTATTTTACCGATTTCTTAAATTTTGATTTGATATCCTTAATTACCTATATAAATATAAATATATATATTATTTTGATTTATTAGTTAATTTCTATTGTGCGTGATTTTTCTATATAAAATGATTTTTTTAGTATTGCATTATCATAAAGAGAAAGTTAAGTGATAAAAACTTTATTACACATGAAAAAAATAAAAAAGTTTATAAAAATATAGAGTTTTGCTACACATAAATCGGTGTATTAGCACAATACTTATAGTGTGACCTATTATAACTTTCAAAAGACCAAAATACTAATAATTTTTAGCATGAGTTCTTCTACTCATAATCCTTACACCACACACATGCTAAGAGGAAAAAAAAAAGAATAGGTGTGTTGTGTAGGGATAATGAGTAGAATTTTTCTTTTAGCATAGTAATGTTAAAGATTTTCACATCAGTAGTGTGTTAGGTGTGTAAAAGATAATGTTTCTAAATTTTATTAGAATAATTTTATTTGAAGGTTTTAATTTACACCACACACCATCTACATAGTATAATTTGATTTGGAAAATCAATTTTAATTTAAATTTTACAAATCAAATTATTTATGTGGATAATGTATGATGTGAAAACTTTCAAATAACATTACTATTTTTTATAAAAGAAATTTTGGAAATATAGTAAGCTAAGAAAGGATGAGTGTGAGTGATATTTGACGTTCATGTGAATCTTATATTTTATTCATTTTTTTCAAAACGATTATGTGACAATTGCACAATTCATGGTTGCAAATATATTTTCTCAAAAAAAATAGATTAGGCAAAAAGTTACGAATGCCGGAGAAATTAAAACTACACTCAATAGGAACACGCCAGTGAAGCTTGGACCAGTGGTAGTGCGTTCGCTTCGTAAGCGAAAGGGAGAGTTCGATCCTCTCCGGGTGCTTCTGATATTTTTATCTTCTGAGAAAGTTAACGGAACAATCTTCCCGTTAGATGATTTGATATTTTATTATTTTTATATTTATAACTTTTTTTAACATGATTTTATTGAAAAAAAGCTCTATTTTATAAATTTCAAATTAAATGATAGGGGTTTTGTAATTTTTTTTGGAGGAAAATGTCATCATTAATTTATCAGAGAAATTTATATCCATGATCGGATACATTCTAGGATGTCACCATATCAAAACAGGACATCATAAACGAAAATAATATATTTGCAGTTGATAGCCCCTTTCCAAAAAACTAAGTACAACTCAAAATAATGCATGGGACCTATGGTAGAGACAGGCCTTTGTCTTCACAGTATGGGCGGGGTTGGATCTTCCTCCTCGGATATCACTCGTGGTTCTAACTTTGCATGAATGTCTATGGTTCCGAGAGTGAAACCATAGGTTGGTGAAGCAGCCATGACAAAAACTACTAATGAGAGATAATACTCCTAAAGATTCAATGAACGATTCATGTAAATAGTAAGGGGACACGTGCATGTATGCCTAGGAATCACCCTCAAGGGCACAAAACATGGGTTCATAAAACATGACGAGGAATCACCCTCTTAGTGAAACAGACACACTCGTGCACGTGCACAAACACACACATATATATATGCATGGCAAGGACCCTTTGAGGAGAACCCCCTTTTGTGCATTGTACTTTAAAGCCTGACTTAGGCGAGGAATCACTCGTCGCTCCAGTAGGTCAAATCACAAAATCATAACGGTTTCACTTGGTACAACTGCCAATACATAGAGATTAAGCACATAAATGGTCATCACACAAATTGTTGCCTGATGGGCAAACAGGGGATGAGTTGCTCCACCACTCGACATTGGGTAAATCCCTTCTACCCAATCGGCCTTGTGCAAGGCAACTCACTTTCCCTTCAATCCGCATAAGCCCCTCAAGGTCATCATGCAATCTTGACCAACTTTTCCCTCATGCCAAACACTACAAACCGAAGGGCATCAAGTTCGTTTCACACGGCAACCTCACCCTCTTCCATGAGCTGCACACACTTGAACACTTGGCAGCCAATCCTCCACCTTTTGCCACCTGAAAAAGCCTTCAAAGAGTGTCTTGATACCTGCACAAATCAACCTTGGAGATAAAATAAAAGTGATGAAAGCAAAAGGTGAACATCTGTCCAGATCTTCATACTTCTACCTGACGGCATTATGGCATGACTTCATGCCTTGGTTTCATTTTTTTCATTTTTATTTCTACACCATGGCAGCACCTACACCCACATAGCTCAACGCAACGCCTGAAAATGAAGGAATGATGGAGTTTTGAATACTATTCACCTGCCTAAGTGATGACACAAGCTGGAAATCTCATCTCTGCACTCCACCGCCAACTCATCCAATCACCAAGCCTTTCTTCATCCAAGGGCAACGTCCCCCTCCCCTTTTGAGCCTATAAATACCTCTCTCACTTCCTCATTTCTCCACACCTCTCCTCCAAGCCTTCTATTGAGTCTTGAGAGCATTTCTCTCCCTTAGTGAGCATTGTATTGAAATCGAGTGAGAGTTCTTGGAAGTTGTTGAGTGAAGTTGTGTTTGTAACGCCCGTCCTTATGGTGAGACTTTTTCCAAAATATTTTATTTTTAGAAAAGGACGACGGGAATTACCATCCTATTTAAAACTTTTCACTTGCATACTCAGGGTGTGAGACTCCACGTTTATAAATTAAAATGTGCTTTGACAATAAAAGAGGTTTACAGCTGAAAACATAAATATTATAATAAAAGGTCTCTCGTACGTTTGAAACTCGTGCCTAGACTTCCGTGCTCTTCCCCATGGGCCGTGTCCGTCCTGATCTTGCAGTTCATGTGGGGTAGGGACATGCATAAAAACTAAAATGAGTCGAAGACTCGTAAGCATTACTTCATACCGTTAAAAATATAACAATATAGGTTTTCATTCATGCATTCATCACTCGTACATACTATTACGTGCGTGCATGCGTGTCGTACGTGCGTTCGTTTGAAAACTTCACTGGATGGAGTTTTTCTCTCTTTTAAACATGGGCTTCCTTTTCGTAAAATGTTTCTCCCATCAGTACCTTCATTTCTTCAAGAGTTCGTGCATGTTTACGTGCGTTCTTTTGAAAACGTCACTGGACGGGACTTTTCTTTCAAAAGACTTTCCTTTCTTTAAAACGTGTCCCCCGTCAGTGCCTTCATTTCTTAAAGATTCATGCATTCGTGTGTTCGTACATACGTGCATACATCCATTCGTTCTTATCACTTTCATAGGCTAGTACACACTGTTACACCTCGTGTGTTTGGGGTTAGCAGTCTTCCTTTGGACCCGGATTCTGCCCGTGGCCACGGGTTGGGAATCCCTTTCATAGGGGGCAGCATTGGGTGCACTTCCAGTACTACTTACCCGGCATTGCAATCTGCCCATTCATTGGTACCCTTTTCATTCATTCATGTGGCCGTTACGTATCTTCATACATTCATACTTTCATTTCTTTCTTTGCTTTTCATTTGTTCATGCGTTCGTTCATGTCAGCCCGAAAGAGTTGGAGCTTCCATTCATTTCTTTCATTCATTTAGCAGTCCTTTCTTTTCATGAGAAAACATTTCTTTTCATGAGAAAATATCGTTTGGGGCGTAAGCCCGAAAATGGTCTTTTCGTCTTTCAGTTCATTTCAGTTCTATCTTTTCTTTAACAGTTCGTTCGTGGAAAACTTCATTTGAGAACATACATGGGCTTAAACGTCGGCTTTCATGGCATCCCATAAGCATCACCTTCGAACGTCGTCTCTCATGGCATCAACAAGAGTCACCTCATGGCGCACATGAGAGCGTCGGTTCGTAGGATCCACAAAAGCATCCGTTGTCATGCCCTTCATGCATCTTCATCAGTTTATGGATTTTCTTAGAAAATACATACAATAGATATAGTGTATAGTCATCTATTCACATGCGTACAATTAATACTTTGGTTGCGTAAAAAGGGGCTACCAAGGAGGGGCCGTACATACTTATACGTTTGAACACTTAGCATTTTCTTCCTTAAAGCGTCTTTCGTTTCTTTTCGTGAGCATCTTAAAGGAAAAGCGTTTCTTGTATCTTGGAAAACTCTAGAAGAGTATGAACGTAACACTTACCTGGACTGCATGCTACTTGCATGTCATGCAGTCCATTCATGCTTGTCAGATGGCAACCTACATGCATACACATACCTTAACGTCATTCTCTATCTAGTACATAAGCAACTTGAACTATAAATAGAACTACGCTATACTTGGAACACTCTCCTTCTATCCATGCACTTACGTGCCTTTTACTATGTTAAAACCTTCGGGGACCCATTATGGTCACCCCATCTTCCAACTCATGTCTTGCCTCGAGTGCTCATCCACTAAAGTGAACTCATGATTCACCTTAGGATTAAGACACTAAGGCCTCTGTCTCATTCTTCTCATTAACCTCATTCCGACGCATGACTTAAACCAACTAAGTCACGCATCCCGTCCTTAGAAAGTACACTCGTCACCTTCATCATGCATCTTAGCCCATACAAATCCTCATTCCCATCCAGACAAGCCATACGGCTCTAAACCAACTCTGAGGCTGAAGCACCGTATAACTATACTCAAAATAGATTACCCATTACATATGGTGAATCCATCCGGCACATGTGTCTAACCAGATTACACATGTACTCTACCCCTTATCACCTAAGATCAACAGATATAACACGTTGATCACCAGCTTCGAGGGACAAGGGCCATACTCCGATACCAACCTTCTCTTAACCCGGCTAGCATGGCTCCTCATGCTACCCGTCCCTTTGACAGTTCATCCCAACACTTAACACGACAAGACTCCAATCATAACCATGACTTATGCCACGTCATACAGCTCGAGACTGCTCCCAAGCTACACCGTGACCTTGTCGCGTTACCCAACACTCTGGTATATAAATTCCTAACTTATCATGAGTACGATTCCTTACGTACTCCCGACACAACGTGACATTTTGTCACGTTCCCATTACAGCATTCATACCCTATCACTTCACCACATGGCAAGCACGACTGTCAGTAACCACGTCACTTCGTGACGTTGCCCAGTCATGCTTCCGCTGCTCTTACACTTGTTCCACTACTTTGCCCATCACAAGCACGACTGTCAGTAGTCATGCCACTTCGTGACATTCCTCAGTCATGCTTCCACTGTGCACTCTTGTACTTGTTCTGCTACTTTGCGCATACTCCTAGCCATAAGCCCATCACGGTGACACTTGTCACCTCAGACTACAGGCTATGCCATAACTACTTCGGGACGCTGTTCCACAGTTCCCGACACTATCCATCACGTTCCATGCCCATCAATCACGTAACCATCCTTATCTCTACGACGCGCCACACAGAGTGTCGCTGCCACGTGGAGTACACTCCACGTATACTCCCTCATACATACTACGCCACATCACCACTATGGCATACTCGCCATATGGTACATCACTATATCACATGGAGTACACTCCTTGTGTACTCCATCCACATGCATTACGCCACATCACCATTAGGGCATATCCGCCACATGCTACATCACCCCACTACATGGAATACACTCTGCATATACTCCATGCACGTTACGCCACGTCACAACTATGGCATACACGCCATATGGTGCATCTCACCATCACATGGAGTACATTCCACTTGTACTCCCCACATACGCTCCATCACCACTATGGCATACCCGCCATATAGTGCATCACTATATCACATGGAGTACACTCCTCGTATACTCCCTTCATACACACTACGACACATCACCATTATGGCATCCCTGTCATATGGTGCGTCACTCCATCACATGGAGTACACCCCGCGCGTACTCCCTTTATACACACTATGCCATACAGAGTACACCTCACACGTACTCCATACACGTTACATCACCGCACCACTCAGAGTACACTCATCGTGTACTCGTCCCATTCCACATACACATCACCATTATGGCATATCCGCCATACAGAGTACATTCCACATACATCCCCTTCATATATCATACCCCACATAGAGTACACTCAGCGTGTACTCTTCCCATTCCACATACACCACGCGACATCACCATTATGGCATACACGCCATATGGTGCATCAATCCACCACATGGAGTACATTCCACATGTACTCCTTTTACACAAACTACCCACAGAGTACACTTCTCCGTGTACTCATCCCGTTCCACCATATGCCAGGAGGGTATATTTTACATATACTCTCCTTGTCTCACATTACGCCACATACAAAGCACACCCAGCGTGTACTTTTCCCATTCCATACAACGCCACGCCATCCATACAACACATGCCCCACAACTACACTGCACAGCACAACCACTCCATAATTACAGCACAAACCCCACAATTGCATTACACAGCACAGTCCACAACACATCACAATACGCCCAACACTTCACAGCACACTACACGGTACAATGCATCTCCATACAACACATATACGCCCAACACTTCACTATACAGAATGCCCAACACTTCATCACACAACACCACATCACAATGCCACAACTCCATTAATACTAACAGCACAGTCCACAACCTAGTCAAGTAATCAATATCTAACATAAATACGAGAGATAAAGGGTTATACCATCGACAGAATAACCCGTGCGTTGCTTGTTGACCGTCATAGCCGATGATGTCGGAAGAGTCGTATGTGGCGGCTAATTCACGTACGGTGACCGTTTAGGCGTTTGGATAGCTAGGTGTGGTCTTGGAAGGGCTCGTGATGGCCTTGTGATGGCGGTTAGGGGCATAACACGGCGGCTCTAGCCGTGTGCAGTGGCAGTCAATCACACGCAGTGACTGTCCATCACGTGCAGTGGTAACCCACCACATAAAGTGGTGGTTTGGACTTAGGGCTTGGCTAAGGGAGGTGCGGTGGATCTCGTGGTGGCGTCGAGGTGGCACCACGGTGGCGGATCTGGCCATACCGTGGAGGAGAGGCCGTGGGAGAGTGAGAGAGAGTGTGCTTTCGTGGGTAGCAGATTGGGGCCATGGGTGGGTGGCTTGGCTTGGTGGCGGCCTAAGGAGGCTGATGACGGTGCACGGCGTGCAACCCGTGCGTGCGTGAGAGGGGAACCGTGAGGTGGAGGAGGGAGCTTCTAGCCGTGGGTCACGTGGAGGAGCTCGGGGAAGGGGAGAGGAGGTCCATGGCGTCACATGGTGGTCGTGGGTGCTGCGCACGGCGGCGCTAGGGGCCATGCACGGTGCAGCCGTGCGTGCGTGTGTGAGACGGAGGGAAGGTGGCTGCGTAACAGGGGCTGACTTCGGTGGAGGATGATGGCCATGGGAGGGGAGGTCGCCGTGGGAGCGGTGGAGCCATTGGGCGGCAAATGGCGGCGCAGTGACCTTGAGCCCGTTCGGGCTTCACACTTCTAAGGGAGAGGAAGAGAGAGCGTGAGAGGAAGAGATTGGCATGGATGGACTCGTCGGAGGGAGGGGAGGCCAATGGTGCCGGCGGTGAGGGCTGGCGGCGCCGGGCTGAGACCTTGAAGCTTCAGCATGGAGACGCACACTGCATATCACGTACGCCGAAGGAGAAAGGGAGGAGAGAGAGAGCTACGGGGAAAATGAGGGGAAAAGAGGGGGGTCTGGGTATTTAACCCAGTCCCTTCGTTTGGGGATCCACATAATGATCTAATGACGAGGGATTAAAACACTGATTTGAACATGTGTAAATATTAACTTAATTAAAAGCACTTAGAGGAATTAAGATAGAATATTATTTTAAACTAACTTTAGTTTATAAAACAATATTCTTCATCATTAATAAAATGATGAAGTCTCACTTAACATATTTAAAAGGGTTAAACCATTTCATTAATAAAAGCTCTCAACATAATTTAAATCTCATAATATCTTAAATAATTGAAATCATTTTAATAATAATATTAAAATGATTTCCGGCAATCATAATATTTTTGGAGCTCTTCAAGAATATTATGATTGTCGTATTTAAGATCAAATCTTAATTCAATAACACTGGAAATACTCCTTATAAATATTTCCAGCATATTTAAAACACTGGGCGTGCCCTAGAAGTCACACGATATCTTTCAAGACACACTATCATGGTACGACACGCATAGCGTAGCTCGTAGTCGCTAATGGGAAAGGCAGATGATCACATAATCTCTGCCTTCAGGATTTGCTTACGTCAGGAAGAGAAAAACGTACGTAAGAATGAAGAATCGTACGTAAGAAGAAGGAGCAGGATATCACAGTGTTGGAACCTTTAAGGCCACGAAATTTTGTAAGTAACCTTGTCCTAATCTTTTTTTAGTATTAGCATAGCATGGTACGCTTTAATTTATGCCATGGGAAGGATTTTTAATTGATTTTAGATGAAGTTACCATGCTTGGATCAAAATCGGGACAATTTGATATTTTGAGGAAATGCGTTATTTTGGGTTGAAATTTTAACTGTGACGTGTTAATTTAATTTGATATGGTTCAATAATGTCTTAGAATGAATTTTGCAGTTAGAATGTGATACCCCATATGATATGGATAAGGATAGGTGGTGTATGAGATCCCCCATATTGCTTGAGAAGGAGAAGATCTTGCTCTTTATAAGGTTTCAATGGGGCTCCAATTATATCATTGACTAGTCCTTTTAGAGTATAGGCCATGTGGTTTGGGTCTTCCATTGGGGTGTTACAAATGGTATCAGAGCCTATCCCAACCAGAAATGTGGGACTTGAGCCGTGCCACCTACATTGGACAGGCCCGACGAGGACGTCGAGAATTTAAGGGGGATAGATTGTGATACCCCATATGATATGGATAATGATATGTGGTGTATGAGATCCCACATTGCTTGGGAAGGAGAAGTTCTTGCTCTTTATAAGGTTTCAATGGGGCTCCAATTGTATCATTGACAAGTCCTTTTGGAGTATGGATCATGTGGTTTGGGTCTTCCATTGGGGCGTTACATAGAAGCATGTCATAAAAGGCTTTAATTCTATCTTGTATTGAACATCTAAGCATGCACGATTTTGATTTATTTATGCTTGACTTATGAAGTTTTGATTATTTTAGCTAGGCTTGAATAATGTGCATTTAGAAAAGCCTTGTGATTGAGTTAAGAATGATAATGCATGATTTGAGTAAGTTTTAAAATATCTCTTGGTAGTTAAAGCTAGAAAACATCATGGATGCTTAAGGGATGTCTTGGTGGTGATTAAGGTTTTAATCTTTGTTTAAGTGTTGGGATGAACTTGCATGACCGGAACATAAGTCTTAAATTTTCTACAAGGTTATGATTATTGATGGTACTTAATGAATTTGAGTACATGTATGCCATTGGTTGAAATCACACTTGACATTAATGGAATGCATGCCATTGGTTGGGTATGATTAGCGTAGTTGCACTTTGATTCTTACAATTCTAAGAGCATATATGGTTTATCATTTTTCTTTCAATACTATTGATTTTATTTTATTTCTACATATTTTTATTTATTTTCTTGGATTTGAAGGAATGAGATGATTTAGTGCAAAATGAGAGTATTTTGGTACAAAAAAAGAGACTACAGATCCAGACCGATGAGAGGTAGCGAGATTTGAAGACAACCGATGAGATTTGGGCAAGGAGCCTTGTCCGGTGGGTAGCAAAGAGATTTCTCTTGCTCAAAGACGAGAAGACTTACCTCTCGGTAGGCGAAGAGCCTTGTACCACGGGAAGCAAAGAGAATAATCGTTCCTCTCGATA
Organism: Juglans cinerea; assembly: GCA_961763995.1. Taxonomy (NCBI): domain Eukaryota; kingdom Viridiplantae; phylum Streptophyta; class Magnoliopsida; order Fagales; family Juglandaceae; genus Juglans; species Juglans cinerea. The sequence continues at coordinate 11,948,307 of CAUIVZ010000008.1, read as the reverse complement.
GGCAAGGAGACCCAATGGTGATCAGAATAGGCGAGAAGACTTGGCGACCAGTCTAACTGATCAAAGACCAACATTGTGGGCGACAACCAGTGAAGGCGAGCAGCTTTACTACTCAGCAGGTTGGCAAGAGGAGTCTTTCCACTCGGTAGGTGAGAAGAGGGCCGTGTGGTCTTTGTGACCTCCACGCTCGTTCATTTGTGACCTCCATGCCGCCAGTTATATTCAGTGCACACAACATCTACCCGATGGGATCTTCCCAAATTTCGTAATCAATTTACTGACTTCCAAATCCTCCCGATCTCTGCAAATCAAATCACATATCACTGAATCTTCAATTTTAGATAATTTTGATATTCTTGGGATAATTTCCTTTTATGTTAACATCTATCTTTATAAACTATTTTCCATATTTTTAGGCTAGACTGTAGCCACATTTATTTTGTTTCCGGGTTTGAGTTTTGACACCTATTTAATCTCGTCTTGTGGGATGAATAAGGAGTCTTGGTTCTTAATCTTAGTTTTAGTTTTGAGTTTTAGACAGTCTGTGTAATACCCGAATCCTACTACGTAGGTCCTTACGTAATTTATTAATTCTTTAAGTTAAACATTTTGAGATAAAGATTTTTATTATTTTATTTTAAGATGGGCGTGCTTTTATTTTTATGTGGGCTATTAAAATAATTCAAGGGCATGATTTTTAAGACCATACAATATTTTTCTTTTAGTTCCTCTAATTTTTCATTTATTCAAGACCCAAGCTCTCTCCACCATTGGATGGGTAGGTGAGGGAAATATCTTCCAACACTTAATCTCCACCGTTCAGCTCCCTAGCTTATGGGACAAGCATTATTGAGCCCTTTCTCCCTTGGACTCGTGGGCTTCTAAGGCAAGCAATTAAATTCATTTTTTTCTTTCCTTGTACCCATCGGCTTCTAAAGCAAGGAAAGGAAGAAAAATCTCTCAAGCGCTCACCCGTGCGCCTACCTCCCATTCTTTCCCATTCCATTCTTCTTCAATTTCAAGCCAAGCATCCATTTTGCCTTCTTCTCAAGAGGAAAATAGCAAGGTAAGAGTACCCTCAACCATCTTCCTTGTGTATTTCGAAACTTAGCCATAGTTTAATCAAGTGAGTTTTTCTTTTGTTGACTGTTGATGCTTTAGTTTTGGACTTCCATCCAAGGGGTTCGTGTGCTCTCTATTTCCCTAAGCCAAACCTACCTTTTCTCTTCTCCATTTTCGTGTTTTGGGAAGGATTCACCAAAGGTAAAAACCCTAGCTTGACCCACTCGGTTTTAGTTGATTTTGGAGACCCATTTAGTTGTTTTAGCTTGTATCTTAATTTTAGTTATTACCTATGTTGTTAATAAATATGAATGCTTTGTTTTTTACCCAAACTGAGTGTGTTGAAGCAGTTTTGCTATGTATTTTCCTATCACTCGAAAATGGTATTTTGCTATTTAACTTGGTTAGTCATAAGTGATGTTAATTGATCTTTTGAGATATATATATATATATATATATATATATATGTATGTATGTATGTTGATGCCGTGTGTGTTGTGTTGAGGTCTAGTTGGTGACTTGTTATTAGGATGCTACTGAATCGGTTTAAAGGGGTTGGCTTAGTTCTTTGTAATTTTATAGCTTGCTTCTAAAATGTTTTAAATGAGTAAACTATATTCTTGGGTGTTTAAAGTTTTCAAGTTTACTTAATGGGTTTAACCTAGCTATTTTATACCATGTTTAACCAAATAATTATGTTTTAACAAGCTTTTCTTTAATTCCAATGTCACTAGATTTATAGTATGAACAGGTATTAGAAGTAGATGATTATTTGTGCCTGTTATACTACTGTGTGTGAGCTGTCCAGCAAGCATAATCCCATGTATATACCCTGTGTTGATGACAAGTGAGCCTTTCTAATAAGGGAGAACTAACCATTCAAAAAGGGCATGTCTTTCTAAATTGATTAGCTTGTTTGAGATGCTCAATCTGTCCTAAGCCCCCTTTATTAAGCAAATTTCCAGATTTTGAGCCTTTATCTCCATTAATTTCAAAGTAAGCCTAAACCCAATAAACTTGTTAAGCCCATGATTCCTCAACTACCTTTCTATATAAAATACCCAAGTGGCCTTTCATGGACAGCTATCATGCTTTAGTATTATTTATGTGATTCTTGTAAAGGTTAGATGAGAGGTTAGTTAATTGGGATAACACTAAGTGAGAAGGGGTGTAGGAAAACACTAATTATAGATTAGAATTAAAGTAGCGTGTAAGGGTGTCGGTTAGTGAAGCTTAAAGTGAGATGAATATTAATGTAGTTATTCCATTTCATTGAATAAGAGTTTATTTTCAAGTTTGAAGGAAACTACTAGTAAAGCTCGCAGGTAAGTAGCTATGACCATGCTCCTTACACAAAGTTCTCTTATGAAAGAATGTCTCTCTCTCTTTTCAAATGTTCTTCTAAAGAAAGATTAAATGTATATATTATGTACAAGCCTTTCTTGGTAGCCCCTGTTAAGCACCCTATTGATTATAATTGTGTGTATGTGTATAAGGTAATGCATCATGAGATTTTCATGCATACTCTCTCTTAAATAAATGCGCCTTACTTATATGTAGCATGGCATGAAATGCTCTTTTTCAAAGAAACGCATAAGCATTTGGACTAAGGAAAGATAATGAAAATGTTTGACTGCAAAGAAAGAAAAGAAATGAAATGAAGGTTAAGGTATAAAGTACGTTACGACCATATGAATGAAAAGGGTACCAAAGGAATGAGCAGATTGCAATGCCGGGTAAGTAGTACTAGTAGTGCACCCAGTGCTGCCCCCATGAAAGGGATTCTCAACCTGTGGCCATAGGTGGAATCAAGGTCCAAAAGACCGCTAACCCCAACACACAGGGTGTAATAGTGTGTACCGGCCAAAGAAAGTGAAACATAAAAGTAAAGTTATTTCTTAAAATGTTTATGTTTCGTATTGCTTATTTCTTAAATGTTTATGCATGAAAGCATTGTCAAGAATTAGTAAATGTTTATTTATGCATGTTTTCAAAGAAAAGATTATGTGATTAATAAGTTAACAGCATGGTGCACTGCTTACTGAGTATTAGACTTACTTTGTGTTTATGTTTTAAACGTCCAAGTATTGATGGAGAGGTTGTGGAGCCAGGCACTACCGAGGAGGGAGGGGCCAATGCTTAGTGTTCCCCTGTCGGTTCGACCTTTTGATGATAATGGTATATGGTTTTTATGCTTTAGGATGGGTTCCATGTTGGGACGTTTTGTTGAATTAACTTTAAGACAATGTATCTTTTGGGTATGATATAATTTCTATGGTGGGGCGATGGTAACAGTGTAACTTCTTTGGTGGGGTGATGGTAACCTCGACATACGTTGACTTAACACCTTTTTGTATGTATTGTAGGGACTGAGTCCCTTCTTGTTTAGAACTAGTTATGTTTTGATGAATGAATGATAGACTCTGAGAGTCCTTTGTGGAAAATGCTGAACATATTGTCTATCAGGTGTTTCTTTTTAAACTAGAAGTGCAGAGTACATGCGTGACATGTTCACGCATATCCCTTATTACCTTTGTAATAATAATAATAATAATAATAATAATAAGGTATGCACATTCAGATATAATAAGTAAAGAACAGGTAAAGGGTCATTGCCAAGTCCCAGGTTAGGGTAGGGTTGTGACAGTCTAAGTTTAGGTTTCAATAGTTTAGAGTTTATCATTTGATTTTCTTTCAAGGAGGTAGATCTAGGGGAGCAGAGGCGAGAGGCGCATGTTTCATCAACTGACTCCAACGAAAAACACCAGTTTTATTCTTTTTCTTTTTAATTTTATAATGAACTAATTTTATTTTCTAGAGTTTGATGTAGCCTAGCATTGAACACAGTTTATATTCCAAGTTATTTTATTTTCAATATTTCCATGATTGAGTGTTTATTCCTTATTCTTAATGCTTACAATTTTTTAGCTAATTATTGTTCGATCTTTGGATTGCAATGACACTGAGAAGTGATTTGTGATTAAAGCTCTAGGATTAAACACTATTAGTTGAGCGAAAGCAGAGATGCTTTATCACGACTAGTGTGATTTTCAAGAAAAATCCAAAGAAATTAATGAGTCTCTAATTAGTTAAATTCACATAGAGTTATGGAGTTATTAGTTGGAGATAGTTTTGGTATTGTTCGAGAGCAAATGTTGAATAGTTTAGGAATTTCTATCATCAACTTGGGATAATTGGGATTCTATAACAAGGAAGAATAAATTGTCTGGGATTTTCTAGGTGAAGTCAAACGCTCTAGATCTACTCTCATTATTTTTAAAATCTTAATTTTAATGTTATTTTCTTTGGTTTAATTTAGATAAACCATTTTTCAAATTTTGGTTTTCCAAATAGTAATTAATTTAGTCAATTTCAATACTCAATAGCATAATTATTCAATGTGGGTTCAATAACCTTTTTCCTTAAAACACTTTACTACTTGTCACTATTCTTTGCACTTGCAGATTATATTTCTAAGCAAACAAGTTTTTGGCGCTGATGTTGGGAAATAGTTATTTGTTATTGATATTGATACAGCTAGATTTTTACTACTTTGGATTTTATTTTATTAAAAAGAAAAAAAAAGATTTAATTTGATCTCAATTTGATCTTTTAAGGAATCAGAAGTGCATGCGCTGATCTAGATAGTTAGAGCATACACTTTTCAATCCCGAGATTGAAAGGACCTTACGTCGGATCAATAAAGAGAAAAAGCAAAAAGGTCGCTGCCTGTAAAGTTAATATGGCCGAGCAGGAGCACAAGGCACTAAGAGACTATGTGATGCCCTCGATCAATGGGGCAATGTACAGTATAAGGCGACCAGGTATACAAGCCAATAACTTCGAGATCAAGATGGCCATCATTCAAATGATCCAACAAATCGTCCAGCTTGGGGGCTGTCACAAGAGGATCCTAATGTTCATATTGTGAATTCCCTCGAAATTTGTGATACTTTTAAACACAACGGAGTGACAGATAATGCAATCCGATTTAGAGTTTTTCCCTTTTCACTTAGGGAAAAAGCAAAAGGTTGGTTGAATTCTTTATCGCCCGGAATCATCACCAGCTAGGAGGAGTTGGCACAAACGTGTTTTGCAAAATATTTCCCTTTGGCCAAGATAGCAAAATTAAGGAATGATATTACTACCTTCATCCAATTCGAGGGTGAATCATTGTATGAGGTGTGGCAGAGATACAAAGACTTATTGCGAAAATTTCCACATCACGACCTTTCTGCCTGGCTTTAAATACATATATTCTACAATGGCTTGGGATTCACCCTCCAATTGGAAAATGCAAAAATTTCCACATCACGACCTTTCCACATCCGAACTCCGACCCGACATCTGCTCCGATTCCGACTACGACGGAGTCGGAGTGGTCGGATTTTGGAGTCGGAATTCGGAGCTACTTCGAAACGAGTTCGGAGTCGGAGTCGGAGTTCGGAGCTTCATGGAGCTCCGACTTCCAACTCTGAAACTTTTTTAAAACACCCAGATATAAAACGACGTCGTTTTACATCTGGGGTTTTCTTAAAAAAAAAGAAACGACGACGTCCCACTTAATGTGGGACGGCGTCATTTTATGGAACGGAGGGGGCCAAAACGCAGGAGCCCCCTTCCCTTCTTCTTCCTTACTGCGTCTCACGTCGCTGTTCCTTCCTGCATCTCACGTCTCTACTCGTCCGCGATTTGCTGCCGTGCTGCATCTCACGTCTCTCTCGCGTCTCGCATCTCCATTGCCGCAGTTCGTCGTTGCTCCTCCGTGCGACTTCAAGCCGAGCTTCAGCATACAGTGAGAGTGACGGGTTCCGAACTTCCAAGCCCTAGAATTAAATTTAGTAGTTTAATTAATTAATTTTATGTAAACGTCTCTCACTCTTTTGTGAATTGATATTTTGTTGTGATTCGTATGAATTGATTTTGTAAATTTGTAGTAAGGAAGTGTGTTTAATGAATGTATGATGTGTTTGTAATTTGTTTTGTATGCATGCATAGTGTTTGATAAAATGTGTAAGAGATGTGTAAGAGTCAAGAGATGTGCATAAAGTCAAGCTGGTTCATTTGCTGCGTTTTCTTTACATGTAAAACAAATAACAAAGTCATTGAAACCACCCAAGCATAAATAGATAAGAAAAGAAACCACCCAAGCATGAAGCATTCACAGCAACATGCAGAAAATAGGACCTATGAAAAAAGAATGTGTTCAATTAAAAGTGCAGGGGTCCAAAAGATTTCTATTTTATACTCAATCTTTTTTTTTAAAGAATACCTAATGAATATAACAAGCTGCAGATTATATCTAAGATATTTAGCTCATAGTATGATTTTATATAATTAGTTGCTTTCCCTCTGTCAATTTTTTGGTCAAAACTATTATTATTATTATTATTATTATTTTTGGAGGAGCATTTTTTTCCCCATAGTGGATGAATAAACGTTATCCCCTGCTGCATAAACAAATTTGTAGAGTTTGGAATCTTGGAACCTATCCTTGTAAAATTCTACCACTAGTAACAAAGAATGGAGGGATGTCGAGAGACTGCCCATCATCCAGTACGGGCTAGGAGACTGGTTACATCCAATTATCACAGCAAAGGCAATGCAAATAAGGCTGTACATAACATCTTTGAAAAAAATAGATATATGAATAAATATCTAGCTAGTTTAAAAAGAAGCCGATTCTACAATCATTAGCATCACTTTAGTTTTGATCTCAATCTATGGCTTTCTTTTCTCCATGTGACACTCCAATACATGAAGAGAATAAAAAAACATGCAGGTCTTCTCTTTGTTCTTCTGATTTTCTTTCTTTTTCTTTTTGAGTGTTGGTCTTATATATATATATATATAGGTGGAAGATATTTTAATTCTACTCTCATGCTGACGTAAATGCAGCTTTTTTGTTCAGAGTGTTGTAGATTAAAAATTTTATATAAGTTGAGGCTAAAATGGAAGTATTCATCATTTATTTATATATCATGTAAACTATATATATATCCATATATATATATATATATTGGCCTATTCTGATTATTGGCCAATATATATGTAAACTATATATATATATATTGGCATATATATATTAGACTTCCTCAATATCTAGCTAGTTTAAATTGTGAACCCTGTCTGATTATTGACCTATTCTTCTATATATATATATATAGGATTCAAGTCTTAATTTATATATGCGTGTTATCTCATTTGGATTATTAAACTAATTTTTTTTTTCATTATTATTTTTTCAGCTTCTTTGATTGTGACATGGATCGTCCACAAGGGGATGTGGCGGATGCCAATGCTACAACTCCTACACCGGTGGGTACTTCCACCCCTAGAGCCACATCTAGGGCAGCTACATCTAGAGTAGCTACATCTCGAGCAGCTACTTCTTGTGCGAGTAGTCGACTCCCACTCCCAGTTGATATAGAGGATGAAGATATGTTCAACGAAGAGGAAGAGATGCCCATTGAGCAAGATCAACCACCACAGCCTTCTAAAAAGAGGTCGTGGACATGGGAGCATTTCACCAAAATTCGTGGTGATGTTGCAAACCCGGTAGCAAGATGTCATTACTGTGGATCACTTTGTGGATGCCATTCGAAGAAGTAAGGTACCAGTGTATTAATAGCACATTTAAATGGTTGCCAACGATAAACGATAGCGAAGGGATTGCAAGCCACTGATCAAACCAACCTTAGTTACCAAACTTCTACAGCCAGTGATGGTACACAAAGTAAGAAATTGGTCATCCCTCAATATAGTGAGAAGATGTTGAAGGATATGCTTGCAGAGATGATAATTACTGATGAGATGCCATTTACCACAGTCGAGAAAAGAGGCTTTCAAAAGTTTCTAAATTTTGTTGAGCCACGATTTCTGATTCCATCACGGTATACAGTGATGCGAGATTGTATGAAGAGGCATGCGAAGGACAAGGAGGAGATGAGGAAGATGTTTATTACCACTGGCCAGAGAGTGTCGTTTACGACTAACACATGGACTTTCATACAGAACGTCTGCTCACTATCTGAAACGAAATTGTAGATGGTTCACTTTTTAAAAAAAATATGTGTTGCTCACTATCTGAAACGAAATTGAACAACAAGATTTAAATAATAATAAATAAAAAAGAATAGAAAACAACAACTAGAAATTTATTTCTGAACGGAGTTCGGAAATTTAATTCGGAGTCGGAGCTCCGACCTCCGTTCGGAACTCCGATCGAAGGCAGGAGCTCCGACCACCGTTCGGAGTTCCGATTGGAGGTCGGAGCTCCGAACTCCAATCGAAATAGGACTCCAACTCAGTTCGGAGTCAGAGTTGGAGGGGCGATTCGGCTCCGACTTTTGTCAGAGTCGGAGGTTAGAAACGACAATTACGACTCCGTCGGAGTCAGAGCCCACCCCTAGCTTGGGACCCACAAATCGATCTATGGTTGATGGCAAATCTTTCACAACAACTATGTAAGATGAACGTTAATGTTATTCAAACTAGTGTGGTTTGTGATCATTATGCAGGAAATCATTCCAATATTGATTGCTAAGTGCGGAATCCTTTTGTCTAACCGAGTCAAGAACAAGCCCATAACATGTCAAATTTTCAACGTCAGAACAATCCTTATTCAAACACGTTCAATCCCGGATTGAGAAATCACCCTAACTTTTCATGGAGCAATAACCAAGGGTCGGCTAAACCACCTCAACAGTTTCCACAGTAAGAGAAGAAGCCGACACTTGAGGATATGTTCATGCAATACATGTAAAAGACTGATAAGTACATGCAAAAGACTAATATGGTGATCCAAAATAACTCGGCATCCATCTGCAATCTTGAGGCGCAAATCGGTCAGCTCTCCAACATGCTTACCGAGAGGACAATAGGGAATTTACCTAGCTGTTGACGAATCCGAAGGAGCATGTCAAAGCCATAACATTGCGAAGTGGACGGACATATAGCCACAAGCGTAAGTACTGAGCGAGAGGCAGAAGCTGAAAATGTAGAGACCGACAAGAAGGAAAACCGAGGACGACATGAAAGAAACCGATCGGGAAGTGATCGACCAGCAAGCTGAGAAGACTATAGAGAATAAAGGGGCAATAAAATCCACAAAATCTAGGGAGTTTACTTCTGAAACTTATTATCCTCCAATTTATGATCCACCAATTCCTTTTCCACAAAGATTAAAGAAAAATAAAATTAATAATCAGTTCTCTAAGTTTCTGAGTATATTTAAGCAATTGTATATAAATATTCTTCTCACTGAAGCCTAGAGCAGATGCCTAAATATGCAAAAATTTTTAAGGATATATTATCAAACAAGCAGAAGTTGGAGGAGCATGAGACTGTGATGCTGACCAAGGAGAGCAGTGCAATTTTACAGAAGAAGCTACCGCTTAAGTTGAAAGATCTAGGGAGTTTCACGATCCCTTGCACTATAGGAAATTCATATTTTGATAAAGATTTTTGTGACTTAGGGGCAAGTATTAATCTAATGCCTCTCTCTGTCTTCAGGAAATTGGGTCTTGGAGAAGTAAAACCGACCACCATTTTTCTATAGTTGGTGGACAGATCTATCAAATACCCGAGAGGACACATTGAGGACGTACTGATGAAAGTTGATATGTTCATCTTCCCTGCCTACTTCATTGTACTTGATATGGAGGGGGCGAGGAGATCCCTTTGATACTAGGCTGACCTTTCCTGGCAATGGGGAGAACTTTAATTGATGTCCGGAAAGGGAAACTTGTTTTGAGAACTTTAAATCTATGGACTTCCAGTCCGAGGTACAGTCCTGTTTTCAAATAAGCAACTAAGACATGGTCAAGGTCGACGAGAATTATGAAGCCGAATTTCCAAAGCTACCACTTGAGGTATGTTTTACTCACTCTACGTCTATTAAATCAGAAGATGAAAAAGTTAAGGATTGTGAGAGATATTTGGAAGCTACCCCTTCCCTTTCTCATTCAATAAAACATAAAGTGGAACAGCTAAACTCATCTCAGCTGACATCACCCAAGCCTGAACTCAAGCCACTTCCATCAAATTTAAGGTACGCCTTCTTGGGACAGGACTCTATTTTTCCAGTTATTATTAACAGTTCATTGAGTGATGTAGAGGAAGAGAAGTTGCTGAGAGTCTTGCGGGAGCACAAAATGGCTTTGGGTTGGACCATCTTGGACATCAAAGGAATTAGCCCATCAATTTGCATGCACAAGATTTTATTGGAGGATAATTTTAAACTGATCATCCAACCGCAGAGGAGATTGAATCCATCAATGCAACATGTGGTGCATAAAGAGGTATTGAAGCTTTTAGATACAGGGATCATTTATCCAATCTCAAATAGTGCACGAGTACATCTAGTGCAAGTCATACCAAAGAAAGGAGGGATAACCGTGATCAGGAATGACAACAATGAACTCATATCGACCCAGACGGTCATGGGATGGCGAATATGCATAGACTATCGAAGACTGAATTATGCAATTCGGAAAGAACATTTTCCCTTACGGTTTATTGATCAAATGTTAGAAAGACTTGCCGGCCACGCCTACTACTGCTTTCTAGATGGATATTTCGATTACAACCAAATAGCCATTGCACCCGAGGATCAAGAGAATACCACTTTCACCTGTCCTTATGGCACTTTTGCATATAGGCGTATGCCTTTTGGTCTTTGCAATGTGCTAGCCACTTTTCAAATATGCATGATGTACATTTTCTCGGAAATGGTTGAAAAATTTTTAGAAGTCTTCATGGATGACTTCTCGGTTTTTGGTCATTCTTTTGATAACTACTTATCTAAGTTGTCTTTGGTTTTGCAAAGATGTAAGGAGACAAATCTTGTTTTAAGTTGGGAAAAATGCCACTTCATGGTCAAGTAAGGAATAGTGCTCAGCCACAGCATCTCCTTCAAGGGAATTGGGGTTAACCGAGCAAAGATAGAAGTTTTTGACAAACTCCCACCACTGACCAATGTGAAGGGTGTGAGGAGCTTCTTGGGTCACGCCGGGTTCTATCATCGGTTTATAAAGGATTTTTTTCAAATTACTAAATCTCTCTACACTCTGTTGATTAAAGATACCCAGTTTGAATTTTTTGATGAATGCTTGCATGCTTTTAAAACATTGAAAAAGAAATTAATTTCAGCACCTATCATTTTGTCACTAGATTGGAATTTACCTTTTGAATTAATGTGTGATGCCAGTGATTATGCTATAGGGGTTGTTTTGGGGTACAGAAAAGATGAATTTTTTTATGTTATTTATTAGGCAAGTCGGACCTTAACAGGAGCTCAACTTAATTATGTTACTGCTGAAAAAGAATCATTAGCAGTTATGTTTGCCTTTGACAAATTTCGTTCCTATATGATAGGTTCAAAGGTGGTCATCTACATTGATCACTTGGCTCTTAAATACTTGTTGTTGAAGAGGGATGCCAAACCAAGACTGTTAGGATGGATTTTGCTACTACATGAGTTTGATTTGGAAATAAGAGATAAGAAAGGTACCGAGAATGTAGTGGCCGACCACTTATCTAGCCTTGAGCTTAAAGAGGCAGCTGGGGAGGATAATTTCTCAGTTAATGAGACCTTCCAGGATGAGCAATTAATGGCTATACAAGTTGTTCCATGGTATGCCGACATGGTAAATTATTTGCTGTCCAAAATTCTCCTGACCGAGATGACATATCAACAGAAGAAGAAATTCTTCTCTTACTTGAAATACTATTTTTGGGAGGAACATTTTCTATACCGGCACTGTGCGGATCAGATAATCAGAAGATGTGTGTGCCCAAGGAAGAGATGGAGAGCATGCTCAAACACTGCCACTCTTTGGAAGCGGGCAACCACTTTGGTGGAGCAAAAACAACAACAAACGTTTTACAATGCGGCTTTTATTGGCCAACTATTTTTAAAGACTTTTTTAATTTTGTTACTTTATGTGATCATTGTCAAAGGGTTGGCAACATTTCTAGAAAACATGAGATGCCTTTAAACAATATTTTAGTGATTGAATTATTTAATGTCTGGTGTATAGATTTCATGGGTCCTTTTCCATCCTCATATTCTAACAATTTATTCTAGTGGCTATAGATTATGTCTCCAAATGGGTGGAAGCGGTCACATTGCAACCAATGATGCGAGGGTCATGGTGAATTTCCTGTGGAAGAACATCTTTTCTTGATTTGGCACTTCGAGGGCCATAATCAGTGATGGCGGAAAATATTTTTACAATCGCCAATTTGAAGTGCTACGTACTAAGTATGGAGTTACCTATCACGTGGCGACACCATACCATCCTCAAACGAGTAGCGAGTTCGAGGTGTCTAATCAGGAGCTGAAGCGCATATTGGAGATGACCGTGAGTGTCTCTCGGACAAATTGGGCGAGAAGGTTAGATGATGTGCTATGGGCTTATTAGGCAGCATTCAAAACACCGATAGGGATGTCACCTATCGGCTCGTCTATGGAAGACTCTGTCATCTACCCATGGAGCTAGAACACAAAGCCTATTGGGCGACGAGGACACTAAACTTTAATTTACAAATGGCTGGCGAGAAGAGAATATTGCAAATCAATGAGATGGATGAGTTATGCAATGATGCTTATGAGAATGCTCAGATTTACAAAGATAAAACTAAAAGATGGCACAATAAGTATATTCTGAGAAGGGAATTCGAAGTCGGGCAGAAAGTTCCATTATTTAACTCAAGACCTCGATTGTTCCCTAAAAAGTTACTCTCTCGGTGGTCGGGACCATTTGTGGTGACCCGTGTCTTTCCCTATGGGGCGGTTGAAGTTCATCACGAGACAAAAGACACATTTAAAGTAAATGGACAGGGATTAAAACCCTATATGGATGGAGACTTTAACTCGAAAAAGTGTTGTGACGCCCCCAGATTCCGTTTGGGATCAGACGGATATCCAAAGCGTCGGGATATGCAACACAAGGTTACCTGCCCTCGTTCATGACATATAAGATGCAATGTTCCTAACATGCACCTAGCATTAAGCAATATTCGCAGGGATAATTTTTTTTTAGCAATACTATGCACCAAACTTATAATATTCCAAATAGTTAAAACATAAACCATGTATACCTAAAACATCCATGATTACAGCACGGGTCTCAGAAGACAGTAATCTCAAAACAACGGAGACCTGGCTCCATAATTACAATGCCAAAATATACAATTGGGCCAGTTCGTTGAGTAACTCGCGTAAATCGACTAACGATGCCGGAATACTATCCAAAGACCTAACTATGGAGGCTGCAAGCTCCGTATTGCGTCTACGGCGTCTAGTTAACCTCCTCCTGTCTGCCAGTGTCTGCACCCTGCTCTGATCCTGACGCATCGCCTGCCATTCTGGGGGAATAGTAGTTGGGACTACCACAGTGAGATTTGATTACAAATCTCAACAAGTTAACAGGAAACTGTCAGTAAAAGCATGAATGCATAATCAAAGTCATAAGTAAGCATAGCATAACTTGACATACAGCATGACATAAGTTGAACTAAAATTAAAACTTAGCTTGACGTGACATGGCATGTACGTGAACTTAAAACATAACATGGACTAGCAACATAGCATGAACGTGAACTTGAAATATAACATGGACGTGAAACATAGCATGGACTTGAACATACATAATATGAACATGAACTTGAACATAACATGAACCTGAACATGACATAACATAAATGTGAACTTGAAACATAACGTGAACGTGAACATGACATAACATGAACGTGAACTTGAACATAACATGAACTAGCAACATAGCATGAACGTGAACTTGAAATATAACATGGACTTGAAACATAGCATGGACTTGAACATACATAATTTGAACATGAACTTGAACATAACATGAACCTGAACATGACATAACATAAATGTGAACTTGGAACATAACGTGAACGTGAACATGACATAACGTGAACGTGAACTTGAACATAACATGAACTCGAAACATATTCTTGTCTCATGGGGTCACCATGATAGAGTAGTCTTATCTCATGGGATTACCATGATTGCGTGTTGAACATAATATAACGTGAAACATGACTTGAACGTGAAATACATGAACTTGGAATTTTATTCAATGGACTTAATTAATAAAGTGACTATACGGGTGCTACACGGGTCCCCTTGAGTTGTGTGTCCCTACCGATTGCCGCATCACAACACAGGTGTCTATACCAACTGTGAGTGCGTTAATATGTACTCCACAATTGCTGTGGCCCCATGTATTCTACGTGTCACAATTGTTGTGTCTCACGTAGTGTATGCTCCACTGTTGTTGTGGCCCCATGAATTGTTTGTGGCACACTTCCTGTGGATACACGTAACTTAATGTGTGGCTCCATCGGCATTAGTGCCTGGCATGCTCCAGTGACCAGCTAGTTAGGCCCCATTCACGACCTGTTGAATGTACTTCGTCAACCCAGGGAATTTCACACCTATTTAGACACTCCAGCGTGAACAAAGGAGTTCCACTAGGATATTACCCCATCCTAGCGCTTAGGGTCGTGATTGACATGAATAACTTAACTGGCATAGATGACATTTCGTAACGTGACGTAACATAAACGACATAAATCCTGACGTAGCGTAACGTGACATGAACGTAAGATGACAGACATGACATAAAATGTAACAGATTTCATAATATGATATACATGTAACAGACAATATTTCCTAACATGACATAACATGTAACAGACAATATTTCGTAACATTGCATAACATGTGACAGTAAATATTACGTGTCATGACATACATGTAACAGATAGCATACGTAAACGTGACATACTTGCAATAGATAGTAACATGAGACAAAATATATGTGTAACAGATAAATATTTCATGACAGAATAATTCATGTAATAGATAAAACATGTGATGATATGGCATATATAACAACATATGAACATAAATTGTAGTTCCCTTCCTCATCACACATACACAGTAAACTGATAGTAAGTTAAGAACTAACTTAACTCGATCGTCGCATTCTACAAGATTAAAGCGTGAAACACGATAAACTATAAGAGGGTATTCTAAAAGTTAGAACTTTAATTACTAACAACTAGAAATGTGAAAAGAGACAAACTAGAGTAAAATTACCATTTTACACTCTATATGTGGGAAAATGAATATTTTACCCCTAACTTAAGGATTTCACATCCAAAAATTACCAAACCTCATGTAAATTTTGTCCTAGACTCACATAAGAACTCAGAAAAATTTAAAATCAATCACAACTATGGAAAACTCACAATGGTCGAAACATTCATAGGCCATTTCTCTTTATTTTGGTTGCAATTTCTTCCATCTTCAAAATCCATGATTAAACCAAAATTTTGTAACAAGGATCTTCCTATCATAAGTTTAAAAATACACTTAAAATATCCATTAAGAAAAGCAAATCATCAACACCAAACTTTTTGTAAAAAGACCCAAACTTTTTAACAAAAAGTAAACCCTTAAATCACAAGTTTTGACCTCAATAAAAACATCTCCAAGAATTAAAAAAAAAAAGTCTTACTTATAACATATTCATAACATCAACCTAAGATCAACTATGCTCTAAATCATCAAACAAAGTCACCAAAAATGACAAAACAACACTTGGAGTTCTTGGTTTTAAACTAAGTCCAAAATAGAAACTTTTCTCTCCACTAACTTTGATCAATCTCTTGATCCATGGCTTATACACATATGATCTTCAAACTAAAATATATCATGGCTTAAAAATGTGTCCTAAAGAAGATCCATCCATCAAACTTAAAATCACATGGCTAAAACTCAATAAAACATGGATCTAACCCAAAAACATCACATCTTAGGCAAAACCGAAATCCTCCTGCATAGAAAATCATATCTTTAAAACTAATACTAAATATCTTCGAAATAACATTCTAACATGTATATAAGAGGCTTAGGATCATCATATAAAAATATCAAAGCCTTTGGAATAAGATTAAACCACGAAATATTCAAACCTTCACAAAACAAAAACGGTTTTTCCACTTCCAGTTTTCAAGTTTCTAAATCTAAGAAAATCTATCATCAAAAGTTTTATTCATGAAACAAAACCTCAATGAACATTCATAAATACATGCTAACAACACTTCATAAATTTTTCGGACCAAGATATGTCCATTAGCTTGGTCAAAAATTTCAAAACATATCATACTCTCCAGTTTCAAGCCCAGAATGACCTTTCCATGGTTAAAAATAATTTTTACCAACCAAATGAGCATGAAATGATACTAATAAGATATCCACATAAACTAGACTCAAATAAGAACAACTTTTATGAAGGAGTCATCGTGAGATAATACTTACAAAGCACAAAAAATTGGCCACGCAAAGAGACCCATAAATCTGCCCGAGAGAGCTCTTTTGGGTTTCTCTCTAAGAACGGGGGAAAGAAGTGATAAAATGGAGAGAAGTGTGTCTTGCACGACTTTAGACTCTTGAAGGGGGAAGTTATGGGCTTGAATGACCCTTGATTGGAGGTGGCTATGTGACATAAAGTGGAGAATAGTGAGAGGCATGGACTGCCTGCAGCAGCTATGAGAGATGGAGGTTGATGGAGTGGACTTCTCTTCACATCAAGGCACTAATGGGTTGCAGCCAATGGCAGTAGATGGTCTGTCATGTGGGGGAGGAAACTTCTTCAAGAAGCTTTGCCAAGGTGGCCAATTTCGTGGGCCTTGGTGGGCCCCAACCGAGTGGGCTTCAATTTGGGGTTTAAAAGGGGTTTGGTTAGGGTTTGATATGCTATCAAGCCCAAAACCAATTTTTCTTGGCCCAATCAAATTTCCAAGGTTTAAAAGGTTGGACAAAGATGTCATAACAAGAATTTGATTAATTAATAGCATGTGGAAGTGATTTAAACAAGTGATTACACACAATACTAGAAATCAGATTAAAAAGGGTTTGGAGGCCAACTTTAGGGTTTGGGGAAACCATTTAGGATTTCGGTTTCAACCAAGCTTTTGGGATTTCAATTGGATTCCAACCATTTGGAGTTTTGCTAGGTTTGAAACCCTCTTTGGTTTGGCACAATTTGGTTGATCAGATGAAACAAAGCTTTGCCAAGGTGGTATGATCTCACACCTTGACTTCCTTCACAAATCCATCTAATGGTTCCTCTTTGTGCTAAGTCTCTAATATTATTCACTATGTGTGGCTAAGATCTTTCCAAATGTCCAAATAAAACTTCTCTAACCTAATTTGCACATTCCACACTCTGATTTTTAAAACACTGCAATGGGTGCGATTATCGAGATTACTATTCACTCCAAAAAAATGCATAATAAACTTAGCATTGAAAAATTCTAAATATTAATATTAACCTATAGTGAAAATCGTTTACCAAAAATTCAACCCCGAAGTGCCCCTAAAAATAATTTCACAATTTCCAACAGACGTTTCGTCCGGAATTATGAAAATAGGCTATTGCGCTATAAAATCCTAAATAATCCACTGAGTCTAATGGCGTAGACCGTAACGCATTCTAATGCTTCTAACTACCTCAAATAATTAAACTCATAAATCTAGCACCATAGTGAGTGATAACACTGATTATGATGACAGACTAAAACTTGAGCGATTGGTCGATTTGTAAAAACTTATGGGCTTTTCACTAGATTGCTAAAGTCAATAGAAATTCTACCAATGAATTTCTAGCGGGCTGTTACAAGTGTTCCATCTATCTCGCCAGTAATAAATGATGAGAGGACAATGTCTAGCTATGGACTTTAAATAAAGTGCTTTTGGGAGGCAACCCAATTTTTTTTATTTTTTATTATTAATTTTTATTTTTGCTTAATATTATTCATTTTCTTTCATATTGCAGGAACAAAGAGGTAATGAGATCTCCAAGAAGTACACGGTCGCACCTTCAGGAAAGATATTCCAATGGCAGAACTAGACACAATCAAGGGAGCATCTCTTACCTTCTCTCATCATTTTCTTTAGTTTCTCTTCCTTTTTCCCATTGAGGACAATGTGATTTTTAAGTTTTGGGAGAAATGATATTATTTTCTAAAAAAGAAAAAATAATAGTGATGATGATAAAAACAGTATGGTTTGATGAACAAAATGCCTATGATAAGAATATGATTGAAATTGATTATAATTTTTAAGAAAAATTATCATTGCTTTAGTCTAGTTGTTAATTCTTTACCTGATCTTACTTAATTTGATATTTTCTATGTTCAATGAATGCTTCTTATGATCATTAATTGTTTTTAGTACCTAGAGAAATTTTATGTAAATTTTGTGAATTTATATGGTCTCAACTTACTCTAGAACTTGTTTGATTAAACTCGAGGTGAAATCCTAGACGGAATATTACTGGGGAAATGATTAAGGCATTCTTTAGACTGATTGAGCCTTTCAAGCTTACCTGTTTATTATCTTTATCTCTAATCGTCCATTTGAGCTTTATTGAAATATATTTTGGCCTTATATTTTTCTTTCTTGTAAACTTCATATTCCCTACCCTATTTGAGCATAAACACTGATATCCTTACCTTTCAAGAGAACTAAGTTTACACAAAGTTACAAACTCACAAGAGCATGAAAGGCGAGAGAGGTAGTAGGTCTACAAGTAAAGTTCATTATATCCAGATATCAAAATCATAAGTTTGGGAGTGTGAAGAATCAACTCGTCTACTATGCGGCCAAAAGGCCGGCAAGAGTCATCCAAAAAGGCAATCACATAGTATGGAATATTTCCACAAAAAAAAAAAGAAAAAAAACAGTCTAACCTACCGAATAGAGGGGTAAAGAGAAAGATACTTGAAAGTACAATAAAGAAAGGTATGATGAGAGATTTACAAAGATTGAGAAGAGATGTTTGTGTTAGAAGTGAGAATGCTCTATTTATTCTGTTGATGTTCAAACTTAAGTTCTCTTGTTTTGTTTGAATCCTACATTTTCTTTGTAGCCCTCACCCTAGCCTTACATTATAAGCTTAATAAAGACCACTTGATCCCTGGTGATAGTTATATTCTACATTAGTGGAGAGTGATTTGAAAAGCAAGCCTGTTGAGTTTTTAGAGATTAATTATTTATTTAACTTGTTTGCATAAAACTATCCGGACAGCTAATGATGAAGTGAAAATGATGGGTATGCATGAATGTGGGATGGATAATGTGGTGGAATTGAGTTTTGAATTAACTTTTGGACTTGATTGATCTTGAATGGTTCCTTTGAATCATAAACTTTAAGCGATCTTTGAGGCAATAAATTTTATGAATCAAACCAATACTTATTTTAATTGTCTTCTTCTTTGCTCAAGGGCAAGCAAAGCTTAAGTTTGAGGGTATTTGATATATGGTATTTTTATGTGATTTTTATCACTATTTTATTTATGAAAAATATCATTTTCCCTTCAATACTATTGATTTTATTTTATTTCTACATATTTTTATTTATTTGCTTGGATTTGAAGGAATGAGAATATTTAGTGTAAAATGAGAGCATTTGGTACAAAAGAAGAGACTACAGATCCAGACCGATGAGAAACAAGGAGATTTGAAGAGAGCCGATGAGATTTGGGTAAGGAGCCTTGTCCCGTGGGCAGCAAAGAGATTTCTCTCACTCAAAGGCGAAAAGACTTACCTCTTGGTAGGCGATGAGCCTTGTACTGCGGGAAGCAAAGAGAATAATTGTTCCTCTCAGTAGGCGAGGAGACCCAATGGCGATCAGAATAGGCGACCAGTCTAACCGATCAAAGACCAACATCGTGGGCGATAACCAGTAAAGGCGAGCAGCTTTACCACTCGGTAGGTTGGCGAGAGGAGTCTTTCCACCTGGTAAGCGAGAAAAGGGCCGTGTAGTCTTTGTGATCTCCACGCCCGCCAGTTATATTCAGCGCACACAGCATCTACCCGATGGGATCTTCCCAAGTTCCGTAATCAATTTACTGACTACCAAATCCTCCCGATCTATCAAATCAAGCCGCATATCACTGAATCTTCCATTTTAAATAGTTTTGATAATTTTGGGATAATTTTCTTTTATATTAACATCTATCTTTATAAACTATTTTCTAGATTTTTTGGCTAGATTATAGCCGCATTTATTTTGTTTATGGGTTTGAGTTTTGACATCTATTTAATCTCGTCTTGTGGGATGAATAAGGAGTCTTGGTTCTTAATTTTAGTTTTAGTTTTGAGTTTTAGAGTATCTGAGTTTAGGTTTCGATAGTTCAGAGTTTATTATTTGAGTTTCTTTCATGGAGGCAGATCTGGGGAACAGAGGCGAGAGCTGCATATTTCATCAACTGACTGTGACGCCTCCAATCCCCGCTTGGGATGGATCGGAGACTTAGGGCATCGGGTCATGCAACACAAGATTACATACCCCAGTTCATGACAGTTAACATGCAATGCATCCTAATATGCAACTAGCAGTGCAATAATCGCAGCGGAAATAAAAGGTTCATTAGATAATCATCATGTTCGAAATACTAAAGTAGCAGAGACTTATATACAAATCATTCTCTTAATGCGATCTAAAGCATAAAGGACTTCGGCTATGAACATCAAAATTAAGTCCAGCTTCCTCTCCAGATTCGAATCCTTCTCAATAATTCATAAGAAATTTATCAAGGTGTAACTTACAAACTTCCGGAGAAATTCGAAATTACCGTCGTAGCTGCGTAAATCGTGTGTATACTAAGTTATGATTAATATTCTTATGGATAGGTTCAAAATCAAAGGCTTCAAAAATTAGATATTTACAAAAATACCCCTAGACTTTAAAAAATTGTCATTTAGGCCCTAAATTTTAACTGATTGCAAACGAACTCCAAATTTAACCAAATTTCAAAGACTTCATAATTTTGGCATTCTAAAACCATCTATTCCCTTAGATTTTCAAAATTCAAATTGGAACTTGTCCAATTAATCCCAACCCGTGGCATGCATCCTAGTTGATGCCTATGTGTATTTTCAACTATTGATCTCTATGAATGCATGCATATGAGATTTGCATTAATCATTAATGATCACTAACATATTTAGGGATATTATGAAGTCTAATCCTTGAGTAATCAAGTTCATTCCAATACTTAATCAAAACTAAGAAATCCTTAATCATCAATATGCTTAAAACCGATTCATGCTTGATGATCAAAACAAGATAGATTTAAAACCTATCATGACATGCTTCTAATCACAAATTTAACCTTCCATAATCATGTTAAGATAATGATAGATCATATAAAATCATGCTTAGGACGTGCCATAGCTAAAGTTCCAATTAAAAACATTCAATCACTCAAACATTCATTTAATTGACCCGGTTTTGCATTAAGCATCGTAACCTTCTCAAAACTCAACCAAATTTCGTACTAACACTTGGAAACAAAGCTTGACATGCTAGATAAGATCAAAAGGAAGAAAAATTACAAATTTCGTGGCCTCCCAAACACTCTAGACTGCCTTACACAAGAACACTAAAAAACTCACCAAAACTCACTCGGTTTGCACTCTTTTGATCTCTAAGAGGCGGAAATGCTCTCAAGGCTCAAGATGATGCTTGGAGCTGTGGTGTGGGTGAAACGAGAAGGGGAGGGAAGTATTTATAGGTGGCCAAGGGGTGAGGGACGTTGGCTTGGGTGCTTGGTGATTGGGTGAAGTGGGGGAGGTGCTCAAATCTGGAAAATTTTCAGATTTGCTTTAATGAGCTTAGGTCACTTGTGCAGAATTAAATAGTGCCCTTAACCACCATCATTTCCTCTCCATCATAGCTGCAAGGGTCCTGTAGATGACTCCAGGTCTTGGGGCATCATTTGGATGGCAGAAGATCCCTCAAACCACCATTGAAAATAGGTGGATGAAGGTAGTTTTGTGGTGGCAGAAAATCAGTTCGGTTTTGGATCTTTTTGGGCAGTAAAAATGAGTCAAAATTCTTCATGATGGTCATGGGACTTCTTGGTGATTGGGTGGAAAAGGAGGTGGCATGGGGTGGTGGTGCAAACCATGGCAGGAGGCTGGTTCAAATTCAATCCAAATGGTTCCTACACGAACTAGACCAAGGTGCACCTAGTTTGGTTCGTTGAGTTGGTTGATGCAACCAATTTCTTCCAAGGCTCAAACTGAGTTTTGGAGGGTCTCATGAGGTGTTTAAGGACCATATTACTCTTGAGGATAAACCACAAAAATGTTGGGTCCAAGGGCAAAACAGTCCAAGCATTACAAAGGGCAATGCACAAAACCGATTGAAGCATCATTTGGGCTTGTTATGTCATTTTTCTTAATGACATGTGGAATGGTTTAGTTAGGGTATTAAAATGGTCTAATCATGGTTTAATGGATTATTAATTCAAGAAAATTTGAATTAAAAAGCTTAAGAAAAAATTAAGCATGATTAAGCTTCAAAGCATAGCTTAAAGTGCACTAACCTCAAGTATAATGGTTAATGGCCTTAGCAAATTTTCAAAACTTAATTTGGGTACTTTGAGTGTGATTTGGGCTTAAGGAAACCAATGGTATGGTGTATTGGGCTTTTGGTCTTTTAATGGTAAAATGAGTCCAAACATGGCTTTGGGCCATATGGGCTTGAAAAGGGCCAAATGTCCAATCTACACCAAAGGCCTTATACCTTCCTATACTTAGGCTAAAACTAGTCTTGATTTCCTAAGAGCTTGGTTCAAGGTTTTCTTGGGCTAGGCCCATTAATGCACTTGGTTCTAGAGTTTTGATGTTACTTTGCATTGAACACATAGTTTATATTCCAAGTTATTTTCTTTCCAATATTTTCTTGATTGAGTGTTTATTCCTTATACTTAATACTTATAATTTCCTAGCTAACTATTGTTCGATCTTTTGGATTGCAATGAGACCGAAATGTGATTAAACCTCTAGAATTAAACACCAATAGTTGAGTGAAAGTAGAGATGTTTTACAGCAACTAGTGTGATTTTCATGAAAAATCCAAAGAACTTAATGTGTTTCTAATTAGTTAAATTCACATAGAGATATGGAGTTATTAGTTAGAGATATTTTTGGTATTGTTCGAGAAAAAATATTGAATAGTTAGGGAATTTTTATCATTAACTTGGGATAATTGAGATTCTATAACAAGGAAGAATAAATGGTGTGGGATTTGCTAGGTGAAGTCAAACGCTCTAGATCTACTCTTATTATTTTGAAAACATTCTTTAGTTTAATTTAGATAAAACATTCTTCAAATTTCGGTTTTTCAAATAGTAATTAATTTAGTCAATTTCAATACTTAATAGCATAATTATTCCATATGGGTTCGATAACCATTTTCTTTAAAACACTTTACTACTTATTACGATTATGTGTACTTGTAGATTATATTTCTAAGCGATCAGTTTATGAACATAGAAAATATGATATTTGTGAAGTTTGGTTAATTTTGAAGCTCATTTGCAAATAGTGTAAATTTAGGGCATTGTGGAAATTTTGGAAAGTTTAGGGGTATTTTTGTAAATATCAATCTTTGAACATTTTTTATTATGAACATCTTCCTTAGAAAGTTTAGATCCTAACTTAGTATAACCTTATTTATAGCCGCTACGATTTTTCAAACTCGAATAATTTGTAAGTTGGCCTCTAACTTACAATTTGATAATTTATTTATGATTTATAGATAAGAAGAATTCTATTCATAACCTTATTGTTGTTTGTGATTGAATTATTGAAAAGAAAGGAAAATAAAAGAAAAGAAAAGAAAAGAAAATTCGAAAAAAGAAGAAGAAGAAAAGAAAATGTAGCATATTCAAAGGTTGCTACATAGTTACAACAAAGAGAAAGAAAGACATTTGTTGATTGAGTTTTATCATCAAAGGGGCTGAATATATATTTCTAGTTGGTATCTTGTTTTATCATTACTCTTTCTCTCGTATAAATTCCTTGAGTCTCGTGGCATTTTATTCCTTCCTTGTTTCTTGTTCTTATTTCTTGTATCTATATTACTGGTTGAAATAATACAAAGTTGTATTGTCTTGATTTCATTCAACTAGTTCTTAAAGAATTTGAGTGGGAAAACTATTGAGGTAAAATGCAAGAGAGTGTGAGACTATTATCAGGAAAACGCCAATTAAGAGTGAAACACAAGTGGAGTGCCATTATTCGAGTGTAAACACCTAAGGGAGTGTGTGAGGTTTTCCACTAACATTCTTTCTGTGCAGCACATTATGATATCTCATAAGAGTGACTCATCACCAAAGGGGATGATAGATAACTCATCCTTTGTGTTGCAAGCCATGCAACAACAGTTTGACCGATTGAACTTGGTGTTGAGTGAAATGAGGGATATGATGGATCATCAAGATATAGGAGCGAATGTGAGTCTAGTGTTGAAAATGGGTATGAGAATAAAGAGTATGGTGATTCTTTTGTTGCCAGGCATGTACTCAATACACAAATTAAGATGGATGATACAGAGCAGCAGTGCGAGAACATTTTTTATACTAGATACCACATCAACAACAAGGTATGTAGTATGATCATTGATGATAGGAGTTGTATAAATTTGGCTAACACTATTTTAGTTGAGAAATTAATTTACCTACCTTGAAACTCCCTAGACCATACAAGTTGCAGTGGTTGAGTGATTTTGGGGAGGTTAGGATAAATAAGCAAGTGCTAGTTTCTTTTTCAATTGGAAAATACCAGTATGTGGTGTTTTGTGATGTACTGCCTATGCATGCTGGCCATATTTTGTTGGGGAGGCCATGGCAATATGATAGGAAAGTGATCCATGATGGGTTAAGAAACATTTACAGTTTTGAAAAGGATGGAAAAATAATCAAACTTGCTCCTTTAACTCCAACATAGGTCCATGAGGACCAACCAAACCTAAAAAGTGAGATTGATAAAAAAAAAAGAGGGAGTAAAAGTGAGGATGAGATTGTGGAAAAAAGAAATAGTGAGATCAAAAAGGAGAGAGAGAGAAAAATGAGAGAGAAAAAAGATGAGGTGAGGCTATATTGACTTGATTTACCATTAATGTCTTCCTGGCCTGAATTCCTTTGCTATATGGACTTCTCTTTCAACAGTCAGTCCCATGAGAGGCAAAAGTTAGGCGGAACAAGGGGCTAATTTTTCAAACGTGTAATATTAATGTAAAATAAAAAGAAATAAATTATAAATTTAATTCCAAAAAAAAAATTATAAAATCATAGCTATATATAAAGAGAAATGATTCAAGCAGGTTGGGCGTTTTTTCCCCTTTTACACCGGCCAATAAAATTTCAACACATATGGGACTTATGTGTATTATGATGTGTGCGAGTTAATTGTGAGGCCTAGAGTTCAAAAGAAGAGGACAGTGAAAGAAAAAAAACATGAGTGAAAAGGAAAAAAAAAAGTGAGAGGGGAATGAGGCCGAAACATCAAGAGAAAGAGAGAGTGAAAAAGAAAATAGAGAGGTGGCTGAGAGTTAAGAAAAAAGAGTGCAGCCACAAGAGGAAAAAAAAAAGAGAGATTGCAAAGAGAAACGGAAAAAAAAAAAGTGAGTTTTTATACTAATGAATTTAACGACCCCTTGCCTCGTGTTGTTGTTTCTTTGTTGCAGAGTTATGAGATCATGATTCCTAGCGGTGTGTTTAGTGAATTGCCACCTATTAGGGAGATAGAGCACTACACTCATTTTGTGGCAGGTGCGACAATTCCTACCCGACCTTTCTTTGAAAAACATGAGTTCTTGACACACTTGAAGGGACAAGGTAAGTTGTTGTTGACTAGAATGCATACTAAGTGGGAAGACTGTATTGAGACTTGTCCTCATGTAATCAAATACACACATGTTGAGGAAAATTTTATGGTTAATGCATTAGCAAGAAGGTATGTCCTTATCTTTATTTTAAATGCAAAGTTATTAAGATTTAAATATGATAAGAAATTCCATGCTAATGACAATGACTTTTCTAGTGTGTATGGAACATGTGAGAAATCGTCATTTGGTAAGTTCTATAAACTAGATTGGTACTTGTTTAGAGTGAATAGACTTTGTATGCCTACTAGTTTTATGCGTAAGTTGCTTGTGTGTGATATACATGGTGGTTTGTTGGGTAACTTTAGTGTAAAGAAGACTTTCGATGTGTTACATTAACATTTGCGAGAGTATCATTTTCCATTCAATGACGTGTTGTATGAACGTTTGTGGAAGTATCATTTGTCATTCATTAACGTGTTGCATGATCGTTTGTGAGAGTAATGCTTGCCGTTCATTGAGTTTGCATATAATTGGAGTGATCATTTTGGTATAAGGAAAGTTTTAGGTGTGTTTCATGAACGTTTATGGGAGTATCATTTGCCATTCATTGAATTGTTACATGGACATTTGCGGGAGTATCATTTTCCCTTATTAGAGTGTGCATATAATAAAACCTTGCATACTACTATTTCTTATTCTCCGTTTGAAATTTTTTTTGGTTTTAATCGACTTACTCCTTTAACTTTAATGCTTTTGCTTGTTGATGACAGGAGTAGCTTGGATGAACCTTTTCAAATTCTAGAGAAAATTACTGAAAATGTATATAAATTGGATCTTCCAGGTAAGTATCATGTTTCTGCTATTTTCAATATTAACCTTTTTCCCTTTGATGCAGGTGGAGATTCGAAGTCGAATCCTTTTGAGGAGAGAGGGAGTGATGGGAACCAAGGTGGGCCTAGTCTTAAAGATTCTTTACAAGTTCCAGATATTATAAGATCAAGAGGTAAGAAGATCAATGAAGCAATGCAAGGATTAATGCAATCCACTTAGCACGAGTCTAGCAAGAGCCGAATATTCAAGATGGACTTGAGAGAAGGAGATCCAGTGTTCACCCACATGATACAAGCGATGGAAGAGTGTAACAAAAATTAGGGTCTATTATTATGATTATGTGATTAAAGGCCTTGGACTTGTTTATTTCATTAAAATGGCTTATTTTATTAGTTATAGGAATTAGTGTAGAATAATTGGGTTTGGGGATGCTTGGCCCACATATGTATTATTTCTTATGAACTAGGATTTTTGGGAAGGCTTTGTATTTTGGCCAAGGGTATATTTGGAAAGTTACTTTTTAAGAACTAAGGTTTAAAGAAGTACTGTAGCCGAGTTACTGTAGCTACTATACTATTCATCCAGGGGTATTTTGGGAAGAAATGGCTTTATTTAGGCTAGAATTTTAATTAGGTTTTGATTTAAATACTCTTTGTAGCCTCATGTTAAGAAGTTTGTGAAATTTGATGAATTTATTCATTGTGAGTTGAGTTTATCTCCTTTTGTTCTTAAATGAACTTTTGAACTTATAAAAAGCAAATCACAACCTTTGTGGTGTTCTTTCTTGTAATTTGGGTTCTTGAGACAGGTTGTTCAATGGGTCTAAATTCTCCATCCATTGACTTGATTTTGACCTTTTTGGGTGAGTTTTCAAATTGATTGTGGGTTCAAAAGATTCATTTCCCACAGGTTCATATCGTAAATACTAATTTTCTGCATAGCATGCATCTCATGTTTATCATTAATCATGCATTTCCTATCTTTGTGCAAGTTGATTATTTAACTTACTGATATTTCAAGTAAGTCTCACTCTTTGTGGACCCACTATCATTCCTCTTGGGATGATAAAAGTTATATCAGGACCAAACAATGAAGGATAGGATGGACTAATGGATCCAACTGATTGAAGAGAAGTCAGACCTCGATCGAAAATTAGATCTTAATTTAATGTTCATAACTCTAACCCTTCCTACCTTAGAACATACGAAGGAGTTGATATAATCATAGAGACTTATTTAAGTATTTTGTATTGAGGATATGCTACCTTATCATTTGAACTCATGATGAATATTAAAGCTATTCGAATGTTTTAGTTTATTCTGGCATCAGCTATAATTATTCACCCTTATTCCACTGTTATTATTGCATACTGCTAGTTGCATTTTAGGATGTATTGCATATTAACTGTCATGTAAGCTTTTGTCACATGTCCCGATGCTCCAAGTCTCTGTTACATTTCAAGCGGAGGTTTGGGGACGTTACACAACTCCTCAGTTCGTCCTTAAATGAGGGTCTTACACGTGGCATTGGGCCATACCTCTAGCATTCGATTAAGCAACTTGTCATTTGATCAAGTACTTAATCAAGGTGATTGCCTATTCCAAGCTATTATGAAGAGTAATAATTAACTAATGAAAGCAAGTGTTTATATGTCTATAAGCATTTTTAATTACATAGCACTAAAGACTCATAAGAGACTCCGATATGATTTAAATCACGTGATGAGGATTAACAATCGTAATTATAGCTACCAGTGGCTGAGAATAAGCATTATACAGACGTGTGATCAAGTGATGAACATGCATGACCAAGAGTTACCGAAATGTTTAACGGCCAATGAGAAATGGACACGGAAAGAGCAGCTGCCATTAATGTCGGAATGGTAAAAAATCTCTTTCTATAAAGTGCATTACACTCATGCACTCATTCTATTACTACTACATGTTGCGCGCATTTAATAATATAGAATAAAATCAAATAATTGTGATAAAATGACCCTTTTGTCGGTTCAAAAGGATCGGAAGGTGTCAATATTGGAACACGAATCATTAACCAAACCATACGAAAATGTACGTACGTAGGGACATACTATTTATTATACACCTTGTCCGAACATTAGGTGCTCCTTATAGGGTTTGAATATTAATTTTTTCTGCCAGTACTATTTTCCGGACGAATTTCGTCCAAGTATAAATATCTAGTCCCCTAAATGTCAAATTTCTTGGAGTGGGAAGAAATCAAGTATAAATTGTCGACAATATAAAAAAAGGAATTTTAATCACGTGGAGAATATATGTCATCAAATGATAAGCATGCACACAACTCTTTTCTACAATTTTTTACACAATTATGTATCATAATATTATAAAAACAGTACTCATTTTAAAGCATGATTTTGTAAAAGGTTGTAAAAAATTATTACAAGAAAAACAAGCATTTGTGAGGAATTATTTGTGACGATAACGACTATTTGCGATAAAAATAGACTCATTTTAACAAGAAATAATCATTTTCGTTGGAAATAACTGGTAACAAATAAGCAGTTTTCTTATAATCAAACCGTATGTTTATCACTATATCAACACATATTTCTCTTTTATTTCTCCTTCCCGTTACATGATATATATATATATATATATATTGAGTCTGACGAAGAATTGGTATTTCAGGCCTACTCCACCTGATATTCAATTTGAAGAAAAAGTTTTTCAAAACCAATCTTCTTATTCTGCTGACAAAGTTTACGAATGGAATATTGATGGTTTCTCTGAACAAGAGATCATTAATACCATGAGTAAAATGTCTATGGTTGCAAATGCTTATATCAACAATAACATTAGACAGCCAGACATAGTCAAGATTTTAACCCAAGGTTTTACTGGTGTTTTGAGAAATTGGTGGGATAAGTACCTCACCAATGACACAAGGGAAACCATCCAACATGCAGTAAAACGCAAAGAAGATGGCACACCCATTTTTGATGAAGCTGTCGGGATGGCACATCCTGATGGTGTTAATACTTTAATTTATATTATTTTAAAACATTTTATTGGGACACCATCCGATATAACTAGTCGCATCAGCGATCAGTTGAATAATCTAAGATGTCATCAGATGTCTGATTATAGATTGTATCAAGATGTTTTTATTTTCAGAGTAATGCTTCGTGATGATAGCCAGAAGCCTTACTGGAAAGAGAAATTTATTGATGGATTACCTCGACTATTTGCTTATAAAGTCAAGGAATAACTTACTGATGCCTCTGGGCTTCTTAACTATCAAAGTTACACTTATGGTGATATTTTCAGCATTGTTAAGAAACTTAGTATTAGTATGTGTCATGATCAAAAAATGCTTCGAGAACAGATGAGAAATAGTAAGAAGGCCAAATACGAAATGGGCACATTCTGTGAACAATTCGGTCTTCCTAGTATTGCTCCATCTAGAAGAAAACACAAAATGATTAAACCTCATGGTGGTTTCAGGAGAAAACCCCGTGATGAATTTTATAAAAAATCTCATAAAAAATCATTTTCCAAACCATTTTCCAAGAAAAAAGAATCAAAGGATGTTTCTTCAGGAAAATGTTTTATATGTGGCAAGACTGGGCATTTTGCTGATAAATGTCCCAAGAAGGCCAAGACTTTTAAAAAGAAGATTAACCAGATGGATATTAGTCGCCATGATAAAGAAGCACTATTTCAACTCCTAGAAATAGAATCGTCTTCATCATCGGAGATGCTTGAGTACAATTCTAGTGATACAGAATATCACTCTGAAACTGCAACTCCTGATCCTTCTGATTTAAAACTAGGTTGCAACTGCAATTCTACTTGTTGTAAGCCTCCAGATAAAACAATCAATGTCTTATCTAAGGCTGAAGAACAAGAGAACCTCTTGTTAACCTTGATTTCACAAATCACTAATCCTGAGCTCAAAGAAGAATATCTTCTTAAGCTAAAGAAGATGATGGTTCGTCAAGATCCAGAAACTTCCTGATATGAACCCGCGGGAATGAAATCCCTTGAACCCACAGTCAATTTGAAAACTCCCCAAGAAAGCCAACATCAAGTCAGTGAATGGAGAACCTAGACCCGATGAGAACTCGTCTCAAAAACCCAGATTACAAAGGAGGAACGCCACAAAGGTTGTGATTTACCTTTGATAAGTTCAAGAGTTCAATCAAGAACAAGAGGAGAAAACTCAACTCAAATAAAATTCAATATTGTCTAATCTGTCAAATGAGGCTACAAAGAGTTTTTAAACCCAAACCTAATCAAAACCCTAGCCAAAATAAAGCCCCTTTTACCCAAAATTAACCTTGATGAACAGTGCCGGCTACAGTACGCGCGGCTACAGTAACCCCTACAATAAATTGATGAAACCCTAATTCCTAAAAAGTAACTTTCCAAATAAGCCCTTGGCCAAAATACAAGGCCTTCCCAAAAACATAGTTCATAAGAAATAAGACATGTGAGCCAAGCATCTTCAAGCCCACTTATTCTAAACTACTAAAATAAATCATTTAACCAAACTGGAAGCCTCCAATAACAATAGGTCGTATCTCTAAGTCATTTCTTCCACAGCTTGAATCAAGTGGATCAAAACTGGTTCTTCTTCTTTCAGACCCATCTTGAGTGTTGGGCTCTTGCTGGCTTCATCCCAAGTGGATTGCGCTAATCCTTGCATTGCTTCCTTGATCTTCTTGGCCCTTGATCTTGTAATTGGCCCATCTGGTACTTGCAAAGGATCTTTAAGTGTAGGCCCACCTTGGTTCCTATCATTCCCCCTCTCCTCAAAAGGGTTCGACCTCGAATCTTCACCTACATCAAAAGGAGAAAGATCAGAAACATTGAAAGTTGCAGAAACTTTATACTCACCTGGAAGATCCACTTTATATGCATTGTCATTAATTTTCTCAAGAATTTGGAAAGGTCCATCTCCTCGAGGATGCAACTTAGTCCTTCTATGGGTTGGGAATCTTTCTTTGCGCATGTGAACCCAAACCCAAACCCAATCTTTCTTTTAATAGACCTGAAACCTTGAGTAGGAGAAGAAATTCTTTTGCTGGTTCCAGATCTAGTTTTATTGACACTGTTCAGAACAATCCAAGGGATGACTCTAAACTTAATCAATTCCTTGAAGATTCTGTACGAACAGTTCAACCTGTTAAACCTATTTTAAAGTTGAAAGGATTGTCTACATCCTCTCAGGTTACTTCTGCTTTTTACACTGCACAAGGAGCTGGATCTTCTAAAGATCAAAACATAAATGAAGAAGCAGACAAGGAAGATAACTCTTCCATGTCTCCAACAGCTTCAGATATGCAAGCCCCTATTGCACATGTTCATCACAGTTTAAATGTTTTGAATAGACCTTTTGAAATTGATTTACCTTCACTTTTAAAAGATTTTGCTGCACCAGAAAACAAGCAAAGGCGTAAAGCCTACCTTGCAAAGTTTTCTGATCCAGAGAAACAACGTGTTAAACGCAAATGGAAAGAAGAAATGAATAGGCTCCAAAGGCATATTTCTCTTCTTGATTTTGCTGAAGAGACCTATGTTTCTAAAAATACTTTAAATGTTGTTAAAAATGATTTTGTCAAGGAAGATGGAAAGACAGTGGTCCAAGCCACTCATCCTCCATTAGAAACTGTTTTAATTCCTTTTAAAGGTACCCATGTACCTGCTACTCCTTTTAAAGTTTTCCAAACTGATTCAAAAGATCCAGAAAAGGACAAGATTCTGAAGGAAGCAAAAAAGATTATTTCTCAAAATAATTTTACGAATCTTGCTCTTCATACGATCGGAGAACAGTTAGATCGGATTGAAGAAAAGGTTGAAAAACCTGTTTTTACTTCAAACCCAGTTTTTAAAACTGAATTTCCTATAAACATCTCTAAAGGTCAAGCAAAAGAAAGGATTGAAAAACCTTTGATTATTTTACCAGAAGAACGGTCTAAAATAGATTTTCAAAATACACAGGCCAAGACTCTGGATAAAATTGATCAAATGCTTGCTGATCTAAATAAAGACCAACCTTCAACCAGTACTCTTAACAGTAATGGTAATAAAGTTGTCCTTTCAGAGATATCAGAAGAATCATCTAACGATGAGTCCTCTGAAGATATAGATATTAATTTAATTGAAAAGAATTTTCAAGATTTGGAGATCGCCAGATTTTCTTCAAAATGACCCAAGCCAATGAGTCTGACGAAGAATTGGTATGATTAAGAATACTGGAATAAAACTGGAGATTCTTGGAGGAATCTTCTGGAATCCAGTGGAAAAGAGGAGGAAAATAAGAAGAAGAAATTTTGAAGACATCTGTATATATCGTGCTGTTGGGCTCGATATGAAACAGATAAGAAGAAAATTTCTTTTTAAGATATTCAGATTTTCCTTTTGGGAGGAAAAACTGGGAGGTAACAATATTTTTGTTTTTTGACTCAATTGCTTTCGCATATGGGTCAAAGGTAGTAGTAACCGGAGACGAAAGAGTCTGTGGCTGAACAGGTTTGCCAAGTGGCTGGAACCTGTTGGCAATATCAAGTGCTGTAGATACAGCACTGGTAACAGTAGATGGTCCAGACTCATTCTTGATGAGTTTTATACTGGGTATTGGGGGTGGTGGATGTACTTTTTTCTCTCGTCCTTTCTTCTTGCTAGCCATGATGAGGTTTCTGCAAGAATTCACGGGTAAGAAAATCAGGGATGGAATTTTGCGTGCCTTTGATGTATTCAATATCAAAATCAAAAATACTTAAAATAGCTTGCCTTCGTGCAAAAATATGTTTTGATGCAATGTTTTTAACATCTTTTTCTAAAACAAATTTAGCACTCATGCAATCAATCCTGACAAAAAATTTTTGGTTTAAAAGGTCAGATTGAAATTTTGAAATACATAGTACTATAACTAAGATTTCTTTCTTAATAGTACTATATTTTTCTTGTGCAGAATTACAGGTTCCAGAATGGAAACGAACAATTTATTCAGAAGAACCTGGTGAAACACGTTGTTTCAGAATGCCGCCATAACCAATGTCTGAGGCATCTGTTTGAACAATTTTAAAGGAATCAGAAGTAGGGATACCAAGTGTAACAGCCCGCTAGAAATTCATTGGTGGAATTTCTATTGACTTTAGGAATCTAGTGAAAACCCCATAAGTTTTTACGAATCGACCAATTGCATAGGTTTTAGTCTGTCAACATAGTTAGTGTTATCACTCACTATGGTGCTAGAAATATAAGTTTTATTTATTTGAGGTAGTTAGAAGTGTCAGAATGCATTATGGTCCACGCCATTAGACTCAGTGGATTATTTAGAATTTTATGGCGCAATATCCTATTTTCATAATTCCGGACGAAACGTCTGTTGGAAATTGTGAAATTATTTTTAGGGGCACTTCGAGGTTGAATTTCGGTATAATATTTTCACTGTAGGTTAATATGAATATTTAAGATTTTTTAGTGTTAAGTTTATGATTCACTTTCTCGGAGTGAATAGTAACCTCGATAAGCGCACTAATTGCAGTATTTCAAAATCATAGTGTGGAATGTCCAAATTAGATTAGAGAAGTTTTATTTGGACACTTGGCAAGATCTTAGCCACACTTAGTGAATAATATTAGACACTTGGCACCATGAGGAATGTTTGTTGGATTTGAAGGAATCAAGGTGTGAGATCATGCCACTTAAGCAAAATCTTGTTTCATCTGCTCAACCAAATTGTGCCAGACCAAAGAGGTTTTCAATCCTAGTAAAACCCTAAATGGTGGGAATCCAATTGAAAGCCCAAAAGCTTTGTTGAAATCGAAACCCTAAACGGTTTCTCCAAAACCCTAAAGTTGGCCTCTAAACATTTTCTAATCCGATTTATAGCATTGTGTTTAATCACTTGATTCAATCACTTCCACATGCTATTAATCCTTCAAATTTGTGTTAGAACATCATTATCCAACCTTATTAACCTTGAGAAATTGATTGGACCAAGTGATTTTGGATTTGGGCTTGATAGCAACCCAAACCCTCTTTAAACCCCAAAATTTAGGCCCATTCGGTTTAGGCCCATTAAGGCCCATGAATTTGGTCACCAAAGGATTGCTTCATGGCTAAGTTTTGTACCCCCACTTGGCTGGCCAGATCTTTACAAGAAGGGCCTAGAAGGTTCTTGAAAGACAAAGCTAAAGAGGCCACCTCACTCTTTCACTCTCACACTCCACTTTGAGAAAAGATCTTGGTCTGATTTTTATGATAAGAAAAGGCCAACACTCAACCATTCCTTCAGTCATATCACTTTACATAGCTTGTGTAAGAAGCTCTAGTCCACTTCCCACGAAAAGCAACTCTCCTTTACACTTTTCCTTCATAAAACACAAAAGACACTCTCGGACAGTTTTTCTTACCTCTTTTGAACGCCCATTCCGAAGCTTTTTAGGTGTTTTCTCGAAACGTTGCCTTCATGAAAGTTTTTTATTTTGGAGTCTAGTTTACGTGGATATCTTATTTGTTCCATTTGGAGATCATTTGATTGGTAAAAAGTTGTTTAGACCCTAGAAAGGTCATTCTGGGCGATAAACTGGAGAGTGTGTTATATTTTGGAGTTTTTGACCAAGCTAATGAATAGATCTTAGTCCGAAATTTTTATGGAGTACTGTTAACATGTGTATATGATTATTGGTTGAGGATTTCTTGCATTATTAAAAGTTTTGGTGAAATAGTTTCTTAGGTCTAGAAACTTAGAAACTGGAAGAGGAAAAACAGTTTCTGTTTTAAGAAAGTTTAAATCTTTTATGGTTTAATCTTATTCCAATGGCTTTGATATTTTTATTGGAATATCCTAAGCCTATTATATACATGTTAAAATGTTATTTTGAAGATATTTGATGTTAGTTTCGAAGATATGAAATTTTATGCAATGAGGTATTCAGTTAGGCCAAAGTGAGGATGTTCTTGGCTAAATTTATGTTTTGGTTGATGTTTAACCATGTGATCTTGAGTTTGATGCTTGGATCTGTTTTAGAACATCTTTTTAAACCATGTGATGTTTTGGTTTGAAGATCACATCTTTATAAGTCATGGATCAAGAGGTTGATCAAAACAAGTTAGAAACAAAATTCTGTTTTGAACTTAGAAGAAAAACCAAAAAGTTCAAGTATGGTCTTAGTGATTTTGATGACTTTTTTTCATGATTCAAAACATGATTATTCTTAGGAATATGTGATGAGTATAGTAGAAGAAAAATTTTGGTTTAATCATGAGTTTTGAAATTTGAAAGAATTACAACAAAATCAAGGGAAATAGCCTTGTAAGTTTCGGACCTATAGAGTTTTAATGGTTGTGTTTAGTTTTAAATTTTTTTTGAATTGATATTTGAGCTTAGGACAAAATTTACATAAGGTATGTAAATTTTGGTGATTTTTGGAGTTAGGATGCAAAATCCTTAAGTTAGGGGTAAAATGGTTATTTTCCCACATGTAGAGGGTAAAATGGTAATTTTACCGGAAGTTGATATTTCTCCATATTCCTAATTGTTAGTGATTAAGTTCTAATTTTTAGAAATCGCTACTTTCAGTTTCTCGTGATCGCACTTGAGTTTTGTCTCGAAGCGCGAAGATCGAGGTAAGTTAGTTTTTAACTTACTATCAATTTAATGTGTATGTGTGATAAGTAAGGGAACTAAATTTTATGTATGCATGTTATCATATGTGCCATGCCAAGTCATTACATATTTATTTGTTACACAGAATTTATTCTGTCATGAATTATTCATCTGTACACAAGATATTCTATCACGTATTGCTATACCTTGCAAGTATGTCATGTTAAGTTAAGTATGCCATATGTTAGATGTATTTCATGTCACGTAATATTCACTGTCACATGTCATGCCATGTTACGAAATGTTGTCTGTTACATGTCATGCCAAGTTATAGAATATTGTATGTTACATGTATGTCATATTACGTAATATTTTTTGTTATATTTATGTTTCAAAGTATGTCATGTCTGTCGTCTTACGTTCATGTCACGTTACGCTACGTCAGGATTTCCATCTTTTATGTCACGTTTTTGTCATGTTCATGTTACGTCACGTTACGAAATGTCATGTATGTCAGTTAAGTTATTCATGTCAATCACGACCCTAACCGCTAGGATGGGGTAATATCCTAGTGGAACTCCTTTGTTCACGCTGGAGTGTCTAAATAGGTGTGAAATTCCCTGGGTTGACGAAGTACAGTCAACAGGTTGCGAATGGGGCCTAATTAGCTGGTCACCGGAGCGCGCCAGGTACTAACGCCGATGGTGCCACACATTATGTTACGTGTGTCCACAGCAAGTGTGGCACAAACAAATAAGTCATTGGGCCACAACAACTGTGGAGCATGAAGTATGGGGCCACAACAACTGTGGAGCATACACTACGTGAGACACATCAATTGTGACACGTAGAATACGTGGGGCCACAACAACTGTGGAGTAAGTATTAACGCACTCACAGCTGGTATAGAAACCTGTGATGTGATGCGGTAATCGGCAGGGACACACGGCTCAAGGGGACCTGTGTAGCACCCATATGATTACTTTAATGATTAAGTCTATTGAATAAGATTCCAAATTCAAGTTATGTTTCACGTTATGTTATGTTCAAGTTTACGTTCACGCAATCATGGTAATCCCAGGAAACAAGAATATGTTTCAAGTTCATGTTATGCTATGTTTCAAGTCCATGTTATGTTTCAAGTCACGTTCATGCTAAGCTTCAGTTTCAGTTTAAGTTATGCCAGTTATGTTATGTTGTATGTCAAGTTATGCTATGATTACTTACGATTTGATTATGCATTCATGCTTTTACTGCCATGCATGCATCATTAACCTGTGTGGAAGTTTCCTGTTAACTTGCTGAGATTTGTAATCAAATCTCACTGTGGTAGTCCCAACTACCATTCCCCCCGAATGGTAGATTTTGTTACAGGATCTGAAGGAGAAATGGGAATCGACCAACTGGAAACGGTCGAATAAACGACGGTGTGACGTAGATGGTAGTACAGTAGTTACTTCAGATTACTACTTGTATTTGTGGAGTTCAATCTCCAGCACTCTTTTGATCACAACCATATGGACTATTGTTGTGATCTTAGTTATTTAGTATGTCGTTAAGTATGAAGTATGTTTTAAGTATTTGGGATATTTTAGTTTGGCGCATAGTATTGCTAAAGAAAAACAATTATCCGCTGCGAATATTGCATAATGCTAGATGCATGTTAGGAATATTGCGTCTTATATGTCATGAACGGGGGCAGGTAACCTTGTGTTGCATGTCTCGACGCTTCAAATGTCCGTCCGATCTCAATCGGAATTTGGGGGCGTCACACCAAGGCACGGAAGAGTTTTGACATGTGCTTTGATTTTCCTTACTAAATTTGTATGGATTTCTGTCCAAGGAGGAGGATTAGAAAGGAGTCGTTTAAACAAAGGACGATATTGTTTCCTCATATCCTTGTAGAAATCAGAGACATAATTGAGAGATCCTAAGAACCTCTGCAATTGTTTTTTATCCAAAATGACATCAGGAAATTTGTCAGCAAATTCTATGGCTCTTTGGATGGGCCTGATTTTGCCTTCATGGATGTCATAACCAAGGAATCTAATCTTGGTTTGAAATAATTTAATTTTTGTGGCCGAAACAACAAGACCATTGAATCTAATGATGTCAAGAAACGTTTGCAAGTGTTTCCAATGTTCATTAATAGATTTGGAAAAAACAAGAACATCGTCAATGTAGACAATGGTAAAAAGGGAGAACGGATTGAAGATATCGTTCATGATATTTTGGAATTCACTGGGAGCGTTTTAAGGCCGAAAGGCATCACGTTCCACTCAAAATGACCAAAATGGGTTACAAAAGTAGTCTTATACCTATCTGACTCGGCGATTAGAATTTGCCAGAAACCAGACTTAAGGTCAAATTTGGAAAAGACTACTGCATCACTTAACCTATGAATTAAGTCATTCTTATTAGGAATAGGGTACCTAATCCACTCTAAGACTTTATTCAAAGGTTTGTAATTGATAACTAGACGAGGGGTTCCACGCTCTAGTTCAGCACTTTTCTGGACATAAAAGGCAGGACAAGACCAAGGGGACTTGCTATTTCTGATAATGCCTTTATTCAGAAGATCTTTTATCTCTCTTTTACAATACTCCAAAGTCTTTCTGTTCATTTTTCGCTGTATCCGCTTTCCTGGATACAGCGGAAAGCACTACTGAATCCAGGAAAGCACTACCTGGATTCAGTAGTGCTTTCCACTTCTTTCCGCTGTATTGGTATCAGAGCCATTCTGGTATCTATCTGATTGAATTATTTTCCTTTGTATTTTCTCTTGTCTGTTTTCTTTCTATCCGGTGCGAACTTATTTCTCTTACCCTGTGTTAAGGATCGGGTCAGAGTAGCTCAGTCGAATCCAGGTAAGTCCCTTGAGAAGCCTAGGTTGGCGTGTTGGGCAGTTAGTGGTTCAGTTGGGGTAGCCTCTCAAACGGTAAGTTCCCAGGAAAGAAAAATGATGTCCACTTTATAGATGGAGGACAAACAAAAGAAAATGTGGGGGAGGACTAGTTCCTCAGTTAGTTCCAGGTCGGCTGTGCCTACTGATATTGTCAATGAAGAAGATTGCTCTCTTAGAGAAGAGCTATCTCCTGCTCTGAGATCGTGGAAGATCCCAGAAATTGATCCAAATTCTCTTTATTCAACCACTTGGTTAAAAAAGACTTTTTTAAAAACTTTGAATGTTCGGACAGTCGAACAAACTTATAGTATATCTGGATCCCATGAAAAACATCATCTCTTCAAAAAAGATGATATTAAAAAATATGTTCTTGAGGGATACAAGTATATACATATAGTTCGTTCTGATTCCTCAAATTTGAGGATAGCATTCTCGGAATGATTCAATCCTCCCTTTCGGAAGGACCTGTTCATTTTGACTGTTTTCCTAATTTAACTTTAGCTTTGACTGATGAGCATATTTTGAAATGCTTAATTTTAAATATACTGACTTCAGGATATCAGATGCTTGAAGGAAGTAAACCTCTTGCTTTAATTTTCAGGATTTATTATCATCTTTTAAGAACGAATTTAGATCCCAAAGCTATTGTAAAACCTTCTGGAAAACATACTCTTCTGATCCAGAGTAGTTCTTCAGATGTGGATATAAATATTCCAAAAAGAATTTATTGGGAAGATATAACCCTTCCTAATGAATGGATTTTGGAAGAAGTGATATGAACCCGCGGGAATGAAATCCCTTGAACCCACAGTCAATTTGAAAACTCCCCAAGAAAGCCAAAATCAAGCCAAAATCAAATCAAGTCAATTTGCCCTTTCCATAGCTTATGAAATGAATCAAAGCATAATCTTCATCGTTTAAGCCTTTTAACTTGTATTTGGCCCATCTGGAACTTGCAACATATCTTTAAGACTAGGTCCACCTTGGTTCCCATCAAGAAGAGATTCCAAAACCTCCAAAAAGTATTGTTCCGGATGCTGATGTTGACATCATCCAACAATATTTAAATGTAACTGTTAAAATTTCTTTTAATAGACCTGAAACCTTGAGTAGGAGAAGAAACTCTTTTGCTGGTTCCAGATCTAGTTTTATTGACACTGTTCAGAACAATCCAAGGGATGACTCTAAACTTAATCAATTCCTTGAAGATTCTGTACGAACAGTTCAACCTGTTAAACCTATTTTAAAGTTGAAAGGATTGTCTACATCCTCTCAGGTTACTTCTACTTTTTACACTGCACAAGGAGCTGGATCTTCTAAAGATCAAATCATAAATGAAGAAGCAGACAAGGAAGATAACTCTTCCATGTCTCCAACAGCTTCAGATATGCAAGCACCTATTGCACCTGTTCATCACAGTTTAAATGTTTTGAATAGACCTTTTGAAATTGATTTACCTTCACTTTTAAAAGATTTTGCTGCACCAGAAAACAAGCAAAGGCGTAAAGCCTACCTTGCAAAGTTTTCTAATCCAGAGAAACAACGTGTTAAACGCAAATGGAAAGAAGAAATGAATAGGCTCCAAAGGCATATTTCTCTTCTTGATTTTGCTGAAGACACCTATGTTTCTAAAAATACTTTAAATGTTGTTAAAAATGATTTTGTCAAGGAAGATGGAAAGACAGTGGTCCAAGCCACTCATCCTCCATTAGAAACTGTTTTAATTCCTTTTAAAGGTACCCATGTACCTGCTACTCCTTTTAAAGTTTTCCAAACTGATTCAAAAGATCCAGAAAAGGACAAGATTCTGAAGGAAGCAAAAAAGATTATTTCTCAAAATAATTTTACGAATCTTGCTCTTCATACGATCGGAGAACAGTTAGATCGGATTGAAGAAAAGGTTGAAAAACCTGTTTTTACTTCAAACCCAGTTTTTAAAACTGAATTTCCTATAAACATCTCTAAAGGTCAAGCAAAAGAAAGGATTGAAAAACCTTTGATTATTTTACCAGAAGAACGGTCTAAAATAGATTTTCAAAATACACAGGCCAAGACTCTAGATAAAATTGATCATATGCTTGCTGATTTAAAGAAAGACCAACCTTCAACCAGTACTCTTAACAGTAATGGTAATAAAGTTGTCCTTTCAGAGATATCAGAAGAATCATCTAACGATGAGTCCTCTGAAGATATAGACATTAATTTAATTGAAAAGAATTTACAAGATTTGGAGATCGCCAGATTTTCTTCAAAAGGACCCAAGCCAATGAGTCTGACGAAGAATTGGTATTCCAGGCCTACTCCAC
Organism: Juglans cinerea; assembly: GCA_961763995.1. Taxonomy (NCBI): domain Eukaryota; kingdom Viridiplantae; phylum Streptophyta; class Magnoliopsida; order Fagales; family Juglandaceae; genus Juglans; species Juglans cinerea. Next base: position 11,906,875 of record CAUIVZ010000008.1, on the reverse strand, counting down.
CTAATATTCAATTTGAAGAAAAAGTTTTTCAAAACCAATCTTCTTATTCTGCTGACAAAGTTTACGAATGGAATATTGATGGTTTCTCTGAACAATAGATCATTAATACCATGAGTAAAATGTCTATGGTTGCAAATGCTTATATCAACAATAACATTAGACAGCCAGACATAGTCAAGATTTTAACCTAAGGTTTTACTGGTGTTTTGTGAAATTGGTGGGATAAATACCTCACCAATGACACAAGGGAAACCATCCAACACGCAGTAAAACGCAAAGAAGATGACACACCCATTTTTGATGAAGCTGTCGGGATGGCACATCCTGATGGTGTTAATACTTTAATTTATACTATTTTAAAACATTTTATTGGGACACCATCCGATATAACTAGTCGAATCAGCGATCAGTTGAATAATCTAAGATGTCATCAGATGTCTGATTATAGATAGTATCAAGATGTTTTTATTTCAAGAGTAATGCTTCGTGATGATAGCCAGAAGCCTTACTGGAAAGAGAAATTTATTGATGGATTACCTCGACTATTTGCTTATAAAGTCAAGGAAGAACTTACTGATGCCTCTGGGCTTCTTAACTATGAAAGTTACACTTATGGTGATATTTTCAGCATTGTTAAGAAACTTGGTATTAGTATGTGTCATGATCAAAAAATGCTTCGAGAACAGATGAGAAATAGTAAGAAGGCCAAATACGAAATGGGCACATTCTGTGAACAATTCGGTCTTCCTAGTATTGCTCCATCTAGAAGAAAACACAAAATGATTAAACCTCATGGTGGTTTCAGGAGAAAACCCCGTGATGAATTTTATAAAAAATCTCATAAAAAATCATTTTCCAAACCATTTTCCAAGAAAAAAGAATCAAAGGATGTTTCTTCAGGAAAATGTTTTATATGTGGCAAGACTGGGCATTTTGCTGATAAATGTCCCAAGAAGGCCAAGACTTTTAAAAAGAAGATTAACCAGATGGATATTAGTCGCCATGATAAAGAAGGACTATTTCAACTCCTAGAAATAGAATCGTCTTCATCATCGGAGATGCTTGAGTACAGTTCTAGTGATACAAAATATCACTCTAAAACTGCAACTCCTGATCCTTCTGATTTAAAACTAGGTTGCAACTGCAATTCTACTTGTTGTAAGCCTCCAGATAAAACAATCAATGTCTTATCTAAGGCTGAAGAACAAGAGAACCTCTTGTTAACCTTGATTTCACAAATCACTAATCCTGAGCTCAAAGAAGAATACCTTCTTAAGCTAAAGAAGATGATGGTTTGTCAAGATCCAGAAACTTCCAACCAAAGGATTAATTTTCAAGAAACCTTGGAAAGATTTCAAAAGAAAAAACCCAAGGATATTTCTGTTTCTGAGTTACAATTTGAAATAAATTCTGTCAAAAAAGAAATTGCAGATCTCAAATCTGAAATAAATAACCTCAGATCTAAGAACGAAGTTTTAAAACAGGAATTTTTATTAATCAAGATTGACAAACAACTTGATCAAGACATCCCTTCTGACAATGAGCAGACCGAGGCTGGTTCTAGTCAACAGGATCTTCCTGCCGACAACCAGATCTGTTTAATTCGTCATACCATTCCTCCTAAATGGTTTTCACGAGTTAATATTATTGTTGCTCATGATTTTCAATTTTCTGTTATTGCTATGATTGATTCCGGATCAGACTTGAATTGCATTCAAGAAGGACTCATTCCTAGTAAGTATTTTGAAAAATCTACTGAAAGATTATTTTCGGCAAATGGCTCAAAGATGACCATTAATTATGAGCTCAATAATGCTCATGTTTGCCAGGATAATATTTGTTTTCGAATTCCCTCTGTTTTAGTAAAAAACATGTCTGACAAAATGATTTTGGGAATTCCTTTTATTTCTTCTTTGTATCCTTTCATGACTGAGAAAGATGGTATCACTACCGATCCTTTTGGTCAAAAGGTTAAATTTCATTTTGCTTCTCGTTTCGAGATTGATACGGATAAGAGCAAGAAATCTTTATTTTTGGCAAAACAAAAACATTTGAATTTCCTCCAACAGGAAATCAAATACAAAAAGATTTCTGAACAATTATCCTCCTCTATTTTACTTTCAAAAATTGATGCTTTTAACAAACGTTTAACAACGGATGTTTGTTCTGATTTATCTAATGCTTTTTGGTATAGGAAGAAACACATAGTTTCTCTCCCATACATTAAAGGTTTTGATGAAACCAATATTCCAACAAAAGCCACCTCTGTTCAAATGAACAGAAAGACTTTGGAGTATTGCAAAAGAGAGATAAAAGATCTTCTGAATAAAGGCATTATCAGAAATAGCAAGTCCCCTTGGTCTTGTCCTGCCTTTTATGTCCAAAAAAGTGCTGAACTAGAGCGTGGAACCCCTCGTCTAGTTATCAATTACAAACCTTTGAATAAAGTCTTAGAGTGGATTAGGTACCCTATTCCCAATAAGAATGACTTAATTCATAGGTTAAGTGATGCAGTAGTCTTTTCCAAATTTGACCTTAAGTCTGGTTTCTGGCAAATTCAAATCGCCGAGTCAGATAGGTATAAGACTGCTTTTGTAACCCCTTTTGGTCATTTTGAGTGGAACGTGATGCCTTTCGGCCTTAAGAACGCTCCCAGTGAATTCCAAAATATCATGAACGATATCTTCAATCCGTTCTCCCTTTTTACCATTGTTTACATTGACGATGTTCTTGTTTTTTCCAAATCTATTGATGAACATTGGAAACACTTGCAAACGTTTCTTGACATCATTAGATTCAATGGTCTTGTTGTTTCGGCAACAAAAATTAAATTATTTCAAACCAAGATTAGATTCCTTGGTTATGACATCCATGAAGGCAAAATCAGGCCCATCCAAAGAGCCATAGAATTTGCTGACAAATTTCCTAATGTCATTTTGGATAAAAAACAATTGCAGAGGTTCTTAGGATCTCTCAATTATGTCTCTGATTTCTACAAGGATATGAGGAAACAATGTCGTCCTTTGTTTAAACGACTCCTTTCTAATCCTCCTCCTTGGACAGAAATCCATACAAATTTAGTAAGGAAAATCAAAGCACATGTCAAAACTCTTCCGTGCCTTGGTATCCTTACTTCTGATTCCTTTAAAATTGTTCAAACAGATGCCTCAGACATTGGTTATGGCGGCATTCTGAAACAACGTGTTTCACTTCTTCTGAACAAATTGTTCGTTTCCATTCTGGAACCTGGAATTCTGCACAAGACAAATATAGTACTATTAAGATAGAAATCTTAGTTATAGTACTATGTATTTCAAAATTTCAATCTGACCTTTTAAACCAAAAATTTTTTGTCAGGATTGATTGCATGAGTGCTAAATTTGTTTTAGAAAAAGATGTTAAAAACATTGCATCAAAACATATTTTTGCACGATGGTAAGCTATTTTAAGTATTTTTTATTTTGATATTGAATACATCAAAGGCAAACAAAATTTCATCCCTGATTTTCTTACCCGTGAATTCTTGCAGAAACCCCATCATGGGCCAGCAAGAAGAAAGGACGAGAGAAAAACAGTACATCCACCACCCCCAATACCCAGTATAAAACTCATCAAGAATGAGTCTGGACCATCTACTGTTACCAGTGCTGTATCTACAGCACTTGATATTGCCAACAGGTTCCAGCCACTTGGCAAACCTGTTCAGCCACAGAATTTTTCGTCTGCGGTTACTACTACCTTTGACCCATATGCGAAAGCAATCTGCCCGGTCAGCTTTTCCAAGCTTACCAACATTTTTCTAATATCGTTGGTCCAACTTTGGATCAACACTCCAAAAAATTTCACCATACTTTGCACTTCTGTCAAAGATACCACCTCCCGTGGATCTTTAAATGGAACTATGAAAGGCAAGGTGATGCTATGACTCGAGTTTATTTCACCAAATGGTGGGATAAATTTGCAAATTCAGAAAAAATTGTTGATTTAATGATCAAGGAATTTCCAACTACTGCACCCAACCTGCAGAACAAAACCGAATTTCCAAAGATCAAGGCTGGACCATCCAATGCTCCTGAATACCCTTTAATTCAGGCCCCTGCTTCTCCAACAAAATCCGGGGGGGTAAAGAACAGTTCATCCTCAAAATCCTCTAAGTCTAAAAAGAAAACTGATATCTTTGATGGACTTAAAAAGAAGGATTTAATCAACATACTTAAAGAATCACTATCAAAGTCTCAAAGCAAATCTGAAGAAGAAGATTCAGACACTGCATCAGAGGCTTCATACAGCAACGTCTTCGGTAACTCTGGGTTCTACTTAGATGAAGAATAATTGCTAAAAATAGACAAAAGAAGACCCACTGACAGGCTCCTTTTGTCCAGACCACTACTTGAGTTCAAAGAAGACCCACTGACCGGTCTCCTTTACAGATTTGTCGTTTTGTGCCGAAAGCAGCACCAGCCGCCAGACACAATGATGACACCCGTGGTTAAACAGTACTAACACTGTTCACTCACGGACCTACTTTTTACTTTTACCCGTGGTTTGACAGCTGTGCTCTCACGGATTGCTTTTGTAAACAGGGACTCCTTATCTATAAAAGGGGAACCTCATTTCATTTTTAGGCAGAAGTTTCATTACCAAGCTCAGAGAACTTTGTAAGCCTCTGCCTTCTAAACCGCCTTCTAAACCTTCTCAACTATCAAGAGCAAATACCGCTCTACCTTCTATCTTGTGCCATAAATTTTGTAATAAAATTTATGAATATGAATATGTTTATCTTCACTCCTTTGTTTATTTTATTTTGCATAGCATCCATGCATATGGTCGGTTTTACCGCCTACCTTTAATTGTGCATACTCTCCATTTCTTCATTTTCAGTAGTGCTTTCCTCTTCTTTCCACTGTATTGGATATATATATATATAGAGAGAGAAATGATATATCATACTCTACTGTACATTACACTCTCCACACACCTCACATAATTTTTTTTTTCAACCCAACACGTTAGGTGTGCTGGGGCTTCTTCACACAGTAGAGTGTGAAGAAGATTTTTTCATACATAGATATATATGTGTGTGTGTGGAGTGTGAAATGTACAGGCACACATTGAAATATTGCATCGAGATGAGTTTAAATATTGGGATCCTCCAAATTGCAGAAGCACTTAATTATGGCCTGAATGTGTTATAGGCAATGTTTTGATCTTCTTGGAGCTGATATTTCCAGAAAATTGGCATTAATTGTAGTGTTCTCGTACGTTCCTGGATTTATCCACTCATGAAATAGTACTGTACGCATATAATCTTGAGAGCATCTTTGTAGAAACTCGAGTTTGGCAACTGGGAACTCATCCATAAAATTAAAATAGAATAGAAAAATGGAAGTTGACTTGCCGTTCATTTTTATATGGAACTTAATAATTCTACTGCTTAGTCTGCTCCTCTATATAAGTGCTATCCCACAGGCTCTCTCTTGTCATCAACAAACTTTGCTTCTTTTTCAATCTGTTTGAGAGATATGGCGCAGATCAAAGCTTCCCTTAGATTGTTTTTTCTCTTCCTAATTGCTGTGTCGTTCCTTGTCTCAAGTGCTGCTATTCGGCCTACAACTAGTAATTTTCATTCTCAGTTCTCATCAACGTTTTGGTGTAGATCTTTTTCATTTGTATTAACATCGATGGATTTCTTTATTTCGCTTGATTAATAGGAAAGATAAAGCCAAATAAGGAACATCCATCCGCTCATGATCTTCTGGTTCCGGTCTCTCTCTCTCTCTCTCTCTCCCTTTATGTTTTGATTGTTAAATCTGATACTCCAACCATGTCATGTTCATGATCAAGTATCTTTCAATTTACAGGATGCACTAGTGACGTTTGAGGATGGAAATGATCATCAAGGGTTTGATATTGGAGATGGATTTATGGAGGTAAGAATGGATTTTGAAACCGCGGACTACGAGCCTGCAGGACCAAATAAAGGCCACGAACCGAAAACTCCTGGAAGAGCTTAATTAAGACAAGTCGACCGAAATCCCTAAGATGTTTGTGAAGACCAATAAACTTTGAAGGAGGGTTTGGATCTTGGACTTGGTTATCTTCTCTTGCTATTGATGAGTGTGCTCTCTATCTGTGTTCTTAAATTTGTGTTGCTTTCGATCACCTTGAACTGGATCTTGAAAGTGTGGCTTGTTTGTGTATATAGTTTGTGACCTAACAGGTCTAGCCTGTTTGTTTTCAAGATTATCTATGGTTTGGTTTTTATAATTTCTTCTCTTTGTTGTCTCTTTTTCTGTTATCTCCTTAGGTTTTTCTTTACAATTCATAGTTTATGTTCTGTGGATCGAGCATGGCCACTGGACAAAAAGTAAAATCCTGTATAACTGAAACAGAAAATAATTCACATAACATAAAAAATTATATGGCTGAAGATCACTTCTAGGTCGAATCAGATTTCTGGAAATTTTTGTCTTAAAACTACAAGGATTTGTATCTTCCGACAAATTAAAGTGAACTAATATCACTCGGAAGTGTTTTTCCCCTTCCGACTGACAACACCAAAAAAGGCAAAGAACAAACCCTAGCGAGAGAAAAGGATCAGCTTCTTATCACTCCTCGTATCCACGGAGAGATCACGGCGTGTTAGCTTTCTCTCTCTGTCTAAAACTCGTGCTTGAACTATATATACATCTCTCCGAGCACGTTCTCTCTGATTTTCCTTCGAATTCTGAGCTCCGATCGTGTTCTTTCAAGCCTCTGATGCGATCCATCTCCACAGTTCGATTACTTTTGTTTGAAAAAAGTCATTAATCCGTGCTTACAAGTGCTTATAGCTTGGAAGCCATTCCTAATGAAGCAAGTAAGTGGCTGCACTTTTTCTGTTGTTTTCATATGTAAAACTCAAATCAGAGTTGAAATCTGGAAAACGTCGACGAGCGCGACGTTAGATCTTAATCTGGATGTGGTCTCGATCGATCGACCGATTCCCCTGAAAACTTGGTTCAGTTCGGGGACGTTAGAATCTTACACTCCCGTTGCCTAACCGCCGAAACCTAGGGTATACAAAAGGGAATGCCCATGATCCCTGACCAAAATCAACCTAGCTGAAAGTTAGGCTTTGACAACATCTAGTGATCTCTTCTATGACGCTCAGAGGTTTTGTTTTTATATTCACATTCATTAATAATTCATTCAAGGTTATATATATGATTGTCTTCTATATATAGGTTTTCAACGCATACAACGTGTGTAAAACAAATATCAAAGAAAAAAAGCCTAAAAAACACAGACATGATGAAAGAAGACGTTGCCGAGATCAATTAATGGTGGACAGATCTAGAAAGAGAGGAAGGAGAGATCAGAGAAAAATTACAAACTATGCAAGGGATCCGCTAAAAGGAACCGTGGCAGTTTAGCAAGGAAATTACGAATAGAAAAGAAGTTGGGATTTAAGAAGCAATGAGAGTGAGCAACGTTATTGCAGTTTCATAACAAAACTTACAATATTGCATGCATTTCCAAGAAATAACAGAATTAATTGAATTGCAGTGTTTGTGCAAAAATATATGGCATATTATTTTGTCGACAAAACAAACTGAATTAAAAGGATCTAAAAGCTGAAGTCCTCGTGTTGTTTTTTTTTCTTTCTTTTTTTGCCCTTTTGTCAAAAGCATATGGCCTTAGGGCATAATACCCAAACTTCCAAAATGGAGGTATTCTTCGATCTGTTAGTGCATTTCACTCCTTTTCCTTCCCCATATGATCAAAATCATGTACATAGGGCCGAGTTCAAACAATCATAGGGAAATAATCCTATAAGGAATGAATTACTTCATTTTTCACCGATCCATATTCTCTTATATATATTGCCAAAATATTATATATGCTTATTTAATTTCTGATGTTTCAAGGAAAAATAAAATTTCATTTTCCCTTTGCCCTATATTATCTTCATAGATCAGTAGTTCATGTAACTTGCGTGTGGCATAAAGAATCCTATCATTTCGGAAGAATCATATGATCATCACAGGTACTATAGCGTAAGATCGATCATGATAGCCTCTTTTCTTCAAGTACTTGAGAGGTCACAACGCAGCATCCACCATCGTATAAGGTTTAAGGATCGTAGTTGGAGATGGTATACATGATGTTTCTCCTCTATATCTGCACCCTCGATGACCCGAAAATTAGTTAAGCGTTCCTGTTTGAATTTTTTATTTCACTCGACATGATTGTATTAATTGAGTCTCATACACTAATTAAGATTGTGAACACTGTCCAACAATTGCAAGCTACATCAAATAGACAGAAGTTTGATGCAAAAGGTTTCTAGCTTGATTGACATAACCCCGCCTCCAAAACAGACGTCTGGAGTTTGAATTCCAAAATGTTTAAAAAAAAAAATGGACAGAAGTTTGAAATCTGTTTGAAACCTTTTGCATGCGGTCCATATTACATATATATCATGAACGACGACCTTTGAGATACGGTATTACGGAATGTTCCGTTCTACGAAGCAAAAAGAGTTCGTTCCAATTATTGTCTCTGAAAATTAAATTTATTTAGAAGGTTGCCAAACCACAAATCATTATAGTTACGTAAATATTTTGAGAATTTATTCCTCTCAATCATGCACCAAAAACCTATTATTTCGAACATGTGCTGGTCTTAATTAATCTACGAGCGACAGCTTGCAGGTGGACTCGCTGCCTTTGTGGGGAACAGTTCGTTCCTGTGTTTGAAGTTCTTGACGCACTAATGGTTGCTGGACTCCCACCCACCAACCTACTGTTTGGGAGTGCAACAAAAAAGCTTTCTGGTTTCATTTCCCTACTACAAAAATTATAACCTTTTAAGTTAATTTACCAAGTACGGATACAAAATACTTCTATTTTTTATCACATATATCATGACAAGTGTACCGACCTGGAACCTAAATTATCAGCAGTACTATTTCTCAAAGCTTCCGAACTTTATAAATTATAGAGCAGTACCCCACGGTACTGAACTAGTCATGTATAAAACAGCACAAGAGCTTTTCTTTTGGGCGAATTATAGTACTAACAACAGATAAGAAGAGCAAAGAGTCATATATATATATATATATATATATATATATATGTATATATGTATATATATGTGTATATATATATGTATATATATGTATATGTATATATGTATATATATGTGTATATGTATATATGTATATATATGTGTATATGTATATATGTATATATATGTGTATTTATCAAAATAAAGGAGATAATATTATTACAACATATGTGGCTGGCCACCTGTATCTCTAGTACGTGTCATTCAGCCGATGGAGAGCATTTATATATAGCTGGGCAAAATTCGCTACCCTCCGGGGAACCAAATTATGCAAAATGTTTGGTATAATCAGAAGATATATTTGTAATAGTAAATTATGTAATTGTTCCATAATCGTTTTTAAAAAAATAAATAAAATATGAAATTTATACGAAAAAAATTAATTTTTAAATAATAGATCTCACTTTTTATAAAATGATTATACAACGTTTACGCATTTTATAATTATATATAAAATTACTCTTGGTATAATATTGGACCAAGAATGAATATATATAACTTTTCTATTAAGTTGTACAGAGTTGGAAATAATAAATGTCAAGTATAGATGAATGGATTTTTATAGGATAAATTCAATTGGCATTTGCAAGAAACCTGGCCGCCTGGTCCAATCCAATTAGGATGATCTTGATCAACATTAACTAATGGAGCATTAGGATTGGGGCCATTTTAAGTTACGTGATTATCAATTTGTCAGTGCGGTAGCCGTAGGCCATATGTCTGCTGCTATAATCATTGATCTTCGTTCTGGCCTCCTACTTTTTTGTTTCTTTGTTATTTTTCTTCTCTTCCCTACCCCTCCTTTTATACCCTATTTAATTTCAATCTATATAAGCTGGATGAAGACATCAGCTCGTAACATCATCGACTTGGGTCAAGTAACTCCTTAAATTATTGAACTATATATATATATATATATATAGCGAGAATTCGAAGCCGGCCCATGTCAAGACACGTTCGTAACTTCAAATTTTATTTTATTTTTTCATTTCAAGACTTTGTTTGAATCCTTAGATCATGTTTGTGATATGAATTCGTAGGAATTGAATCCATTGAACCCACAGTCAATTTAAAAACTCTCTCAAGAAAGTTAAAATCAAGTCAATGGATGGAAAACTTAGATTCGATAAGAACTCGTTTCAAGAAATTAGATTATATTAAAATCTAGATCCGTTGAAGAACCTCTGTCTCAAGAACCCAGATTACAAGGAGAAACATCACAAAAGTTGTGATTTACCTTTGATAAATTCAAAAGTTCCATTAAGAACAAGAAGAGTAAAACTCAACTCATAATGAAGAAATTCATCAAATTTCATAAACATCTTAAAATGAGGCTAGAAAGAGTATTTAAAGCAAAACCTAATTAAAACCCTAACCAAAATAAATCCTCCAGCTTCCAAAAATGCCCCTTGTGTGAATAGTACAACATCTACTGTGCGGGTACAGTACTCGCTACAGTAAAACCCTAACCCTAGTTCAATAAAATAATAACTTTCCCAACATACCCTTGCATAGGCCCTCCTTACGTCATTCCCATAATAAATCCAATTATTCTAAACTAATAAAATCAGTCATTTAAATGAATTAAACAAGTTGAAAGCCTTCAAGTGCCCAAAGCCTTTAAGTCATGTTGTTGCCCTCTTCCATAGCTTATCAAATAAATCAAAACTAGATCTTCATCCTTCAAGCCTATCTTGAATGTTGGGCTCTTACTAAACTCGTCTAAAGTAGATTGTATCAATCCTTGCATTACCTCATTGATCTTCTTGGCTCTTGACCTTGTAAATGGCTCATCTGGAACTTGCAAATGATCTTTAAGACTAGGTCCATTTGGTGCCCATCATTCTCCCTCTCCTCAAAAGGATTCGACCTCGAATCTCTACCTAGATTAAAGAGAAAAATGTTAGTAACATTAAAAATAGTAGAAACGTGATATTTACCTAGAAGACCCACTAGATATGCATTATCATTAATTTGTTCAAGAATTTGGAAAAGTCCATCCAAGCTACTCCTGTCATCAACTGGTAAAGATATTAAATCTAAATGAGTAAATGGATTAAGTCTATAAACAATTCAAAAAGATGAAAATTGAGTAGTAGCATGAACACTCCAATTATATGTAAACTCATTGAATGGCAAACAATACTCCAACAAATGTTCATGAAACACATCTAAAGTCTTCCTTATACCAAAGTGACCACTTCAATTATATGCAAACTCAATGAAACACAAATAATACTTCTGCAAACGTTCATGCAACAAGTTAATGTATGGCACTTGATACTCCCACAAACATTCATGAAATACATCTAAAGCATTCCTTACACCAAAATAACCGCTTCAATTATATGCAAACTCAATGAATGGCAAGCAATACTCCCACAAACGTTTATGTAACACCTTAATGAATGACAAAAAATACTTCCGCAAACGTTCATGCAAGATGTCAATGAATGGCAAATGATACTCCCACAAACGTTCATGTAAAACATCTAAAATCTCATTTACACCAAAATGATTCATCAAACCAAATCCATGCACAAGCAACTCATGCATAAGACTTGTAGGAATAGAGGCAGAACGATGAAATTATTAATTATTGTGAGGATCGAAAATCGAAAAGCAAAAACAATACATGTGTTTTTTAACAATAAAAATATGGTTCATATTATATAAATATATAGTGCATGTATCTTTTTATTACAATATTATTAACTCTATTGTTAAATCTAAAAATTTTGTGGAGCCATGTGTTGATCAATTAAGAAACAAATTTTTTATAAAAAAATCTGTTAATTTACTATTAATTATTTTTTATGAAAATATTCTATTTCCTATTCATAAATAGTCAATTTTGGGGACTTTTTATTTTGTCATAAATGTTGTGACTAACTTTAGACTTCAGAGATAACGCATGCATGTCCCCCAAAACAACCAAAAAGAAAAAAAAAATAGAAGAAGATAAACTTGACATACGGCATCTGATTATCCCCAAGATTGTGAATTTCCACCGGATTGCATTTTTTTTATTTTTTATTTACTTAATGATTAAGTAAGTGTTTACTTAATGATTATTTAAAAAAAAAACTACATAAATTTCTTACCTAAAATTTCCATCGAATTGCATTTTTAAATTTTTTTTTCACTTAATAATTAAATAAGTGTTCATTGGTTTATTGTTTTTTACTTAATCTTGTTTGGTTTATTGGTTTATTGGTTTATTAAATGAATTGCCGGGTTTATTTTCTTCTAGCAAATATTTGAGCGTAATGTTTTAACAAAGTTGTCTGCGATAAGATTAATACAAATCCAATAAAAACATTAGTTCAAAATATGAATCCTTTGATGTTTCCACAAATAATTTATGTTCTAATTAATTATTTGTTACTTGGAAACAATATTTCTGTGGCGCCCCCAATCCCCCTTATAGAAGTACACGGGGATCGAGACACCAGGATGGTGACAACACGGTCACACATCCCAACGAAGTGCCAGTGTGTGTACATGCAACGGTGTACAAATAAAATAACGCAGCGGATAGTCAACTAAGTACCAGAATTTAAAATACAATTTAAATATCAGTAGAGGTTTAAAAGTAGTTATACAATCATCCAAAATAAAGTTTAACACATGTCCCGAAAATACAAAAGGGTAAAATAAATAACAATAACCAGTGATCCCAGATCACTCCTCGGGCGGAGCCGTCTCCTCAGGCTCGCCCTCCTCCTCCTCATCTGCATCAAAATCTGCGTTACCACAAATGGTCCGGCAGGTAAGTATGACCCAAATAATCCTCAAGAACTAAAATGTATTTAATGCAACCAACATGCATTCATATGATGAAATATGCATTTTTCTCAAAACATCATTTTCCTCGAAAATGACAATTTCCAACACACGCCAAAGTCTCATTGGCCCGAAAATAATTCGTAAAACATTTTCCCAGAAAATGGTTTACACAAAATCCACGCACACTATTTTCCCAGAAAATAGCCAATTTAATCCTTTATTAACCTATGCACCATGGTCTCCCCTAGGGACCATCCGCACGTCCTGGCTTCGTAGTGATGCTCGGTTCCGCGCCCAGCGCGTACGTAGCCAAGCACCCACTACGCAACGAGCGATGCCCAGTTCCGCGCCCAGCGCGTACGTAGCCAAGCATCCTCTAGTCCCCGCCAGCAGAAGGACCACGGAGTCGGCACGAATCTCTCGTCCGATCCCATCATCGCCCAGCGACAATCCAGGGGACGTTACTCAGTTTATTCCGCTCCCGAGTAACCAGAGGAGCTCCACCAAGATAATACCCCATCTCGGCTTGGGGTCGTGATACACACGCACCCAAAATATTCTCACATAAAATCATAATTTCCAAATCACACATGAGCATGATGAATGACCACATGAAAACCCAGTTTTCTTTACAAACATGATCATGCATGAAATAATGAGATGCACATGTACCAACACCAATCCACAACCATCAATAACCAAACCAATCAGCTCCAACCAAACAACTCCAACCAATAAACCATCTGCCTCCCGTACTCCTCGGACTCAGTCCGGCAAAACCAACAATAGATTAAATACAGTAAAATGCGTTAGTGCAAAAATACATTAAATTCACAAGAATTCTTTGGAGAAATACTTACAGTGCAATATAGCAATTTCCGGAGGATCACGGAGTTGAAAAATGCGACGTCTGAGCAACACCACAGTGTAAAATACACTGTGGCCGTGGGTCACAGATACCCACTTTTCAACGAAGACAAACGAAGACCCAAAAATGATAGGGTAGGGCCTAGAGAGGTCGGTGAAGCCAATGGTGGTGGTGGTTTGCCGTGGATGACGGCGCAAGGGGCGGTTTTAGGCCAAAAAAGTACAAATCGGAAATGTACTTAGTGTGGCTTCACCGGTGACGGATCGGGGCCGGGGTTGGGTCCAATGGGTTGCCAAGAGGTCGGGGATGATGTGGTAGGAATATGGTGGCCGGAGGTGGAGCGACGGCGGCGCTGGAGCGAAAGTGGCGCCGCGGCTTTGTGGGCTTCGTGGGGGCTAACGGCGGCACAAGGGAGGCTGAAAATGGAGGGGTAGCTTCGTCGGCAGCTGGGGAGGCTGGGGAGCCGGGCGGTGTCGACCACCGCCGGCGGACGGCGGCGCTACAGGCGGACGAAAGAATAGGGCGGAGGAGAGGAGAGAGAGAGTCCGTGCGCGGGAGTGAGGAGTCCAGGAGAGAAAGAAAAAAAAGAAAAGAAAAGAAAGAAAAGAAAAGAAAAGGAGAGGAAAAAAAAATAGGGGGAAAAGAAATGAGGTCCAATCCTCATAACTTGGGTCACAAAAATGATCCAACGGAAACAATTTTAAAACCACAAGTTAAATAAAATAATTTAAACGTAATGGTAAAGTCAATTTGAAATAATTAAATCCCACAATAATTAATTTAAATAAAAAAAGAAATTTAAATGCATAACAATAAATAAATATTAAGAAAGCACATAAAAATAATTTTCACCAAAATTAAAATCATAGAAATAAGCTCACTAAAAATCCGACCAATTTTAAAATAAGAGGATAAATTTTTAATAAATAAAAATAATCATTCAGTAAAAATACACTAAAATACGGGGTGTTACAATTTCAATTTTGTTTAGAGAAAGTACAAAAATGTTTTCCCTCCCAAGTTTAATTTCAAAATAATGCACATTTGGTCTTACCGGCTGCACCACCTTTTTTTCTGTTTTTTCCTGCATATTCCAGAAATGCTGTAGAGATAGATATTTTGGTATGCAATGATCTATTTTGTTTGTGATGTTTATTTAGAGGATCATGTTAAAACTTCTATTAATGCTCTTTTTTGAAAGGTTGGGTAGAGATTGTCACACCTGGCACAAAATCAATGTAATGCTCTATCTCTTTAATAGGTGGCAATCTACTAAACACACCGCTAGGAATCCTGACCTTATATCCATGCAACAAAGAAACAACAACACTAGGCAAAGAGTCGTTAAATTCGTTAATATAAAAGCTTGCCTTAGTATAAAAACTCACTTTTATTTTTTTGTTTCTCTCTGCAATTTCTCTTTCTTTTTCCTCTCGTGGCTCAACTCTTTTTTCTTGACTCTTAGCCACCTCTCTATTTTCTTTTTCACTCTCCATTTTTGTTGATGTTTGGGCCTCATTCTTCCTTCTTTTTTTTCTCTCCTTTCACTCTGTTTTTTTCTTTCACTCTCCTCTTTTTTTGAACCCTCGGAATCACAATTATTTTTCAACTCATTCTTTGTTTTGCTTGTGGTTTCAACCTCATCCTCATATTTTTCTCTCTCTCCCCTTTTCGGCCTCACTATTTATTTTTTTCTCATTCTCATCCTCAATTTTTAGTTTCAGTTGGTCCCCATGGACCTGTGTTGGAGTTAAAGGAGCAAATTTGATTGTCTTCCCAACCTTTTCAAAACATACATGTTCCTTAACCCATCATGGATCATCTTCCTATGAAACTGCCACGGTTTCCCCAACAAAATATGGCCAGCTCGCATAGGCACTACATTAGAAAGCACCATATCCAGGTATTTCCCAATTGAAAAAGAAACTAGCACTTGCTTATTTACCCTAACGTCGCCACAATCACTCAACCACTGCAACTTGTATGGTCTAGGGTGTTTCAAGGTAGGTAAATTCAATTTCTCTACTAAAGTAGTGCTTGCCAAATTAATACAACTCCCCAAATTAATGATCATACTACATACCTTGTTGTTGATGTGGCATCTAGTATGAAAAATGTTCTTGCTCTGCTGCTCTGTATTATCCATGTTAATTTGTGTATTGAGTGCATGCCTGGCAACAAGAGAATCACCATACTTTTCATTCTCATACCGATTTTTAACACTAGAGTCACATCGCCTCCTATCTTTCCTGCCCTGTAGATTTCTAATTACCGCTACTTGATGATCCATCTTATCTCTCACTTCAACTAACACCAAGTTCAACTGCTCAAACATTTGTTGCATGGCTTGTAACACAAATGAAGAGTTATCTGCCATCCCCTTTGGTGATAAGTCACTCCTATGAAACATCATAATGTACTACACAAAAAGTATGTTAGTGGAAAATCTCACACACTCCCTTACATGTTTACACTTGAATAATGGCACTCCACTCGCATTTCACTTTTAATTGACTTTTTCCCAATAATAGTCTCACACTCTCTTGCATTTTACCTAAATAGTTTTCCCACTCAAGTTCTTTAAGAACTAATTGAACTAAATCAAGAAAATACAATCTTGTATTATTCCAACTAGTAATAGGTTCAAGAAACAAGGAATGAATAAAATGACATGAGACTCAAGAAATTTATACTAGGGAAAAAGTAATTATAAACCAAGATACCAACTAGAAAGATGTATTCAGCCCTTTTGATAATAAAGCTCAATCAACAAATATATTTATTTCTCTTTGTTGTAACTATGTACCAACCTTTGAATATACTACCTTTTTTTTTTTGAATTTTCTTTTCTTTTCTTTTATTTTATTTTCCTTTCCTTTCCTTTCTTTTCTCTTATTTTCACCAATTCAATCACAAACAGCAATGTTCAATTGTGAAAATCAAGCAATTTAGTTCAAGTACACAGAAACTGACACTGAAGTAGAAGAGAAATAATGGAATGACACTCCAAGCAATTGACAAACTTAGAGATACAAGAAACCCTAGAATTTTGAAACCCTAGGTGATGCAAATTTCAGCCAAACCAAAAACTCTAAAAATTTCGTAGCCTACTTTTTATTATTATTTTTTTGGCAACCCTAGAACAATGAAGCCCTAGAATTAAATTTAAAGATGCAGGAATTAAAAGATAGAATCAGACATAATTGGAAACATTACTCTAAATACCAAATGATATGAACCCGTAGGAATTGAATCCCTTGAACCTACAGTCAAATTGAAAACTCTCACAAGAAAGCCAAAATCAAATCAATGGATGCAGAACCTAAAGCAGATGAGAACTCGTTTCAAGAACCTAGATTATATTAAAATCTAGACCTGTTGAATAACCTGTCTCAAGAACCCAGATATAAAGAGGAACACCACAAAGGTTGTGATTTACCTTTGATATGTTCAAAAATGCAATCAAGAACAAGAGGAGTAAATAACACTCAACTCACAATGAAAAAATTCATCAAATTTCATAAAACAGTTAAAATGAGGCTACAAAGAGTATTTAAAGCAAAACCTAATTAGAACCCTAGCCAAAATAAATTCTCCATCTTCCAAAAATGCCCCTTGTGTGAATAGTGCCGCATCTACAGTGCAGCTACAGTACTCGCTATAGTAAAACCCTAACCCTAGTTCAATAAAATAATAACTTTCCCAACATGCCCTTGCATAGGCCCCCTTAAGTCATTCCCATAATAAACCAAATTATTCTAAACTAATAAAATCAGTCCTTTAAATGAATTAAACAAGTTGAAAGCCTTTAAGTGCCTAGAACCTTTAAGTCCTGTTGTTGCCCTCTTCCATAGCTTATCAAATAAATCAAAACTGGATCTTCATCCTTCAAGCCCATCTTGAATATTGGGCTCTTGCTAAACACGTCCCAAGTGGATTGCATTAATCCTTGCATTGTCTCATTGATATTCTTGGCTCTAGACCTTGTAATTGGCCCATCTGGAACTTGCAAATGATCTTTAAGACTAGGTCCATGTTGGTATCCATCAGTTTGGTTTGCTTGTTTTCACTACAAGAGATTTGACTTTTAGGGACGAAATTTGTTAGCGAGAAATTAAATGCCTGAGCTAATAAATTTGTTCGAACGGATAAAAATCTGTTTGAACAAGATATTTTGTGATGAACAAGATATTTTGTGATGAACAAAATCGTGTCAAAAAAGGAAAACCGTTCGAATGGAACAAAATAGATTTGAACATGGAATTAATGTCTGTTCGAACAGTATATAATCTGTACGAATATAAATGTTTGTCTATTAGTTCGGACATTTTTAAAATTAATTTGTTTATTAGTATGGATTTGTTCATAAATGTTTTTCATTAAAGTAATAAATATTTTTTCCATTAATTTGTTATCATTTTCAAAATATAAAAGTGTGTATATAATATATATTATGATTTACGGGTGAGTTAAAATATTTATAAACTCATAAATTAATTTTATGTAATTAATTTCAAAACTTTATAGTGATTTCTTTTATGTTAAATTTATATAAATATAACTTTAAAGATACTATCATATTTTATCTTATCATGGACAAGTCAAATGAAAAAAATAAACATGGTAGTAAACACGAAAAATAAAAACCATACATTAATTACATCCCAAATATATAATGTTCAATATAACATGAAAAAGTAAAATAATAACTAAAACGATCGCTAAGTAGATCAACATCCTCTTATAACATTTTAATCTGTCCTTCCAGATCTCTAAGCTTCTCCATGATGGGCTCAACGAACTCCATAAACAGAGTTCGTACCTGATCAAAAGTAGCCTCAGGAGGCTGTCTCTCAATAACGACAGTACTACTACAAGCTGGATTTGTCGGCATGGCACTAGGTTGTTCTGGAGCAATCTTCCGCAAGTGCCCCTTGCTCTTGCTAAATGAGATCATGTTAAGGGGCCACATCTGTGGTGACCTCCGCTCAGTCACAAACACTATAACCCCCGATCGGAATAGGAGGTTAGATATCAGCAATGCAAATGATAGACTACCTCCACTGGAAAAGCGTGACTCCGATCGAATGTGGAGGAAGAAATACAATGCCAGATCAATGGGGTCCACTCGTGCTATCTGCAGCAAAAATCTGGCTCGATCGATCCCGAAATCAGTCTTGTATTTTTTCGGATCGATGTCATAGCCAAAAATCAAATTAAGCATTCTTAAAAATGCTATACAATCGGCCTATCGGATAAACCTTGCTCCCATCATATGGGGGAGCCGAAGGGTCTCACACTTTCTGACACACCTGATCGTCTGTGTGACCATCATCAGGTAGATCTTCATCCTCACTACCATCTTCACTAGCATCCAAGTCTACATTTGGAGTTAGCGTGGAGGATGCGGCCAATGTGTTGGAATCAGATGGTGCAGCCGCTGGTCCCTGTGTAGCCGCTGCAGGATATGCGTCGCCCACGCGCGAGATGTCAAGGAACTCAGCAATAATGTGGGGAGAGAAAGTAATACTCACTCCCCGGACCGATAAGGTGTAGAACAGCGCATCAGCACTATCCTCTCCCATAGCACGGTAAAACTCACCGATCATGTCTGGATACGCAGTCCCTCGCTGCTGACAGATCGGCATCCATCCCCAGTCGGTATAGATGGAACGTATGCTCCATCCCGATCAGCGAAGTCAGACAAAATGATCTCAAGCTCGACAAGTATAGGCCTCATCTCCTGAGCATGAGCTACTCTATTACTCTGGCTGGGCTGATCTCTCGCACGTTTTCTTCCTATGGATACTATTAGTATACTGTTTAACCACAACGAAAGTAAGAATATAATTAACCATAATATTTAAATTATATTATTGAAGAATAATACTATATTGAACTGAATTGAAATAATTAGTTCGAACAGAACATATTCTGTTTGGACTAGTAAAATCTATTCGAATGGACTATTCTATTCCTTCGAACCGGCAATATTTGTTTATTCAAACGAATTCATTTTGTTTGAACCAAAATAATGTTGTTTGGCAATTAGCATTCGAACGGACTAGACTTAGTTCGAACGGGAACAAGCAAAACAGCCATGGCTGAGTCGACTCAAACCTGAACTTAAAAACCCAAACTAGATGTTATCATTTATTTTAATCGGTAGAAATGATTAAGGAGTGAAACCCAATCATTTCTATCGATTGTTTCAATGTCATTTTTACGGAATATACCAAAATGGGGGATTTCGGATTTGAAATCCATACCCCCCAAACACAACTCATTCGAACATAAAACCAAACAATAGATGTGGAGACTTGACCCATACCTCTTAGAAGTTCAAATGTGGGGTTGCTAGGGCGTTTTCGTGGCGGATATAATGGGCAAAATCGTTGCTCTCAACGGCTGCTAGTTTGAACTGGAGTGATTTGTTTCATTGTATTTAAACTGGGTCTATAATGACCGTGGCGTCTCGTTCAAACTAGATAAATATCCGTTCGAATGATTATTATACTAATATATTTCTATTTATATTACTAATAGTAATATATAATAATACTAATATTACAAAGTATAAAAGTATAAAAATAAAACTAATAATAGTATTATAATACTTTTATTTAATATATTTAGTATATTATTTGTAAATATATTTATTCTATTATACTAAGTACATATTAAGTACTTAGTACAATTACAATGGCTGAATTATATAGCTACTATATATAAGTTATGATAACTATACTCGTATAGTTTTTATAATCTTATAACACTGGCTATAGTTACTAGTTATATATCTACTATAGCTATTATAAGTTATGATAACTATACTTATTATATTTTATATAACAAGGTAACAAGTTATATAATATATAGTGCAAAATTAGACAGTTATGATATATATTATATTATTAATATATATATATTAATAAGTTATGATAATTATACTCATATAAGTTATACTCAATGGATAGAGAATTTAGACCCGATAAGAACTCGTTTCAAGAACCTAGATTATATTAAAATCTAGACCCGTTGAAAAACCTGTCTACAGAACCCAGATTATAAGGAGGAACGCCACAAAGGTTGTGATTTACTTTTGATAAGTTCAAAAGTTCAATCAAGAACAAGAGGAGTAAAACTCAACTCATAATGAATAAATTCATCAAATTTAATAAACTTCTCAAAATGAGGCTACAAAGAGTATTTAAAGCAAAACCTAATTAAAACCCTAGCCAAAATAAATCTCCATCTTCCAAAAATGCCCCTTGTGTGAATAGTGCCGCATGTACAGTGTAGCTACAGTACTCGATACAGTAAAACCCTAACCATAGCTCAATAAAATGCCCTTGTGTGAATAGTGCCGCATCTACAGTGCGACTATAATACTCGCTACAATAAAACCATAACCGTAGTTCAATAAAATAATAATTTTTCCAACATGCCCTTGCATAAGCCCTCCTTAAGTCCTTCCCATAATAAACTCAATTATTCTAAACTAATAAAATAAGTCCTTTAAATGAATTAAACAAGTTGAAAGCCTTCAGGTGCCCAAAGCTTTTAAGTCATGTTGTTGCCATCTTCCATAGCTTATCAAATGAATCAAAACTGGATCTTCATCCTTTAAGCTCATCTTGAATGTTGGGCTCTTGCTGAACTCGTCTCATGTGGATTGCATCAATTCTTGCATTACCTCCTTGATCTTCTTGGCCCTTGACCTCGTAATTGACCCATTTGGAACTTGCAAAGGATCTTTAGGACTTGGTCCATGTTGGTACCCATCACTTGACCATTTTCAAAAGACTTATAATAGAGACTTTAACATTTTTAGAAAACTTATTTGACGGTCTAGTTCATGTTGATCTTAATCAGAACTGTCTTATCAAAACATATCACAAGATTTTCATCGAGTGATCATTATCATATCACGAGCTTTTTATCAAGTGATCCTTATCATATCACAAGATTTTCATCAAGTCATCCTGAACTTATAAGCTCTTGTTCAGAGGGTGGACATAACATGGTTCCCTTTAGCACCGTGTGTTCCTGCTAGTTATTATACCATCAACGATCCATGCACCTTGATGAATATGTCATAAGCAAAGATTTCAAATTAACTCGACCTTACTTTCGACGGGTTATATGCCTTATGCACCTACTAGTGTTAAGCGCTTTCTTGCTCCGGCATTATTTGAAAAGAATCTGTTTGAGGCTCGTCGATGGTTCTTTGTCGACCCAGGGATTACCTGTGATACCCCATATGATATGGATAAGGGTAGGTGGTGTATGAGATCCCACATTGCTTGGGAATGAGAAGTTCTTGCTCTTTATAAGGTTCTAATGAGGCTCCAATTGTATCATTAACTAGTCCTTTTTGAGTATAGGCCATGTGGTTTGGGCCTTCCATTAGGGCGTTACAAATGGTATCAAAGCCTATCCCAACCAGAAATGTGGGGCTTGAGCCGTGCCACCTACAATGAACACGCCCGATGAGGACGTCGGAAATTTAAGGGTGGTAGATTGTGATACCCCATATGATATGGATAAGGGTAGGTGGTGTATGGGATCCCATGTTGCTTGGGAATGAGAAGTTCTTGCTCTTTATAAGGTTCCAATGAGGCTCCAATTATATCATTGCCTTTTGAGTATAGGCCATATGGTTTGGGCCTTCCATTGGGGTGTTACATTACCACTATATTCTTAAGCACTCCATAGTAGATAGAGGAGTTCCGCTAGGACATTTCCCCATCCTAGCACTTGGGGTCGTGATAAAACTTTTAAACTCTTTTCTTTGAAAACACTTCTTGGAAACATTTTTCCCCAAATACATGTCACATGATACTTAAGACATACATACTTATACTTGACATGACATATGAAATGTTGTGTATGACATAACCAAGCATAACATGTTCAATTCACGGCATGATAACAAAGATCACATGGACTATCAAAACACTTACTTGGATCTATGAAAAAGTGCCTCGGCCGAAACATGAAGTGCAAAAATATGAAGAATCATCACTTAAACATGCTTCAAACATCAAACATATTACTTAGAAATCAAAGTATAATGAAACAAAACATAAAATCATGGTATTTGGGTAAGATTGGAAACTTCCAAGACATGGTAAAGCCAAATCATCAAGTATCACAAATTAACAACAATGTTTTCCTTAGAATTGGAACATGCTAAGGACATTCTTGCCATTTCCAAATTAAACCGAATCATACGATTCATGTCACACTCATATTCCAAGATCATATAAGCATATTCAAACAAACAAACAAGAAATAACAATCAAAACAAACATAACAACGAAAGGATTTACAAAAACATATACAAGTATTAATCAACAGCAAGTTAAGTGTATACATACAAACTTTTCTTTACTTACAAAGATTATGTCGAAAATCTTGAAGAGGAGGCTCAGTTTGCACTGTTCTAATGAACAACTCTAGGTTTTCACCATTGTAGTGTAGGCTCTTGATTCGAATGTGGTGTAGGTAGAGTTTTGGGTGTATACATGAATGGAGAGGAGAAGAAGAGAATAGGGTGAGAATTTCATGTAAAGCCCCAAATCAGAAGATGGAGGGTGTTTTTATACTAAAAATAGCCCAAACTCTCTTTCTTCTTACTTTAGCTTTATTGCCAAGTAGATGGCCTTAGATTTTTTATTATTGCATGTTGTACAAGTGGTATATGGAGGGTCCACATGTTGGACAAGTGGCATAGCTGATGCAGGTGGGACAAGTGGCGCACTAGCGGATACAAGTGGGACAAGTGGCACCTTTTCTGATGCATGTGGGACAAGTGGCGCCTTTTCTGATGCATGTGGGACAAGTGGCGCCTTTTCTAGGCTTTAGCGAACACAAAAGTATTATTGGAAATAATAATCTTGCAAAGTGGCATGACTCATTGGAAATTTGAAATCCTCTTCACTTTCTTAGGAAATCTAAGGATATCCTTGTATGGACACCATGTGTCAAAGCCCCTCCATTGTCTCTCCTTGGGAAATCCAAAAGATCCTCTGCATGAGTGACATGTGGCGTGGTTTCTTGTCAAAATTCAAAATCCTAAGAGGCTCCTTGGGCATACTCTCCCATATAGTCCAGATTCAATGAATCTCTAGGCCAAAATTGCCATTTGATAAATCCTAACCCTAGGCTTGAACCTTGTAGACTTGTGCATGCTTACCAAGTAGCAAAAGCCATGAAGGATGTGGGTATGTGTTCCCCATGCATCCTTCCCTTTCCCCAAGCACCTCTTCCTTTTCCCATGTGTCTTTACCTTTTCCCATGCATTTCCCTTACTCTTCCCTTAGCAAGAAACTTCTTCTTCCTATGCATGTTCCCTAGGTGTATAACGCCCTGTACCCGGAAGGGTCGGAGAATTACTACAAGTCACTAACCAACCTGTCTCTCCAAGCACCTAAAACCCCAAGGATTTCATAAATAGCACACAATCTCATATTATCCAAATAACCACAAGACAAGCTCCATAAGTCATCATTACAAAAATAACATAATCCTAAGGAGTCCACAATTTTTCCAATAATCTCAACGAAAACAGAACGATACATCTTTAAAATCTCAATAGGTCCAAAGAACTCCAACTACTTCAATTACTCAAGTTGTACCCTTCTACTAATAATGGAACTCAACTTTCTATCCACATCTAGATAAGCTCCAATTTCTAATTCTGACCCCCAGCTGGGCAACCAATGTCATATGAAAATATAAGAAGATAAGGGGGTGAGTTATCTAAAACTCAGTAAGCAGAGAACATATACTAGTATGTAAACATGAGCCATTTTTAGAAAGTCTAGTATGCAGAAATAAAACATTTCATTTTCATATGCACATCTCAAAGCGTGTTATCAGAAAAAAATCATCGCTCTGATTAAATCCTTTCATACTCATAAACCATTTTCATCTTAAAAAGAAAAACCACTTTGGCATAACATAACTGAACATTTTCATCTTATCATATCATATACCATATTTAACCCCCGTGGTAGGGTTGTGCTATCCCTAGTGGCCAAACCAGGCAGTATCATGTGGTGAACTTTCCCTTTTCAATCTCGGAGCCCTGAGTGTGCACACAGGAAAGAACACGTAAAAAGACCACTTTGTTTCCAAAGTGGGTGCACTCATATTGTAAGGCCCAGTGGGTTGTGAAGCCGGTCCGTGCTTGAGGGCCCAGCCCTTTCTTTTTCGGTGGGCGAACGACGTCGTTTGGAGGGGTAAGATTTTCTTTTTCCCTCCCCCGATTTCTTTTCCTTCTCTTTCGGCATTGCAGTTACTCTGTTTAGTTTTTTTTTTCTTTCTCCGCAACTCTCTCAATCCCACGATTCTTTCCTTTTCCTTTCAGTTTCAACTTCATTTCTTGTTGTTGGCATTAGTTTGAGTTTCTGAATCCCATGCCCTAAACCTCCTCACGTGGATTTCTGTTGCTGCATTGCTTCTGGTTTCCCGAGTGTTGCCGTCTGCTACACTCTGTTTTCTCTCCATTTTTGCATTTCAGTTTCCCTCTGCAACACACGGGCATCACTTCACATCCCCTCCATTTTCGACTGGTAAGGGTTTCTTTCTCATCCAAGTCTCGGTTTCTCCTTCTGTAATCGTGCGAATTCTGCTTCTTAGTTTTAGGTTTGATTTATCTTCATTTTTCTGCAGTTTCTATTTTGGGTCCTTACCGTGAGATTGAGTAGCAATTTTGTGAGTCTTTCTGGTTGTTATGCGTGGTGAGTATTTCGGGTTGGTGTATTGTCCTAGGTTTGGATTATTTGAAGTTACATTGTAGTAGAATTGTGGATTTGTGGTTGAGAAAATATTTGGAAGTATTAGTTTATACTTTCTGCTATGGAGTTGGGAATGGAAGGAAGAGTGCTTTGTGTAGTGTAAACTAGTTAAGTTGGCAAAATCTACGTACTTCGCTCGAGCGGACTGTCGAGCGCGACTCGAGCGAACAGCCAAATGAACATTGGCTTGAGCAGAGTGTCGAGCGAGAGTCGAGCGAACCTCTCTGACTCGCATTCGCTCGAGCAGAGTGTCGAGCGAGACTCGAGTGAACCTCTATGACTTGCATTCGCTCGAGCAGTGTGTCGAGCGAGACTCGAGCGAACCTCTCTGACTTACCTTCGCTCGAGCGGTATGTCGAGCGAACCTCACTGACTTGACTTCGCTCGAGCAGTCTGTCGAGCGAAGTTGAGTGAACTTGGCTCGAGCTAACTGTCGAGCCAACTTTCAGCCAACACTTTTTCAGCTCCAAACCAGTCTCCACTTATAACCAACATACTGAGTTTGGTATAGAATATTTTGGGTCGAAGTGTGGGCTGTCCGGTTGGTTATTTGGCTAGTTAAGTTTGATTAAACTCGCTGAATTATGGTCTAGAGTTTGAGTCTTGAGTTGTTTAAGACCAATTGTGAATTGTTGGACTATAACATTTAGTTTATATTATTTTTTATTAATATGTGACGAGATTGATAGAGATCATTTTCAAGGCTTAGATAATACGCTGCTGGAGTCAGGTAAGTGGGGTTCCTATGCTGGGTTTTATACAAGCTAATAAGACTGAGGTTGATTTTATGAAAACTTGCATAATTTGTGTTGTGTTGGGAACTTGTGAAAACAAAGATCAACCTCGGTCACTTATCTGCATTATTCATGAAATCTGTGTGAAAAAGGAAAAATATATTCTGACATGCATTGTGTAGACATGAGCTAAATTCTGTCATGTGGTTTCTGAAATCTGAAAAAAGAGCGATATTGAGAATATGAAAAGTTGTGCATTTATTTGTTCTGGCTTTTGTGTTCAGCGTGTGTAAACTATTCTGATTCTGATTTGGTACTCTGTATTATTTTGATATAACATCTGAAAACCTTTGGCATGGTGTACTGGTTTTCGTATCTGAATCTATCTCTGCTTTGCTCTGCTCTGCTCTGTTATGCTCTGCTCTGTTTGGGTTGGTACCAACTTCTCTGTCTCTGAGTGCAACCACTTTGGAAACAAAGTGGTTTTATTGTGGTCTTTCCTGTGTGCACACTCGGGGCTCCGAGAAGAATAAAGGAAAGATTTCACCTCTGTCTCTGCCTGGTTTGGCCACCGGGGTTAGCACAACCCTACCACGGGGGTGAAACATGGTCTCTACTCTGTTTGATGCTCTGTTTTGATCTGATGATGATACTCAGTTTATGTTATGCCAAAGTACTATGGGTTTTACTTGTCTTAACAACCATCGCTCTGTTATTTTGAAAATATGTTCTGTTCTGCATGATAACTCTGAAAAATATTTTGTTCTGCATACTCTACTTTATAAATGCTCATGTTTGCACGCTAGCATATGATTTCTGCTTACTGAGTTGTTGATAACTCACCCCCTATCATCATAATATTTTTCAGATGATGTGGTGAGTCCAAATGAGCACCTGGATTAGAATGCTGTTTGTGTTTAAGCTGAGGAGATGTTGGTAGAAGAAGGGCTTCTGGTGTTCTTAGTTTTAATATCTTTGAGTTTGATTTATGTCTTGAGTTTAGTAAGATTTATGAAATATTTAGTTGGTTTGTTATGACTATCGGGAGGTTATGGACCCCTTTGATTTATTATTATTGCATTGTAATGAGATTATTGAGATGATATGAGATTGATTTCATTGATGAAGTTTTTGGAGATTATCCTTCGGTTGTGTTGGAAGACATGTTTATGAGTGACAGGTAGTAATTCTCCAAGCCACCCGGGTTTGGGGTGTTACACATATCATATCATGTTGGTACTAGCCATATCACGTAAACCAGTATCATCATATCAGAACCATATTCAGAATCAGATTCAGAACATATAAGTATGCCAAAGTTTTATCATATCCATATCATATCAAAACACGTGCGAAACATATTCATATCATTTCCATTTGATCAAAAACAGATCCATATCATTTCATACCACATGCATAAAAATCTCAATGATATCATATTCGCTCTTTTGCAAATTTTAGAAACATGTCAACTATTGCTCATGTCTACACATTCCATGTCGAAAGCATTTCTTTTCTTTTTCATACGTATCTCATGAGTGAATGAAAAACATTTATTGAGGTTGTTTTTCATTTTTTTCTTTTTAAAACAACATGTACATTTTTTTACAAACCAACCTTAGTTCATTTCTTTTTATGCAAATCTAGTATAGGAACCCCGCTTACCAAGACTTCTTAGCTTTTTCGAAAATTTCCTCAAAAGTGCCGAACGAATATTAGTCTTCACCTATAAGATAATCACGTAAATTTACGTAAATTTTCAATCAATCTCGTATTTCGATATTCAAGCCTAAAACTTCTAAAAAATCCAATTTTAATTCCTCAAACCTGAACTTCTCATTATTCCTGAAATACCAACATCACTTCCTAACTCATCAATATCCATCTTAATAGCTTCGACTAAAAAACATTTAATTCTAACTTATTTACGATAGAGATCTTACTATAATTTATAATACTAAAATAATATAACTATATCAAAATCATCATAAGTAGAAAATCATACTTGTTTTCTATCATAATTGTGTTTAAATAAAAATATTCTTTTAAAAGGATTCAAAATAAGATTTTGCACTTACCGCTCACTTCAAAAACTCAACAATATTTACATAATAAATATTCATTTAAAATATCAGTCTCTTATAAAAATCAACTTAACAATATAAATCCACACATCTACATCCAAAAAAAAACATACTCTATATATAACCCACGTAATATACTCACGATTTCAAACCCAAAGTATATAATATAAACTCATTAAATTGAACACCCGAAACAATAACTCGGTAGGAATACTATAAGGGGTAAAAAGGTAATAGTACTTCCAACTATATGGTTAACGTAATTACATATATATATATATGTGAACAGTTTATAAAGAACTACAAGGAAATCGAAAACAAAATGCAACAACAGTGCAGCGGCAGCACTTACGGCGAGATGGGGGCACGACGGCGTGGAGCTGGCAGTTGACTACGGAGGATGCGGGGTGGCGCCTGGTCACTGGCTGAGAGAGGAAGAGAGGGCAACGAGCAAGAGAGGCACACAGTGAGAGAATGAGGGAGAGACCGAAAGAACCGAGAACCAACAGAAATGGCATGAGCTTACCGGGAAACCTGAGGCGGCGTGCGGCGGACCGGGGTGATGGAAAGTCCTCGCAGGCAACTTCCATGGAGGCACATCGTGGTGGCGCTCTCAATGGAGCGAGACTGCAGCGGCTTGGATGCTGCTCTGTTTTAGACAACTAAAACAGGGTAAAACGTGGCTTGCAACTGAGGCTATGGCGTTGGGTGGCAGCTCCGCTTAGCAGGGTAGGGTGGTGAGGTTTGGACTGCGTTTCACACTGGAGGTGATGACCGAACGGCTTGGGCTGGCTGCGGCGTGAAGAGAACAAAGGAAGAGAAATTAGGGTTGAGAAAAACCTAATCTATATATAGGCTATAAATAGAAAACAGAACATTTAAAACAAAGGGAAGGAAAACATGCATGAAGAAAAAGGAAAGATGATGTTAACTCATGTGACAGAAATGAGAGACGTTATCCACGTACCTAGGTTAAGCAATGAGCTGGGTTTTACATCCTCCCCCCCATATAGAAATTCAGCCCTCGAAATTTATTATAAATTGTCAAAATTCCCATAAAAAAGCCATGGGTACTTAACTCGCATTTCTTCCTTCAATTCCCAAGAAGTTTCGCTAATAGCATGATTTTTCCACAACACTTTATCAAAAGGGATAGTTCGAGTCCGTAACACTTGTTCTTTTTTTTTTTTCCAAAATTCGAACTGGTTCTTCCGTATAATTCATATCCTCCTGAATCTGGAGTGGTTCATAATCAATAATGTGCGTCGGGTCGGGAATATATTTCCTCAACATGGAAATATGAAATACATTATGCACTCCCGCAAGTGCCGGTGGAAGTGCTACTCTATAAGCCACTGGTCCAATCTGGTCAAGAATTTCAAATGGCCCAATATATCTCTGGCTCAACTTGCCCTTCTTTCCAAATTGCATAACTCCTTTCATCGGTTTTATTCTCAAAAATACTTTATCTCCAACCTCAAACTCTAGTTGGCGGCAACGTTTATCTGCATAACTCTTTTGTCTGGGTTTGAGCTGCTTTCATTCTAGCCTGAATGATATCTATCTTCTCTATGCTCTGTTGGATAATCTCTGGCCCCAAAAGTTTCTTTTTACCTACTTCATCCCAATTCAATGGAGATTTACACCTACTGCCATACAAAACCTCGTAAGGTGCCATTCCAATGCTAGCCTGGAAACTATTGTTATAAGCAAACTCGACCAATGGTAAATGTTGTATCCATGCTCCCTTAAAATCCATCACACATGCCCTCAACATGTCTTCCAAGATTTGAATCGTTCTTTCTGACTGTCCATCTGTCTGAGGATGAAATGCAGTACTGAAATTTAACTTAGTACCCATTGCCTCCTATAAGCTTCGCCAGAACTTGGAGGTGAAACGAGGGTCTCTATCCAACACAATGGATACTGGTACCCCATGCAACCTCACTATCTCCCGCACATACAACTCAGCTAGTTTGTCCAGTTTGTAAGAAACTTTAATGGGCACAAAGTGAGCAGTTTTTGTTAAGCAATCCACGATCACCCATATAGCATCTTGTCTGCTCAATGCCCTCGGTATGCCTGTCACAAAGTCCATGGAGATATGCTCCCACATCTACTCTGGAATCTGGAGTGGTTGTAATAATCCTGCTGGTCTCTGATGCTCCGCCTTCACCTGTTGTTGCAGTTAGGCACTGTTCCACAAATTTAGCGATTTCTCTTTTCATACCATTCCACCAAAAAGACTCTCTCAAGTCCCGATACATCTTGGTACTCTCTGGGTGAACTGTGTATAAGGAACGATGTGCTTCTTCAAGGATTACCCTTTTCAGTTCTTCATCAGCTGGCACACATAATCTACTAAAGTCAGATTTGTCCCCGTTCTCGACTTCTTCCACTAGCTTCACCAACCCTCAATCCACCTTTTGAGCAGCTTTGATTCTATCTATTAAGGTCGGTTGAACTATCAAACTGGCCAAGAAAGTACTTGTATCACTAGTGATAACCTCAATACTGACTCTTTCTAGGTCCATTAACAACCTATGTTGAGTGGTAAGTGCTGGTCCCATAGACTTCCTACTTAAGGCGTCGGCTACAACATTAGCTTTGCCTGGGTGATAATTGATGGTGCAGTCATAATCCTTGATCAACTCGAGCCATCTCCTCTGCCTCATATTTAATTCCTTTTGGGTGAAGAAATATTTCAAACTCTTGTGATCTATATAAATCTCACACTTTTCCCCATACAAATAGTGTCTCCAAATCTTAAGTGCAAAAATGACTGTCGCAAGTTCCAGATCATGCGTGGGATAATTCTGCTCGTATGCTTTCAGTTGGCGGGAGGCGTATGCTATAACCTTCCCATGTTGCATCAGTACGCACCCTAATCCAAGTCTTGGTGCATCGCTATAAACTACAAATCCACCTCTAGCCGTGGGGACGATTAACACCGGAGCTGTCACTAATCTTCGTTTCAACTCTTGGAAGCTTCCTTCACACTTTGTTGTCCATTCAAACTTATTATTTTTCCTGGTGAGTGTTGTGAGAGAAACTGCTATCCTGGCGAAACCATCAATGAATCGACGGTAATAACCCGCTAATCCTAAGAAACTTCTAACCTCATGAACATTATTCGGTGTCGGCCAATTAACCACTGCTTCCACTTTTCCCGAGTCCACTGAATGCCATCTTTCGAAACTACATGCCCCAAAAATGCGATTGACAAACTTCACACTTCTTCAATTTACACTTCTTCCATTTAACAAACAACTTTTTATCTCTGAGTGTCCCAAGCACCAGCTTCAAATGTTCCTCATGCTTAGACTTGCTTTTGGAGTAAACCAATATATCATCAATAAAAACAACTACAAACTTATCCAAAAATTCATGGCACACCCTGTTCATCAAATCCATGAATACTGCTGGGGCATTAGTCAGGTCAAAAGGCATGACCAAAAACTCATAATGGCCATAACAGGTCCTGAAAGCCGTCTTAGATACGTCCTTTGCCTTGATTTTCAATTGATGGTAACTCGATCGAAGATCAATCTTTGAAAATACCTGGGCGCCCTGGAGCTGATCAAACAAATCCTCTATACGGGGTAGCGGGTACTTATTCTTTATGGTCACACGATTTTAAGTTCCCTGTAGTCAATACACATCCTCAACAATCCATCCTTCTTCTTCACAAAGAGGACTGGAGCTCCCCAAGGTGATACACTGGGCCTGATAAAACCCTTATCCAACAGGTCGTGCAATTGTTCCTTGAGTTCCACTAATTCAGACGGTGCCATCTAGTAAGGTGCTTTCGAAAGGGGTGCCGTGCCTGGGACTAGTTCTATAGTAAACTCTACTTCCCGCTCGGGCGGGAGTCCAGGTAAATCTTCTGGGAAAACCTGTGGATATTCCCTCACCACAGGTATGTGCTCCAACTTCAACTCCTCCTTTTCTGCTTTTACCACGCAGATTAAGAATCTTTGACAACCATCTCGTAATAATTTCCCAACTTGAACGGCATATATGATGGGTGGATGCATCCACACTTTCGAACCTGTGAACCAAAATTCATTTTCTTTTGGGGGTCTAAATACCACTTCCTTTTTAAAACAGTCTATGCTGGCGTGGTAGCAAGCCAACCAATCCATACCCAAAATTACATCAAACCCGATCATGTTAAACACTATCAAATCTGCTGGCATCAATCTTCCCTCAATTGTTACAGGACACCCTGGTAGAAACTCATAACAGACTACCAAATTTCCTGTTGGGGTCGCGACTCGTAACTTGGACTTTAACTTTTCGATTTCTAAGGTGCAAAATCGAGCATAAGTCATAGAAACAAATGAATGTGTCGCTCCCAAATCAAATAACACAGTCGCATTATTAGAAAACAAAGAAAGAGTACTTGTGGTCACAATCAACATCATTCATGAACTAAAATTTCCAAGTCTTATCCTCAATCCACAAATAAATATCTTAAAACATAACAAAGAAGTCATACCCGTGATCACATCATTCTTATCTTCAGCCTCTCTAGATGTCAGGGCAAAAACTCTTGCAGGTGCAGTAGTACGCTGGATGTTGCCTCGCGCTATCCCTTCTGCCCTAGGTGGTGGTGGTGGCCTGTTGCTATCCAATCGCAAAGGCCAGTCCCTGAGATAGTGACCCGATTTTCCACAACGGTAGCATAGTCCCGCTTCTTTCCTACACACTCCAGCATGTACTCGGTTGCAAGTCCTACACTGATATGCTTGTTGGGTGCCCTGAATCAGCTTTTTTCCCGAGCTATTACCTTCATTTCTCTTT
Organism: Juglans cinerea; assembly: GCA_961763995.1. Classification (NCBI taxonomy): domain Eukaryota; kingdom Viridiplantae; phylum Streptophyta; class Magnoliopsida; order Fagales; family Juglandaceae; genus Juglans; species Juglans cinerea. Next base: position 11,873,676 of record CAUIVZ010000008.1, on the reverse strand, counting down.
TTCCACGATCCCTGGTCCATACCAGAATGAGGCCCCGATGGAATAGTCCTCTTCCTCTGATCGTGCAAGGTCACGCTCCTTTGAAGGCTTCGCTAAAAACTGATGCCTTATCTACCAACTTTGAGAAATTCTAAATCTGGAAGCCCACTACTCGTTTATAAAGTTTTTCAATAAGTCCTTGTTCAAATTTGTGTGCCTTCTTTTCTTCGTCCAGAATCAGATATGCAGCGAAATGGAATAGTTAAATGAATCTAGCTGCATATTGGTGCACTGTCATGGTTGCCTGCACCAAAGTGGAAAATTCCATTGCCTTATCCTCTCGGGCCGAGCTTGGAAAAAATCGCTCAAGAAAAATCTGCTTAAAATGTGGCCAACTGACTATTTATGTTCCCCCTCTTTCTCGGATGGTTCTTTCTGAGATCCACCATCTTTTTGCCTCACCTGTCAGTTTGAATGTTGCATATGCCACCTTTTGTTCATCTGTGCAGGTTAACACCCGCAATATCTCTTCAATATCTTGAACCCAATCTTCAGCTAGGGTTGGTTCGCCTTTCCCGTCAAATGAAGGGGGGTGCATCCGATTGAACTGTTCTATGGTACAACCTCCTTCATTATAGTTGCGTTGGTGACCCAATGGATTCTGCGTGAGATCATCTATTAACTGATGGGCTGCTGCTCATAGTACTTCGGAAGCACTCGGGTTTGCTCCCCTTTCGTTCTCTTTCTCGTTCACGTTCAAATCCGACAAACTTCGTTCTCTACGACGAGGTGGCATCCTGTAATAAAGAGAAAGAAGTAAGCGCAACAGTAGTAATGATTAATTCCCAAAGTCTAAAACTTTAACGCCATCAAATCTATTTAATAAAAAGTCTCCAAAATCAAACCAAACCACAAACAACATGAATTCAACGCATAGACTGTAAAATCCTACACATCAAAATCATTCCTGAAGTTTGTAAATTTTAAGACCTCAAATACCTATGATATTCTTCCTTATAGTCCGCTCCACTATCACATCCAATCTGAAAATGATTCCTTAAAGCCTATCTATACTCCAAAATCTTACACTCTATAGTCTGCAGAACCTCAAACCTGACATTCGATCAAACTTATGTAAACATCAAAATCTAGACCTCCAAGTCATGTCCTACAACCTTCAAAATAAGCCAATCAAATCTGAAACCTTAAATTCTCAAAACCTCAATCCATAAAGTCTGCAGAATCTCTAACCTGGCTCTGATACCAACTGTAACGCCCCGTACCCGGAAGGCTCGGAGAATTACTACATGTCACTGACCAACCTGTCTCTCCAAGCACCTAAAACCCCAAGGATTTCATAAATAGCACACAATCTCATATTATCCAAATAACTACAAGACAAGCTCCATAAGTCATCATTACAAAAATAACATAATCCAAAGGAGTCCACAATTTCTCCAATAATCTCAACGAAAATAGAACGATACATCTTTAAAATCTCAATACGACCAAACAACTCCAAGTACTTCAATTACTCAAGTTGTACCCTTCTACTAATAATGGAACTCAACTTTCTATCCATATCTAGATAAGCTCTAGTTTATAATTCTGACCCCCAGCTGGGCAACCAATGTCATCTGAAAATATAAAAAGATAAGGGGGTGAGTTATCCACAACTCAGTAAGCAGAGAATATATACTAGTATGTAAACATGAGCCATTTTTAGAAAGTCTAGTATGCAGAAATAAAACATTTGATTTTCATATGCACATCTCAAAGCGTGTTATCAGAAAAAAGTCAGAGCGATGATTAAATCCTTTCATACTCATAAACCATTTTCATGCATAAAAATCTCAATGATATCATATTTGCTCTTTTGCATATTTCAGAAACATGTCAACTATTGCTCATGTCTACACATTCCATGTCAAAAGCATTTCTGTAACAGCCCGCTAGAAATTCATTGGTGGAATTTCTATTGACTTTAGGAATCTCGTGAAAATCCCATAAGTTTTTACAAATCGACCAATCGCACAGGTTTTAGTCTGTCAACATAGTCAGAGTTATCACTCACTATGGTGCTAGAAATATGAGTTTAATTATTTGAGGTAGTTAGAAGTGTCAGAATGCGTTATGGTCTACGCCATTAGACTCAGTGGATTATTTAGGATTTTATGGCGCAATAGCCTATTTTCATAATTCCGGACGAAACGTCTGTTGAAAATTGTGAAATTATTTTTTAGGGACACTTCGGGGTTGAATTTGTATAAACGATTTTCACTATAGGTTAATATGAATATTTAGAATTTTTCAGTACTAAGTTTATTTTGAATTTCTTTTGCTTGAATAGTAACCTCGATAAGCGCACCCAGTGCAGTGTTTTCAAAATCACAGTGTGAAATGTCCAAATTAGGTTGGAGGAGTTTAATTTGGACACTTGGCAAGATCTTAGCCACACATAGTGAATAATATTAGAGACTTGGTACAAAGAGGAACCATTAGATAGATTTGTGAAGGAATCAAGGTGTGAGATCATGCCACCTGAGTAAAACTTTGTTTCATCTGAGTAAAACTTTGTTTCATCTGATCAAAGTTTAATTTGTGAAGGAACCATTAGATAGTATGTGTGGCACAAACAAATAAGTCATGGGGCCACAACTACTGTGAAGCATGAAGTATGGGGCCACACAACTGTGGAGCATACACTACGTGAGACACATTAATTGTGACACGTAGAATTCGTGGGACCACAACAACTGTGGAGTACGTATTAACGCACTCACAGCTGGTATAGACACCTGTGATTTGATGCGGTAATCGGTAGGGACACACGGCTCAAGGGGACCTGTGTAGCACCCATATGGTCACTTTATGATTAAGTCTATTGAATAAGATTCCAAGTTTATGCATTTCACGTTCAAGTCATCTGTCACGTTATATTATGTTCAAGTTTACGTTCATGCAATCATGGTAATCCCATGAGACAAGAATATGTTTCAAGTTTATGTTATGTTATGTTCACGTTTACGTTATGTTCTAAGTTCACATTTATGTTATGTCATGCTCAAGTTCAAGTTCAAATTATGCATGTTCACGTTCATGTTATGTTTCAAGTCCATGTTATGTTTCAAGTTCACATTCATGCTATGTTTCAAGTCCATGTTATGTTTCAAGTCACGTTCATGCTAAGCTTCAGTTTCAATTCAAGTTATGCCAGTTATGTTATGTTGTATGTCAAGTTATGATTTGATTATGCATTCAAGTTTTTACTGCCATGCATGCATCATTAACCTGTGTGGAAGTTTTCTGTTAACTTGCTGAGATTTGTAATCAAATCTCACTGTGGTAGTCCCAACTACCATTCCCCCCGAATGGTAGATTTTGTTACAAGATCTGAAGGAGATTTGGGAATCGACTAAATGGAAACGGTCGACTAAGCGACGGTGCGACGTAGATGGTAGTATAGTAGTTACCTCAGATTACTACTTGTATTTGTGGAGTTCAATCTCCAGCACTCTTTTGATCACAACCATAGGGACTATTGTTGTAATCTTAGTTGTTTAGTATGTCGTTAAGTATGTAGTATGTTTTAAGTATTTGGTATATTTTAGTTTGGTGCATAGTATTACTAAAGAAAAAAAACATTATCTGCTGCGAATATTTCATAATGCTAGATGCATGTTAGGAACATTGCATCTTATATGTCATGAACGGGAGCAGGTAACCTTGTGCTGTATGTCTCGACGCTTCAAATGTCCGTCCGATCCCAAGCGGAATTTGGGGCGTCACAGGGTGGTATCAGAGCAATACGTCTCTGGGTTTAAATCCACATGTCCTTGGGAAATGCACCAAATATTAGGTTTAAAATTCTAGTCTTCATTAGGCTTGAATTTTTTTAAGTATGAGAGATAGTACGTGGTTGTAACACATGTACTCGTGTGTTTCTGGAAGTAACACATGACTCACAGTAGGATATCTCGAAACCCTGAGGGAGCCACAAATGAGGAGAATCAGAATCCCAAGATGGATGGAGGAATAGCTGAAGCTGTACGTGCAGGGCTGACATGCTTAAACAACAACAATAGCAGCAAGCGCACTTACCCAGACCCGAAGTCAGAGGTTGTACGTATGAGAAGTTCTTGATCCACCGGTAATCGAATTTTTCTGGTAATGAAGGGCCACTAAGAGCCGAGAAATGGATTATGGATCTCGAAAGGACCTATGAGAACTATGGATGTACTGAGGACCAGAAGGTTCTATATGCTGGATACCTATTCCATGAGAAGCTGAAATATGGTGGGATACGCGAAGGCAGCTTCTAGTCAGGGAACTAGGAAGTTGAGTTGCACTGTCTTGTGAGAGATTTAAGGAAGAGTTCGACAACGGATTCTTCACAAATTCTGTCAAATAGTTGAAGGCGCAGGAGTTCGTGACTTTAACTCAAGGTAGTTTGACCGTAGAGCAGTACGCCGATAAGTTTATGGCGTTAGGAAGGTTTGCACCACACTTGATTTCTACTCAATGGATGTAGGTGCAGAAGTTTCAAGCAGGACTTCAGCTAAGGATCTGTAGCCAAGTAGCTTGCCTAAGAATAGAGAAATACCAAGAGTTGGTAAACTTGGTCGCGATAACAGAGGCGGAGCAGAGAGATCTGGTGATCCAAATCAATACTAAACGAAAAAGAACTTCATTGTATGCTACTGAAGGGAGTTCAGAAAGGAAGAAGATGTTTACTAGATCAGATAAAGGAAAAATGCATTGAGACTGGGAGCTCAATGTCGATTACATTTCCACCTTGTGGAGAGTGCGGTAAACACCATGGAGACAAGTGCAGAATTGCATTGAGAACTTGTTTCAGGTGTGGCCAACGGAGTCATATGATCAAGGAGTGCCCCAGTGTTGCTTTGAGGAAAGAAAGAAAGGGGAGTTTCTCTTAGCAGTGGGTACAAACCAAAGCCGAGGCAGCACGTGCCCATGGGAGTGTGTGCTGTCACTCAGGGAGACACAGACGCTGACGCCCCAGGAACCGAAGAAGCTGGCTCTGTCACTGGTATTTTTTCTAAGACCTAGGTATTGTTAAGCTTATGTAAGGTTGATTTGATTGCAATTGATTGTATTGTTGCATTATTGCTATTTTGGAGAATGTCAAGTCATTGAAGTTTGTAACTTGTACGCTATTGATTCAAGTGAGTCCCTGTCTTTAGTGATTGTGGTATTACACGAGAGTTTAGTTCGGAAGATGAATTGTTACCCAGGTGGTAAGAGTAACAATTCTCATTAAGAGTATTATTGTTCATATCAGTGTAGATATAAAATACCCTTTAGCAGTTGGAAGAATGATATTGAAGGTTGATGAATTTGTATTTCGTATATTTGAAGTTGTCTTGATTTTGAGGATCCAAAAGAATTTGTGTCCGGAAGAGTAAACTGCTTGGGAGAGGCTTTGGCCGTAGTAGGATTCACTTATAATGGTAGTTTTGTCCAGCTGCCATTAAGTGTTTTTGGCAAAGCATTGTGTTTGTAGAAAACGTAGAACGCCATTATATTGGAGACTTTTATATGGGTAGTAAATCTTGGTCTTGAGGATTTACGTGAACAGTAGGAACAGATCCTTTCATTTAGAGTCAGAATAAGAGGCGGCTTATAATGGATAGAAAAGCTATGCTAATCATAAAAGAGAAAGTCTTTAGTTGAGGTTAATAGTTGATTGTTTATTGACGTACCACCTAGGAGGAGGAACGATTCATTTTGATTATGAAGGAGTAAGCTAGTCCTAGGCAGATAGAACTCCTTGAGGAAATAGAAAAAGTGAATTCAGTTATGTACGGATTAAATTCTTTCAAATTGAACTACGTGAATACTTGAAGTTTTAGATTTAGAGAGTATGCTAGTGCGACTTGACCTACTTTGTGGAAGGATTCCAGTATTAATTGATATGATTTGAGAGAGAGAGAGTTAAGAATGGTAGATATATATATATATATATATATATATATATATATATATATATATACGTTGTGGACAATTCTTTGAATAGTAAGGAGAATAATGATTTCATTTAAGCAAGGACTTAGTATCCTAGAGGGTCAGCCTAGAAGTCAGTAAGTTTAGGCTATAACCTTTGGGAGTGTTATACCCCTTATGTTATGGTGGTAGTTATTTTGTGTAACCATGTGATGATTATAGGTAAGAATAATGTTGACAAAGAGAGGAAGACGTTACCTCAAGAAGCATTTCTCCTGCCCCATGAGCGTGATGAGTCATCCAGTGTTGGACAGTAGGTTGGTAAGCAACCTTTTCTTTTGAACGAGTTTTTTGTTTGTACTTGCATCGACTTCAAGGACGAATCGACTTTAGGAATCTCGTGAAAACCCCATAAGTTTTTACGAATCGACCAATCGCACAGGTTTTAGTCTGTCAACATAATCAGAGTTATCACTCACTATGGTGCTAGAAATATGAGTTTAATTATTTGAGGTAGTTAGAAGTGTCAGAATGTGTTATGGTCTCGCCATTAGACTCAGTGGATTATTTAGGATTTTATGGCGCAATAGCCTATTTTCATAATTCCGGACGAAACGTCTGTTGAAAATTGTGAAATTATTTTTTAGGGGCACTTCGGGGTTGAATTTCTATAAACGATTTTCACTATAGGTTAATATGAATATTTAGAATTTTTCAGTACTAAGTTTATTATGAATTTTTTTTTATGAATAGTAACCTCGATAAGCGCACCCAGTGCAGTGTTTTCAAAATCACAGTGTGAAATGTGCAAATTAGGTTGTAGGAGTTTTATTTGGACACTTGGCAAGGTCTTAGCCACTCATAGTGAATAATATTAGAGACTTGGTACAAAGAGGAACCATTAGATAGATTTGTGAAGGAATCAAGGTGTGAGATCATGCCACCTAAGTAAAACTTTGTTTCATCTGATCAACTAAATTGTGCCAAACCAAAAAGGGTTTCAACCCTCGCAAAACCCTAAATGGTTGGAATCCAATTGAAACCCCAAAAGCTTGGTTGAAACCGAAATCCTAAATGGATTCCCCAAACCCTACAGTTGGTCTCCAAACCCTTTTTAACCCGATTTCTAGCATTGTGTTTAATCACTCGATTAAATCACTTTCACATGCTATTAATTAATCAAATTCTTGTTATGACATCATTATCCAACCTTTTAAACCTTGGAAATTTGATTGGGCCAAGAACAATTAGTTTTGGGCTTGATAGCATCTCAAACCCTAACCAAACCCCCTTTAAACCCCAAATTGAAGCCCACTTGGTTGGGCCCACCAAGGCCCACGAAATTGGCCACCTTGGCAAAGCTTTTGAAGAAGTTTCCTCCCCCACATGGCAGACCATCCACTGCCATTGGCTGCAATCCATTAGTGCCTTGATGTGAAGAGAAGTCCACTCCATCAACCTACATCTCTCACAGCTGCTGCTGGCAGTCCATTCCTCTCACTATTCTCCACTTTATATCACATAGCCACCTCCAATCAAGGGTCATTCCAGCCCACAACTTCCCCCTTCAGGAGTCTATAGTCGTGCAAGGCACTTTTCATTCCATTTTATCACTTCTTTTCCCCCGTTCTTAGAGAGAAACCCAAAAGAGCTCTCTCGGGCAGATTTCTGGGTCTTTTTACGTGGCCATTTTTGACCATTTGTAAGTACTTTCACATGATGAGCTTCACATAAGTTGTTCGTCTTTAAGTATAGTTTCCGTGGATATATTATTAGTCTCATTTCATGCTCATTTGATTGGTCAAAAGTATTTTTAATCATGGAAAGGTCATTCTGGGCGTGAAACTGGAGAGTATGTTATGTTTCGGAAGTTTTGACCAAGCTAATGGACATATCTTGGTCCGCACATTTTATGGAGAGTTGTTAACATGTGTTTATGAATGTTCATTGAGGTTTTGTTGCATGAATAAAGCTTTTGATGATAGATTTTCTTAGAGTTGGAAACTTGAAAACTGGAAGTGGAAAAACAATTTCTGTTTTGTGAAAGTTTGAATATTTCATGGTGTAATCTTATTCCAAAGCTTTGATATTTTTATATTATGATCCTAAGCCTCTTATATATACATGTTAGGATGTTATTTCGAATATATTTAGTATTAGTTTTAATGATATGATTTTCTATGCAAGAGGATTTCGGTTAGGCCTAAAATTTGATGTTTTTGAGTTAGATCCATGTTTTATTAAATTTTAGCATTGTGATTTTAGTTTTGATGGTTGGATCTTCTTTATGACACATTTTTAAACCATGTGATGTGTTAGTTTGAAGATCACTTGCCTTTAAGCCATGGATCAAGAGACTGATCAAAGTTAATGGAGAGAAATGTTTCTGTTTTGGACTAAGTTTAAAACCAAAAACAAGTGTTGTTTTGTGATTTTTGGTGAGTTTTGCTTGATGATTTAAAGCATGTTTGATCTTAGGATGATGTTATGAATATGTTAGAAGTAAGATTTGATTTTTTGGAATTCTTGGAGATGTTTTTATTAAGGTCAAAACTTGTGATTTAAGGTTTACTTTTTGTTAAAAAGTTTGGGTCTTTTTACAAAAAGTTTGGTGTTGATAATTAGCTTTCTCTTAATGGATATTTTTTTAAGTGTGTTTTTAAACTTAGGATAGGAAGATCTTTGTTACAAGATTTTGGTTTATTCATGAGTTTTGAAACTTGAAAGAATTGCAACCAAAATAAGATAAATGGCCTATGTAGGTTTCGGCCATAGTGAGTTTTTCATAGTTGTGATTGGTTTTAAATTTTTCTGAATTGATATTTGAGTTTGGGACAAAATTTACATGAGGAATGTAAATTTTGGTAATTTTTGAAATTAGGATGTCAAATCCTTAAGTTAGGGGTAAAATGGTCATTTGCCCACATGTAGAGGATAAAATGGTAATTTTACTCTAAGTTGTCCCTTTTCACATTTCTAATTGTTAGTAATTAATTTCTAACTTTTAGAATACCCTCTTACAGTTCCTCGTGTTTCGCATTTTATTCTAGTAGAACGCGACTATCGAGGTAAGTTAGCTTTTAACTTACTATCAGTTTAATGTGTATGAGTGATAAGTAAAGGAACTAAAGAGTATGTATGCATGTTATCATATGTGCCACGCCAAGTCATTACATATTTATCTGTTACACAGAATTTATTCTGTCATGAATTATTCATCTGTTATACAAGATATTATGTCACGTATCGCTTGCAAGTATGTCATGTAAGTATGCTATCTGTTACAAGTATTTCATGTCACGTAATATTCACTGTCACATGTTACGTCATGTTAAGAAATGTTGTCTGTTATATGGTATGCTATGTTACGAAATGTTGCATGTTACATGTTTGCTATGTTATGAAATGTTATCTGTTACAATTATGTCTCAAAGTATGTTATGTCTGTCGTTTTACGTTCATGTCACGTTATGCTATGTCAGGACTTCTGTCTTTTATGTCACGTTCATGTTATGTCACGTTACGAAATGTCATGTATGCCAATTAATTCATTCATGTCAATCACGACCCTAAGCGCTAGGATAGAGTAATATGCTAGTGGAACTCCTTTGTTCACTCTGGAATGTCTAAATAGGTGTGAAATTCCCTGGGTTGACGAAGTACAGTCAACAGGTTGCGAATGGGGCCTAATTAGCTGGTCACTGGAGCGCGCCAGGCACTAATGCCGAATGTGCCACACATTATGTTACGTGTGTCCACAGTAAGTGTGGCACAAACAAATAAGTCATGGAGCCACAACAACTGTGGAGCATGAAGTATAGGGCCACACAACTGTGGAGCATACACTACGTGAGACACATCATTTGTGACACGTAGAATACGTGGGGCCACAACAACTGTGGAGTACGTATTAACGCACTCACAGCTGGTATAGACACCTGTGATGTGATGCGGTAATCGGTAGGGACACGGCTCAAGGGGACCTGTGTAGCACCCATATGGTCACTTTATGATTAAGTCTATTGAATTAGATTCCAAGTTCATGCATTTTACGTTCAAGTCATCTGTCATGTTATATTATGTTCAAGTTTACGTTCATGCAATCATGGTAATCCCATGAGACAAGAATATGTTTCAAGTTTATGTTATGTTATGTTCACGTTTACGCTATGTTCTAAGTTCACATTTATGTTATGTCATGCTCAAGTTCAAGTTCAAATTATGCATGTTCACGTTCATGTTATGTTTCAAGTCCATGTTATGTTTCAAGTTCACGTTCATGCTATGTTTCAAGTCCATGTTATGTTTCAAGTCACGATCATGCTAAGCTTCAGTTTCAGTTTAAGTTATGCCAGTTTTGTTATGTTGTATGTCAAGTTATGCTATGATTACTTATGATTTGATTATGCATTCATGTTTTTACTGCCATGCATGCATCATTAACCTGTGTGGAAGTTTTCTGTTAACTTGCTGAGATTTGTAATCAAATCTCACTGTGGTAGTCCCAACTACCATTCCCCCCGAATGGTAGATTTTGTTACAGGATCTGAAGGAGATTTGGGAATCGACTAAATGGAAACTGTCGACTAAGCGACGGTGCGACGTAGATGGTTAGTATAGTAGTTACCTCAGATTACTACTTGTATTTGTGGAGTTCAATCTCCAGCACTCTTTTAATCACAACCATAGGGACTATTGTTGTGATCTTAGTTGTTTAGTATGTCGTTAAGTATGAAGTATGTTTTAAGTATTTGGGATATTTTAGTTTGGTGCATAGTATTGCTAAAGAAAAAAAAAATTATCCGCTGTGAATATTGCATAATGCTATATGCATGTTAGGAACATTGCATCTTATATGTCATGAACGGGGGCAGATAACCTTGTGTTGCATGTTTCGACGCTTCAAATGTCCGTCCGATCCTAAGCGGAATTTGGGGGCGTCACAATTTCTTTTCTTTCTCATACGTATCGCATGAGTGAATGAAAAACATATATTGAGATTGTTTTTCATTTTTTTCTTTTTAAAACAACATGCACATTTTTTTACAAACCAACCTCAGTTCATTTCTTTTTATGCAAATCTAGCCTAGGAACCCCGCTTGCCAAGACTTCTTAGCTTTTTCAAAAATTTCCTCAAAAGTGCCGAACGAATATTAATCTTCAGCTATAAGATAATCACGTAAATTTACATAAATTTTCAATCAATCTCGTATTTTGATATTCAAACCTAAAACTTCTAAAAAATCCAATTTTAATTCCTCAAACATGAACTTCTCATTATTCCTGAAATACCAACATCACTTCCTAACTCATCAATATCCATCTTAATAGCTTCGACTAAAAAACATTTAATTCTAACTTATTTACGATAGAGATCTTACTATAATTTATAATTCTAAAATAATATAACTATATCGAAATCATCATAAGTAGAAAATCATACTTGTTTTCTATCATAATTGTGTTTAAATAAAGATATTCTTTTAAAATGATTCAAAATAAGATTTTGCACTTACCGCTCACTTCAAAAATTCAACAATATTTACATAATAAATATTCCGTTAAAATATCAGTCTATTATAAAAATCAACTTAACAATATAAATTCCACACGTCTACATCCAAATAAAAACATACTCTACAACCCAAGTAATATACTCACGATTTCAAACCCAAAGTATATAATATAAACTCATTAAATTGAACACCCAAAACGATAACTCGATAGGAATACTATAAGGGGTAAAAAGGTAATAGTACTTCCTACTATATGGTTAACGTAATTACATATATATATATATATATATGTAAACACTTTATAAAGAACTACAAGGAAACCGAAAACAAAATGCAACAACAGTGCAGCGGCAGCACTCACGGCGAGATGGGGGCACGACGGCGTGGAGCTGGCGGTTGACTATGTAGGATGTGGGGTGGCGCTTGGTCACTGGCTGAGAGAGGAAGAGAGGGCGACGAGCAAGAGAGGCACACGGTGAGAGAATGAGGGAGAGACCGAAAGAACCGAGAACCAATAGAAATGGCGTGAGCTTACCGGGAAACCTGAGGCTGCGTGCGGTGGACCGGGGGGATGGAAAGTCCTCGCAGGCAACTTTCGTGGAGGCACAGCGTGGTGGAGCTCTCAATGGAGCGAGACTGCAGCGGCTTGGATGCTGCTCTGTTTTAGACAACTAAAACAGGGTATAACGTGTCTTGCAACAGAGGCTACGGCATTGGGTGGCAGCTCCGCTTGGCAGGGCACGGTGGTGAGGTTTGGACTACATTTCACAGTGGAGGTGATGACCGAACGACTTGGGGTGGCTGCGGCATGAAGAGAACAAAGGAAGAGAAATTAGGGTTGAGAAAAACTGAATCTATAGATAGGCTATAAATAGAAAACAGAACACTTAAAACAAAGGGAAGGAAAACGTGCATGAAGAAAAAGGAAAGATGGTGTTAACTCGTGTGACGGAAATGAGAGACGTTATCCACGTACGTGGGTTAAGCAATGAGCTGGGTTTTACAAGGTGACTCTCCCACTTTCTTCTGCTTCTCAAGAACTCAAAACATGACATGTGGCAATGTGGTGGCCAAAACCCTAGGGGTACAGGGGTAACCTTTGTGCATTGTCTCTTCCACTCCCTTTTAGAACCTTTTCCTCTACTTATGCATGAACGAAAAATGGCAAAATGTCAGAAAATAACTTGGGTAGGCATGTTGCTTAGGGATCCGAAAGTGTCTTAGTGTGCCAATGTAAATCTTTTAGAAAATCTCACATTTCTCTTCCTTATTCAATATCTTTTTGGAATTCTTCACTAAGAATAAGTGGCGTAAGGTGGAGGTGGTTGGGAGGGTGAGTGGTGTGCACAACTCCTTGGAACTCACAAAAATCTTGTTGGTGCTTGTGTAGTCCATTGGGGTTCCCAAAACCGTGTCCCCTCATTTTTTTCATCTACTTTTACATCCAGATTCAATGTATATGGATGTGAGGTGTGTATGTGAGACCTATGGCATGTGGGTAGGTGAAATGGGTGTGTGCCAAACCCTACATCCTCCTCCATCTCCTTAGCTTCTTCTAGAAACCTTCAAGCATGTTTGCCAAGTGGCACCAATATGCTAACCTAGGTGCTTCTTCCCTAGGTTCCACTTCCCTATGCAATCTATCTTGGTACTTCAAACTCACGCCAAGTGGCATGGTGTAGGCATATGGGTGGGTTGGCCGAAGAGATCATCTCTTCCCAAGAAGATCTTACTTCTACCATTATCTTGGATATTGTGTGATTGGTCAATGCGGGTGGCAAAATGCACAAATCCCCTTTGCCCTTACCGTCCACTCAAGTGTGCCGTTCACAAGATTCTTCTAGAAACCTTATAGGCATGTAGGTCATTCTCTTCCCAAGCAAGATTTTGCCCTTTCCGAAGACAAAACTCTTCACCATTCATTTGCATGCATGACACTTGGCCAACTCTTCTAGAAACCGAATCCTCCCTTGCTTCTTCCACCTTTTCTTCTAGAAATCCAATCCATGCTTTGACAAGTGACATCCTTGCCTTTTCCCAAAGTTCCAAATGAGAAGTGCTTTTCCTAAAATGACCAAAAACTTATTCTTGAAGCCAAGTGATGCCATCTCCTTGCCTTGAGGGTGAACTTGAGCCTTCCAAAGCCAAAGTCCCTAATGGGCCGAATCCTACGGGCATTTTCTTCTATTTTTCTTTTGTGGGCTTTTTAACTTAGAACTCCAAGATCCAATCCAACAAAAATAAAAAGTGGCCTAAAGAATTTTACCAACACTTAGCCAATAACCCAAATAAATAAATAAATAGGTAAATAATATCCACAAGAATTATGAATGGAATCTTAGCAAAAATCCGGGTGTCACATCTTCCCCCCTTAAAAAATAGATTCGGAATCGGCATGTGATAAGATTAAAAATAATATTAACCACTTGAAACTCCATACGTCTAACACTTACTGCCTTGGAATCTTCTGATGAGGATAGGGGTGGTACGTCATCCTCTTCTGTTATCGAATCTTGTGAAAAATAGAATATTGCGTCTAGGTTATAATCAACACATGTTCACCCGCATCTCATTCAACTTATGCTCTACTCAAGTTACGTATCCTCGATAGGTTGATTCTCCTCATGGAAACAAATAGGATCAATAGACGTGTCTGAAGTTTCAAAAGGCATATTTCTAATTGTGCGAGCTTCTACAGCATGACTAGACTCTGCTTCTTTATTGAGTTTGAGTAGACGTGTTTTCTTGGCATCCTTCCATACCAAAGGGTCGTGTTGAGGTTGTAATGCTCGGTGTAGAAAAATATTTCCTCATGAGTCCACGTCCCTTACACGAGTGCGATGGTGCTCAAACTTCTCCATCTGTTGCCAGTGAGCAGCCATCATCTGATCTCTTCACCTGCGATGGTTCCTGTGACTGTGATCTCTCTCTCCTTTCTCTCATCTATGCCATTGAGGACACAGACATACGCAGGGTTTTTCTATGTCGTGCCATGTCCTGTTTCCAGGGTATGGTAGATGCATACAAAGTTGCAACGAGATCAAACAAAATGACACACAAGTGTTCATAATGTGATTGTTCTTATATCACTAATCCCAAAACAAGACCATGATCATTCTTCTAGTACCATGCATCATCTACAACCCCAAAGATATTATCAGAACTTTCAATTCCACCAAATTAATCTACAACATCCAAGGATACTATGAATTGGTGCCTCGTAGTTCAGATCACACTATTCATGATTGACGCCTAAAAACTAGCATCCAAACCATTATCATACTTGCTTTTACTTACCTGCAAGCTCCTATGACCTCAACCTTTTAACAATCATTGATGCATCCTATGGCATAACCATCTCCCCATGAAAGACTATAGTGGTAATAATTATTTCTATAGGGTCTCCAAATCGCAAGCAGCTTCCTCAATATTCATTAAAACACATTCCCAAACCATCATATTACAAGGTGCAACGTTTCTGCTATGAACTCTATTGACCTTATCAACATGTCTAGAGCTAAGGTTTCCTTATAGACATCGTTCTCTAAATCAACCCCACACTTACCAAGTTGTGGCGCCCTAGCCCCCACTTGGGATTGGATAGTGACTGAGACACTGGGACATGTAACACAAGGCTGCACACCCCTTGTACATGACAGATAATATGCTATGCAACTAAGTACACTAGCAGTATGCAATAACGATGCAGTGAAAAAATTAATAAAAGTCGGATAATTAAGCAACGCGATAAGTAATTGCAAAGCACATGGTACCATAAACTAATATCATAACCCAAAACATTGTCTCAAAACATAAACATAGGCCTTAAAGGCAAAATATCCCAAAAGCAAGAAGCATAATTTTAAAGTTCCCAAAACACGGGATTCCCACAAAAGAAACATAAGTCCACAAAAGATGGCCATAAATGTTGTTGACTTCTCTTTTTTTTTCTTCTTTCCACAAAATACTTGTACTCACGTACTCTTCAAGAAGACTCGGGCTTCATGTGCTTCTCTAAAGCCTTATCCTTATCTTGGTTGTTACACTGCTTGAACTCGACGATGAATTCAAATATACATGTGATCTCTCGATCGATGGCCTCGAGTCGCTCCCAGAGGGAAGACTCGGGCCAATCCAGGCCATTTTAGGCACAATCCTCTCCGAAGGAGGAGGTGCCATTCTCTTTCTCTTGGTCATCGTCGCCTCTTACTAAACCTATTACAACTTCTACCATTCTGGTTGGGGAATGATAGTGGAGACTACCACAATGAGATTTCGAGAAATCTCAGAAAGTAATCACACAACATACCACAGTTAATACAAGCATACAAAAAGTACATCATGAAATGCATGCATGGACATGTACTTGACTTATGCCTTAACTTGAACTTAACTTATGCACTTGACCATTTACAAAAGATTTGTAACAGAGACTTAAACTTTTCATAAAAAACTTCTTAACTTTCTTATTCAAGTGATCTTATTCAAAACTTGCCTTATCAGGATATATTACAAGATTTTCATCGAGTGATCCTTATCATATAAGCTATTATACTTGTTCAGAGGGTGGATAGAACACGGCTCCCCTCCTTGCACCGTGTCTGCTAGTTACCGCACCATCAACGGTCCGTACACCGTGATGAATACGTCATAAATAGAGAATTATATTAACTCAACCTTATTTATTTGGGTTACATGCCTTATGCACCCACTAGTGTTAGGTGCTTCATTGCTCTGGCTTTCTTTAAAAAGAATCCATTCGAGACTCGTCGACTATTCTTCGTCGACCTAGGGGTTACCATTCAATTCTTAAGCACTCCAAAGTGGACAGAGGAGTTCCACTAGAACATTCTCCCGCCTTAGCACTTGGGGTCGTGATAAAACTTTTTCTTTGGAAACATTTTCTTCGAAAACACTTTTGAAACACTTCTTTGAAAACACATCTTTGAAAACATTTCTTCCCCAAATGTAGGCATGATCAACCGACCCGACCCGACCCAGAAACCACTATTCCGACCCGACCCAACCCTAATTACCCGCTTAGCTGAACCGTCTACATTACCCGATTAACCGACCCGGGAAATTTCAAAAATTACCCGATTACCCGATTAACAGGTTTTTTTTTTTAAGGCAAAGGGGTTGATTTTTTGTAAAAGAAATTGAATCCCAGTTTCCAACGGTACCACCTAGCTAACTGGCATGACCAATATCGTCTCCAGGAAACCCAAAATGAAGAGTAGCAGCTTACAGAAAATCAAAATCAAAATAAAAACAACTACCATACAACGAAAATACCCACAACTGATAAACCAAAAATCTCAACAAAAACACAAAATCAAAAAATGAAAAGAACTAATAAAATCCCAAATCCAAAACTAGCATACAAACACTAACCATAAAAAATCAAAATAGGGATAGAGATACAGTCTTACAGAGAGAGAGAGAGAGAGCTGCGAGCATGTAAGATAGTGACAAAGAAATCCTTCCTTAGGGCAAGCGAGCTGTGGCTACGAGGGAGAAGAGAGTGCTTGAGAATCTGGGATGAGAGTGAGAGTGAGTGAGGGAGAGGAGAGTGCCTGCGATGAGAGTGAGAGTGAGTGAGTGAGGGAGAGGAGACTCAGGAGAGTGCCTGAGATGAGAGTGAGAGCGAGTGAGTGAGTGAGTGAGAGTGGAGACTCAGGAGAGTGAAAGTGCTTGCGATTTGTGAGGGTGAGACGAGAGAGTGTTTGAACTATGAGTTGAGTGGGGAAGAAAAATTCATGTACGGTGCCGTTTTGGTCTCAGGTTCGGTTAACGGGTATTAATCGATTCAACTGAATTATTTTGGAATTCAATCTGCATTCTTCCGCTTCTTGCCTGTTTCTTTTCGGGTCGGCTAATTCAGAAATTTTGGGTCGGTTCGGGTGGACGGTTTAAATGTACAGTCCTACCCAAATGCATGTGACATGAGACTTAAACATGCTTACTTATGCATGACATAAGACATATGAGATGCCCTGCATATAACAACCAAGCATAACATATTCATTTCATTTCATGTTCACATCAACCAAGATAGATATCAAAACATGTGCATAGAACCATAAAAACTTGCTTTGGCCGAAACTCATAGGCACAAAAACATGAATATTCATCACATAAACATGTTCCAAACTTGATATGAACCCGCGGGAATGAAATCCCTTGAACCCACAGTCAATTTGAAAACTCCCCAAGAAAGCCAAAATCAAGTCAATAGATGGAGAACCTAGACCCGATGAAGAACCCGTCTCAAGAACCCAGATTATATTAAAATCAAGTCAAGAACCTAGATTATATTAAAATCTAGACCCGTTAAAGAACCCGTCTCAAGAACCCAGATTACAAAGGAGGAACGCCACAAAGGTTGTGATTTACCTTTGATAAGTTCAAAAGTTCAATTAAGAACAAGAGGAGATAAACTCAACTCACAATGAATAAATTCATTAAATTTCATAAATTTCATAAACTGATTACAATGAGGCTACATAGAGTATTTAAAGCAAAACCTAATGAAACCCTAGCCAAAATAAACCCCCATCTTCCAAAAGTACCCCTGGATGAACAGTGCCGCGGCTACAGTGCCGCAGTAACTCAGCTACAGTAACCCTAACCCTAGTTCAATAAAATAATAACTTTCCCAACATGCCCTTGCATAGGCCCCCTTAAGTGCTTCTCATAATAAACTCAATTATTCTAAACTAATAACATAAGTTCTTTAAATGAATTAAATAAGTTGAAACCCTTCAAGAGTTCAAAGCCTTTAAGTCTTGTCGTTGCCTTCTTCCGTAGCTAATCTAATGAATTAAAACTGGATCTTCATTCTTCAAGCCCCATCTTGAATGTTGGGCTTTTGCTCAACTTGTCCCAGGTGGATTGCATCAATCCTTGCATTGTCTCCTTGATCTTCTTGGCCCATCTGGAAGTTGCAAATGATCTTTAAGGCTAGGCCCATCTTGGTTCCCATCATTCCCCCTCTCCTCAAAAGGATTCGACCTCGAATCTCCACCTGGATCAAAGGGAAAGTGGTTAGTAACATTGAAAATAGTAGAAACATGATACTTACCTGGAAGATCCATTAGATATGCATTTTCATTAATTTGTTCAAGAATTTGGAATAGTCCATCCAAGCTACTCCTATAATCAACTGGTAAAGACTTTAAATCTAAAGGAGGAAATGGATTAAGTCTATAAACAATTTCAATTGGTGAAAATTTAGTAGTAGCATGAACACTCCAATTATATGCAAACTCAATGAAATGCAAATGATTCTCCCGCAAATGTTCATGCAACACGTCAATGTATGGCAAATGATACTCCCACCAACGTTTGTGCAATACATCAATGAATGACAAATGATACTTCCACAAACGTTCGTGTAACACGTCTTTGAATGGCAAATGATATTCCCACAAACATTCATGCAAGACAACAAAAGTCTTCCTTACACCAAGGTTACCCAACAAACCACCATGTCCATCACACACAAGCAACTTCAGCATAAAACTAGTAGGCACACAAAATCTATTCTTTCTAAACAAGTACCAATCTAGTTTATAGAACTTACCAAAAGATGCTTTCTCACATGTTCCATACATACTAGCAAAGTCATCATCATTAGCATGCAATTCCTTATCATATTCAAGTCTCAACAATTTTGCATCTAAAATGAAGACAAGAACATACCTTCTTGCTAAAGCATCAACCACAAAATTTTTCATACCTTGTGTGTATTTGAATATATGAGGAAAAGTCTCAATACAATCCTCCCGCTTAGCATGCATTTTAGTCAACAACTTACCTTGTCCCTTTAAGTGTGTTAATGACTCATGTTTTTCCAAGAAAGGTCGGTTAGGAATTGTTGCACCTGGCACAAAATCAATATAGTGCTCTATCTCCCTAATAGGTGGCATTCCACTAAATACACCGCTAGGAATCATGACCTTAAATCCCTGCAACAAAGAAACAACAATACTAGGCAAACATACGTCAAGTTCGTTAGGATTAAGTGCCTTAGCATAAAAACTCACTTTTTTCTTTCTTTTTCTCTCACTTTCTTCAGACTCTCTTTTCTTTCCACTCTCTTTTTCTTTTTCACTCTCTTTTTTCCTTTCACACTTTTTTTTCTTTTCACTCTCTTTTTTTCTGTCACGCTCTTTTTCTTCATCTTTTTTTGTACTCCCGACCTCACAATTATTTTTCAACTCATTCTCTCTTGTGCTTGAGGTCTTATTCTCACCCTCTTCTTTTTTCTCTCTCATTTTTCTCTCTTTCTCTATTTCGGTCTCACTATTTCTTTTCTTCCCAATCTCATCTTCACTCTTGCATTTCAGCTCAATTTCACTTTCACTCTCACCTTCACTCTTGCATTTCAGCTCATTCTCACTTTCACTCTTGCTTGTTTGCTCAATCTCATTTTCACTTTTTCTTTTTTGATCACTCTTATTTTCACTCTTTCTTTTTTGAGCAATCTCACTTTTCAATTTCAATTGGTCCGCATGGACATGTGTTGGAGTTAAAGGAGCAAGTTTGATTGTTTTTCCATCCTTTTCAAAACTGTACATGTTCCTTAACCCATCATGGATCACATTCCTATCATACTCCCATGGCTTCCCTAACAAAATATGACCAGCATGCATAGGCACAACATCACAAAGGACCATATCCTGATATTTCCCAATTGAAAAAGAAACTAGCACTTGCTTATTTACCCTAACCTCCCCACAATCACTCAACCACTGCAACATGTATGGTCTAGGGTGTTTCAAGGTACGTAAATTCAATTTCTCAACTAAAGTAGTGCTAGCCAAATTAATACAACTCCTCAAATCAATGACCATACTACATACCTTGTTGTTGATGTGGCATCTAGTATGAAAAACGTTCTCACTCTGCTGCTCTGTATCATTCATCTTAATTTGTGTATTGAGTGCACGCCTAGCAACAAGAGATTCACCATACTCTTCTTTCTCATACCCATTCTCAATACTAGCCTCATGCCGCCTCCTACCTCTCTCACCTTGCAGATTTCTAATTACTTCTTCTTGATTATCCATCCTATCCCTCACTTCACCCAATACCAAGTTCAACCGCTCAAACTGTTGTTGCATGGCTTGCAACACAAAAGATGAGTTATCTGCCACACCGTTTGGTGATGAGTCACTTCTATGAGACATCATAATATGCTGCACAAAAAGAATGTTAGTGAAAAACCTCACACACTCCCTTACGTGTTTACACTCATATAATGACACTCCACTCGTGTTTAACTCTTAATGGCTTTTTCCCGATAATAGTCTCACACCCTCTTGCCTTTTACCTCAATAGTTTTCCCGCTCAAGTTCTTTAAGAACTAGTTGAACTAAATCAAGACAATACAATCTTGCATTATTCCAACCAGTAATATAGATCAAAGAAACAAGGAATGAATAAAATGACACGAGACTCAAGGAATTTATACGAGGGAAAGAGTAATTATAAAATAAGATACCAACTAGAAAGATGTAATCAGCTCCTATGATGATAAAAGCTCAATCAACAAATACTTTCTTTCTCTTTGTTGAAACTATGTAGCAACTTTGAATATGCTACCTTCTCTTTTCTTCTTCTTCTTCTTTTTTTTTTTTTTTTTTCGAATTTTCTTTTTTTTTTTTCCTTTCTTTTCTTTTCTTTTCTCAAATTCAATCACAAATAGCAATATTCAATTGTGAAAATCAAGCAATTGAATTCAAGCACGACAATGAAGTAGAAGAGAATCAATGGAACGGCACTCCAAGCAACAGATAAACTTAGAGATGCAGGAAACCCTAGAATTTTGAAACCCTAGGTGATGCAAATTTCAGCCAAACCCAAAATCCTAAGAATTTTGGAAGCCTACTTTTTGTTTCTATTTTTTTTTTTTTTTGGCAACCCTAGAACAATGAAGCAGAATTAAATTAAAGGATGCTATAATTAAAAGATAGAATCAGACCTGATTGGAAACCTTGCTCTGAATACCAAATGATATGAACCCGCGGGAATGAAATCCCTTGAACCCACAGTCAATTTGAAAACTCCCCAAGAAAGCCAAAATCAAGTCAATAGATGGAGAACCTAGACCCGATGAGAACTCATTTCAAGAACCTAGATTATATTAAAATCTAGACCCGTTGAAGAACCCGTCTCAAGAACCCAGATTACAAAGGAGGAACGCCACAAAGGTTGTGATTTACCTTTGATAAGTTCAAAAGTTCAATTAAGAACAAGAGGAGATAAACTCAACTCACAATGAATAAATTCATTAAATTTCATAAACTTCATAAACTGATTACAATGAGGCTACATAGAGTATTTAAAGCAAAACCTAATGAAACCCTAGCCATAATAAACCCCCATCTTCCAAAAGTACCCCTGGATGAACAGAACCGCGGCTACAGTGCCGCAGTAACTCGGCTACAGTAACCCTAACCCTAGTTCAATAAAATAATAACTTTCCCAACATGCCCTTGCATAGGCCCCCTTAAGTGCTTCTCATAATAAACTCAATTATTCTAAACTAATAACATAAGTTCTTTAAATGAATTAAATAAGTTGAAACCCTTCAAGAGTTGAAAGCCTTTAAGTCTTGTCGTTGCCTTCTTCCGTAACTAATCTAATGAATTAAAACTGGATCTTCATTCTTCAAGCCCCATCTTGAATGTTAGGCTTTTGCTCAACTTGTCCCAGGTGGATTGCATCAATCCTTGCATTGTCTCCTTGATCTTCTTGGCCCATCTGGAAGTTGCAAATGATCTTTAAGGCTAGGCCCATCTTGGTTCCCATCAAAACTTCAAGCAAATAACATTAGAATCATAGTTTAGTACAACAAAGCATAAAATCATAAACTTTGACTAAGATCCGAATCATTCAAGACATAGTATGGCCGAAATATCATGATACACATTCCATCATTCTTAAACATGTGAAAACCGAAACATATACAAGTATTTCATGGCATATTCATCACAATTTCAAAGCTTATAATTCCTTCCATAGATTGATATAAGATCATATTAACATAATCAAATAAGCAATCAAGAAATAGCAATCAAGACAAACATATAGTAATGAAAAGATTACACAATCATATACAAGTACTTATTAACCAAGAGTAGGTTGAGTGTATACTTACAAAATCCTTGTAAAGAAACACTGGCAAGCTGTAAATCTATAACGCCCCTGTCCTGCACGGGTAGGAGAGTTACTTCCCAACACTTAAACTCACCTTTGAACAATATAAAAAAAGACTCCAATGCCAAGTCATCATAACACAATAAAATTTCTTAATAAAAATCGACAATACTCATAAAAACTTCCTATGCTTAAACCACTGTACTTAAATCATCTTACCCAATGCATCATAATCTTGATACTTAGCTGAACCATCAAAATATCTGAAAAATAGTGTAGAGATAAGGGGTGAGTTATCAACAACTCAGTAAGCAAAGATCATATACTAGCATGTAAACACAAGCATTTATAAAGTTCAGTATGCAAAACAAAACATTTACTTTCAGAATGCAGAAACAACATATTTACTTTCAGAATGCATAAACAAAACTTGGTACAAAATATTATTGCGAAATTTCCAGAAAGACAACTTATTCCCAAAAAGAAAAATCCATTGGCATATCCAAACTGAAACATTATATTCATATCATCTCATAGCATCACATCGGGACGAATACCATGTTTAACCCCCGTGGTAGGGTTATAAACCACCATTATACCCG
The DNA here is from genome assembly GCA_961763995.1 of Juglans cinerea. Classification (NCBI taxonomy): domain Eukaryota; kingdom Viridiplantae; phylum Streptophyta; class Magnoliopsida; order Fagales; family Juglandaceae; genus Juglans; species Juglans cinerea. The sequence goes on along the minus strand of CAUIVZ010000008.1, from coordinate 11,850,449 downwards.
TGGCTGGGCCGTATACCATGTTTCACCCCCGTGGTAGGGTTATAAACCACCATTATACCTGTGGCTGGGCCGTATTCTATGTTTCAGCCCCGTGGTAGGGTTATAAACCACCATTATACCTGTGACTGGGCCTTAACAGAAACAAAAAGAAACATCATCGGAAGCAGATCACATTCAGATACAAAATCATAACTTCATGCCAAGGTTTTCAGATGTCACATCATATCAAAACAAAATACTGAATAGTTTCAGATCATTTCACATGTTTGAGATAAACAGAATCAAAACATCTTCATTTATTCATAACAAAAACTTTTAGATTTTCATATTCACTCTTTTTGCATAGTTCAGAAACAGAATGCACAAAATTAGCTCATGTCTACACTAGTCATGATAGAAAATACTTTCTCTTATATAGAATTTATGCATATGCAGAATAAACATCTGAGGTCGTTTTTAGATTTCTTTTAAAAAACAAACATGCTTATTTTCAAACCAACCTCATTTTATTTATTTTATGCAAAACTGGTATCTGGATCCCGCTTACCTAGACTTTTTAGATTCTCATAAATTCTCCACAACAGTACTGAACAATTGTCAATCGTCACCTATAAAAATTCATGTAATTTCAATAAATCTTCATTGAAGATAATTTCATATTAGTCCTGAAGTACCTATTTTAATTCCTCAAAAACCTAAAATTTCTCTAAATTCTAAAATGCCATCACTTCCTAAATTCATCAATATCCACATAACTATTAAACTCGGAATATTTCTAAAATAAATACTAATATTAAAAATAAATACAATTATGAACCCGCGGGAAGATAGAATCAGACCTGATTGGAAACCTTGCTCTGAATACCAAATGATATGAACCCGCGGGAATGAAATCCCTTGAACCCACAGTCAATTTAAAACTCCCCAAGAAAGCCAAAATCAAGTCAGTGAATGGAGAACCTAGACCCGATGAGAACTCGTTTCAAGAACCTAGATTATATTAAAATCTAGACCCGTTGAAGAACCCGTCTCAAGAACCCAGATTACAAAGGAGGAACGCCACAAAGGTTGTGATTTACCTTTGATAAGTTCAAGAGTTCAATCAAGAACAAGAGGACAAAACTCAACTCACAAATAAAATTCAATATTGTCTCATCTGTCAAATGAGGCTATAAAGAGTTTTTAAACCCAAACCTAATCAAAACCCTAGCCAAAATAAAGCCCCTTTTACCCAAAATTACCCTTGATGAACAGTGCCGGCTACAGTACGCGCGGCTACAGTAACCCCTACAATAAATTGATGAAACCCTAATTCCTAAAAAGTAACTTTCCAAATAAGCCCTTGGCCAAAATACAAGGCCTTCCCAAAAACATAGTTCATAAGAAATAAGACATGTGAGCCAAGCATCTTCAAGCCCACTTATTCTAAACTACTAAAATAAATCATTTAACCAAACTGGAAGCCTCCAATAACAATAGGTCGTATCTCTAAGTCATGTCTTCCACAGCTTGAATCAAGTGGATCAAAACTGGCTTCATCCCAAGTGGATTGCACCAATCCTTGCATTGCTTCCTTGATCTTCTTGGCCCTTGATCTTGTAATTGGCCCATCTGGAACTTGCAAAGGATCTTTAAGTGTAGGCCCACCTTGGTTCCTATCAATTCAAGATGGGCTTGAAGGATGAATATCCAATTTTGATTCATTTGAGACAAGCTATGGAAGTGGGGAACAATATGACTTAAAGGCTTTGGGCACTTGAAGGAAAAGTTGTTTAATTCATTTAAAGGGCTTATTTTATTAGTTTAGAATAATTAGGTTTCTTATGAGGACTTAAGGGTGCGCCTATTCAAGGGCATGTTGGGAAAGTTATTATTTTGTTGAACTAGGGTTTCAAGAGTTACTGTAGCTGTGACACTATTCATCCTGGGGCATTTTGGGTAAAAGGGGCCTTGTTTTGGCTTAGGGTTAATTGGGGTTTAGGTATTTAAATACCTTGAATTTTCTTGTGAGTTGAGTTTGCTGCTCTTGTTCTTGATTGAACTTTTGGACTTATCAAAGGTAAATTACAACCTTTGTAGTTCCTCATTGTAATCTGGGTTCTTGAGGCAGGTTATTCAATGGGTCTAGATTTTAATATAATCTAGGTTCTTGAAACGAGTTCTCAACGGGTCTAGATTCTCCATCCATTGATTTAATTTTTGGCTTTCTTGGGTGAGTTTTCAAATTGATTGTGGGTTCAAGGGATTCCATTCCCACTAGTTCATATCATTTGGTATTCAGAGGAAGGCTTCCAATCACGTTTGATTCTATCTTTTAATTCTTGCTTCTTTAAATTTAAATTCTAGGACTTCATTGTTCTAGAGTTGAAAAAAACAAAAAAAAAAACAAAAAGTTCGCTGCTGAAATTCTTAGGGTTTTTGGTTTGGCTGAAATTTTCATCACCTAGGGTTTCAAAATCCTAGGGTATCTTGCATCTCTAAGTTTTTCAATTGCTTGGAGTGTCGTTCCATTGATTTTCTTCTACTTCATTGTCAATTCTTGTGTATTTGAATTCAATTGTTTGATTATCACAATCAGATATTGTTTTTGTGATTGAATTAGAGGGAAAAAGAGATAAGAAAAGAAAGGAAAAAAAAAATAAAAGAAAGGAAAAAGAAAAGAAAAGAAAAGAAAAAAGTAAAAAAAAGAAAAAAGAAAAAAGAAAAGGTTGCAGATTCAAATGTTGCTACATGGTTACAACAAAGAGAAAGAAAGACATTTTTTCATTGAGTTTTATCATCAAAGGGGCTGAATACATCTATCTTGTTTTATAATTACTCTTTCCCTCGTATAAATTCCATGAGTCTCGTGTCATTTTATTCCTTCCTAGTTTCTTGTTCTTGTTTCTTGGATCTATATTACTGGTTGGAATAAAACAAGGTTGTATTGTTTTGATTTAGTTCAACTGGTTCTTAAAGAATTTGAGGGGGAAAACTCTTGAGGTAAAAGGCAAGAGAGTGTGAGACTATTATCGGGAAAAAGCCAATTAAGAGTGAAACACGAGTGTAATGCCATAATTTGAGTGTAAACACCTAAGGGAGTGTGTGAGGTTTTCCTCTAACATTATTTTTGTGCAGCACATTATGATGTTTCATAGGAGTGACTCCTCATCAAAGGAGATGGCAGATAACTCATCTTTTGTGTTGCAAGCCATGCAATAACATTTTGAGCAGTTGAACTTTTGTGTTGGGTGAAGTGAAAGATAGGATGGATCATCAAGAAGCAATGATTAGAAATCTGTAAGGTTGGAGAGATAGGAGGAGGCGTGAGCCTAGTATTGAACATAAGCGTAAGATTGAAGAGTATGGTGAGTCTCTTGTTGCCAAGCGTGCTCTCAATATACAAATTATGATAGATGATATAGAGCAGCGGAGAGAGAACATTTTTCATACTAGATGCCACATGAACAACAAGGTATGTAGCATGATCATTGATGGGAGGAATTGTATTAATTTGACTAGCACTACTTTAGTTGAGAAATTGAGTTTACCTACATTGAAACACCCTAGACCAAATAAGTTGTAGTGTTTGAGTGATTGTGGGGAGTGCTTTGTGATGTGGTGCTTTGTGATGTAGTGCCTATGCATGCTAGCCATATGTTGTTGGGGAAGTCGTGGCAATATGATAGGGGAGAGTGGTTCATGATTGTTAAGGAACATTTACCGTTTTGAAAAGGATGGAAAAACAATCAAAGTTACTCATTTAACTCCAACACAGGTCCATGAGGACCAACCAGAGCTGAAATGTGAGATTGATAAAAAAAGAGGGAGCAAAAGTGAGGATGAGATTGAGGAAAAAATAAATAGTGAGACTGAAAGGGAGAGATAGAGAAAAATGAGAGAGAAAAAAGATGAGGGTAAGGCTGAAACCTCAAAAAGAAAATAAAGAATGGGTTGAAAAACAATTTTTAGGCTGAGAATTAAAAAAAAAAATGAAAGTGAAGAAAAAAAGAGAGTAAAAGGAAAAAAAGAGTGAGATGAAAAAAGAGAATAAGGCCGAAACATCAATAGAAAGAGAGAGTGAAAAAGAAAGTAGAGAGATGGCTGAGAGTCAATAAAAAAGAGTGGAGCCACGAGAGGAAAAAGAAAGAGAGATTGCAAAGAGAAACAAAAAGAGAAAAGTGAGTTTTAATGCTAAGGCAAGCTTTCATACTAACGAATTTAACGACTCTTTGCCTAGTGTTGTTGTTTCTTTGTTGCAGGGATATGAGATCATGATTCCTAGTAGTGTGTTTAGTGGATTGCCACCTATTAGAGAGATAGATCATTACATTTACTATGTGCCAGGTGCGACATTCCCAACCTGACCTTTCTTTGAAGAACATGAGTCCTTGACGCACCTGAAGGGACAAGGTAAGTCTAATAGAACGAATGCCAAGTGGGTGCAATTTATTGAGACCTTTCCTCATGTAATCAAGTACACACATGGTAAAGAAAATTTTGTGAATGCTGCTTTAGGAAGAAGGTATGTCCTTCTCATCATTTTAGATATAAAGTTATTGAGATTTGAATATGATAAGAAATTGTATGTTAATGATGATGGCTTGGCTAGTGTGTATGGAGTACATGAGAAAGTATCGTTTGGTCAGTTCTACAGACTAGATTGATATTTGTTTAAAGAGAATAGACTTTGTGAGCCTGCTAGTCTCATGCGTGAGTTGCTTGTGCATGGATTTGGTTAGACGTGTTGCATGAACGTTTATGGGAGTAACATTTGCCATTCATTGACTCGTTGCATAAACGTTTGCGGTAGTATCATTTGCCTTTCATTGAGTTTGAATATAATTGGGGTGATCATTTTGGTGTAATGAAAACTTTAGATGTGTTTCATGAACATTTGTGGGATGATTGTTTGTCATTCATTGAGTTTACATTAATTGGAGTGTTCATGCTACTACTAAATTTTCACCTTTTGAAATTGTTTAAGGACTTAATACATTTAAGCTTGTAGATTCAATGCTTTACCAGTTAATGACAGGAGTAGCTTGAATGGACTTTTTCAAATTCTAGTGGATCTTCAAGGTAAGTATCATGTTTCTGCTATTTTCAACGTTACTAACCTTTTTCCCATTGTTGCAGGTGGAGATTCGAGGTCGAATCCTTTTTAGGAGTGAGGAAATGATAGGCACCAACATGGACCTAGTCTTAAAGATCCTTTGCAAGTTCCAGATGGGCTAATTATAAGGTCAAAATGGGCGAGTCTAGCAAGAGCCCAACATTCAAAATGGGCTTGAAGGATAAAGATCCAGTTTTGATTCATTTGAGACAAGCTATGGAAGAGGGGAACAACATGACTTAAAGGCTTTGGCCACTTGAAGGCTTTCAACTTATTAATTCATTTAAATGACTTATTTTATTAATTTAGGATAAATGGGTTTATTATGAGGACTTAAGGGGGGTGCCTATTCAAGGGCATGTTGGGAAAGTTATAATTTTGTTCAACTAGGGTTTCAAAAGTTATTGTAGCCGCGACATTATTCATCCAGGGGCATTTTGGATAAAAGGGGCCTTGTTTTGGCCTAGGTTTGATTGGGGTTTAGGTATTTAAATACCTTGTAGCCGACCAACACAAGCTCTTTAGACAATATTAAATTTTCATTGAGAGTTGAGTTTACTCCTCTTATTCTTGATTGAACTTTTGAACTTATCAAAGGTAAATCACAACCTTTGTGGCATTCCTCATTGTCATATGGGTTCTTAAGACAGGTTATTCAACAGGTTTGAATTTTAATATAATCTAGGTTCTTGAAACGAGTTCTCAACAGGTCTAGATTCTCCATCCATTGACTTGATTTTTGGCTTTCTTGGGTGAGTTTTCAAATTGATTGTGGGGGTTCAAGGGATTTCTTGGGTAAGTTTTCAAATTGATTGTGGGGGTTCAAGGGATTCCATTCCAACAGGTTCATATCAGACCTTCTAAACTTTTCTATATCTTCAATTATCTTAGTGATTGCTCTATCAATGGATTCAAGATGCTCCAAAATTGAAGGCTCGGACGAGCCTATAATCATCTTAGGCATGATCCTCTCCGGAGGAAGTATTGTCCTCTTGCGTTTTTTCATTTGCATTGGCTAAACCTATCATAGCTTCTATCATTACGAGTGAGGACAGTGGAAGTATTCCCCCGTCTTAGTATTTGGGGTCGTGATAAAAACTTTACTTTAAAAAAAAAAACTATTTTCCTTTCAAAAAGGGTTTTCACAATCCCAATGCATGTGACATGATAATGGACCTTAAAACTTTCATGAGACACATGAAATACCACAATGCTTCATCATAACCATGAATGCCGAAATGTTCATCATAAAATAAAGCATCCATACATGCAATGAGTATCCCGTTACAACTGGAAAATATTAGGCATACGAACATGTTCCCTTATAACAATTCAAGGCATACGAACCAATCAAAGGCATACATTTCAATCATCATCATGTGAGGGCCGAAACACATAGGACCCTAACCTAACCAAGGCGTTAGCCGAAACCTCTTATCTTAGTAGACATGCATTTCAATCAATTATCATGAGCTTGGAATCTTCTAATGTATTGAACATAAATTAATAAAGAATTTCTCATAAGAGGCCGAAACCTTTCCTTGTGGTTATGGACAATATGTTATTGAGTATAGTCCCATACTAAAACATTTGAGTGACAACCATTCACGCATAGACAAACATAGTAGAAACCAAATCCTAACATGGCATTCTTACTCCCTTTTTCATATCATACGCATCTCCCTTAAACCATTTCCATCATGCTTTAAAATAATCATAACAAAGAAGTTCATAACACATGGAAGAACATCAAGTTCCAAACAATCATACAAAAACTGAATCAACCAACAAGTATCTTATGGCCAAAGGGTCTTTTACTAAACTCAAATTCCCCTCCATCTCTTACAATGGTGCATGTGTGCCAAGTGGCATGTGGAGTGTGTGTGCATTGCATGGGCTGCCGAAACCCTACTCTTCCCTCAGAAGATTTGCTTTTCACCACACTTTTGGACAAACAAGTGATTGGTCCTTTTTGGCACAAAGACCCTTGCCCTATCCATCCACTTCAACAGATTTCCTACACAAAACATCCTTTTAGAAGCCTTGGGCGTGTAGCCTCCCTCCAAGCTTGATCTTGCTCCTTCCCAAGTAAACCATTTTACCTACCTTCATGCATGGAAGACACTTGGCAAAAAGCAACCTTTTTGCTCCCCCATTGTTGCCGTCCATGACCTTTGGCCTTTCTTAGTTCCATTTTCACATATTCCTAATCATTTCCTTCTACGTTCTTTCCCCATAGTGACATGTGTCAAAGGCTTCCTTCCACAAGCAAAGATCTTCATGCATGCGTGACACATTGCAAAAAGGTGCTACATTTTCCTATGATAGGTGTGTAAGCTAGAACCTAGCTCCTTCTCACCTCTTTTCCCTTATTTCCATCTAGATTCGTCAAGCCCTGTACATAACCTCATTGGACGTCAAACACCATGCATAAAACTTAAGTTGGGCATGAGCCCTAATTTCATTGGGCTTAAAAAACCCTAATTTCCTACATGGGCCTAAACTCTCTTGGGTTCTAAAAAAAATAATTTACACAAAAACCTAGAAAGTCTTGGTCATCACAACTAAATCCATTTTTTCTCCGAGTAGAGCACATCCTTAGCCTTCATCATCATCCTGACTTGCTACTCTTGATCTAGCTAAAGGTTCTACCATTCCGATTTAGGAATGGTAGTGGAAACTACCACGGTGAGATTTCGAGAAATCTTAGCAAGTAAGCATGCAACATACAATAGTTAACACAAGCATACAAGAGGTATATCATGAAAAGCGTGCATCATGTACTTGACATATGAGTTGACCAGAACTTGACTTATCTATTTGACCATTTTCAAAAGACTTGTAACAGAAACTTTAACATTTTCAGAAAACTTTTTTGACTTTCTTTTTCATGTTGACTTAATCAGAACTTGTCTTATCGGAACATATCACAAGATTTTCATCTAGTGATCCTCATCATATCACGAGATTTTCATCAAGTGATCCTGAACTTATGAGCTCTTATCCTTGTTCAGAGGGTAAACACAACACAGTTCCCCTTAGCACCGTGTGTTCTTGCTAGTTACCGCACCATCAATGGTCCGTGCACCGTAATGAATATGTCATGAACAAAAATTTCATATTAACTCAACCTTACTTTGTCGGGTTACATGTTGTATGCATCCACTAGCATTAGGGACTTCCTCGCTCCGGCATTTTTTGAAAAGGATCAATTCAAGGCTCGTCGATTGTTCTTGGTCGACCCAAAGGTTACCACTCTATTCTTAATCACTCCAAAGTGGACAGAGGAGTTCCACTAGGACATTCCCCCATCCTAGCACTTGGGGTAGTGATAAAAATTTTAAACTCTTTTCTTTGAAAACACTTCTTGGAAACACCTTTCTCCAAATGCATGTGACATAAGACTTAAGACATATGTGCTTATACTTGAAATATGACATATGAAATGTCGTGTATGAAATAACCAAGCATAACATGTTCAATTCATGGCATGATAACAAAGATCACATGGACTATCAAAACACATACATGTTTCTATGAAAAAGTGCCTTGGCCGACACATGTAAGTGCAAAAACATGAAGACTCATCACATAAACATGCTTCAAACTTCAATGGACGAAAGATTGTTCAAATGGATGAAAGATTTTGATCTGGCAATAGGTATTTAAACCTGGTAAGGGCGAGTCCCTGGAGGTTCAAACGGAATTGCCTGCTACAGAGGATCCTAAGCAAGTAGTTGTAGGGGAGGCAGAGAAGATATTTGTGGTTGATGGCCTGGCGGTGCATGAGATGAAGTTTCTGGGCAAACTGTGGTTTTATCGAATAATGCAGAGTATCCTAATCAATTACTTGGAGGGGAGGCAGAGAAGATATCTGGGCAGAATGTGGTTAACGCTCAGGTTGTACTGGATGTGCAAGAGAATGTGCAGTAGATTGTTCTGCAAAATTTTGTGCCAGTTGAGGTGCCGAAGGATGTGCCTGAGGCATCGATGATGGGAACCAAGGTGGGCCTACACTTAAAGATCCTTTGCAAGTTCCAGATGGGCCAATTACAAGATCAAGGGCCAAGAAGATCAAGGAAGCAATGCAAGGATTGGTGCAATCCACTTGGGATGAAGCCAGCAAGAGCCCAACACTCAAGATGGCCCTGAAAGAAGAAGAACCAGTTTTGATCCACTTGATTCAAGCTGTGGAAGACATGACTTAGAGATACGGCCTATTGTTATTGGAGGCTTCCAGTTTGGTTAAATGATTTATTTTATTAGTTTAGAATAAGTGGGCTTGAAGATGCTTGGCTCACATGTCTTATTTCATATGAACTATGTTTTTGGGAAGGCCTTGTATTTTGGCCAAGGGCTTATTTGGAAAGTTACTTTTTAGGAATTAGGGTTTCATCAATTTATTGTAGGGGTTACTGTAGCCGCGCGTACTGTAGCCGGCACTGTTCATCAAGGTTAATTTTGGGTAAAAGGGGCTTTATTTTGGCTAGGGTTTTGAATAGGTTTGGGTTTAAAAACTCTTTGTAGCCTCATTTGACAGATTAGATAATATTGAATTTTATTTGTGAGTTGAGTTTTCTCCTCTTGTTCTTGATTGAACTCTTGAACTTATCAAAGGTAAATCACAACCTTTGTAGCGTTCCTCCTTTATAATCTGGGTTCTTGTTCTCCTTTCACTGACTTGATTTTGGCTTTCTTGGGGAGTTTTCAAATTGATTGTGGGTTCAATGGATTTCATTCCCGCGGGTTCATATCATTTGGTATTCAGAGTAAGGTTTCCAATCAGGTCTGATTCTATCTTTTAATTTTAGCATCCTTTAATTTAATTATAGGGCTTCATTGTTCTAGGTTTGCCAAAAAAAAAAAAAATAGAAACAAAAAGTAGGCTGCCGAAATTCTTAGGATTTTGAATTTGGCTGAAATTTGCATCACCTAGGGTTTGAAAATTCTAAGGTTTCCCTACATCTCTAATTGTATCTGTTGCTTGGAGTGCCATTCTGTTGATTCTCTTCTACTTCATTGTCGTGCTTGAATTCAATTGCTTGATTTTCACAATTGAATATTGCTATTTGTGATTGAATTAGGGAAAAGAAAAGAAAAGAAAAGAAAAAAAAAAGAAAGGAAAAGAAAAAAATAAAATAAAAATCCTGAGATCTTTTCTTCAGCCTTATCATGAAAATGGGTGATTCTAGTTGGTATCTTGTCTTATAGTTACTGTTTCATTCATATAATTTCCTTGATTCACGTGCCATTTTTTTCTTTCATTGCTTCTGTGTTTCTTTTGTTCTTGTTTCTTGGACCTAATTACTAGTTGGGATAAAATAAGGTTGCTTTGTCTTGATTGAGTCAATTAGAGTTCTTAAAGAACTTGAGTGGGAAAACTCTTGAGGTAAAAGGCAAGAGAGTGTGAGACTATTATCGGAAAAAAACCAATTAAGAGTGAAACACGAGTGGAGTGTCATTATTCGAGTGTAAACACGTAAGGGAGAGTGTGTGAGGTTTACTTTTTTTGCTACTAACATTCTTTTGTGTAGCACCTGATCATTTCTCATCGGAGTAGCGCATCACCAAGGGGGAGGGCAGATAACACATCATTTGTGTTGCAAGCCATGCAACAACAGTTTGAGCGGTTGAACTTGGTGTTGGGTGAAGTGAGGGATAGGATGGATCATCAAGAAGCAGCGATTAGAAATCTATAAGGTGGAAGGGACAGGAGGCGACGTGAGTATAGAGTTGAAAATCAGTATGAGAATGAAGGAGATGGTGAGGATGAGGAAGACTTAGCATCTGACGTTGGTTCGGGTAGAAATAGAAGAGTTAGGCATGAAAGAGGACTTGAGGGGAATCTATGGCTTCGGGATGGTGTAGATAGAGACCTTGGTAGCATCAAAATGAAAATAGCATCTTTCCAAGGTAGAACTGACCCTGAGGTTTATCTAGAGTGGGAGAAAAAAATAGAGTTGATGTTTGATTGTCATAATTACTCTGAGGAGAAGAAAGTGAAGTTGGCGGTAATTGAGTTCACTGATTATGCTATTATTTGGTGGGATCAATTAGTGACCAATAGGAGGAGGAATTATGAGAGGCCTATAGACACATGGGGAGAGTTGAAAGCTCTCATGAGGTGGAGATTTGTTCATAGCCATTACTATAGAGACCTTTACCAGAAATTACAAAATCTTACACAGGGGTCTAGGAGTGTGGAGGATTAGCATAAGGAGATGGAGGTGGCGATGATTCGGGCTAATGTAGAAGAGGATCGAGAGGCCACCATGGCTAGATTTTTGAGCGGTTTGAATAGGGATATAGCCAATGTAATTGAATTGCAGCATTATGTGGAGATAGAGGACATGGTGCACATGGCTATGAAGGTGGAGAGGCAATTAAAGAGAAAAGGGACAGCAAGGTACACTTCGGTTTCTAGCACTACTTGGAAATCAAAATGGGATAGGAATGATCCATCTAAAGCAAAGAGAAAGACTGAACCACCTAAGGGAAAAGATGAGGGAACTAGCAACAAACCCAAGGTAGAATCCCAACCTTCACGGAATAGAGATATCAAATGTTTTAAGTGTTTGGGTTCAGGGCATATTGCTTCTCAATGTCCAAATAGGAGGGTGATGATTATGCGTGACAATGGAGAGGTGATGACTGAGAGTGAGGATGATAGTGATGAGGTGCCCGAGTTGGATGATGCTAGTGATGATGATGGAGTGGTATACCCTGTGACAGGTGATTCTCTTGTTGCCAGGATTGGTGCAATCCACTTGGGATGAAGCCATCAAGAGCCCAACACTCAAGATGGGTCTGAAAGAAGAAGAACCAGTTTTGATCCACTTGATTCAAGCTGTGGAAGACATGACTTAGAGATACGGCCTATTGTTATTGGAGGCTTCCATTTTGGTTAAATGATTTATTTTATTAGTTTAGAATAAGTGGGCTTGAAGATGCTTGGCTCACATGTCTTATTTCATATGAACTATGTTTTTGGGAAGGCCTTGTATTTTGGCCAAGCGCTTATTTGGAAAGTTACCTTTTAGGAATTAGGGTTTCATCAATTTATTGTAGGGGTTACTGTAACCGCGCGTACTGTAGCCGGCACTGTTCATCAAGGGTAATTTTGGGTAAAAGGGGCTTTATTTTGGCTAGGGTTTTGATTAGGTTTGGGTTTAAAAACTCTTTGTAGCCTCATTTGACAGATTAGACAATATTGAATTTTATTTGTGAGTTGAGTTTTCTCCTCTTGTTCTTGATTGAACTCTTGAACTTATCAAAAGTAAATCACAACCTTTGTGGCGTTCCTCCTTTGTAATCTGGGTTCTTGAGACGGGTTCTTCAACGAGTCTAGATTTTATTATAATATAGGTTCTTGAAACGAGTTCTCATCGGGTCTAGGTTCTCTCCATTCACTAACTTGATTTTGGCTTTCTTGGGGAGTTTTCAAATTGATTGTGGGTTCAATGGATTTCATTCCCGCGGTTTCATATCAATCGAGCAAGGGTGTGATGGCGCAAGTTATGGTGCAGAATGGAGATTTGCATGAGGACGTGGTGAGTAATGTTCAGTGCAATAAGGTGGAAGGTGAGGAGTTTAGGTGCGATGTTGTTCGATGCAATATTGTTTTACATGAAATAATGGTCAGTCCTGTTGAGTTGGGCAGTCCTATTTTGACGTCCAATTTGGTGTGTCCGCATAGCATTGCTAGTCATGCAGAAGTAGCTATTTTGTTGTAGGATGAGGAAGCTCAGTGATGGGAACCAAGGTGCGCCTAGTCTTAAAGATATGTTGCAAGTTCCAGATGGGCCAAATACAAGTTAAAGGGCTTAAACGATGAAGATTATGCTTTGATTCATTTCATAAGCTATGGAAAGGGCAACAACATGACTTATAGGCTTTGGACACTTGAAGGCTTTCAACTTATTTAATTAATTTCAATGACCTATTTTATTTGCTTAGAATAATTGAGTTTATTATGGGAAGCACTTAAGGGGGCCTATGCAAGGGCATGTTGGGAAAGTTATTATTTTATTGAACTAGGGTTAGGGTTACTGTAGCCGAGTTACTGTAGCCGTGGCACTGTTCATCCAGGGGTACTTTTGGAAGATGGGGGTTTATTTTGGCTAGGGTTTAGTTAGGTTTTGCTTTAAATACTCTATGTAGCATCATTCTAATCAGTTTATGAAATTTGATGAATTTATTCATTGTGAGTTGAGTTTTACTCATCTTGTTCTTAATTGAACTTTTGAACTTATCAAAGGTAAATCACAACCTTTGTGGCGTTCATCCTTTGTAATCTGGATTCTTGAGACGGGTTCTTCAACGGGTCTAGATTTTAATATAATCTAGGTTCTTGAAACGAGTTCTCATCTGGTCTAGGTTCTCCATTCACTGACTTGATTTTGGCTTTCTTGGGGAGTTTTCAAATTGACTGTGGGTTCAAGGGATTTCATTCCCGCGGGTTCATATCACTCAGGAGGTTGCATTTGTGCAAGGTTCTTGTAACACCCCACTCCTTCCTTCTTACGTACGCTTCTTCTTTCTGATGTACGTTCCTTCTTTCTACTGTAAGAAAATTTCAAGGGTAGAAATTATGTGATTGTCTGCCCCTTCTCTCTGATGACTGCGTGCCTCGACGTGCGTGCTGAACCTTGATGTCGTGTTTCCAAAGATATTATGTGATTTTTAAAAATATGCCAGTGCTTTAAATGCGCTGTAAATATTTATATGAGGTATTTCCAGTGTTATTGAACTAAGCTTGATTTTAATAAGACAATTATAATATTTTTGAAAAATTCCAAAAATATTATAATTGTCGGAAATCATTTTAATATTAACTATTAAAATGATTTTATGTATTTAAAATATTATGATATTTAAATTATGTTGAAAGCTCTAATTAATTAAATGCCTATATTCTTTTAAAGATATTAAATAAGACTTCATCATTTTATTAATGATGAATGAATATTATTTTATAAACTAAAGTTTAGTTTAAATAATATTCTACCTTTATTCCTCTCAGTGATTTTAAATAAGTAAATGTTTACGCATTTTCAAATCAGTGTTTTAATCCTCCACCGTTAGATCGTTTTGAAGATCCCAAGATAAAGGGATCAGGATTAAAACCCAGACCCCCTCTCTTTCTTCCTCACTTTTCCCTCCCCTCTCTCTCTCCTCCCTCTCCCTTAGCATACGTCGCATGCTGTCTCTATCCCTCTCGCCCGATGCTTCCTTGCTCAGCCTGGCGCCGCCGTGCGCCACCCAGCTTCACCGCTCCCACCAACGGCCTCCTTTCACGCCGGCTACCACCCACCGGCAAACTCAGCTCCCACCTCGCAGCCGTCCTCCCTCCCTCATGCACATAGCCTCTCGTGCACGGTTTCACCGTGTGCAGCCTTTCCACCACCGTACGCGGCCACCCAGGCCACCACCCCGCCACCAACGACCTCCCCTCTTACCGGTGAACCTCTCCCATGGAACCCAAGCCACGGTAACCTCCCTCTCCCCCTCTATTGCACGCACGCATGTAGAGACCCACACACGGCCTCACCATGCGCAACGCCTAACGCCGAAGTACACGGCCTCCCCCTTCCTCCTCCACTTGACCCTAGGCCCATAGCCTTCCTCCACCGCACGGGCTCTCTCCCTCACATGTTCGAGTTTATCACCCTTGCTCTGCCGTACCCGTCAACCCAGGCCGCCACACCGCCACCGGAGCTTCCTTTGGCCACCATCAGCCTACCCCAACTACCTATAGCCCCGATCTACCCCTCACGCATGCCCACACTCTCTCAAGCTCTCACAGACTCTCCCTCCACCCGTTGGCTTCGATCCACCGTAGTAGGCCTTCGTGCCGCCTCCACCTCACCACTGTAGCTCCACCGGCAACCTCCTGAGCTCCCTAATGGCCAGCCACGACCTGCCAAGCTTCCCCTTCCATTTCCATGCCTTAAGCACACAGGTTCCCTTGGAAACCCACAACTCTGCCGTGTTCTGCCCCTCACAGCGACCACGAGGCCACCATGAGATCACCCTCAGCCTTCCTAGGCCTTCCCTAGCCTAGCCCTAAGCCCAAACCGCCACTTTACGTGGTGGATAGCCACTGTACGTGGGTTAGCCGCCATGTACGACCCTTCTAGCATCATCAACAGTGGTGATCAGTGAACAACGCATGGGTCGATCCCCATGATGGTATAAATCTCTATCTCCCCATTATTTATGTTAGATGTTAATTAGTTGATTAGGTTGTGGACTGTGCTGTTAGTATTTGTGGAGTTCGTTGTATTGTGCTGTGAAGTGTTAGGCATATCTGCGTAGTGCGCTGTGAATTGTTAGGCGTAGTCGGGAAGTGTGTTGTGAAGTGTTATGGACTTTGCTGTGTTGTGTGGTTGTGGAATATGTGTTATATTGGTGACGTGGCATGTGGAATGGGAAGAGTGCACGTGGAGTGTACTATATGTCGCGTTGCGTGTGTGATGGGAGTACACGTGGAGTGTACTCCATGTGGTGGAGTGATGCACCATATGGTGGGTATGCTATAGTGATGATGCGGCATAGTGTGTGAGAAAGGAGTACACGTGGAGTGTACTCCAAGAGGTGCAGCGACACACCGTGTGACGTGTTGCAGAGGTAAGGATGATTGTGTAGTTGTAGAGCGTGATGAGTAGTGTCAGGAACTGTTGAATAGTGTCCCGAAGTAGCTGTGATGTGGCATGTAGTCTAAGGTGACAAGTGTCACCGTCTTTGACTTATGGTTGGGAGTATGAGTGAAGTAGCAGAACAAGTATAAGAGTGCGTAGCATAAGCATGACTGGGGAATGTCACGAAGTGACATGGTTACTAGCAGTCGTGCTTGCGATGGGTGAAGACTTAGTGTATGAATGGCGTAATAGGAACGTGATGAGATGTCACGATGTGACAAGAGTACGTGAGGGACCGTACTTGTGATATGTTAGGAGTTGGCATAGAAATGACGTAGCGGGATGTCAGGTGACGTGACATGGTCACGGTGTAGCTTGGGAGTAGTCTCGAGAGTTATATGGCGTGATGTAAGGCATAGTTATGAACGGAGTTTTGCCATGCTAAATGTTGGGATGAACTGTCAAAAGGGACAAGTAGTATGAAGAGTCAAGCTAGCTGGGTTAAGAGAAGGTTGGTATCGGAGTATAGTGCTTGTTTATACAAGTAGGTGATCAACCTGTTATATGTTGATTTTAGGTGATAAGATTACACGGTGCTTAAGCCTCAAAGTTGGCTTAGAGCCGTGTGGTGTGTATGGATGGGAATGAGGATTAGTGTGAGCTAAGGTGCATGGAGGTGGTGATGGGTGTATTGTCTAGGATTGGGATGCGTGAATGCTTCGGAATGTGGTTAGTAGGAGGAGTTAGACGGAAGTCTTAGTGTCTTAATCCTAAAGTGAATTATGGGTTCACCTTAGTGAATGAGCACTCGAAGTAGAACATCGAGTTTGGAAGAGGTAGTGACCATAAATAGATCCTGAAGGTTTTAGCATAATAAAGGGCACGTAAGCACGAGATAAAAGGAAAGTGTTCTAAGTGAAGTATAGCTCTATTTCTAGTTTAAGTTGCTTATGCATTAGATAGAGAATGACGTCAAGGTTATGTGTATGTATGTAGGTTGCCATCTGACATGCACATAAACATACTGCATGATATGAAAGTAGCATGGAGTCCAGGTAAGTATTCGTTCATGCTCTTCTAGAGTTTTCTAAAATACAAGAAAAGAAAAATAAACATTTTTCCTTTACGATGCCTTACACGAAAGATGTTTTACGAAAGAAAACGCTAAGTGTTCAAAGGTTTATGTATGTAAAGGCCCCTCCTTGGCAGCCTCTTTTTACACAACCAAAAGTATTAATTGTACGCATGTGAATGGATCACTATACGCTGTATCTATTGTATGTATTTTCCAAGAAAAGAAAAGAAATGTCGAGGCCTATGCCTCGAGCTTTAAACTGATGCTTTGACTGACGCAAAGAAAGTTTTTTAAAGGGTCCCCATGAACTGATGTTAAAACGTCCCTATGAACTGATGTTTTAAGGATGCCATGAACTGATGTTTTAAATGATGCCATGAAAGATGATGTTTAAGCCCATGCTCTTAAATGACATTTTTCCATGAATGAACTACTACTAAATGAAAAGGACTGAAAGGAAAGGACTGAACTAAAAAGAAAGGATTGAACGTTTAATGTATGAAAATACGTAACGGCCATATGAATGAATGAAAAGGGTACCAATGAATGGGCAGATTGCAATGCCGGGTAAGTAGTACTAGTAGTGCACCCCGTGCTGCCCCCTGACTGAAAAGGGATTCCCAACCCATGGCCACGGGCGGAGTGAGGATCCAAAGGAAGACCACTAACCCCAACACACGGGGCGTAACATTGTGTACCGGCCAATGAAAGTGATAAGAAGAATGTATGAACGCATGAATGCATTGAATTCTTGAAGAAATGAAGGAACTGACGGAAGACACGTTTTACAAAGAGAATACCCTTTTTAAAAGAAAAATCCCATCTAGTGATGTTTTCAAAAGAACACATGTATGCATGTGCATGTACGTATAGTATGTATGGAATGATGAATGCACGAATGAAAACCTAAGTTATTATATTTTAACTATATGAAGTAATGCTTACGAGTTATCGACTCATTTTAGATTTTATGTATGCCCCACCCCCCACAGGGATGGAATGAGAAGTACACAACAAGATGGACATGGCCCCATGGGGAAGAGCGCGAAAGTCTAGGCATGAGAGTTTAAATGTATGAGGCCTTTTTATTGTAAAAATTACATTTTATTTTATAACGTAGATTCTTGCACCCTAGGTATGAAAGCAAAAAGTTTTAAATCGAACAGTAATTCCCGTCGTCCTTTCTAAAATCATTTTATAAAAAGTCTCACCACAAGGACGGGCATTATAGTTCTGTTTCTGCTCGAGAGGAGGGGGAAATTCCGTCGGTGTTGGGGACTAGAGGCTACGATTCAGATGTGGAACCGAGTAATATTTATGGAACACCAAAGGAGCTAGTAGGTAAGATAGTGCGCAAATCACAACGGGTTTCCACGCGGTCTCAAAAGTTTAATTTATGATTGAGTCCATTTTTTATTGGAACGTGGGGGCTTAGGTCGGTCTAGAAAATGATTGAAGAGTTTAGTGACAATGTATAGTACTTCTCTGGTTGCGATCTCCGAACCGTTTGCAGAAGAGGTTCTTATATCAGCACTTGGTAGTTTCCTTAATTTTCCTCATTGGTGTTCCAATGTGGTAGAGGGAGGGAAGCTTTGGATTTTTTTGTAGAGATTATAGTATTTTAAAATTTTTATGCTGCTCAGCTCAATTGATTACGAGGTGGTTTAATTTAGATAACAAAAGAATTATTGTTTCATTTGTTTATGCTAAATGTTCTCAAGTTAACAGAAGAGGTTTATGGAGGGAACTCGTCGAGGTTCAGGTGGTGGAGCAACTGTGGGTTGTTGTGGGGGATTTTAATATCACTCGCAATGACTCGGAACGTATTGGCGGCAACCCTCAGCCACTGGCTTCTATGGTAGAGTTTAATGACTACCTTGATTGGTGTGGCCTTGTTGATCTTTCCAGTGTGGGAATCATATGTCTTGGTGTAATAGAAATGAGAGAAGTTCTAGAAGCTGGGCTAAATTGGATAGGGCAGTCATTAATAATGCTTGCACCACTCATTTTCTTTATGCTCATCTGGAGTATTTGAAAAGGAAAACTTCTAACCACTGCCCGATGGTTGTACATTTAATAGGCCTCATTCTTCATATGGTCCTTCCCCTTCCAGGTTTCAAAATATGTTGTGCTCTCATGATGGTTTTTTGGCTTGTGTTGAAGAGGCATGGTCTTTTGAAACTGGCTATACGCCTCAAGAGAACCAAGTTGGCCTTACGAGCTTGGAATAAAAATACTTTTGGTAGAGTGGAGAGATATTATTCAGAATCTGGAGGCAAGATTATAAAATCTTGAATGTCAACTTCAACTTGGGTACTCCCAGGACGTTGAAGCTGAATATTTAGTGACTAAAATTGAGATGCAATCTTGGGAGCAGAGAGAGGCAACACGCCTAAGTCAAATTGCCAAGAAGACTTGGTTAACTAAGGGGGATCAGAATACTTGTTTCTTTCACTCGGTTATAAACCAGCGGAGCAAGCAAGGATTTATTTCCCATATGGTGCTCCCGAATGGGAGGGTTTTAGAGACGGCCGAGGCTGTACACCAAGGTGCAACTAATTATTTTCATTACTTTCTTATAGGGGCACTGTGATACTCCCATGGATAAGGGTAGGTGGTGTATGGGATCCCACATTGCTTGGGAAGGAGTAGTTCTTGCTCTTTATAATGCTCCAATGAGGCTCCAATTGTATCATTAACTAATCTTTTTGGAGTATAGGCCATGTGGTTTGGGCCTTCATTAGGGAGTTATAGTTGGTATCAAAGATAGATTTGAGATTCTACATACTATAATAAGGTGTTTGATGATACTTAAGGTTTTAGAAGTTTGTAGGCACCAATATATGATTTTGAAGAGTTTTGGTTTGAGCTTTTGCAGACTCATGGTGGGGGGCCTACGAAATCTAAGGTTTTGGATATCTGCCGGTTTAGGAAGTAATTTCATATTTGATGTATAGAGATGTGAGGATTAAGAGATGATCATGAGAATATTTCAGGTTTGAGGTTCTGCAGACTATAATATATGAGGTTTTGGGTTATCACGGACTTTAGGAAATAACTTTTTGATTTGATGTCTAGAATTGTGCAGACTACAAGGAATAATCTTGTTGGTATTTAAGGTTTTAGAATCTACAGGTTTTAGACATGATGTCTTATGAAATTTCAGGTATTGGATTTTGCAGATCTTATGAGCTAATTTCTTGAGGGTTGAGGTTTTAAATTTTGCTGACTCATTTTATATACCTTACATAATGATTTTGATAAGGTTGAAGGTCTAGATTTTAGAGATATTTTTGTTATTAGGTTGTATGTACAACTTTTTGCATATGTTTATATGAACTCTATATTTTGAAACTTTTATTAAAAATCCAAGTTTTCCATATGTCACCTCACCATCAACTACGAAAGAGTTTGGATCTGAATGCGACTAATAACGAAGGAGAAGCAAATCCGAGTGTGGTTGAAGTACTTCAAGCAGAGGCTCAACAATTAATAGAGATCTTTTGAGTTTTGACTTTGAGATTTTGCTGATTTTATGGATTGAGCTTAAATATGAGGTTTAGAGATGCAGCTTTTTTCTAGAAAAAAAAAAAAGTAATTTTGATGAGATTGAAGGTCATAGAATTTTGCGGGCTCCAGGATATGATTTTTTATGATATGTGAGTTTTTAGAACTTGCGGACCTATGGAATGTGTCCTATGAAATCTAAGGTTTTAGATATTGTATATTTTAAGGAAAAGATATTTATTATTATATTTTATGGGAACCAAGATGGGCCTAGCCTTAAAGATCATTTGCAACTTCCAGATGGGCCAAGAAGATCAAGGAGACAATGCAAGGATTGATGCAATCCACCTGGGACAAGTTTAGCAAAAGCCCAACATTCAAGATGGGGCTTGAAGAATGAAGATCCAGTTTTAATTCATTAGATTAGCTACGGAAGAAGGCAACGACAAGACTTAAAGGCTTTGAACTCTTGAAGGGTTTCAACTTATTTAATTCATTTAAAGAACTTATGTTATTAGTTTAGAATAATTGAGTTTATTATGAGAAGCACTTAAGGGGGCCTATGCAAGGGTATGTTGGGAAAGTTATTATTTTATTGAACTAGGGTTAGGGTTACTGTAGCCGAGTTACTGTAGCGCGGCACTGTAGCCGCGGCACTATTCATCCAGGGGTACTTTTGGAAGATGGGGGTTTATTTTGGCTAGGGTTTCCTGCATCTCTAAGTTTATCTGTTGCTTGGAGTGCCGTTCCATTGATTCTCTTCTACTTCATTGTCATGCTTGAATTCAATTGCTTGATTTTCACAATTGAATATTGCTATTTGTGATTGAATTTGAGAAAAGAAAAGAAAACAAAAGAAAAGAAAGGAAAAGAAAAGAAAAGAAAAGAAAGGAAAAGAAAAGAAAAGAAAATTCGAAAAAAAAAAAAAAAAAAGAAGAAGAGGAAGAAAAGAGAAGGTAGCATATTCAAAGTTGCTACATAGTTTCAACAAAGAGAAAGAAAGTATTTGTTGATTGAGCTTTTATCTTGTTGGTATCTTGTTTTATAATTACTCTTTCCCTTGTATAAATTCCTTGAGTCTCGTGTCATTTTATTCATTCTTTGTTTCTTTGATCTATATTACTGGTTGGAATAATACAAGGTTGTATTGTCTTGATTTAGTTCAACTAGTTCTTAAAAAACTTGAGCGGGAAAACTATTGAGGTAAAAGGCAAGAGGGTGTGAGACTATTATCGGGAAAAAGCCATTAAGAGTGAAACACGAGTGGAGTGCCATTATTTGAGTGTAAACACGTAAGGGAGTGTGTGAGGTTTTTCACTAACATTCTTTTTGTGCAGCATATTATGATGTCTCATAGAAGTGACTCATCACCAAACGGTGTGGCAGATAACTCATCTTTTGTGTTGCAAGCCATGCAACAACAGTTTGAGCGGTTGAACTTGGTATTGGGTGAAGTGAGGGATAGGATGGATAATCAAGAAGAAGTAATTAGAAATCCGCAAGGTGAGAGAGGTAGGAGGCGACATGAGCCTAGTATTGAGAATGGGTATGAGAAAGAAGAGTATGGTGAATCTCTTGTTGCTAGGCGTGCACTCAATACACAAATTAAGATGAATGATACAGAGCAGCAGAGTGAGAACGTTTTTCATACTAGATGCCACATCAACAACAAGGTATGTAGTATGGTCATTGATTTGAGGAGTTGTATTAATTTGGCTAGCACTACTTTAGTTGAGAAATTGAATTTACGTACCTTGAAACACCCTAGACCATACAAGTTGATGTGGTTGAGTGATTGTGGGGAGGTTAGGGTAAATAAGCAAGTGCTAGTTTCTTTTTCAATTGGGAAATATCAGGATATGGTCCTTTGTGATGTTGTGCCTATGCATGTTGGTCATATTTTGTTAGGGAAGCCATGGGAGTATGATAGGAATGTGATCCATGATAGGTTAAGGAACATGTACAGTTTTGAAAAGGATGGAAAAACAATCAAACTTGCTCATTTAACTCCAACACATGTCCATGGGGACCAATTGAAATTGAAAAGTGAGGTTGCTCAAAAAAGAAAGAGTGAAAATGACAGTGATCAAAAAAGAAAAAGTGAAAAGGAGATTGAGCAAACAAGCAAAAGTGAAAGTGAGAATGAGCTGAAAAGCAAGAGTGACGGTGAGAGTGAAAGTGAGATTGAGCTGAAAAGCAAGAGTGAAGATGAGATTCAGAAGAAAAGAAATAGTAAGACCGAAATGGAGAAAGAGAGAGAAATGAGAGAGAAAAATGAAGAGGGTGAGAATAAGACCTCAAGCACAAGAGAGAATGAGTTGAAAAATAATTGTGAGGTCGAGAGTACAAAAAAAGGAGAAGAAAAAGAGGGTGATAGAAAAAAGAGACTGAAAAGAAAAAAGAGTGTGAAAGGGAAAAAGAGAGTGAAAAAGAAAAAGAGAGTGGAAAGAAAAGAGAGTGTGAAGAAAGTGAGAGAAAAACAAAGAGAAAAGTGAGTTTTTATGCTAAGGCAAGTCTTAATCCTAACGAACTTGACGCATGTTTGCCTAGTATTGTTGTTTCTTTGTTGCAGGGATTTAAGGTCATGATTCCTAGCGGTGTGTTTAGTGGATTGCCACCTATTAGGGATATAGAGTACTACATTGATTTTGTGCCAGGTGCGACGATTCCTAACCAACCTTTATTTGAAGAACATGAGTCCTTGATATACTTGAAGGGACAAGGTAAGTTGTTGACTAGAATGCATGCTAAGTGGGAGGACTGTATTGAGACTTTTTCTCATGTATTCAAATACACACAAGGTATGAAAAATTTTGTTGTTGACGCTTCAGCAAGAAGGTATGTCCTTGTCTTCATTTTAGATGCAGAATTGTTGAGACTTGAATATGATAAGAAATTGCATGCTAATGATGATGACTTTGCTAGTGTGTATGGAACATGTGAGAAAGCAACATTTGGTAAGTACTATAAACTAGATTGGTACTTGTTTAGAGAGAATAGATTCTGTGTGCCTACTAGTTTTATGCGTAAGTTGCTTGTGTGTGATGGACATTGTGGTTTGTTGGGTAACCATAGTGTAAGAAAGACTTTTGTTGTGTTGCATGAACGTTTGTGGGAATATCATTTGCCTTTCAATGACGTGTTGCATGAACGTTTGTGGAAGTATCAATTGTTATTCATTGATGTGCTGCATGAATGTTTGTGGAAGTATCATTTGTCATTCATTAACATGTTGCATGAACGTTTGTGGGAGTATCATTTGCCATATATTGACCTGTTGCATGAACGTTTGAGGGACTATCATTTGCCCTTCATTGAGTTTGCATATATTTGTAGTCATTCTGGTGTCAAGAAAATATTAGACATTTTGCATGAACATTTATGTTGGTCTAAGATGAAGAGAGATCTCAATTGTATTTGTGGTAGGTGCATTACATGCAGAAAGGCCAAATTTATACTTTTGCCACATGGGTTGCATACGCCCTTACCTATTCCTAGTGAGTCATGTGTAGACATATCTATGGACTTTGCTTTGGGGCTGCCTAGGAAAGAAAGGAGTAGAAATTCTATTTTTGTGGTTATGGATGGATTTATAGAGTTTGCATATAACAGGACCATGCATACTACCACTTTATATTCTCCTTTTGAAATTGTTTGTAGACTTAATCTATTTAAGTTAATGACTTTATCTGTTGACAACAGGAATAGCTTGGATGGATGTTCTGAAATTCTTGAACAAATTAATGACAATGCATATGAAATCAATGATAATGTTATTAACATTTTTCCCTTTGATCCAGGTGGAGATTCGAGGTCGAATCCTTTTGAGGAGAGGGGGAAGGATGAGATCCAAGGTGGGCCTAGTCTTAAAGATATGTTGCAAGTTCCAGATGGGTCAAATACAAGTTCAAGGGCTTAAACAATGAAGATTATGCTTTGATTCATTTCATAAGCTATGGAAAGGGCAACAACATGACTTATAGGCTTTGGACACTTGAAGGCTTTCAACTTATTTAATTAATTTCAAGGACCTATTTTATTTGCTTAGAATAATTGGGTTTATGCCTATGTAAGGGCATGTTGGGAAAGTTATTATTTTATTGAACTAGGGTTAGGGTTACTGTAGCCGAGTTACTGTAGCGTGGCACTGTAGCCGCGGCACTGTTCATCTAGGGGCACTTTTGGAAGATGGGGTTTTATTTTATCTAGGGTTTTCATTAGGTTTTGCTTTAAATACTCTATGTGATAGGAACCAAGGTGGGCCTACACTTAAAGATCCTTTGCAAGTACCAGATGGGCCAATTACAAGATCAAGGGCCAAGAAGATCATGGAAGCAATGCAAGGATTGGTGCAATCCACTTGGGATGAAGCCAGCAAGAGCCCAACACTCAAGATGGGTCTGAAAGAAGAAGAACCAGTTTTGATCCACTTGATTCAAGCTGTGGAAGACATGACTTAGAGATACGGCCTATTGTTATTGGAGGCTTCCAGTTTGGTTAAATGATTTATTTTATTAGTTTAGAATAAGTGGGCTTGAAGATACTTGGCTCACATGTCTTATTTCTTATGAACTATGTTTTTGGGAAGGCCTTGTATTTTGGCCAAGGGCTTATTTGGAAAGTTACTTTTTAGGAATTAGGGTTTCATCAATTTATTGTAGGGGTTACTGTAGCCGCGCGTACTGTAGCCGGCACTGTTCATCAAGGGTAATTTTGGGTAAAAGGGGCTTTATTTTGGCTAGGGTTTTGATTAGGTTTAGGTTTAAAAACTCTTTGTAGCCTCATTTGACAGATTAGACAATATTGAATTTTATTTGTGAGTTGAGTTTTCTCCTCTTGTTCTTGATTGAACTCTTGAACTTATCAAAGGTAAATCACAACCTTTGTGGCGTTCCTCCTTTGTAATCTGGGTTCTTGAGACGGGTTCTTCAACGGGTCTAGATTTTAATATAATCTAGGTTCTTGAAACGAGTTCTCATCGGGTCTAGGTTCTCCATCCATTGACTTGATTTTGGCTTTCTTGGGGAGTTTTCAAATTGATTGTGGGTTCAAGGGATTTCATTCCCGCGGGTTCGTATCATTTGGTATTCAGAGCAAGGTTTCCAATCAGGTCTGATTCTATCTTTTAATTTTAGCATCCTTTAATTTAATTCTAGGGCTTCGTTGTTCTAGGATTGCCAAAAAAAAAAAAAAAAGAAACAAAAAGTAGGCTGCCGAAATTCTTAGGATTTCGGATTTGGCTGAAATTTGCATCACCTAGGGTTTCAAAATTCTAGGGTTTCCCTACATCTCTAAGTGTATCTGTTGCTTGGAGTGCCGTTCTATTGATTCTCTTCTACTTCATTGTCGTGCTTAAATTCAATTGCTTGATTTTCACAATTGAATATTGCTATTTGTGATTGAATTAGAGAAAGGAAAAGAAAAGAAAAGAAAAGAAAAGAAAGGAAAAAAAAAATCGTGAAAAAAAAAAAAAAAAAAAATTCATGAGATCTTTTCTTCAGCCTTATCATCAAAATGGGTGATTCTAGTTGGTATCTTGTCTTATAGTTACTGTTTCATTCATATAATTTCCTTGATTCACGTGCAATTGTGTTCTTTCATTGCTTCTGTGTTTCTCTTGTTCTTGTTTCTTTGACCTAATTACTAGTTGGGATAAACTAAGGTTGCTTTGTCTTGATTGAGTTAATTAGTTCTTAAAGAACTTGAGTGGAAAACTCTTGAGGTAAAAGGCAAGAGAGTGGGAGACTATTATCGGAAAAAAGCCAATTAAGAGTGAAACACGAGTGGAGTGTCATTATTCGAGTGTAAACACGTAAGGGAGAGTGTGTGAGGTTTACTTTTTTTTTTTTTGCTACTAACATTCTTTTGTGTAGCACCTGATAATGTCTCATCGGAGTAGCGCATCACCAAGGGGGAGGGCAGATAACACATCATTTGTGTTGCAAGCCATGCAACAACAGTTTGAGCGGTTGAACTTGGTGTTGGGTGAAGTGAGGGATAGGATGGATCATCAAGAAGCAGCGATTAGAAATCTACAAGGTGGGAGGGACAGGAGGCGACGTGAGCATAGAGTTGAAAATCAGTATGAGAATGAAGGAGATGGTGAGGATGAGGAAGACTTAGCATCTGACGTTGGTTCGGGTAGAAATAGAAGAGTTAGGCATGAAAGAGGACTTGAGGGGAATCTAAGGGTTCGGGATGGTGTAGATAGAGACCTTGGTAGCATCAAAATGAAAATACCATCTTTCCAAGGTAGAACTGACCCTGAGGTTTATCTAGAGTGGGAGAAAAAAATAGAGTTGATGTTTGATTGCCATAATTACTCTGAGGAGAAGAAAGTGAAGTTGGCGGTAATTGAGTTCACTGATTATGCTATTATTTGGTGGGATCAATTAGTGACCAATAGGAGGAGGAATTATGAGAGGCCTATAGACACATGGGGAGAGTTGAAAGCTCTCATGAGACAGAGATTTGTTCCTAGCCATTACTATAGAGACCTTTACCAGAAATTACAAAATCTTACACAGGGGTCTAGGAGTGTGGAGGATTACCATAAGGAGATGGAGGTGGCGATGATTCGGGCTAATGTAGAAGAGGATCGAGAGGCCACCATGGCTAGATTTTTGAGCGGTTTGAATAGGGATATAGCCAATGTAATTGAATTGCAGCATTATGTGGAGATAGAGGACATGGTGCACATGGCTATGAAGGTGGAGAGGCAATTAAAGAGAAAAGGGACAGCAAGGTACACTTCGGTTTCTAGCACTACTTGGAAATCAAAATGGGATAGGAATGATCCAGCTGAAGCAAAGAGAAAGATTGAACCACCTAAGGGAAAAGATGAGGGAACTAGCAACAAACCCAAGGTAGAATCCCAACCTTCACGGAATAGAGATATTAAATGTTTTAAATGTTTGGGTTCAGGGCACATTGCTTCTCAATGTCCAAATAGGAGGGTGATGATTATGCGTGACAATGGAGAGGTGATGACTGAGAGTGAGGATGATAGTGATGAGGTGCCCGAGTTGGATGATGCTAGTGATGATGATGGAGTGGTATACCCTGTGACAGGTGATTCTCTTGTTGCCAGGCGTGCTCTTAATACACACATTAAGGTGGATGATGCAGAGCAACAGAGAGAGAACATTTTTCCATACTAGATGCCATGTCAACAATAAGGTATGTAGTATGATCATTGATGGAGGGAGTTGTACTAATGTGGCCAGCACTACTTTGGTTGAGAAATTGAATTTACCAACCTTAAAACACTCTAGACCATACAAATTGCAGTGGTTGAATGATTGTGGAGAGGTTAGGGTGGATAAACAAGTGTTAGTTACTTTTTCTATTGGGAAGTATCAGGATGAGGTGATTTGTGATGTTGTGCCTATGCATGCGGGCCATATTTTGTTGGGGAGGCCGTGGCAGTATGATAGGAGAGTGACACATGATGGGTTCAAGAACATGTACAGCTTTGAAAAGGAGGGCAAAACAATTAAGCTTGCTCCTTTAACTCCAAGCCAGGTCTATGAGGACCAACTGAAATTGAAAAGTGAGGTTGCTCAAAAAAGAAAGAGTGAAAATGAGAGTGATCAAAAAAGAAAGAGTGAAAAAGAGATTGAGCAAAAAAGAAAAAGTGAGAGTGAAAATGAGCGTAAAAGAAAGAGTGAAAAAGAAAGTAGAGAGGTGGCTGTGAGTAAAGAAAAAAGAGTGGAGCCACGAGAGAAAAAAGAAAGAGAGTCTGCCGAGAGAAAAGGAAAGGCAAAAGTGAGTTTCTATGCAAGAGAGAGTGAGGTTAAGAGGGCTTTTTTCGCAGATCGCCCTATGATTTTTCTTGTCTATAAAGAGTCTTATCTTAGTCTTGATGAAACTAACCAGTCTCTTCCTAGTTTGGCTGTTTCTTTGTTGCAGGAGTTTGAGGATGTATTCCCGGAGGAGATGCCAAATGAGTTGCCACCCATTAGAGGCATTGAGCACCAGATTAATTTTGTGCCCGGGGCTGCTATTCCAAACCGACCAGCCTATAGGAGTAATCCAGAGGAGACAAAGGAGCTTCAGAGGCAAGTTGAGGATTTGATGAGCAAGGGGTACGTGAGGGAGAGCATGAGCCCTTGTGCAGTACCAGTGCTACTAGTGCCAAAGAAGGATGGGACGTGGAGGATGTGCATTGATTGCAGGGCGGTCAACAATATCACGGTAAAATATCGCCATCCCATTCCTAGATTGGATGATATGCTTGATGAATTGCATGGCTCATGTATTTTCAGTAAAATTGATCTTAAAAGTGGGTACCATCAAATTAGAATGAAAGAGGGTGATGAATGGAAAACTGCTTTTAAGACTAAGTATGGGCTTTATGAATGGTTGGTTATGCCATTTGGACTTACAAATGCGCCCAGTACTTTCATGAGATTAATGAACCATGTCCTACGTGCATTCATAGGCAAGTTTGTGGTTGTGTACTTTGATGATATCTTAGTGTACAGCAAGAACTTAAATGAACATATTGAGCATTTGAGATATGTGTTGAGATGTGAAAAGTTGTATGCTAATTTTAAGAAATGTGCCTTCTGCATGGAAAAAGTTGTTTTTCTTGGTTATGTTGTTAGTACAAAGGGTATTGAGGTGGATGAAGAGAAAGTCAAGGCAATCAAGGAGTGGCCAACGCCAAAAAGCATCACTGAGGTAAGAAGCTTTCATGGCTTAGCTAGCTTTTATCGGCGTTTTGTTAAAGACTTCAGCACCATTGCTGCACCACTCACTGAGGTAATTAAAAAGAATGTTGGGTTTCATTGGGGGTCGAATCAAGAGAATGCTTTTGCCACTATTAAAGAAAGGTTGTGCTCTGTACCTGTGTTAGCATTACCTGATTTTAACAAAGCTTTTGAGATTGAATGTGATGCCTCAGGAATAGGGATTGGAGCTGTTTTGATGCAGGATAGGCGGCCCATAGCCTTCTTCAGTGAAAAGTTAAGTGGGGCATCCCTGAAGTACCCTACTTATGACAAAGAGCTTTATGCTCTTGTTCGTGCATTAGAGACTTGGCAGCACTACCTATGGCCAAGGGAATTTGTGATCCACACCGATCATGAATCATTGAAGCATCTCAAGGGTCAAGGTAAGTTGAATAAATGGCATGCTAGATGGATGGAATACATTGAGACATTTCCCTATGTCATCCGTTACAAGCAAGGTAAGGAGAACATTGTTGCTGATGCTCTATCCCGGTGGTATGTACTTCTTACTTCTATGAGTGCTAAAATGCTTGGGTTTGAATATGTGAAAGACATGTATGCCGATGACGCTGATTTTTCAAATGTGTATGTGGCATGTGATAAGGCGGCATTTGGTAAGTTTTACAAGCATGATGGTTATTTGTTTAAAGAAAGCAAACATTGTCTGCCAAATTGTTCTATGCGTGAGTTATTGGTGCGTGAGGCACATGGTGGGGGATTAATGGGACACTTTGGTGTCAAGAAAACTTTAGACATTTTGCATGAACATTTCTTTTGGCCTAAGATGAAGAGAGATGTTAACCGTATTTGTGGAAGGTGCATTACATGTAGAAAGGCCAAATCTAAGGTTTTGCCACATGGGTTGTATACATATCTATGGATTTTGTCTTGGGGCTGCCTAGGACCAAAAGGGGTAGAGATTCTATTTTTGTGGTTGTGGATAGATTTAGTAAGATGGCACATTTCATTCCATGCCATAAAACAGATGATGCCACAAACATAGCTGACTTGTTTTTCCGGGAGATAGTGCGACTCCATGGTGTACCTAGGAGTATTGTTTCTGATAGAGATGTTAAATTCCTTAGCTACTTTTGGAAGGTGTTGTGGGGGAAATTGGGTACTAAGCTCTTATTTTCCACTACTTGTCATCCGCAAACTGATGGTCAGACTGAAGTAGTTAATAGGACTTTAACTCAGCTTTTACGCACTGTTGTTCATAAGAATTTAAAAAACTTGGAGGACTGTTTGCCTTTTATAGAGTTTGCATATAATAGGACGATGCATACTACTACTTCATACTCTCCTTTTGAAATTGTTTATGGATTTAATCCACTTACTCCTTTGGATTTGATGCCTTTACCTGTTGATGGCAGTAGTTTGGATGGACAAAAGAAGGCGGAGTTGGTGAAGTCACTACATGAGAGGGTACGGCTTCAAATTGCCCAAAAGAATGAAAGGGTTGCTTCCCAAGCCAATAGAGGACGAATGCGTGTCATCTTTGAACCAGGAGATTGGGTTTTGGTTCACATGCGCAAAGAAAGATTCCCAGCCCATAGAAGGACTAAGTTGCATCCTCGAGGAGATGGACCTTTCCAAATTCTTGAGAAAATTAATGACAATGCATATAAAGTGGATCTTCCAGGTGAGTATAAAGTTTCTGCAACTCTCAATGTTTCTGATCTTTCTCCTTTTGATGTAGGTGAAGATTCGAGGTCGAATCCTTTTGAGGAGAGGGGGAATGATAGGAACCAAGGTGGGCTAAGATCCTTTGCAAGTACCAGATGGGCCAATTACAAGATCAAGGGCCAAGAAGATCATGGAAGCAATGCAAGGATTGGTGCAATCCACTTGGGATGAAGCCAGCAAGAGCCCAACACTCAAGATGGGTCTGAAAGAAGAAGAACCAGTTTTGATCCACTTGATTCAAGCTGTGGAAGACATGACTTAGAGATACGGCCTATTGTTATTGGAGGCTTCCAGTTTGGTTAAATGATTTATTTTATTAGTTTAGAATAAGTGGGCTTGAAGATACTTGGCTCACATGTCTTATTTCTTATGAACTATGTTTTTGGGAAGGCCTTGTATTTTGGCCAAGGGCTTATTTGGAAAGTTAATTTTTAGGAATTAGGGTTTCATCAATTTATTGTAGGGGTTACTGTAGCCGCGCGTACTGTAGCCGGCACTGTTCATCAAGGGTAATTTTGGGTAAAAGGGGCATTATTTTGGCTAGGGTTTTGATTAGGTTTGGGTTTAAAAACTCTTTGTAGCCTCATTTGACAGATTTGACAATATTGAATTTTATTTGTGAGTTGAGTTTTCTCCTCTTGTTCTTGATTGAACTCTTGAACTTATCAAAGGTAAATCACAACCTTTGTGGCGTTCCTCCTTTGTAATCTGGGTTCTTGAGACGGGTTCTTCAACGGGTCTAGATTTTAATATAATCTAGGTTCTTGAAACGAGTTCTCATCGGGTCTAGGTTCTCCATCCATTTGACTTGATTTTGGCTTTCTTGGGGAGTTTTCAAATTGATTGTGGGTTCAAGGGATTTCATTCCCGCGGGTTCGTATCACTATGTAGCCTTATTCTAATCAGTTTATGAAGTTTATGAAATTTAATGAATTTATTTATTGTGAGTTGAGTTTATCTCCTCTTGTTCTTAATTGAACTTTTGAACTTATCAAAGGTAAATCACAACCTTTGTGGCGTTCCTCCTTTGTAATCTGGGTTCTTGAGACGGGTTCTTCAACGGGTCTAGATTTTAATATAATCTAGGTTCTTGAAACGAGTTCTCATCGGGTCTAGGTTCTCCATCCATTGACTTGATTTTGGCTTTCTTGGGGAGTTTTCAAATTGACTGTGGGTTCAAGGGATTTCATTCCCGCGGGTTCATATCATACTAGATAATTGTTACTATGACATCTTGACGTAGATCATGGCCCCCGGCACTAGAAATCACCCAAATCGAAAGGGATCTTCTGGATCTAATCAGAATGATAACCCGGACCCTCTTGTCGCAGCTGCTACCCAATTCTTCCAATCAATGGTTAGTGGCCAATTCGTGGCACCTAGAGCTTTACAGGCCGGTTGTACCTTGGAGCAATTTCCCCGCCAGCATCCCCCTACTTTCGATGGCAGATTGAATTCCTTAGATGTGGAAAGCTAGATTGAACGTATGGAGCAGATTTTCGAAGCGCTCTACTTCACGGATGATCAGAAGGTGAAATATGCCACTTACCATTTGACTGACATAGCAAACAAGTGGTGGAAGTTGACTCGGGCTTTGGTTCAGTTTGAATTAGGGGAAGCAGTCCCCATTTCTTGGGAGCATTTCAAGAGAATCTTTCTGGATCTTTTTTTCCCACGAACTCTTCAGGAGTCGAGTGCTCGCCAATTTATGGACCTTACTAAAGGATCAATGACGGTAGCACAGTATGCTACGACATTCATGGAGCTTTCTCGTTCCACTAGTTACTTAATTCCAGATGAGGAAAAGAAGGCTGAAAAATTTGAGCGTGGACTGGATCGTAGGATTCGAGAACGTGTCTGTACGCTCAGGATTTGGAGTTTCATAGAGCTAGTCACCCGAGCTACCATTGCTGAAGAAGATCTCCAAGAAAACATTCAGTACAACAACCAAAGGAAGCGCCAGCAACAACAAAAACTCCAAGCAGTGTCGCATAAGGTCAAGAGGCCTCACATTGAGAATCGTCAAGGGCAACCACCAGCAGGGCAAACTTACCCCATGTGTGCAACATGTGGTAGACGTCATTTGGGAAAGTGTATGTATGGCCAGAACGTGTGTTTCAAGTGGGAAGCCAAACCATCTAGCTCGGGATTGCCCAATTAAGAAACCTGGGGAACCAGGTAGGAGCGGAGGATAGAAGACGCAGGCTACAGCAAGGGTTTAAACCCTTACCCCTGTTGATGCTGAAGCATCAAAAAATGTAGTCACAGGTACCTTTCGTTTTCCTAAATTTAGATATCTATATAGAACGATGAATAAATTGCATGATCCTGATAGCTCTAAGTTGTTATGACTTTCATATAGGCACATTATCGTTGTTTTCACGTCATGCCTCCATAATATTCGACTCTGGTGCTACTCATTCTTTCATTTCAAATCATTATGCACCTTTGAGTGAGAAGATACCTGAACCACTAGAACCTAGTATGTTTGTTGCTACGCCCTCGGGGGATCATATTATTTGTGATTCTGTGCTAATTGCATGTCCGATAGAGATTCAAGGGAGAATTCTACCTGCGGACTTAATCATATTTAATATGTTCGGATTTGACGTGATTCTGGGAATGGACTGATTATCCCGGAACCATGCCTGTGTGGATTGCTTTAATAAGAGAGTAGTCTTTAAATCCACAAATGGGGAGGAGTTTAGTTTTCAGTCAGTATGAAGAAGTTCCCCTCCTCGTGTAATCTCAGCTTTACAGGCCACCCGACTTTTAAGGCAAGGGTGTATCGGATTCCTAGCGAGTTTTATCTTGCCACCAGAAGATGGACTTAAGATTGAAGACGTAAAGGTGGTTAGAGAATTTAGAGACGTATTTCCTGAAGATCTTCCAGGGTTACCCCAGGATAGAGAAGTATAGTTCGCGATTGATCTCACTCCAGGAACGACGCCTATATCTAAAGCACCCTACCGCATGGCTCCAGTTGAGTTAAGGGAACTCAAGGATCAATTACAAGAGTTACTAGATAAAGGTTTCATATGCCCAGTGTTTCTCCATGGGGTGCTTCAGTACTTTTTGTAAAGAAGAAGGATGGATGGGTCTATGCGTTTATGTATTGACTACAAGGAGTTAAATAAAGTAACTATCAATAACAGATACCCTCTACCTCGGATAGACGACTTATTTGATCAACTTCAAGGAGCCAAAGTCGTTTCTAAGATAGATTACGATCCGGATACCACTAGTTGAAAGTTAAGGAGACAGATGTGCAGAAGACGGCGTTTCGAACACGATATGGACACTATGAATTCCTTGTTATGCCGTTTGGTCTAACTAATGCCCCCGCAGCTTTCATGGATCTTATGAATAGGGTATTCAAGGATTATTTGGACCAATTTGTGATAGTTTTTATTGATGATATTCTCATTTATTCTCGGAGTAGCGCAGAGCATGAGGAGCATTTGAGGATTGCCCTTCAGACACTAAGAGAAAAGAAGTTGTACGCAAAATTTAAGAAATACAAGTTTTGGTTGCACGAGATTTCCTTTTTGGGACACGTGGTATTAGCAAAAGGAATTTCAGTGGACCCAGCGAAGGTTGAGGCTGTGGTAAGATGGGCCAAGCCTAGTAATGTCAATGAGGTACGAAGTTTCTTAGGCCTCGCTAGTTACTATAGAAGATTTATAGAAGGCTTTTCAAGTATTGCAGCTCTGATGACAAAGTTGACAAGAAAGGATGAGAAGTTCATATGGACAATTGAGTGTGAAGACAGCTTCATAGAATTGAAGAAAAGATTAGTGACGACACCAGTTCTTACAGTTCCTTTGGGAGATGGAGGATTTTTTATATACAGAATGGGAAGGTTATTTCATACGCTTCCCGACAACTAAAGAGTTATGAGCAGAATTACCCAACCCATGATCTGGAACTTGCAGCAGTGGTCTTTGCCTTGAAGATATGAAGACATTATCTTTATGGTGAAAAGTGTGAGATTTATACCGATCATAAGAGTCTGAAATATTTCTTCACACAGAAAGAACTGAATATGAGACAACGGAGATGGTTGGAACTTCTGAAGCACTATGACTGCATTATTAACTACCATCCTGGTAAAGCAAACGTCGTGGCAGATGCACTTAGTCGAAAGTCATCCTCTAGCACTTTGGCTACGATGTTTACTCCTCAGAAGCATTTACTACTAGACATGGAGCGAGCTGGCATTGAGGTAATCCAGGACACTCAAGCTAAGATGAATAGTTTGACCCTAGGTTTGATAGATCAAATTAAGGCCACCCAAGCTAGTGATACGGAATTGATGAAGATTACAGAGGAAATAGCAGAGGGTAAGAGACCTGATTTTCTAGTTTCAGATGATGTCACTTTGAGATTTAGGGGAAGATTATGTGTACCCAATGATAGAGTAATCAAAGATTTGATCTTGAGAGAAGCTCATCGTTCACTCTACATAATTCATCCAGGGAGCACCAAGATGTATCGGGATCTGAAACAACACTATTGGTGGAGTGGGATGAAGCGAGAGATAGTGACATATATAGCACAGTGTCTGACATGTCAACAAGTCAAGGCAGAGCATCAGAGAGCCTCATGTACACTACAGCCACTCACTATACCAGTGTGAACTTGGGACGAGATCGGGATGGACTTTGTTTCAGGGTTCCCGAAAGTGCTAGGAGGTCAAGATGCAGCATGGGTGATTGTTGATCGACTATCAGAATCAGCCCATTTTATTCCTATTCAGATGACGTACTCTGTGGATAGACTAGCGGAATTGTATGTTAGAGAGATTGTCAGATTACATGGGATACCATCTAAGATCATCTCTGACAGAGATACCCGTTTCACTTCAATTTTCTGGAGGAAGGTATAGAAGGAGTTGGGAACTCAACTAACTTATAGTACGTCATTTCATCCTCAGACAGATGGTCAATCAGATAGGACAATTCAGATCCTAGAAGATATGCTTAGAGCGTGCGTGATGGAATTTAAGGGTAGTTGGATTAAGTATCTACCCCTTATTGAGTTCGCATATAATAACAGTTACTAGGAAAGTATTCAGGCAGCCGCGTATGAAGTTCTCTATGGACGTAAATGTAGGTCACCACTCTACTGAGATGAAGTAGGAGAGTGGAGGATTTTGGGACAAGAAATTATACAAGACATGTGTGAGAAAATATCAATTATTAGAAAGAAGCTCGCCATAGCACAAGAGCGACAGAAGAAATATGCGAACCAGAGACGACGAGAATTAGAATTCGATATAGAAGATAAAGTACTCTTGAAAGTTGCACCGATGAAAAGGATAATGCGTTTTGGTAAAAAGGGAAAGCTAAGCCCGAGGTATATAGGCCCTTTTGAGATCCTAGAAAGAATAGGTGCTGCAGCCTATAGACTAGCTCTTCCACCTCACTTATCGGTAGTGCATAACGTATTTCATGTGTCTATGCTACGGAAGTATGCCCCAGATCCTACACATGTTTTGGAGTATGAGCCTCTTTAGATTCAAGACGACCTCAACTATGAAGAAATTTCAATGAGAATATTAGCACAGAAGACCCAAGTGCTACGACACAGAACTATTCAAATGGTCAAAGTACTTTAGAGTCACCACAGCGAGAGATAAGCCACTTTGGAACACGAGGAAGACATGAGAGAGAAATACCCCGACTTATTTGACTCGAGGTACGTTCCATCTAGACGACGAGATTTTCTTTTAGGAGGGGAGATTTGTAACATACCAGTCTTGGATTTAGGGTATATAAGTAAATTTACTAGTAAAATCTTTATTTTCCTATTATTATTATGACTATAGTTTTATCAGATTTTATCTCTATTTTATTTCAAAAATTACTATTATAATTTTATTTGAAATTGCTAGAGTTTTGTTTTAATAATGATTACTAAATTGTATCAGATTACGTTTACTAGAGTTTGGTTTGAAATTTAAAGTTTATTTCTCTCTAGCCCACCGAACCTCATCTCTTGATTTTAGCCTCTGAATTTAAACACTTTAAACCACCAACCTGTAAGTTTCAACTCATTTATCTTTCAAATTTGAAACCCTAACCTCATACTCATACTCATTCTCATCCCGTAGTGTGTAAATCTGAGTCCTAGTAAGAGTTCAACTCTCATCAGAAAAATCCTACCACATATCCTCCCTATCGTCTTTAAAATCCCACAAAGAATATCTGTTTTAAACACACGAAAATACGAAGAAACTCACTTGTGCTTAAGCTTTCTTCTCTGTCCAGCAACCACCGAAGCTTCCATCCCAACAACTAGCAGCCACCGCAGCAGACCTCCCTCTCATTGGCCACAGAAACCTCCAACCAACGCAGCCCCGTCGAACCCACTCTTTTCCGGTAAGCTCACCGCCAGTTTTCTCTCTTCCTCTCTTTTTGATTTCGGTTTTACAGTCTCTCTCTCTCTCTCTCTCTCTCTCTCTCTCTCTCTCTCTCTCTCTCTCTCTCTCTCTATCTTCTCTCACGGCGTCGCACCTCTCTACTCAGGAACCCAACCGCATCGCCGTCCACTTCCAGTCATGTCGTCGACCGTTTCCGGTCGCCCAGAGTCGTCGAGTCAGCCTCTCTCCCTCGGTGAGTTTCGGACCATCGCAGGACCTCATCCCCTCTCTCTCAAACTGTTTGTTTTTGTTTTGGCCGTGTATTCGGTTCTAGTGGAGCCATTAGGTTCTTGATGGGCCAATGGGCCCTAGACCCTTATGTGCGTGTGATGGGCTTGCATTGATGGACTCTTGTAGTAATATTTTTATGGGCTAGAATTTGCAACTATTTCAGATTTTAATGATCTTTAATGAACTTGTATTTCGAATTGGGCTTGATCTTATTTTATTTCAGTAATTGTTTTAGTGATTTCATGAGCTCATTTTTATAAGAAAATAGTTAAAGAATTTGAAAGGTATCTTAAATTAGATTTAATCTTATTTTGTTTCAATAACTGTTTTAGTGATTTTATTGGGCTTAATATTTTAAAGGTCAGTTTGTAATTAAATATATATATTAGTCAAAGACCATTTTAATGAAGTGTTAAAGAACTGAATTATATTTCAAAGTATATTATTGAGACTAATATTTTGTTAATGTTCTTTCGTCTGTTTAGTAGAATTTAATAAAATTACTATGTTAAGAATTTAATAAAATTACTATGTTAAGAATTTAATAAAATTTCTATGTTGAGAATTTAATAGAATTTATTAGGTTTCCTATGAGATTTAATAATTATGTTAAGAAATGAAACTTAGTTTAAGAATTTAAGTTTTATGAATTATTTTAAAATAGCTCGAGTATTCTACTAAATTATAAATTAGTATTTTAAGTAATTTAAATACTAGGATTTATTGATTTTAGTGTTAAACAAAAGATTTGTTTGACTATTTTTTAGATTGTGATTTTAATTAAGTAAGATATTAGTACTTATATTGTTTCCAAACAGATTTAGTGATAATTATTATTGTATATAGGTCTCAAGTTACGAAGTGTTACTCAAGAAGAAACGTATCGAGGTAAGTAATTTGATCATAAATTAGGATCATCACAGTTTAGCTTATATATAAGTATTATTCAAGCCAGTTCATTTGACAGCCATTATTTATGAACCACTCATGTCATATGCAAACATGTCATCTAGCATAGCATACGATTATATCATTCCGCATCATGTTTCAGATTCAGAAATTATAATTATGTATGTATTATGTCATGCATCTCATGTGTATAAGACACGTAAGCCATCTTAAATTCAAGTGTAATATAAAATCAGATCAGTTCATAATCAGATGGTCATTCAGATGCATGGTACCAATGCAGTTCAATTCGGGGTGGATGTGCAAGCCACGAACTCAGTCGTGGTCCACCATAGTATGCTAGAATACTATCAGCGGCTCTCCTTGCTGCAACGGGATGTGGGGTCGGTGCACAACCTCGCACACACGGTTAAGTGTGTTGGCCAGTCAGATAAATCAATTAAATTAGATAAATCAGTCAGATCAGTTAGTTAATTCAGTTAAAGCAGTCATACATAGCATAAGTATCAGTATGAATAGTCATGAATTTTTTTTAAACTCAGCATGAAAGTTGTTATGAAAATCTTACGTTTATTATGTTTACGTTGTGATAGATTTCTTACTGAGTCATCGACTTATTTTAGTTTGTTTTCATGTTTTTAACCACCCAGGTGAAAATGATGATTACGAGCAGGCAGGCCAGGAGTAGAAGGAGCATTTATTTTTAGTTCAGACTTTCTAAAATAAAACATGTTTTTATGACATGAATTCATTCAGTTTATTCATTTAATGTTTTTGGGAGACATTTTATTTGACCTTTTCTACAAAATAAAATTCTAATTTCTTTTATGAAATTTGGGATCTCTTGCCGGCTTTTATTTTTATGAAAAATACGTGACACTCCTAGCCTACGGGAAGGGGGTGTTACAGTTACATTTGGTTTAATCTTGGTTTATAAATCTATACCTTCCGATTGGGAATTTTGGGAATTGAGTTCCCAATTCAGTTATTCAATGAATTAAGAATAATTAAAATACCGGATTTGTGCAA
The DNA here is from genome assembly GCA_961763995.1 of Juglans cinerea. NCBI lineage: Eukaryota > Viridiplantae > Streptophyta > Magnoliopsida > Fagales > Juglandaceae > Juglans > Juglans cinerea. The sequence goes on along the minus strand of CAUIVZ010000008.1, from coordinate 11,811,118 downwards.
GAGATTCCCGACGCTTTATTGTTTGTCAAATTTTAGAACTTTTTCCGTTAGTCACTTTGCTTCACTTAAATTTGCATTTAAAATTAATCTTTATTCTCCATTAATAATTTAATATCTTTTTTAGTTTCTTTATTCTTTCTACTATTCTTTTAATTTGTCTCTCTGTGGAATCAACACCCCAAAGTTGTGCTACAACTACCGCGTTATTCTTTGGGCGTAATCAGCACTCCTTTGATTTCTCACTTATTATATGCAGATGATCTACTGATTTTTGTGAAGGTTGGTCTGGGCAGTTAATTATCAAAGAAAAATATACTCTTTTTTCGTCCAAGCACATCTCTTCTTCTCGAATTCGTGCGTTATTGAGACTTACTGGTTTTTGAGAGGGAAAATTTCCAGTCACCTATTTGGGGGCTCCGCTTGTGTCGGGAAGATTAACGACTAGAATCATTGAGCCTTTTGCGGAAAAAGTAAAGAAGAAGGTAGCAGATTGGAAATTCAAACTACTTTCTCAAGGGGGTAGATTGATTCTTCTGAGACATGTGCTTGCAAGTATGCCTGTTCACATTCTCTCAGTGATTAATGTGCCATTGGCTTCCATTGCTCGCATCAATTCTCCCTTGTCGAGTTTTTTATGGGAGCAAGTCAACAGTATTAATAAGATGAAATGGCAAGCTTGGCCGAAACTGTGTTAGCCAACGGGGGAGGGTGGATTGGGTGTGAAAGATTTCAAGGAGGTTCAACTTGCACTTCATATGAAATTTGCATTTAGATTGATGACCACTAACTCTTTGTGGACGGATTTTTTTCGTGCAAAGTACATTAAGGATAGCCACTTTTCTTTAGCTGCTGGGAGTCATCGAGGGTCTCGTTTATGGAGGTCCATTTTATCAGTCTTGCCTGAGGTCTACAATAATGTCAAAGTTATAGTACGAGGTGGCAACGCTTCTTTTTGGTATGATAGGTGGTTAGCTTCATATAAATGAATGTTGGCGTGATGACGCTTGGGACATGGATCGTTTGATAGATCTAGTTGGGGATGAGACCACCCTAGAAATCCTTCAAAACACACATGCGGGTAATTCAGGATCTGATATTTTGGTGTGGACGCCGTCCAAAGATGGTAGTTTCTCCACCGCCAGCGCATGGGAAGTGATTAGAAAGAAAGGTGAACAACTTCAAGGAAAGGAATGGATTTGGCATCGCTTGTTACCTAAACGCGTTTCCATTTGCGTTTGGAAGGCTTATTATAGTTGTCTTGCAGTAGATGAGTGGGTGCAGGCTAGAGGGGTTGCAGGCTAGAGGGGTTGCACTTGCTTCGGCTTGTGACTGCTGTGTTCGAAAAGCTGGTGAGAACATTGATCATATTTTGTGCAATGGTGAAGTGGCGACGCGGGTCTGTCAGTTTGCGAGCACTTTGTTGGGAGTTCCTTGTATGGGCCAGATGTAATGGAAAGCTAGATTATTGGTGTGGTTTCGTTGTGCTAAGAAGGCTTCTGCTAAAGGCATCCTTACTAGAAGGGGTACATGACAGTGCTACTCGTGAATGGTGGTCAGTTAAATATTGGCTTCGTTGTCTTGTTGGGGATCTTAGTGTTTCTAACTCTCTCTCTCTATGCATGACAAGAAGATTTTGCAAGAACTGCAATTAGACGTTCTAGTTTAGCGTAGCCGTCGGCATCAATTGGGGGCTTGGCAGAGACCTCCTGCAGGCTGGTTCAAACTAAACTTTGATGGGAGTTGCCATGGCAATCAGGGAGTTCAGGCAGAGGGGGAGTGATTAGAGATGAAGTTGGTACAGTACGGGGAGTTTATTCTGTTCATTTTAGCCAAGGTACTAATAATGGGGCTGAGTTAAGGGCTATTACAGAGGGTGTTGGGATATGTAAACGGCTTAATTTGTTTAATGTCATTATTGAAAGTGATTCTGAGGTGGTTGTCGATTGGCTTCATGCAGGTAAGTGTATGTTGTGGTATTTATGGGATTATTGGGATGAGTTACTTCCAACTCTTAAAGGAGTTAATTTTATGGTTGTGCATCAGTTTCGGGAAGCTAATCAAGCAGTGGATTTCCTAGCACGACAAGGCAAGTTGGGTTGGAATTTGACTTACGAAGGCTATCGGAATTTGCCACAGATGTTGCAAGGTGTACTTCGTCTTGATAAATTGGGCTTACCATGCTTGTGGACTTAGTTTCTTTGGTTGTTTAGTTTGGTTTTTGGTTTTATAGTTTGTTGTATCATTTATTTTCTTATAGGTTGATTTTTGGGATGTTTTATTTGAATACCTATAAATCCCAAAGGCCCTGTATGTTACCATGGTTTTCCTCCTCCACAAATGAGGGATCTTAATAAAATTGGGAGGGGGTCACTCATGGACAGGTGGCCTTCGTCTCTTCTTAAAAAAAAAAAAAGCTTCAAACTTCAAACATATTTCTTATAAATCAAAGCATAATGAAACAAAACATAAAATCATGGTATTTGGGTAAGATCCGAAACTTCCAAGACATGGTATTGCCGAATCATCAAGTATAAAAAACTAACAACAATGTTTTCCTTAGAACTGAAACATGCTAAGGACATTCTTGCCATTTTCATCTTAAACTGAATTATACCATTCATTTTATACTCATATTCCAAGATTATATAAGCATATTCAAACAAACAAACAAGAAATAGCAATCAAAACAAACATAACAATGAAATGATTTATACAAATATATACAAGTATTAACTAAGAGCAAGTTGAGTGTATACTTACAAACTTTTCTTTGCTTACAATGAGTATGTCGAAAATCTTGAAGAGGAGGCCCGGTTTGCACTGTTCTAACCAAACATTCTCGGTTTCCACCATTGTTGTGTGTTAGGCTCTTGATTCCAATGTGGTGTAGCAAGAATTTTGGGTGTGTACATGAGTGGAGGGGAAAAGAATAGAATAGGGTGAGAATTTCGTGTAAAGCCCCAAATCAGAAGATGAAGGGTTGTTTTTTTACTAAAAATAGCCCAAACTCTCTTTCTTCTTACTTTAGCTTTATTGCCAAGTGGATGGCCTTAGATTTTTCGCTATTGCATGTTGTACAAGTGGTATATGGAGGGTCTGCATGTTGGACAAGTGGTGTAGCTGATGCATGTGGGACATGTGGCGCACTAGCTGATGTATGTGGGACAAGTGGCGCCTTTTCTAGGCTATAGGGAACACAAAAATATTCTTGGAAAGAATAATCTTGCCAAGTGGCGTGACTCCTTGGAAATTCGAAATCCTCTTTACTTTCTTAGGAAATCTAAGGATATCCTTGCATGGATGCCATGTGTCAAAGCCCCTCCATTGTCTCTCCTTGGGAAATTCAAAAATCCTCTGCATGAGTGACATGTGGCGTGGTTTCTTGTCAAAATTCAAAATCCTAAGGGACTTCTTGGGCATACTCCCCTTGCGTCCTTCCCATTCCCCATGCGCCTCTTCATTTTCCCATGCGTCTTTACCTTTTCCCATGCATGTCACTTACTCTTCTCTAAGCAAGAAGCTTCTTTTTCCTATGCTTGTTCCCTAGGTGACACTCCCACTTATACTTCTCAAGAACGCAAAACATGACACGTGGCAATGTGGTGGCCGAAACCCTAGGGGTACAAGGGTAATTTTGTGCATTGTTTCTTCCACTCCCTACTAGAACCTTTTCCTCTACTTATGCATGAACGACAAATGGTAAAATGTCAGAAGCCCCTTTTCCTCTACTTATGCAAAGCTTGAAGAGTAAGTGATTACGCAACATTTTTATATCCTTATTTTCTTCAATAACTTGTATAATCAAATATTCAAACTTTTGATTAGTTGTGCCTCAATAAAAGCATGCAAAGTGTCTTCTAAAGGACTCCTAGAAGATGAAGGGTGCATGATATGGTGCAGGATATGATCTAGGGGGTTATGTAGGCCGCTGGTTTTCAGACTTCCAGCTAAAATTGGGGTGATTGCACCACCCTAGATTATAGGTATCAGAGAAATGTATAAAAAGCTTATTGTACAAACCTAAGGCATTACATTGTTCCTCATACATCCCTCTCATCTCAGCAAATGTGGGACACTCTTGGGCGAGGTGATCTACCCTGCCACACAAAAAATATGATCCAAAAGACTCTGCATCATTAGCCACATGTGTTGGCTTTAAGTCCTTAGTTTGTAACACATCTAGCTCCCTAGGGAGCATCTCAGCCTTAGCCTTTAGGCTATCATCTTCCCTGAGATGGTAAATTCCTCCACCATTTGGGTTTCCTGCAGGTCGTGACCTATTTGTGCTTTCAGTAGCATCAAGTCCAGTCCAAGTGTAAGCTTTCTTAGCAAGCTCCTTGAGGTATTCTATGGCCTCATCAGGATCTTTCTGAAAGAACTCACCATTACACATCATCTCCACAAATTGACGCTCTCTAGGTGTAAGTCCCTCATAAAAATAGCTCACTAAACTCCAATTCTCATACCCATAGTGAGGACACATACTCAACAACTCCTTAAATCTCTCCCAAGACTAATACAAAATCTCACTGTCCTTTTGTGCAAAGGCGGAGATTTGCCTTTTTAAAGCATTGGTCTTATGTTGAGGAAAGTATTTATTAAAGAAGACCTGAGTCATCTCATTCCATGACCCAATAGATCGTAGTCTCAGCGAGTATAGCAAACTCTTAGCTCTATCCTTCAAGGAGAAAGGAAAAAACTTAAGTCTCACAATGTCATCAGTTGCATTTTAACTATGAAAAGTCGCAACTACTTCCTCAAACTCCGTAATGTGCACATATGGATTTTCATTTTCCAGGCCATGAAAAGTAGGGAGTAATTGTATCATCCCTGTTTTAAAATCGAGTTGGCGAGTGTTAGATGGAAACATGATGCATGATGGTGTGGTTGTGCGTATAGAGTGGAGGTAATCATAAAGAGTTCTAATGGGTTCATCTTCTTGTTCAAATAAAGGATTTAAAAAATTTGATTCTGACTCTTCCACAAGCCTACAAGCAAATCTACCCAATGTGTCTCTATATCTATGCATGCAAGGTAAAAAAATACTTAAAAAAACAAAAATACTAGAAAAAGAATGGAGAAAAAAATAATACAGCACGCTAAAAGAAGGAACAAAGTTACCACTTTTACAAACTGCTGAAAGAAAAACTAACTAGTAATTCTTCTACCGTCTCACCTTCAACGGTGCCAAAATTTGATTACGCCCAAAGAATAACGCGGTAGTTGTAACACAACTTTGGGGTATTGATTCCACCCATAAAATACTATCTAATGTGCAAGTTCATCCCTAACCCTACTTGAGAATTTAGTTACCCATAAATATAATGGGCAACAAAAATCTCAAGAGAAAAATAAAGCAAACGACAGCGATGGAAATTAATTTTGGCTCCCCCTCTTCAGAACTGAGCCGTCTCCCCCTTTATGGACTTACAATTTCATGCTAATGAAATGCTTATATAGGGTAGGGAAAAAGTCCTAATGTCTTTTATATCCCCACATACAAAATCGCCTAAATTCTAGGACTCATCTTGGCAGCCATGTACGTGCTTCAAGATTTCGAATTTAGAAATCCTTATTAGTGACAACTTTGTAACCCTTTAAGATAGATTTCCAACGCATCAAAAATTGCATCAATCCGATATTTGAGCGGGAAGTTATGATCAAAATCCTAAAGTATATACAGGTTGTCTTCTAGCGAATTTTGGACTGACTTTTTCTCTTGATCCGAATTACTCTCAAACCCTATCATTATCCTTATTTGAAGAGTCCTAATCTCATTGGAAGTTCTTAGGTTGTTCCAACGTCTTTCCTAGTTGAAAGTCTTTTGAGTTTGACTGAGTTTGGACTTGCTATTTTATAAACTCTAAAATTAAACATAAAAATCTCCTCAGGAGTATTCTAAAGTAAATAGAAACTTAATTCAATAATACACATTATTTCCTATTATTTCTATTCACATTTTAACATTTTAGTCTAATAATAGGGTATTTAGAGTGGACTTTCGTACACTCATTAGGTGCCATTTGAATGGTAGCCTGAAAACTATTATTGTAGGCGAATTCCACCAAAGGTAGGTGACTTTCCCAATCACCACTTAACTCCATAACGCATGCTCGCAACATATCTTCCAAAGCCTGGATTGTACATTCTGTATGTCCGTCCGTCTGAGGGTGATAAGCGCTTCTAAAATTAAGATGAGTGCCTAATATCTTTTGCAAGCTTTGCCAAAATCGTGAAGTAAAACAGGTATCTCGGTCCGATATGGGTTTAGGTACTCCGTGCAATCGGACGATTTCCTTAACATAAATTCTAAAAAGTTTTTCCATAGAGTTTGTGTTAGCTATGGGTAGAAAATGCGCGCTCTTAGTCAATCGGTCGACTAAGACCCATATCGAATTATTTCCTGAAGATGTCCTTGGTAGACCGATTACAAAGTCCATCGACACATCATCTCATTTCCACTCTGGGATAGGCAATGACTGTAGTTCACCTTCCGGTCTCTGATGTTCGGCTTTTACCATTTGGCAGATGGAGCATTTTGCCACAAACTCTACTACTTCCTTCTTAATTCCATCACACCAAAACTAACCTTTCAAATCTTGGTACATCTTTGTATTGCCAGGGTGCGCTGTGCAAGGGGTGCAATGAGCCTCCCTTAGTATCTTTAACTTTAGTTCAGCGATGTTAGGAATCACTTTCCTCTCCTTATAAAAGAGCATGTCATTCCTCCCAGTAGAGAAATGTTGTGGTCATTTTGATTTCAGAATCTTCGGTCGAAGCTTCTCCAATTTCTCAATTTTACGCTGTCCCTCCAGGATTTCTTCTTCAGTCACAAATATGAACTCTTGTACTACTGCAAAAATGGCATCTCGTGGCGGATCTACAATCATTAGATTCTTCAATTTTGCTAAGACCGATGGCAAGTCTATCTAAGCTTTGTGGCTAAGTGTGTCGGCTACAATATTAGCCTTTTCGGGGTGATATTTAATGATAATCACTAATGGTCTCCACCCATCTCCGTTGCCTCAGATTCAGATTTCTGTTACTGAATAGGTATTTAAGACTTTTGTGGTCAGTGTACACTTCGCATTTCTCTCTGTACAAATAGTGCCTCCAAATATTTAGTGCAAACACTACCGCTACTGATTGAGTTGAATTATTGCATAGTTTATACATTTAGAACCAATATATTTTATTTATTTTATTACATTATTATTGATTTTAGATGAAAAAATGGTTATGTTGAATAAATCTGAGTTGTGATTTAAATTGTTTAATAGCATGATTTATGCTTAATTTTATAACTTGTGATTTAATTAGACAATGTTCATTCACATGCACAACATATTTTTGATATTCTATTATTCTTATTTTATTTTATTTCTAGTTTCTATTATTTTATTTCTAATTTCAAATTCAAAGGACTTTCAAGTGGGCAAGACATTGGAACAACCTAAGAACTCTTAACATGTCTAGGACTCTTCAAATAAGGATAATGATAGGGTTTGAGAGTAATTTGGATCAGAGTCCAAAATGCGTCAGGAGACAGAATGGATACACTTTAGTATTTTAATTATAACTTTCCGCTCAAATATCTAATTGATACGATTCTTCATGCGTTGGAAAGCTATCTTAAAGGGCTACAAAGTTGTCTCTATTAAGGATTTCCAAATTCAAACTCCTGAAGTATGTACGTGGCTACCAAGACATTAGGGTTTCTTTCCTACCCTATTTAAGCATATCATTAGCATGAAATTGGAAACTTTTTTAGAGCAGCGCCGCACATTTTAAGAACTCTTCCAGGGTCCAATTGTCGTTCCAGCCGCCTCCTCCATTGCCTACCACCTCAATCTCCATTTATTTGGCTTGCTCTTTTCATTCCCTGCTCTTTATTTAATTTCAGTTTAAAGTTTATGGAATATGTTTGAGATTTTTGGCTTAGAAGTTTGGGCAATTTAATTGCTATTTATTTTACTTAATGTCGTTATTTTTCTTATTCTTTTAAGCTTTCATTGAACAGTGATTACAATTGCTATGGATTAATTTTGAGAATTTGTGATTTGAATACAAGGATGAACCTTAGAATCTTGATTTTGGGGCTTTTCAATTTTCAGCTCGTATTTTGTCAATTACTTTCTAATCTAGTTTAATTCTTAGTTTAGTTTTATTAATCTCTTAATTCCATTGCATATTAGATTGATTAAACCTTAATTAGGATTTAAATAATTTCAGTATTATTATTTAATTTTTAGATTAATTAAGATTGTTTAGTTTAGTTGATTCTTTGATTGTTAATTTCAATTTGTTAGTCTTTTATATTACATTTCGACACTCAAAAATCTAAAAATATGAATCTAGTCCATGACTAGTGCCCTTTTCATTCCCGTTGCACTCTTCCATTCATTGCACATACCATCATTTTTATTTTTTCTTTATGAATATTTTTACCATTTTAAACGAGTTTGATTTTAAGTAACTTTCCCTGAGGAGACGATTTAGGAATTTATTCCTAATTATTACGCGACATCCTCCTGCACTTGGGATAGCCTTTGTGCTACTCACTTTTTAGTGAGTCAAGTTTTTAGGCGCCGTTGCCGGGGATTAGTTGCTTGACGTAAATTTAAACTCGTTATTTTTATTTTTTTTAACTGAAATGTTTCTGTCACTATCTTATCTCTGATTACACATTTTACTTGTCACCTACTACTCAGTCACTTGAACCTTACTTACGCTATTCGGATTGATATTTCATGTCATGGATGAGGGATAATTCAAATAGGTTGGTTAGAGTTACATCGAGCACTGAGAGTAGTATACACAGCCCATAAATAGATAGATCTTCTGTTTTTTCTACAAACGAGGAAATTGAAATTGAACAAACCATGGTTGCACCTGCACCACGCACTCTTAGGGATTATTTGCAGCCCACTCGTACCACTACACCATCATGCATTATTTTACCTGATGTTGCACCTAATTTTTCTATTAAGCATGCCATGATGTCAGTGATACCTCAGTTCCACAGGATGGATTCTGAGAGTCTTTATCAGCACTTGACAGATTTTGAGTTGGCTTGTACTACTTTTATCAATAGAGCCACTACTGATGAATTTATTAGACTTCATTAATTTGCTATCTCTTTAAAGGATAAAGCGAAGATTTGGTTTAATTCTGTGAGGCCTAATTCAATCTCTAGTTGGTCTGATATGTAACGTGAGTTCTTACAAAAAAAAATTTCTTTTCAGAGAACTCAGTATTTACAAGAGCAGATCAGTCAGTTCAATCAAAAATCTGACGAGACTTTCCAGGCCAGCTGGGAAAGGTTTAAGGATTTGGTGAATATCTGTCCACATCACGGCTTTGAATCCTGGAGGTTGGTGAATTATTTTTACACTGGTTTCACTCCACAATGCAAGCAGTTTGTTCAGACTATGTGCAATGGAGAATTTTTTAGCAAAGAACCTAATGAAGCATTGTCATTTTTTTACTATCTTGCTGAGAACGCACAACAATGGAACACTCGGACTGATATTGTTTCATTTACAGCACAACCACTAAGGGCTATTGCTGGTGGGAGCAGATATGAGCTTAAGGAGGACATTGACATTCAAGCTTAAATAGTTGCTTTAACTAGAAGACTGGAGGTCATGAAGATGGAAAAGGTGAAGGCTGTGAAAACAGTAGAGGTATGTTCTTTATGTGCTGATTCAAACCACAAGACCCAAGATTGCCCAATCATGCCAGTATTTTAGGAAAGTGGCTCTGAGTAGATGCAATTAGCAAATTGGGTTAATAGAACACAAAATCAGCCTTTCTCCAATACATATAATCCGGGGTGGAGGAATCACCCAAATTTCTCATGGAGGAATGATCAGCCTGGTCAGTCTCCGCCACCTTCTCAGCAACCATTTCATCATGCTGCTTCTCAGAACCAGTATCAACCAAATCAGAGTTCTCAGAGCTATCATTTTGTAGCACCTCTAGGATTTCAGCCTCATGTAGCTGCACAGAGTTCTCAGCCTCAATCATCTGTGAAGAAGTCTCTAGATGACAGTATGGCACAGATGGCCAATACACTTCAGCAATTCATGCAGATTCAGGCCACCACAAACAATCAGAACACTTGGGCCATAAATGACTTGCAGGGCACCATTAATAAGATGAGCACGACATTGAGCACTCTAGAGAAAGGGAAATTCCCAGCACAGCCTCAGCCTAATCCTCAAGTATATCGGCAACAACAACAGCAAGTACATAATGTCTCAGGGTAGATTTTTGAGATAGTGAAGGCCGTTCTTACTTTGAGAAGTATAAAGAAAGTCCCCAACCAGAGATGACTATGAACACAAAGGTAGTTGGTCCTACATCTGAGGACGCAACAGAGACTGGTGAAGCTGAAAAAGAACCAGAGGTAGTGAGACCAGGGCTGAAGAAGCCTTTAAGTGCAGATGCTGAAACTAGTAGGGGGTACCAACTTGTGGTTCCCTATCCTCAGAGATTGATAGCTGGTCAAAAGAACAAATACCACACTGAGATTCAAGAGATCTTCAAGTAAGTAAAGATTAATATTTTACTCTTGGATGCCATACAACAAGTTCCTTCGTATGCAAAATTTTTGAAGAACTTGTGTACAATGAAGAGGAAGCTGAACGTAAAGAAGAAAACTTACCTAATGGAGCAAGTTAGTGCATTGATATTGAGCGAGACTCCTCAGAAGTTTGGAGATCCCGGCTCTCCCCACATTTCCATTATGATTGGTGAGTCACGCATTGGAAGAGCTCTACTTGATATGGGGAGTAGTGTGAACTTGCTACCGTCCTCAGTTTATGAGCAGTTGGGATTAGGTGAGCTAAAAACGACCTCCATCAAGCTACAGTTAGCTGACAGATCAGTCAAGGTGCCGAGGGGTATTGTTGAGAATGTGCTGGTCCAGGTGAACAAATTTTACTACCTAGTGGATTTGTAGTTCTTGATATGCAGCATCCAACCACTACTATTTACCAGGCGCCTGTCATCATTGGGCGCCCATTCTTTGCTACGTACAATGCACTGATAAATTGTCGAAGTGGAGTGCTGAAACTCACATTCGGGAATATGACATTGGAAATAAATGTGTTCAATACTTGCAAGATGCTTGATGATTGCGACGAGTCAGAGGTGCATGTTGTTTATGTGTTCAATACTCGGATTTATTCATCTTAACAATTTTTTCATCTAAAACCAATAATAATGTAATGAAATAAATAAAATATATTGGTTCTAAATGTATAAAATATGCAATTATTCAACTCAATCACACCCCCAACTAGCGTTTTGCTAATCTTTGAGAAAAATAGTGAAAATTAATTGAGATGAATATTGCATAAAGATCAAAATCCAAACAGAAACAATCAAACACAATTCTGAATTCTCACAAAAGTGACACATTACTACTCAACTCCCAGAGGCTATACCCATTAAGATTATCTCAACAATCTTTCACATAGAATTGAGGTAAATGTATCAGAACTCAAATGTGTGTGTGGAGCTAAACTGGTTGTGTGTTCCTCATTACTAGTCATGATTTGTCATAGGATTTTTCAACCTTAAGATTAATCATTACTGATTCTAACTACCTCAAAGCCCAAGGGACTAGCAGTTTTCACGCCAGCTATGTTTTGAAAGGTTGAACACTCAACCCCCAAAGTCTTGGGTAACTGTTTCTAGCCCTTTACTTAGGAAAGCTCACTAAGTCGCGTTTATTCTTTTTTTTAATCTTTTCAAATCTCTCTTCTTCTTTTTTTCTTTTCATTTTCTTCTTCTTTTTTTCTTTATTTTTTTTTCTTCTTTATTTTTCTTTTTGAAGCATGGCTCGGTAGTCCTGCAGTTTACTTCTCTTGTGTTAAATCAGTGAATAGTAAATAAGGAACACTATAAGCGTAAGCATGTGCAAAATATCCTTCAAAATTTGTCATTCGTTCTACAAAAATCTTATCAAGTCACATCTCAATAAGTATAGCATCCCAATGTTTCAAACTACACATCAACAAAATATTATGCATCAAAAATCATGATCTATGCTTAAACTTGAAAATAAATCTTCACAAAATGATTCCGCTCAACTATTCCACCAAGATGCTCAGATTTCACAAAGTACTAGAAATAGAGTGTGTGTCATTCATATAGGTATCATCAATGCACATCATATTAATGCAATTTTTTTTTAAACTGTGCACACACGCTATTCCTAATCTTTGAGCTATCGCGAAGCATAGGTGATGACTTTTCTTTGTTCAATTAGAACAAATCCCAAACCCATCTTAGTGGCATCACTATAGACTACGCAGGGCTTGTGAGGTTCTGGTAGTGCTGATACTATGGCTGAAGTCAACCACTTCTTCAATTCCTGAAAACTTTTCTCACACTGCTCAGTCCATACATATCTTGCATTCTTCCTTGTTAGAGCCGTTAAAGGGCTAGAAAGTCTAGAAAACCATTCTACAAACCTTCGGTAGTATCTTGCATTCTTCCTTGTCAAAGTCGTTATGTGACCCAAGCATGTTATACTTTGAACCTAGTCTAGAAAGTGGGTTAAGGGAGAAAGATAGATGTAGGAAAGCACCAAGATGGGCTTACACGCCTAGCCCATTATTTTTGTCCAGAATTCAAGTTCCAAGGTAGGTTTCTTGGAAAGGGAAGCCTAGGGAAGTGAAATTGTGTCTTTCTAGAAGTTTTGCATAGGAAGTTGAAGAGAGAGGCCTTTGGGATTTCGAATCTTGACAGCTTTCGCCATGTGTCAAGCATGCACCAAGTTTCTAGAAGAATTTTGTGATGAGACTTTCGTATCAAGGACAAGTTTGCCCCTAGGGTTTCGTCGACGAGCCTCGAATACATTCTTTTAAAGGATGCCAGAGCGAGGAAGCACCTAACGCTAGTGGGTGCATAAGGCATGTAACCCAACGAAGTAAGGTCGAGTTAATATGATTCTCTATTTATGACTTATTCATCACGGTGTACGTACCGTTGATGGTGCGGTAACTAGCAGGAACATGCGGTGCAAGGAGGGAGTCGTGTTGTGTCCACCCTCTGAACAAGTATAAGAACTCATATGATAAGGATCACTTGATGTAAATCTTGTGATATGTTTTTATACGACAAGTTCTGAATAAGATCACGTGAATAAGAAAAAAGTTAAGAAGTTTTCATGAAAAACTTAAGTCTCTGTTACAAGTCTTTTGCAAATGGTCAAGTGCATAAGTCAAGTTTTGGTTACGGCATAAGTCTAGTCAAGTGATGCGCACTTAGGTGGAAGAAAGACAGAATGCCAGACAAATACCGCCTAGGGGAGAACAAGGATGTACTTACGAGAAATTCATGGTGTATAGATACCAGAATTTTGTTGCAACGGAAGGACCTTTGAAGGCTACCAAGTGGCTTATGGACTTAGAAAGGACTTTCGAAATTAGTGGATGTATTGAGGAGTAGAAGGTCCAATTTGCGGGTCATATACTTCAGGGAGAAGCTAGAATTTGGTGGCAAACCAAACGGCAGCTTTTGGGCCAAGAATTGGGCAGTCTAACTGCACTCACTTGGGAATGATTGAAGACAGAGTTTGACAACCGTTTCTTTCCAGAGACGGCTAAACAATAGAAAGCTTTGGAATTTACAAGTTTCACTCAAGGGAATATGACAGTCGATCAGTACGCCGCTCGTTTTATGGAAATGGGAAGGTTCACACCTCATTTGATCAGTACCGAGAAGATGCAAGCAAAGAAGTTCCAGGACGGTTTGCAACCTAGTATCCGAAACCAAGTAGCATGTCTACAGATAGGAAATATCCAAGAATTAGTCAATGTGGCTTCGATAGTAGAGGCGTAGCAATGAAAACTAATCGCACAGGCTCAAGCGGATAGGAAAAGGGGACTTCCTTATTCGTCAGGAAGTAATACGAGGAAGCGAAAGGCCTCGGTAACCCAAGCAAGGGAAAGGGCATGGTAGTTGAGAAGGCAACACCCATTACTCCACCACCTTGTCGCCAATGCAGGAAAAGGCACAGTGGAGAACTTCGAAGGGCCTCAAGAGCATGTTTTAGATGTGGTCAAACCGGCCATATGATTCCGGATTGTCCATAGATTATGCCTGGAGGAGTGTCGACGCCAAACGCTAAACCCAAGACTGCAGCAAAAGGCAAGGTCTATGCTATTACACTAGGAGAAGTAGACCTAGAAGCTGATGAGACGGCAGACGCGTGAGTGATTACTGGTAACATTTCCAACTTTGCCTTAATTGTAGATAGCTTGTGTCTGGGAAATCTTGATTAATCATAGTTATCTCTTTAGGTAAAGCTAGATTGAAGCAATATGTGGTATATGCTTTGTTTGATTCCGGAGCGTCGAGGTCTTTTGTCTCTAACAGATGCGTACGACGATGTGAGCTCGAGGCTGAGCCAATGTCTCGGAAGGTTTTAGCAGCTATCCCCGATGGGAAGGTAATCGGTTGTACGACTATAGTTACGAATTGCTCGTTGGAAAAATTTGATCTTGACTGCATATTTGATTGTTTTTCACAAGATGAAATTCGTTCTAATCTTAGGAATGGACTGGTTGTCTAGGCATTACATCCAAATAGACTGTTGGAGGCAGGAGGTAGTGTTTAACCTACCTGCACATGAAAGGATTTGTTATATGGGTGAGTCTGTTCGGCTTGATCTGTTTACGGTAACGACCGAACAAGTCAAGAAGAGTTTGGTGAACGGGGACAATGTCTATCTAGTAATGATAAGGGACGTAAAGGTAGGGCTTGAAGGAATCCAAGGAATCCCTGTGATTGAGGATTTTCGTATGGTTTTCATCGACGAGCTACTCGGATTACCTCTAGATCGAGAGACAGAATTTGTAATTGAACTTGAACCGGCCACAGCCCCAGTGCATAAGGCACCCTATCAGATGGCCCCAGTAGAATTAAAAGAGCTTAAAGTGCAGATTGAAGAACTTTTAGCAAATGGTTTTATTCGACCTAGCTCATCGGCATGGGGAGCACCGGTCTTGTTCGTTAAGAAAAAGGATGGGACTCTTCAAATGTGCATCGATTATGCATGTTCTCTATTAATTTGCTGAGATTTATATTCAAATATCACCATGGTAGTCTCAACTATCATTCCCCCGAATGGTAGAAGATATGTCAGGTCGAGGAGAGGGAACGAAGCCTGGCCGATTAGAGGAGGTCGATTAAGCGGCGCCGACGCGATTTGAAGCTTGTGGCCTCCTTAGTTAGATTTTTGGACAGTATTATGGCTCAATGAACTAGCTCAGTAGTTATTATTTTTATGATGTAATTATGGAACTTGGTCTCCCAGGTTTTGAGATTATAGTCTTTTGAGACATTTACTGTAATCATGGATGTTTATCATTTCCGTATGTATGGATCATGTTTTAAGTATTTGGGATATTATGAGTTTGGTGCATAGTGTTGCTGAAAGAAAAAACAAATTATCCACTGCGAATATTGCAGATTGCTAAATGCATGTTAGAAACATTGCAACTTTTTTTGCCATGAACGAGGGCTAGTAACCATGTGTTTCATGTCCCGACACTTCAGATGTTCTTTCAATTCCAAATGGAATCTGGGGGCAATCACAACTATATTTATCAAAAACATAGAAAATTTGGAAAAAGAAAATGGTAGTGAAGTTTTGAAGTTTGAAGATCATTAAACAACAATTGAGACAAGAAAGTTTAAAATTCGAGGGTGAATTCTCTCCAACCCGGTAAGAATGGTGCAAACCCAAATTGATATGGGGTATTAGTTACTTTTCCCCAAATCAATTCAGAATAATATCAGTTATTTCTCTCAAATCATATATATTTATGATATTAGTTATTTTCCTCCAAATCAAATATTTATACGCATTCTAGTCTTGTTAGTAAATATTTTGTTTCAAGTTTAAAAGTCATTCTGATTTTGATTTTAACCAAATTTTTTATAAGATTCTTGTTTATTTATGTATTTATTTCTCATACAATAATTTAAATTTTTCCTTTTTTGAAAAAATCTACAAAATTTCAAATTTTGCAGCTATTTAAGTCCAGCTTATGGGATTCATAAAATAATTTTGAATTTTACTATTAATCAATATTATTTAGAGTTTTCTCTGTGTTTTGGACGAATTTCTTATCTTCTCTGGTTCGATTATCTGTTTGAACTAGTCGTTAGAATTAACCTAAATTCTGTTTGGCACCATTTTATAAAAATGCTCCTAATTTTAAAACATTATTGTATAAAATGTTATGAAAAGTGGATGCCTTCATCATTTTTAGTGAGTTAAAACATTTGAAGAGCTTACGCATAATTGCTATACACGGCAAGCAGGTGATTGGGTAGAACACCAAGAGGGGAAATGAATGTGGTGCGAGAAAAGAATGAAAAGGAGTACTGCAGGCCATCTATCAAATGTGAATAGAATACACAATTTTATTACTTGGGGTAAAGCTAGAAAACTACTGTAGCAAAGTTAAGAATGATCGCTATTTTAGGGGCTAGTCGATGAAGGATGAATTTTGAGTTTTTTTTTTTTTTTTTGGTTGGTCCAGAATTACCAGAATTAGCCATGGAATCAGTTTAAGGAGCCGGATGAGAATGCTCCCAACCTCAATCACATGTGAATAGCAGAATCCCTCTAATTGCTGACATCCATTCTCTTCTAGCTCATTCCATTCCATTTACTAGCTTTGAAATAGTAACTATCTAGCAAGTGCCATGCACTACAAAAAATATAGGCTATTTTCTTAATTGCGGCAATTTTAACTGTTGGGAAAAAAATATATACGACGATTTTGCAACACGCTGGAAATAATAAGAAAATATTTGAGGCGATTTTTGTGTATTAGCAATGATATTAAATGCTGTAAAAACTTTTTCTCAGCGATTTAAAGTTGAAATCCAGATTTTTTTGCGGCATATTTTTAGAATATAAGCAACGAAAAAAATCGCTGTAAATAATTAATTTTCCAGATGATTTTTGGGTTTTGTTGGCTTAACTTTTAAATGAGTAGACAATTGAGAAAAACGTGCAGCACAGCATAAATCGCTAAGTATAAACATTTGCAGCGAATTTAGGAGTTATTTGTGACGATTTGTGGCCCCGGGAAGGCTCTGTTTCTTGTAGTGGAGATGGACATGTGGCACTCTGTCATATAGCAGCATTGGCACTAGCATCAGCTTGTCTATTCCACTCGAAACTTAATCACATATTAAATTATCCATCCAAAGTCTATATAATAATAAATTATTATTTATTTTTGACTTTTTATTATAATTTTTTAACTAATTTATTTTGGTCATATTTTGAAGATCTATAGGTCATATTTCTCAAAACTGAAGAAAATTGGTTTGCTCAGGAAGCCACTGCGTGGAAAGAGAATGGCTGTCTCCTTTTCTTGACCCATGTTGAGTTGGGCATTCCATAAGTAAAATAAATGAGTTCCGGTAGATACTCTAGTATTATATTATCTCTTTCCCTCCCTTGCTCTCAAAAAACGCATGCAAAATGCAATTTCTATAGCCTTTTATGAAAAGTAAGTTGTAGCTAATCTTAAGATCTAAAGTCAACCGAATTATTATGGGGCCCATAAGGCCAATAGTTTATCTTTTGGCCGTTGAGAGATTTAGCACATGATTTTGAATGATATTAATGAGTCAATATTTTTAAAAAACAGAATTGAGGTTTATGGAGTAAATTTGAAGAGGCCAAGGGTCCAAAAGTTATTATGGTACATCATTTAATTCAAATAGTTTTTTTAAAACTCCATAGATATTTATTCAATGAGTTGGGCTTACTTTGAATCCAAATTTGGCAAATTAGAATTTATTAATGGACTTGGTATATAAAAATATATATATTATTTTGATTTATTAGTTAATTTCTATTGTGCGTGATTTTTCAATATTTTTCTATATAAAATGATTTTTTTAGTATTGTATTATCATAAAGAGAAAGTTACTCGTGATAAAAACTTTATTACACATGAAAAAAATAAAAAGTTCATAAAAATACAGAGTTTTGCTATACATAAGTCGGTGTATTAGCACACTACTTATAGTGTGACCCGTTATAACTTTCAAAAAAAAAAAAAAAAGTAAGTGTGTTGTTTAGGGATAATGAGTAGAGTTTTTCTTTTAGCATAGTAATGTAAAAGGTTTTCACATCAGTGGTGTGCTAGGTGTGTAAAAGATAAGGTTTCTAAATTTTATTTGAATGTCTTAATTTACATCACACACCATCTACATAGCATAATTTGATTTAGAAGATCAATTTTAATTTGGATTTTACAAATCAAGTTATTTATGTGGATAATGTATGGTTTGAAAACTTTCAAATAACATTACTATTTTTTATAAAAGAAATTTTGGAAATATGGTAAGCTAAGGATGAGTGAGTGATACTTGACGAATGCCGGAGAAATATAGAATTGGCAAAAGTCGAAACGAATGCCGGAGAATGTGGCGCCCCCGACCCCCATGTAAGGAAACACAGGAATCGAGACGCCAGGATGATGACAACACGGTCACACATCCCAACGAAAGTGCCAAGTGTGTGTACATGCAATAGTATACAATAAAAACGCAGCGGATAATTAAGTCTACTAAGTACCAGAATTTAAAATACAATCTAAAAATCAGTAGAGGTTTAAAAGCAGTTATACAGTCATCCCAAAATAAAGTTTAACACATGTCCCGAAATACAAATAAGTAAAATAAAATAACAAGCCAGTGATCCCAGATCACTCCTCGGGCGGAGCCGTCTCCCCAGGCTCGCCCTCCTCCTCCTCATCTGCAACAAAATCTACGTTACCACATAGTGGTACCGCATGTAAGAATAACCCAAATAATCCCCAGGAATAAAATGCATTTAATGCAACCAACATGCATGCATATGATGAAATATGCATTTTTTCCTCAAAACATCATTTTTCCCGAAAATGATAATTTTCCAACACACGCCAAAATCCCATTTGGCCCAAAAATAATCCGTAAAACATTTTCCCAGAAAATGATTTACACAAAATTCAACAAACACAATTTTCCCAGAAAATAGCCAATTAATCTGTTATTACCCTATGCACCATGGCCTCCCCTAGGGACCATCCGCACATCTTGGCTTCATAGCGATGCTCAGTTCCGCGCCCAGCGCGTACGTAGCCAAGCACCCACTACGCAAAGAGCGATGCCCAGTTCCGCGCCCAGCGCGTACGTGGCCAGACATCCTCTAGTCCCCGCCAGCAGAAGGACCACGGAGTCGGCACGAATCTCTCGTCCGATCCCATTGTCGCCCGGCGACAATCCAGGGGAAGTTACTCAGTTTATTCCGCTCCCGAATAACTAGAGGAGCTCCACCGAGATAATGGCCCATCTCGGCTTGGGGTCGTGATACACACGCACCCAAAAATATTCTCACATAAAATCATAACTTTCCAAATCACACATGAGCATGAATGCAATACTCGAAAACCCAGTTTTCTTTACAAACATGATCATGCATGAAATAATGAAATGCACATGTACCAACACCAATCCAACGGCCATCAATAACCAGTCCCATCAAATCCAATCAAACAACTCATCAGCAACCAATAACCAATTCAACCAAACCAACCAAACAACTCCAATCACAAATCTATCTGACCCCCGTACTCCTCGGACTCAGTCCGGCAAAACCAATCAACAGTTCAAATACAGTGAAATGCGTTAGTGCAAAAAATACATTAAATTCACAAGAGTTCTTTGAAAAATACTTACAGTGCAATATAGCAATTTCCGAAGGATCACGAAGCTGGAAGAAGTGGAAAAACAGCTACAGAACAGTGTAAAATACATTGTGGCCTTGGGTCACATATACCCACTTTTCAACGGAGACAAACAAAGACCCAAAAATGATAGGGTAGGGCCTAGGGAGGTCGGTGAAGCTAGTGGTGATGAAGGTTGGCTGTGGGTGGCGGCACAATGGGCGGTAGAAGACCAAAAACACCCAATCGGAAATGTGGATAGTGGAGCTTCTTCACCGGTGGCGGATCGGAGCTAGGGTTGGGTCCAATGGGTTGCTAAGAGGTCGAGGATGAAGTGGTAGGAAGATGGTGGCCAATGGTGGCGCGACGGCGGCGCAGTGGTGCATGGAACGCCGCAGCTTCAATGGGTTCGTGGCGGCTAACGGCGGCACAAGGGAGGCTAAGATTGGAGGGGTGAGGTCGCTGGCGGCAGGGGAACACAATGGGGTGGACGGTGAAGGCCACCGCTGGCTCACGGCGGCGCTGGCGTTGAAGGCGACGGACGCACTGGGAGAGAGAGGGAGGGGCTGGGCTTCGCGCGCGGGAGAGAGGAAACCGAAGGAGAAATAAGGAAGAAAAGAAAAGAAAGGGAAAAGAAAAGGAGGAAAGAAAAAATAGAGGGAAAAGAAATGAGGTCCAATCCTCATAACTTGGGTCACAAAAATGATCCAACGGAAACGATTTTAAAACCATAAGTTAAATAAAATAATTTAAACGTAATGGTAAAGTCAAATTGAAATAATTAAATCCCACAGTAATTAAATAAATCTTAAAAGCAATTTAAATGCATAACAATAAATAAATATTAAGAAAGCACATAAAAATAATTTTCACCAAATTAAAATCATAGAAATAAACTCACTAAAAATCCAACCAATTTTAAAATAAGAGGATAAATTTTTGAATAAATAAAAATAATCATTCAGTAAAAATACATTAAAATACGGGATGTTACAGAGAAATTAAAACTACATTCAAATCGAAAACGAAACTGAATCTTCCGTGGCAAAGTGGACCCGTGGTAGTGCGCTCGCTACGTAAGCCAAAGGTCGCGATTTCGATCGTCGTTGGAAGCTTCTGATATTTTTATAGAAAGTTAATGGAAACAATCTTCCCGTTAGATGATTTGAGATTTTATTATTTTTATATTTATAACTCTTTTTAACATTATTTTATTGAAAAAAGCTCTGTTTTATAAATTTCAAATTAAATGATAGGGGTTTTGTAATTTTTTTTTGGAGGAAAATGTCATTATTTATTTATCAGACAAACTTATATCCATGACCAGATACATTAAGAAATGTCCCCATATCAAAACAGGACATCATAAACCAAAATAATGCATTTGCAGTTGGTCGCCTGTAACACCCCGCTCATTCCTTTTTACGTACGCTTCTTCTTTCTGATGTACGTTCCTTCTTTCTGACTTAAGCAAATTCTGAGGGCATAAATTATGTGATTGTCTGCCCCTTCTATCTAGTGACAGCGAGCCTCGTCATGCGTGCCGAACTCCGATGGATTGTTTTCAAAGATATTATGTGACTTTTAAGGCATGTCCAGTGTTTTAAATGTACTGGAAATATTTATAACGAATATTTCCAGTGTTAAAATCTAAACTCGTTGAAGATATGAACCCGCGGGGATAGAATCCCTTGAACCCACAATCAATTTGAAAACTTCCCAAGAAAGCCAAAATCAAGTCAATAGATGGAGAATCTAGACCGGATGAGAACTCGTTTCAAGAACCTGTCTCAAGAACCCAGATTACAAGGAGGAACGCCAACAAGGTTGTGATTTACTCTTGATAAGTTCAAGATTTCATTCAAGAACAAGTGCAGTAAACTCAACTCACAAATAAAATTCAATATTGTCTAACCCTTCAAATGAGGCTACAAAGAGTATTTAAACCCAAACCTAATCAAAATCCTAGCCAAAATAAAGCCCCTTTTACCCAAAATAACCCTGGATGAACAGTGCCCGGCTATAGTAGTCGCGGCTACAGTAACGCTACAGTAAATTCATGAAACCCTAGTTCTTAAAAAGTAACTTTCCAAATAAGCCCTTGGCCAACAATATACAAGGCCTTCCCAAAAACCCTAGTTCATATGAAATAAGACATATGTGGGCCAAGCATCCTCAAGCCCACTTATTCTAAACTAATAAAATAAATCATTTAACAAATTGAAAGCCTTCAATAACAATAGGCCTAAATAATAACTCTGAGTCATGTCTTCCACAGCTTGTATCAAGTGGATCAAAACTGGTTCTCATTCTTTCAAGCCCATCTTGAGTGTTGGGCTCTTACAAGCTTCATCCCAAGTGGATTGCACCAATCCTTGCATTGCATCCTTGATTTTCTTGGCTCTTGATCTTGTGATTGGCCCATCTGGAACTTGCAAAGGATCTTTAAGACTAGGCCCACTTTGGTTCCCATCAGGAAGTGTGCTGTGTAGCGTTGTGGACTGTACTGTAATGGTGGCGTGGCGTTGTGTGGAATGGGAAGAGAGTACACGTAAAATGTACTCTTGTGGCGTAGTGTGGGATAAGGAGAGTATATGTAAAATATACCCTCTTAGCGTATTGTGGATTGGGAAGAGTACACACGAAATGTAATCTGTGGGGCGTAACGTGTGTGAAGGGAGTACACGTGGAGTGTACTCCATGTGATGGAATGATGCACCATATGGCGGGTATGCCGTAATGGTGATATGGCGTAGCGTGTGAGAAGGGAGTAAACGTGGAGTGTATTCCATGAGGCGTAGCGACACGCCACAAGGTGTGTCGCATAGATAAGGACGGTTGTGTGATTGATGGGCGTAGAGTGTGATGAGTAGTGTCGGGAACTGTGGAACAGTGTCCCGAAGTAGCTGTGATGTGGCCTGTAGTCTGTGGTGACAAGTGTCACCGTATTCGACTTATGGTTGGGAGTATGGGTGAAGTAGAAGAACAAGTGTAAGAGTGCGCAGTGGAAGCATGACTGGGGAATGTCACGAAGTGGTTACTAGCAGTCGTGCTTATGATGGGTGAGGAGTAAGTGTAGGAATGGCGTAGTAGGAACGTGACGAGATGTCACGATGTGACAGGAGTATGTGAGGGACCGTACTCATGACGAGTTAGGAGTTGATGTAGCAGGATGTCAGGTGACGTGACACGGTCGCGGTGTAGCTTGGGAATAGTCTTGAACTATATGACGTGACGTAAGGCAAAAGGGACGGGTAGCGTGAAGAGTTGGTATCGGAGTATGACGTTTGTCCCTACGAGCATGTGATCAACGTGTTATATATTGGTCTTAGGTGATAAAGGGGTAAGGTACATGTGTAATCTGGTGAGACACATGTGTCGGATGGATTCACCATATATAATGGGTAATCTGTCCTAAGTATGGTTACACGGTGCTTAAGCCTTAGAGTTGGCTTAGAGCTGTGTGGCGTGTATGGATTAGATGCATGGAGATAGTGACGGGTGTATTATCTAGGATCGGGATGCGTTATTTCCGTCAGTTGGAATCATGCGTCAGAATGTGGTTAGTAAGAAGAGTAAGATGAAGGTCTTAGTGTCTTAATCCTAAGGTGAATCATGGGTTCACTTTAGTGGATGAGCACTTGAGGTAAGACCTTGAGTTTGGAAGAAGTAGTGACCGTAAGCAGATTCTGAAGGGTTTAGCATAGTAAAGGGCACATAAGTTCCAAGTGATGTGTAGTTCTATTCTAGTTTAAGTTGCTTATGTACTAGATAGAGAATGACGTTAAGGTTATGTGTATGCACGTAGGTTGTCATCTGACAAGCACATGAATGGACTGCATGATATGAAAGTAGCATGGAGTCCAAGTAAATATTGTGTTCATGCTCTTCTAGAGTTTTCTAAAATACAATAAAAGAAAAAGAAACATTTTTCCTTTAAGATGCCTTACGAAAAGACACGAAGGACGTTTTACGAAAGAAAATGCTAAGTGTTCAAATATATAAGTATGTAACGGCCCTCCTTGGCAGCTCCTTTTTACGCACTCAAAATATTAATTGTACGCATGTAAATGGATGACTATATGACGTATCTATTGTATGTATTTTCTAAGAAAATAAATGTCGAGGCCGTGCCTCGAGCTTTAAACTGATGCTTTGACCGACGCGAAGAAAGTGTTTTAAAATGGTTCATATGAACTGACGTTAAAATGTCCCTATGAACTGATGCTTTATAGATGCCACAAAAGAAGATGTTTAAGCCCATGTTTTAAATGACGTTTTCCATGAATGAACTGTTAAAGGAAAAGTTACTCGTGATAAAAAACTTATTACACATGAAAAAAATAAAAAGTTCATAAAAATATAGAGTTTTGCTACACATAAGTCGGTGTATTAGCACACTACTCTTATAGTGTGACCCATTATAACTTTCAAAAGATCAAAATACGAATAATTTTTAGCATGAGTTCTTCTAGTCATTATCCTTACATCACACACCTGCTAAGAGAAAAAAAATAATAAATAAAAGTAGGTGTGTTGTGATAATGAGTAGAATTTTTCTTTTAGCATAGTAATGTTAAAGGTTTTTACATAAGTGGTGTGCAAGGTGTGTAAAAGATAAGGTTTCAAAATTTTATTAGAATGATTTTACTTGAAGGTCTAAATTTACACCATACACCATCTACATGGCATAATTTAATTTGGAAGATCAATTTTAATTTGAATTTTACAAATCAAATTATTTATGTGGATAATGTGTGGTGTGAAAACTTTCAAATAACATTACTATTTTTTATAAAAGAAACTTTCAAATAATCATCATCATCATGAATGATGATGTACACTTTAAGGATGAATATTCAGTTTTGATTCATTTGATAAGCTATGGAAGAGGGCAACAACATGACTTAAAGGCTTTGGGCACTTGAAGGTTTTCACCTTGTTTAATTCATTTAAAGGACTTATTTTATTAGTTTAGAATAATTGGGTTTATTATGGGAATGATTTAAGGGGGTCTATGCAAAGGCATGTTGGAAAAGTTAATATTTTATTGAACTAGGATTAGGGTTTTACTGTAGCGAGTACTATAGCCGCATTGTAGATGTGGCACTATTCACACAAGGGGCATTTTATTGAACTAGGGTTAGGATTTTACTGTAGTGAGTACTGTAGCCGCTCTGTACATGCAGTACTATTCACACAATGGGCATTTTTCGAAGATGGAGATTTGTTTTGGCTTGGGTTTTAATTAAGTTTTACTTTAAATACTCTTTGTAGCCTCATTTTAAGAGTTTTATGAAATTTGATGAATTTATTCATTGTGAGTTGAGTTTATCTCCTCTTGTTCTTGATTGAACTTTTGAACTTATCAAAGGTAAATACAACCTTTGTGGCATTCCTTCTTATAATCTGTGTTCTTGAGACGGGTTCTTCAACGAGTCTAGATTTTAATATAATCTAGGCTCTTGAAACGAGTTATCATCGGGTTTAGGTTCTCCATCCATTAAATTGATTTTAGCATTCTTGGGTGAGTTTTAAAATTGATTGTGGGTTCAAGGGAGTCCATTTGATATGAACCTGCGAATAGAATCCCTTGAACCCACAATCAATTTGAAAACTCTCCAAGAAAGTCAAAATCAAGTCAAGGATGGAGAATCTAGACTCGATGAGAACTACAGTTTCAAAAACCTAGATTATATCAAAATCTAGACCCGTTGAGGAACTCATCTCAAGAACCCAGATTACAAGGAGGAACGCCGCAAAGGTTGTGATTTACCTTTGATAACTTCAAGAGTTCAATCAAGAACAAGAGGAGTAAACTCAACTCACAAATAAAATTTAATATTGTCTAAAACTTCGAATGAGGCTACAAAGAGTATTTAAACCAAACCTAATTAAAACCTTAACCAAAATAAAGCCCCTTTTACCCAAAATGCCATTGGATGAACAATGTCGTGGCTATAGTACGCGCGACTACAGTAACGCTACAGTAACCTCTTGAAATCCTAGTTCCTAAAAAGTAACATTCTAAATAATCCCTTGGCCAAAATACAAGGTCTTCCCGAAAACCCTAGTTCATTAAAAATAAGAAGTGTGGGGCAAGCATTTTCAAGTCCACTTATTCTAAACTAATAAAATAAATCATTTAACCAAATTGGAAGCCTCCAATAACAATAGGCCCTATCTCTAAGTCATGTCTTCCACAGCTTAAATCATGTGGATCAAAACTGGTTCTCCTTCTTTCAAGCCCATCTTGAGTGTTGGGCACTTGCTAGCTTCATCCCAAGTGGATTGCACCAATCCGTACATTGCTTCCTTTTTTTTCATGGCCCTTGATCTTGTAATTGGTCCATCTGAAACTTGCGACGGATCTTTAAGAGTAGGTCCACCTTGGTTCCCATCATTCCCCCTCTCCTCAAAAGGATTCGACCTCGAATCTTCACATACATCAAAAGGAGAAAGATCAAAAACATTGAAAGTAGCAGAAACATTATACTCACCTAGAAGATCCACTTTATATGCATTGTCATTAATTTTCTCAAGAATTTGAAAAGGTCAATCTCCTCGAGGATGCAACTTAGTCCTTCTTTGGGCTGGGAATCTTTCTTTGCGCATGTGAACCCAAACCCAATCTCCTGGTTCAAAGATGACATGCGTGATGATTAATGGTCAATTATGTGGTATTAATACTTTTAAATGTTTTGGGTTAAAAGAGCTGTATGTGTTAAAATGGGAGTATTAATTAGATAATGTGATTTAACTTTGTTTGGCATGTGAAATGATGGACCCATAAAGTTTATGTGTTTCAGGATTTATGAAGAGTCAGAGCTGCCCAGAATTTATGAAGAGTTAGAGCTAATAAAATAAAATAAAAATCATCACAAGAGGCTCACGTACAAGCACTTGAGCCCATGAATCAAGAGTATGCCTCACAAGTCACTCCTAAGTGCTGCGCGTGGGAGAGAAAAAAAAATAAAGAAAAAGAAAATGAGGTTTAAGTGGAAAGGAAAAGTGAGTTTGCTGGAAAGGAACGTGCGGCAGTTGGATTTGGGAGTGGAACGCACAAATGATGAAAGTGGAGCGAATCTAATGGGCAGGGGTAAGAGGAAGCCACATACGGAACGAACTGGACGGGTAGAGAGATAAAAGGGAAGGAAAAAAATCAAGCGGGTTTTTTATCATTATCTTATTTACTTGTTCCTGGAGCTGCAGTTTCAGGGGATTAGTTTTTTTCTCTTTGGATTTTATTTTTCCGTCTTTCGGGGTATGGTATTTTTCATTTCCTTTCGATGGATTTTCTTTGATTTTTATTTCTCTTGCTTTTATGTTTGGTTGGAGGTTTATTATTTTTGGGATTGGTGCCGTCTGAACTGCTGAATATTTTTTTAAAGACAATTTGTTTTGCACTTGAGGGTTTATCTCATTTAGGATTTTTTTTTCTTTCAGATTTTTAATATGGTTTTGCTTAGATTAATTTTTACTGCTAGAAATATCACGTGTAGCTAATTTCTGAAGCTTGGGTTGTGAAATGAGACTTGACTTGTTTTGGATTCTAGTTTAATGTAATATTTTGTTGATGAATATTGATTTCACTTGTTGCTAGTCATATTTGAATTGAAAATAGAGTGTGGCTCTTGCTCTTGATTTGTTGTTAACGTAAGGCACAACAAATGCTTGAAAATTATCAAGGCTCCTCTCAGTTGATTGTTAAAGTGTGTTTGGTTAGTAAAGTTGTGAATGCCTTAGGAAAATATTGTAAAACTTGAGCATAACTTTTTATCTTCATTTTATCAATGCCTTGACTGGATTGTTAATTGAGAAAATATTCTAGAAACCGAAACAATGAGAGTTCCATACCCAACTCAAGTGTTTGTTAATTTGCCTCTTTGATTAGAAACTTTAATTTCAGGTTTGATTTAGTTTTTACGGGAATTAAATTCATACTTTTTTTTTTATCTTCTTAAATCATTTTCGAAGAAGTATATTAAAATCCTTTTTGCTCATTGTTTATACATACATAAAAAAAATACAAACAAGTAAGAGTTTTATACTTTATTTTACTTTTTCACCCTTCTCATACATCATCATACTTTCCAATTAAATTTCACAAATGCTTTGATAATCCTTTGTCCCTGTGGAATACAATCATGGACTTATCATTGATACAACTTGACACTTCTACACTTGGAAGCACATTTTAGAAAGAGTCAAGTTTTTGGCGCCGTTGCCGAGGGCAACTGGTGCTTATCAGAGCATTCCTCTACTGCTAAAAGGGCGTTTGTAGAGCTGTGAACCTCTGCACAGCCTGGGTGATATCACCTTTTTCCCTTTTCTCTGTTTATTTTTCATTGTTTTTGATTTTCTGCACTTGTGTGTATGACTGATTGGACTATAGACCAAACATCTCGACTAATTAGGACAGAATCATTGGCATCTTTTAACTCTGCATCACTATCTCTTGAAACATCATCTGACACTTATAGTATCATGGCTAAATATGAACATCATGATAGGGAAATGGTAAATCAAAACAGGACACTTAGAGAGTATCTACAACCGGTTAGGACTAGCACCCCTTCTTGCATCATTTTGCCTCTTAATGCAAATGCTTTTAATTTTAAACCCGGGATGATTCCATTGCTACCACATTTTCATGGCATGGAATCAGAAAATCCCTACTTGCATATCCAAGAGTTTGAAGAAATTTGTTCCACATTTATGGATAGAACATGCACTGAAGAGGTCATAAAATTAAAATTGTTTCAATTTTCCTTAAAAGACAAGGCTAAGACATGGTTGAATTCCTTAAGACCAAGATCCATTGGGACTTGGCAAGAAATGCAAACTAAATTTTTAAAGAAATTTTTTTCCATGCATAGAACCAATGCCTTGAAAGACAAATCATGAATTTTTGCCAAAAGGATGTGGAAACGTTTTATCATTGTTGGGAACGATTCAAAGACCTTTTAAATGCATGCCCTCAGCATGGATATGAGAATTGGAGGATCATAAGCTTTTTCTATGAGGGCTTATAACAAAAAATGAGGCAATTTGTAGAAACCATGTGTAATGGTGAATTCTTCAACAAAGGGCCCGAGGAAGCTTTTGAATATTTTGACTATTTGGCTGAAAATGCCCAATCTTGGGATGTTTCTGACTTGTATGACAGATCTGAAAATAAAAAATGTGTTAGTGGGGGTGGTAAATACCACTTGAAAGAATCTGATGATTTACATGCTAAGCTTGCATTAATGTCTAAAAAGTTGGAGTCTTTAGAGCTTAAGGAAGTCAATGAAATGCATGTTTTACCACCAATTTCTGAAAAATGCAACATATGTGAGGATCCAGGGCATGTGACTAATGCATGCCCAACAATTCCTGCTTTTAAGGAAGTTTTGCTTGATCAATTCAACCCTGTGCATATGATTTCTAAGAATTTTTCTAGACCTTATTCTAATACTTACAATGCAGGTTGGAGAAATCACCCAAATTTCAGCTGGAAAAATGAACAACCTGGGCCATCTACACAAGGAAAAAGTCAGTACACCCCTTATGCAGCAGCTAGCCAAGGCTCGGGACCATCTTATTTTGCAAATCAGCCCCTTCCAATGCAGAAAAAAGGAGTGGAGGACTCTATTCAACAACTAATTGTTAGCCTACAACAGTTTATGCAAAGTCAGACCACAATTAACAACCAAAATGCCCAGGCCATCAATGAGATCAGAGGGACCCTCACTAGAGTAACCACTACTCTAAGTAACCAAGAGAAGGGCAAATTCCCAGCTCAACCCCAACCCAATCCACAAGGGCAAAGTCAACCATCTCAGAATAATGGTGAATGGGCCAATGTGAGATCAGTGAAAGCCATTACAACTTTGAGAAATGGTAAGGTTGTGGATATCTCTGCCCATAGTGCAGGAAATCCAGGTAAAAAAGCTAACCCTCCTTTAGTTAGTGGTGAGTCAAGCACTTTAGATCCAAATAATGATGCATGTCTCATACCTGCACCTTTTCCACATCGTTTCCTTTTTTTGCATAAATAAAAACAGTATGCTAAAATCCTAGAAATTTTTAAGCAAGTTAAGATTAACATTCCACTTCTTGATGCTATTAAACAAATTCCTGCTTATGCCAAGTTTCTAAATGATTTATGCACTGTGAAACGCAAACTAAATGCGCAGAAAAAGGCTTTTCTCATTGAACAAGTTAGTGCCATTATTCAAAATCACACACCACCTAAGTACAAGGACCCTGGATCACCTACTATTTCATGTGTCATTGAAAATTCTAAGATTGGTCAGGCCTTGCTAGACTTAGGTGTGGGGGTTAATTTGCTACCTTATAGTGTGTATGAACAATTGGGGCTAGGGGAATTAAAAGCCACTTCCATCATTTTGCAGCTTGCCGATAGATTCATAAAAATTCCTAAGGGTATTGTTGAAGACGTCTTGGTCCAAGTAGATAAATTCTATTACCCTGTGGATTTTGTGGTATTGGATATGAAGTTGTCATCCTACTCAAACTCTTCACCACCTGTGATTTTAGGAAGACCATTCCTAGTAACTTCTAATGCAATAATTAATTATAGGAGTGGTGTATTAAAGTTGAGTTTTGGGAATATGACTTTAGAACTGAATTTTTTTAATTTGTGCTGGCAACCTTAAGAACTTGAAGAAGTTGAAGAAGTCAATGCATTGGAATCCTTACTTTCTGATAATTCTTTATTTGATTACAATTGTGATGAACATTGGGAGGATTTAAAAGACTCCCTTGATTTAATGGAGTCCACTAATCAAGTTTCTTCTCTTTGTGCTGTAGGAAATTCAAATGAGATGCAGTGGAAGCTCAAATTTGAGCCACTACCAGCATTACAAGCCTCGGCACAACCCTCTAATGAAAAGACCCTAGTGCTGGAATTAAAGCCACTACCCTCGGAGCTGAAATACGGCTACCTTGGGCCAGAAAATTCATTCCCAGTGGTGATTTCTACACTCTTAACCCCTGACCAAGAGAGTAAGTTGCTGGAAGTTTTGGCACAACACAAATTAGCCATTTGCTGGTCCATTGCTGACATCAAAGGTATAAGTCTGTTTATTTGTACACACAGGATATATTTGGAAGATGATTCAAAATCCTCTAGAGAGATGCAAAGGAGACTAAACCCCACAATGAAAGAGGTGGTAAAAAATGAAGTCTTGAAATTATTAGACATAGGCATCATTTATCCCATTGCTGATAGCAAATGGGTTAGCCCAATCCAAGTTGTTCCAAAAAATTCTGGTGTAACTGTGGTGGAAACTAACAAGGGAGAATTGGTGCCTACTAGAGAGACCACATGTTGGAGAATGTGTGTAGACTATAAGAGATTAAATACAGCATCTAGAAAGGACCATTTTCCCTTGCCTTTCCTTGACCAGATTTTAGAAAAAGTGGCAGGGTATGAATATTATTGTTTCTTAGATGGCTTCTCTGGCTATTATCAAATAGAAATAGCCCCTGAGGATCAAGAGAATACCACATTCACTTGTCCTTTTGGGACTGTTACCATCAAGAGAATGCCATTTGGGCTATGCAATGCCCCGGCCACTTTTCAAAGATGCATGTTATGCATTTTCAGCGACTTGATTGAGGACATTGTTGAGGTTTTCACGGATGATTTTTCAGTTTTTGGGAAAACATTTGATGCGTGTTTGTCTAATTTACAAACTGTTTTGAAAAGGTGTGAAGAAAAACAATTGATATTAAATTGGGAAAAATGCCATTTCATTGTAAGACAAGGGATAGTTTTTGGGCATATTGTATATCCTCGGGGCATAGAGGTAGATAAAGCTAAAATAGATTTAATTTCAAATTTGTCTGCGCCTAAAAATGTGAAAGGTGTTAGATCTTTTTTAGGGCATGCCGGTTTTTATAGAAGGTTCATAAAGAATTTTAGCTTTATCTCTAAGCCTCTTTGTCAACTTTTAATGCATGATGTCAAATTTGAATGGACCAAAGAGTGTCAAAATTGCTTTGATCAGCTGAAAACATTTCTCACCACCGCACCTATCATTCAGCCCCCAGATTGGTCACTTCCTTTTGAATTAATATGTGATGTAAGTGACTTTACTGTGGGGGCTGCACTTGGACAGCGAAAAGATAAGCTACCATATGTCATATACTATGCTAGTAAGACTTTGAATGCTGCCCAAAAGAATTATTCCACTACAGAAAAAGAATACTAGCTATAGTCTTTGCATTGGATAAGTTTAGATCATATCTTCTTGGTTCACCTATCATAATATTCACTGATCATGCAGCTTTGAAATTTTTATTGTAAAAAAAAGACACCAAGCCGAGACTGGTAAGATGGATACTCCTATTGCAAGAATTTGATCTCACAATAAAAGATAAAAAAGGAGTAGAAAATGTGGTGGCGGATCATCTTTCTCGCCTTCCACGTGAAGTTTCTGAGTAATTTCCTTTAATTTCTTATTATTTTCCTGATGAACAATTATTTTCAATTGAGACTTTTCCATGGTATGCTGACCTTGTAAATTTTCTGGTCACAGGAAAAACTCCTCCTCAGAGTCGCTCAGGACATCAAGAGGCTGAAATCTGAAGCTAAGTATTTTTTTCTATGATGATCCATACATTTTTAAGTACTGTTCAGATCAAATCATTAGGAAGTGTGTGCCTAATAATGAAATTTCTAGTGTTTTAACTTTTTGCTATACGGAAGCTTGTGGTGGGCATTTTTAAGCCAACAAAACAGTGGCTAAAATTCTTCAAAGTGGATTTTATTGGCCAACTATGTTCAAGGATGCTTTTAGTTTTTGTAAAGGTTGTGAACCTTGTCAAAAATTAGGAGGAATCACTAGGAGAAATATGATGCCCATGCAACCCATACTAGTGATTGAAATTTTTGATTGTTGGGGAATAGGTTTTAAGCGACCATTTCCTTCTTGTTATGGCTATTTATACATTTTGATTGTTGTTGACTATGTTTCTAAGTGGGTCGAGCAGCCCCTTGCAAATCTAATGATCATCAAGTTGTTTTAAAATTTTTGAAAGAAAATATTTTTGCAAGGTTTGGCATGCCTAAAGCCATAATCAGTGATAATGGCACTCATTTTTTCTAACAAGAATTTCTCAGCCTTAATGAAGAAGTATGGTATCCATCACAAAATCTATACTCCCTACCATCCTCAAACCAATGGACAGGTTGAACTAGCAAATAGGAAAATTAAAAACATAATTGGAAAAACAGTTAGCCCAAACCGGAAGGATTGGTCTTTGAGATTGACTGATGCCCTGTGGGCTTATAGAATAGCCTTTAAAATCATTTTGGGCATGTCTCCATATAGACTAGTGTATGGCAAGGCTTGCCATTTGCCTGTAGAGCTGGAACATAGAGCGTATTGTGCCATTAAGCAATGTAATTTCAATATTGATGAAGCTGGTTGTGTGAGGAAATTGCAGCTGTCTGAGTTGGATGAGTTGAGGATGGATGCCTACAACAACTCTAAGTTGTCCAAAGAAAGAATGAAGAACTTCCATGACAAACATATCCAACGTAAGACTTTTGAGCCTGATCAACAAGTGTTGTTATACAATTCTCGGTTACACTTGTTCCCTGGTAAGTTAAGGTCTTGGTGGAGTGGGCCTTATGTGGTATAAACTGTTTTTCCCCATGGTGCTATTGAGATAATGAATCCTCTCAATGGTAACATTTTTAAGGTTAATGGTCAAAGGCTCAAGCCTTTTATTTCTAATTTTGACCTGAGGAATCTACTCTACATTTTCTTGATTCTAATTAATGATCTCGTGATCTGTCCATTTCTTTTCATTGTTTTCTTTTGATTCAGTTTTTACTTTTGTTTTCGTTGCATCCCTTTCAAAGCTGCCTAGGTACTTCCTTTTCCTTTTTCCTTCAATTTTTCTTCAACTACACAGTTCTTTTGTTAGCTGTTTTGCTCCTTAACTGCTCTCTTTGTGTAAATATTTTCATTTATCTTGCATCATTTAGGACAATGCTACAATCTAGTTGGGGGGTGTGAAAGAGAATTTATTTTTCTGTTTGCATGCCTCAGACATATGTTGGTCCACCTTGGGGGAGTGCTGGTAATAAGTTCAAAGTAGATTAAAATCCCTACTTCTGAATTTCACATGCTGGAAAGTGAACTAAAAAATGATTTATTGAGGTCATGGAACATGTGAAATGTAGTGCAAATATGAGTATAGGTCAAAAGAGGGACTTATCCATTTTATTTAGTTGTTAAACCAAGGGAAAGATGCCAAAAGTTTTGCTAAAACACACAACACATGCCCATAATGCTCAGAAAGACTACATTGGGTCAATATTTGTTGATTTACACTTCTGTTATTTGGGACTCTAGTGAACCATATCCTAATAGCTTAGGAAGAAATCTGAGGTGTACTAAATGAGAAAATGGACAAGCCAGGGATCCTATGAAAAAAAAAAATTCTAAAAAAAAAAGAAAATAAGAAAAGAAAAGAAGTGAAATAAGAAGGTTTTTCATACATGGTTTACATTTGTGTTTTGGAAAAGACTACCTATTACCGGGGTCCTTACTAAAGAAAAGAATAGGTGCCTTTTAAAGTGTAATAGCGTGAAAGCCGCCACTACAATAGTTTTGAATTAGAGTAAGACCGTATGGTTATCTCAGATTAGTTTCTGTGATTGAAACTGTTAATGCCTCTTGGTAGTCGATCTTAGAATTCTAACCTAATTCCCATGCACTTAAAGGAAAGCAACTTTGTTACATTTAATTCCCTTGGTTGATTAACTAAATAGTGTATAAATCTTCCAGTTGATACAAAAATTTAGATTAATCTATCTCTAATGTTCTTAAACTCAACAAGTTTATATTTCATTGCATGTGATTTTTAGATTTATTGGAATTGTGGGTAGTAACTTTTCTTTGGTATGATTTCATTCATTTTATTTGCTAAGGACTAGCAAAAAGTCAGTTGGGAGATGTGATTAATGGTCAATTATGTGGTATTAATACTTTTAAATATTTTGGGTTAAAAGAGTTTTATGTGTTAAAATGAGAGTATTAATTAGATAATGTGATTTAACTTTGTTTGGCATGTAAAATGATTTTTTTTTTATCCCTAATTAAATTCAGAAGGACTCATAGAGTTTATGTGTTTCAGGATTTATGAGGAGCCAGAGCTGCCCAGAATTTATGAAGAGTTAGAGCTAATAAAATAAAATAAAATAAAAATCATCAAAAGAGGCTCACGTGCAAGCACTTAAGCCCATGAGATCCTAGCCCATGAATCAAGAGCATGCTTCACAAGTCACTCCTAAGTGCTGCGCGTGGGAGAGAAAAAAAATAAAGAAAAAGAAAATGAGGTTTAAGTGGAAAGGAAAAGTGAGTTTGCTGGAAAGGAACGTGCGGCAGTTGGATTTGGGAGTGGAAAGCACAAATGATGAAAGGGAGCGAATCCGATGGGCAGGGGTAAGAGGCAGCGACATACGGAACGAACTGGATGGGGAGAGAGAGATAAAAGGGAAGAGCGGATTTTTTTATAATTATTTTATTTACTTGTTCCTGGAGTTGCAGTTTCAGGGAGATTATATTTTTTTTCTCTTTGGATTTTGTTTTTCCGGCTTTCAGGGTATGGTATTTTTCATTTTCTTTTGATGGATTTCCTTTTCATTTTCTTTCGATGGATTTCCTTTAATTTTTATTTCTCTTACTTTATGCTTGGTTGGAGGTTTATTATTTCTAGGACTGGTGCCGTCTGAACTGCTGAATATTTTTTTAGAGACCATCTGTTTTGCACTTGAGAGATTATCACATTTAGGCTTTTTTTTCTCTCAAATTTTTAATATGGTTTTGCTTAGATTAATTTTTACTGCTAGAAATATCATGTGTAGCTAATTTCTGAAGCTTGGGTTGTGGAATGAGACTTGACTTGTTTTGGGTTCTAGTTTAATGCAATATTTTGTTGATGAATATTGATTTCACTTGTTGCTAGATATTTGAATTGAAAATAGAGTGTGGCTCTTGCTCTTGATTTGTTGTTAACGTAAGGCACAACAAATGCTTGAAAATTATCAAGGCTCCTCTCAGTTGATTGTTAAAGTGTGTTGGGTTAGTAAAGTTGTGAATCCCTTAGGAAAATATTGTAAAACTTGAGCATAACTTTTTATCTTCCTTTTATCAATGCCTTGACTGGATTGTTAATTGAGAAAATATTCTAGAAACCGAAACAATGAGAGTTCCATACCCAACTCAAGTGTTTGTTAATTTGCCTCTTTGATTAGAAACTTTAATTTCAGTTTTGATTTAATTTTTACATGAATTAAATTCATACTTTTTTTTTATCTTCTTAAATCATTTTCGAAGAAGTATATTAAAATCCTTTTATACATACATAAAAAAAATTCAAAAAGGAAAGAGTTTTATACTTCATTTTACTTCTTCACACTTCTCATACATCATCATAGTTTCCAATTAAATTTCACAAATGCTTTGATAATGCTTTGTCCCTGTGGAAAACGATCCTGGACTTATCCTTGATACAACTTGACACTTCTACACTTGGAAGCACAGTTTAGAAAGAGTCACATGACATGTTCATGCATATCCCTTATTACATTCGTAGTAAAAAAAAAAGTAATAATAATAAGAATAATAATAAAAAAATGTAATAATAATAACAATAATAATAAGGTATGCACATTCAGAAAGAACATGTAAAGGGTCATTGCCTTGTCTCAGGTTAGGGTGGGGTTGTGGCAGTCTGAGTTTAGGTTTCGATAGTTTAGCATTTATTATTTGAGCTTCTTTCAACGAGGCTGGTCTGGGGGAGTAGAGGCGAGAGCCGCATGTTTCATCAACTGATTCCAACGAAGAACATCAGTTTTATTCTTTTTTTTAATTTAATTTTGAACTAATTTTATTTTCTAGAGTTTTGATATAGTCTAGCATTGAACACAGTTTATATTCCTAGTTATTTTACTTTCAATATTTACATGATTGGTGTTTATTTCTTGTTCTTAATGCTTACAATTTTTTAGCTAACTATTGTTCGATCTTTTGGATTGCAATGACACCGAGAGGTGATTTGTGATTAAAGCTCTATGATTAAACACCATTAGTTAAGCGAAAAAAGAGATGCTTTACCGTGACTAGTATGATTTTCATGAAAAAATCAAAGAACTTAATGAGTCTCCAATTAGTTAAATTCATATAGAGATATGGAGTTATTAGTTGGAGATATTTTTGGTATTGTTTGAAGAGAAAATGTTGAATAGTTAAGAGATTTCTATCATCAACTTGGGATAATTGGGATTCTATAACAAGGAAGAATATGTGAGATTTTTCAGGTGAAGTCAAACGCTCTAGATCTATTCTCATTATTTTTAAAATATTAATTTTAATGTTATTTTCTTCAGTTTAATTTAAATAAACCATTCTTCAAATTTCGGTTTTGCAAATAGTATTTAATTTAGTCAATTTCAATACTCAATAGCATAATTATTCATTGTGGGTTCGATAATAATCATTTTCTTTAAAACACTTTACTACTTGTTACAATTCTTTGCACTTGCAGATTATATTTCTAAGCGAACAAGTTTTTGGTACCGTTGCTGGGGAATAGTTATTTGTTATTGATATTGATACCAGCTAGATTTTTACTACTTTGGATTTTATTTTATTTTATTTTATTAAAAAGAAAAAAAAGATTTAATTTGATCTCAGTTTGATCTTTTCAGGAATCAAAAGTGCATGCGCCGATCTAGATTGTTAGAGCATACGCTTTTCGATCCTCAGATTGAAAGGACCTTACATCGGATCAATAAAGAGAAAAAGAAAAAGGTCGCCGCCTGTGAAGTTAATATGGCCGACCAAGAGCACAAGGCACTAAGAGACTATGCGATGCCCTCGATCAATGGGGCAATATCCAGTATAAGGAGACCAGCTATACAAGCCAATAACTTTGAGATCAAGCCTGCCATCATTCTAATAAACCAACAAACCGTCCAGTTTGGGGGCTGTCACAAGAGGATCCTAATGTTCATATTGCAAATTTTCTAAAAATCTGTGATACTTTTAAACACAACGGAGTGACAGATGATGCAATCCAATTTAGACTTTTCCCCTTTTCACTTAGGGAAAAAGCAAAAGGTTGGTTGAATTCTTTACCGCCCAGAATCATCACCAACTGGGAGGACTGTTGGCACAAACATTTTTAGCAAAGTATTTCCCTCCGATCAAGATAGCGAAATTAAGGAATGATATTACTACCTTAACCCAATTGGAGGATGAATCATTTGTATGAGGCGTGGGAGAGATACAAAGACTTATTGCGCAAGTGTCCACATCACAACCTTCCCGCTTGGCTTGAAATACAGATATTCTACAATGGCTTGGAACCCATAAAATGATCTATGGTTGATGCGGCTGCTGGAGGAGCATTAATGAGTAATACCCATGAAGCCGCCTATGGACTTCTGGAAGAGTTGGCGTCCAGCAATTATCAATGGTCTGCAGAGAGAGCAATGCCAAGGAAAGCGACTGGAGTCTTTGAACTTTGTTCTATTACCACATTGGCGGCGCAAATGGCAAATCTTTCACAACAACTAGGTAAGATGAATGTTAATGCTATTCAAACTAATGTGGTTTGTGATCATTACACTGGAAATCATTCCAATGAAGATTGCCAAGTGGGGAATCCTTTTGTCCAACCGAGTCAAGAACAAGCCTATAATGTGTCAAATTTCCAACGTCAGAACAATCCTTATTCAAACATGTTCAATCCCGGATGGAGAAATCACCCTAACTTTACATGAAGTAATAACCAAGGGCAGACTACACCACCTCAACAGTTTCCACAGTAAGAGAAATTTTATGTGAATTTATATGGTCTCAACTTATTCTAGAACTTGTTTGATTAAACTCGAGATGAAATCCTAGATGGAATATTACTGGGGAAATGATTAAGGCATTCTTTGGACTGATTGAGCCTTTTAAGCTTACCTGTTTATTATCTTTATCTCTAGTTGCTATTTGAGCTTTATTGAAATATATTTTGGCCTTATATTTTTCTTTCTTGTAAACTTCATATTCCCTACCCTATTTGAGCTTAAACACTGATATCCTTACCTTTCAAGAGAACTAAGTTTACACAAAATTACAAACTCACAAGAGCATGAAAGGCGAGAGAGGTAGTAGGTCTATAAGTAAAGTTTGTTATAGCCAGATTATCAAAATCATAAGTTTGGGAGTGTGAAGAGTCGACTCGTCTACTGTGTGGCCAACAAGAAAAGGCCGACAAGAGTCATCCAGAAAGGCAATCGACATAGTATGAAATATTTCCACAAAAAAAAAAAAAAAAAAAGAAGTCTGACCTACCTAATAGAGGGGTAAAGAGAAATATACTTGAAAGTGCAATAAAGAGAGGTATGCTGAGAGATTTACAAAGATTGAGAAGAGATGTTTGTGTTAGAAGTGAGAATGCTTTACTTATTCTGTTGA
Organism: Juglans cinerea; assembly: GCA_961763995.1. NCBI lineage: Eukaryota > Viridiplantae > Streptophyta > Magnoliopsida > Fagales > Juglandaceae > Juglans > Juglans cinerea. The sequence continues at coordinate 11,771,859 of CAUIVZ010000008.1, read as the reverse complement.
TGTTCAAACTTAAGTTCTCTTGCTTTGTTTGAATCCTACCTTTTCTTTGTAGCCCTCACCCTAGCCTTACATTACAAGTTTAATAAAGACCTATTGATCCCTAGTGATAGTTTATATTCTACATTAATGAAGAGTTGTAACACTCGTCCTTGTGGTGAGACATTTTATAAAATATTTTTAGAAAGAACGACGGGAATTACCGTTCGATTTAAAAAATTTTGCTTCCATACCCAGGGTGCAAGACTCTACGTTTATAAAATAAAAAGTGTTTTGAGAATAAAAGAAGTTTATAGCGGAAAACATTAATTTTAACAGTAAATAGGCCTTTCATACATTTAAACACTCATGCCTAGACTTTCGTGCTCTTCCCCATGGGACGTGTCTGTCCTGACGCGTACTGCTCCTTCGATCCCTGTGGGGGGAGGTGATTAAGCTGAATTATTGCATATTTTATACATTTAAAACCAATATATTTTATTTATTTCATTACATTATTATTGATTTTAGATGGAAAAATGATTAAGATTAATAAATCCGAGTTGTGATTTAAATTGGTTAATAGCATGATTTATGCTTAATTTTATAACTTGTGATTTAATTGAACAATGTTCATTCATATGCACAACATATTTTTGATATTCTATTATTCTTATTTTATTTTACTTCTAATTCTTATTATTTTATTTCTAATTTCAAAGAGTGTAGAACTCTTCAAATAAGGATAATGATGGGGTTTGAGAGTAATTCGGATCAGAGTCCAAAATGCGTTAGGAGACAGAATGGACAAACTTTAGTATTTTAATCATAACTTTCCGCTCAAATATCGGATTGATACGATTCTTGATGTGTTGGAAAGCTATCTTATAGGGCTACAAAGTTGTGGCTACCAAATTGAGTCCTAAAATTTAACAATTTTGTGTGCGGGAATATGAAGACATTAGGGTTTCTTCGTACCCTATTTAAGTATATCATTAGCACAAAATTGGGGACTTTTGCAGAAGCAGAGCCGCACATTTGAAGAACTCTTCCAGGGTCCAATTGCCGCTCCAGCTGCCTCCTCCATTGCCTACCACCTCCATCTCTATTTATTGGGCTCGCTCTTTTCATTCCCTACTTTTTATTTAATTTCAGTTTAAAGTTTATGGAATAGTTTTGAGATATTTGGCTTAGACTTTTGGGCACTTTATTTGCTGTTTATTTACTTCGTGTTATTTATTTTTCTCATTTTTTTAAGGTTTCATTGAACAATGATTACAATTGCTATGGATTAATTTTGAGAATTTGTGATTTGAATACAAAGATGAACCCTAGAATCTTATTTTGGGGCTTTTCAATTTTTAATTCATATTTTGTCAATTACTTCCTAATTTAGTTTAATTCTTAGATTATTTTTATTAATCTCTTAGTTCCATTGCATTTTAGATCGATTAAAGCTTAATTATAACTTAAATAATTTCTATTTTATTGTTTAATTTTCAGATTAATTAAGATTATTAGTTTTTTTTTTACATTTCATTTCAATACTCAAAAATCCAAAAATATGAATCTAGTCCATGACTAGTGCCCTTTTCATTCTTGTTGCACCCTTTCCATCCATTGCACATACCATCATTTTTATTTTATCTTTGTGAATATTTTCACCATTTTAAACGAGGTTGATTTTAAGTAACTTTCCCTGAGGAGACGATCTAGGATTTTATTCCTAATTATTACGCGACATCCTCCTGCACTTGGGATAGCCTTTGTGCTACTCATTTTTGAGTGAGTCAAGTTTTTGGCGCCGTTGCCGGGGAATAGTTGCTTGACGTAAATTTAAACTCGTTATTTTTATTTATTTTATTTTATTATCTCAAATGTTTCTTTCACTATCTTATCTCTGATTATATGTTTCACTTGTCACCCACTACTCAGTCACTTGAACCTTACTTATGCTATTCAGATTGATATTTCATGTCATGGATTAGGGACAATTCAAATAGGTTGGTAAGAGTTACATCGAGCACTGAGAGTAGTATACACAGCCCATAGATAGATAACTCTTCTGTTTTTTCTACAGACGTGGAAATTGAAATTGAACAAACCATGGCTGCACCTGCACCACGAACTCTTAGAGATTATTTGCATCCCACTCGCACCACTACACCATCAAGCATTATTTTACCTGAAGATGCACCTAATTTTTCTATTAAACATGGCATGATGTCAGTGATACCTCAGTTCCACGGGATGGATTCTGAGAGTCCTTATCAAACACTTGACAGATTTTGCGTTGGCTTGTACTACTTTTATCAATAGAGCCACTACTGATGAATTTATTAGACTTCGTTTATTTCCTTTCTCTTTAAAGGATAAAGTGAAGATTTGGTTTAATTCTTTGAGACCTAATTCTATCTCTTGTTGGTCTAATATGCAGCGTGAGTTCTTACAAAAAAAATTTCCTTTTCAGAGAACTCAGTATTTACAAGAGCAGATCAGTCAGTTCAATCAGAAATCTGACGAGACTTTCCAGGCCAGTTGGGAAAGGTTTAAGGATTTGGTGAACATCTGTCCACATCACGGTTTTGAATCCTGGAGGTTGGTAAATTATTTTTACACTAGTCTCACTCCACAATGCAAGCAGTTTGTGCAGACTATGTGCAATGGAGAATTCTTTAGTAAGGAACCTGATGAAGCATTGCCATTTTTTGACTATCTTGCTGAGAGCACACAACAATGGAACACTCAGACTGATCGAGTTTCTTTGACAACACAACCACTGAGGGCTATTGCTGGTGGGAGCAGATATGAGCTAAAGGAGGACACTGATGTTCAAGCCCGAATAGTTGCATTGACTAGAAGATTAGAGGTCATGGAGATGGAAAAAGTGAAGGCCGTGAAAATAGTAGAGGTATGTTCTTTATGTGCTGATTAAAACCACAAGACCCAAGATTGCCCAATCATGCCAGTATTTCAAGAGAGTGGCTCTGAGCCGATGCAATCAGCAAATTGGGTAAATAGAGCACATAATCAACCTTTTTCCAATACATATAATCCGGGGTGGAGGAATCACCCAAATTTCTCATGGAGGAATGATCAGCCTGGTCGGGCTCCACCACCTTCTCAGCGGCCATTTCATCATGCTGCTCCTCAACACCGTGGATATCTTATTACTCTCGTTCCATGCTAATTTGGTCAATCAAAAGTGTTTTAACCATGGAGAGGTCATTTTGGGCGTGAAACTGGAGAGTATGTTATGTTTTGAAATTTTTGACCAAGCTAATGGACATATCTTGATCCGAAAGTTTTATGGAGTACTGTTAACATGTGTATATGATTATTGGTTGAGTATTTGTTGCATGATTAAAAGTTTTGGGGAAAGATTTTCTTAGATCTAGAAACTTAGAAACTGGAAGAGGAAAAACAATGTATGTTTTGAGAAAGTTTAAATCTTTTATGGTTTAATCTTTTTCCAATGGCTTTGATATTTTTATGGTAGGATCCTAAGCCTCTTATATACATGTTAGAATGTTATTTTGAAGATATTTGATGTTAGTTTCGAACATATAAAATTTTATGCAAGGAGCTTTTTGGTTAGGCCAAAGTGATGATGTTATAGGCTAAATTTATGTTTTGGTTGATGTTTAACCATGTGATCTTGAATTTGAAGCGTGGACCTGTTGACACCTTTAAACCATGTGATGTTTTGGTTTGAATATCAATTCTTTATAAGTCATGGATCAAGAGGTTGATCGAAACAAGTTAGAAACAAAAATCTGTTTGGAACTTAGAAGAAAAACTAAAAAGTTCAAATATGGTTTTAGTGATTTTGATGACTTTTGTTCATGATTCAAAACATAATTATTCTTAGGAATATGTTATGAGTATATCAGAAGAAAAATTTCGGTTTAATCATGAGTTTTGAAATTTGAAAGAATTGCAATCAAAATCAAGAGAAATGGCCTATGTATGTTTCGACCATAGTGAGTTTTCCATAGTTGTGAATGGTTTTAAATTTTCTTGAGTTGATATTTGAGTCTAGGACAAAATTTACATAAGAAATGTAAATTTTGGTAATTTTTGGAGTTAGGATGATAAATTCTTAAGTTATAGGTAAAATGATTCCCACATGTAGAGGGTAAAATGGTAATTTTACTCTAAGTTGTCTCTTTTCACATATCTAATTGTTAGTAAATTAATTTCTAACTTTTAGAATACCGTCTTACAGTTCCTCGTGTTTCGTAATTTATTTTCGTAGAACGCGACGATCGAGGTAAGTTAGCTCTTAACTTACCATCAGTTTACTGTGTATGTGTGATGGTTAAGGGAACTATAGTTTATGTTCGTATATTGTTATATATGTCATGCCATGGGATGTCATAACATATTTATCTATTACACGAATTATTTTGTCATGAAAATCACATCTGTTACATAATATATTCTTTCTTATGTTACTATCTATTGCAAGTATGTCACATTACCTATGCCATATGTTACATGTATGTCATCTCACGTAATATTCACTATCACATGTTACGCCATGTTACAAAATATTGTCTGTTACAAGGTATGCCATGTTACTAAATATTGTCTATTACATGTATGCCATGTTATGGAATGTTGTTTGTTACATTTATGTCTCAAAGTATGTCATGACTGTCATCTTATGTTCATGTCACGTTACGCTACGTCAGGACTTCTGTCTTTTATATTACGTTCATGTCAAGTCTCGTTACAAAATGTCATGTATGCCAGTTAGTTATTCATGTCAATCACGACCCTAAGTGCTAGGATAGAGTAATATTCTAGTGGAACTCCTTTGTTCACCCTAGAGTGTCTAAATAGGTGTGAAATTTCCTAGGTTGACGAAGTACAGTCAACAAGTTGCGAATGAGGCCTAACTAGCTGGTCACCGGAGTGCGCCAGACACTAACTCCGATGGAGCCACACTTTATTTTATGTGTGTCCACAGCAAGTGTGGCATAAACAATTCATAGGGCCACAACAACTGTGGAGCATAAAGTATGGGGCCGCAACAACTGTCGAGCATACACTACGTGAGACACAACAATTGTGACACGTAGAATACATGGGGCCACAGCAACTGTGGAGTACGTATTAATGCACTCACAGTTGGTATAGACAACTGTGTTGTGATGCGGTAGTCGGCAGGGACACACAGCTCAAGGCGACCCGTGTAGGACCCGTATGGTCACTTTTATTAATTAAGTCTATTGAATAAGATTTCAAGTTCATGTATTTCACGTTCAAGTCATGTTTCACGATATATTATGTTCAAATTTACGTTCATGTTAAGTTTCAAGTTCATGTCAATCTTGGTAACCCCATGAGAAAAGAATACGCAAATATGGTAACCCCATGAGATAATATTACTCAATCATGGTGACCGCATGAGACAAGAATATGTTTCAAGTTCATGTTTCTATTATGTTATGTTCATGTTCATGTTATGTTCAAGTTCACGTTCATGTTATGTCAAGTTCACGTTCACGTTAACGTTATGTTTCAAGTTCACGTTTATGTTATGTTGTGCTCAGGTTCATATTATGTTCAAGTTCATGTTCAAATTATGTATGTTCACGTTCATGCTATGTTTCAAGTCCATATTATGTTTCAAGTTCACGTTCGTGCTATGTTGCTAGTCCATGTTATGTTTTAAGTTCACGTACATTCCATGTCACGTTAAGCTAAGTTTTAGTTTCCAGTTCAAGTTAAGTCATTTATGCCATGCTATATGTCAAGTTATGCTATGCTTACTTATGACTTTAATTATGCATTCATGCTTTTACTGCCATGCATGCATCATTAACCTGTGTGGAAGTTTCCTGTTAACTTGCTGAGATTTGTAATCAAATCTCACAGTGGTAGTCCCAACTACCATTCCCCCAGAATGGTAGGCGATGTGTCAGGGTCAGAGTAAGGAGCAGACACTAACAGACTGGAGGAGGTAGACTAGATGTCGTAGACGCAACACCGAGCGTGCAGCCTCCATAGTTAGGTCTTTGGATAGTATTTCAGCATTGTTAGTCAAGTTACACAAGTTACTCGACGAATTAGCCCAATAGTGTATTTTGGGAATGTAATTATGGAGTCATGTCTCCGTTGTTTTGAGATTACAGTCTTCTGACGTGCTGTAATCGTGGATGTTTATTTTGTTAAGTATGCATGGATTATGTTTTATCTATTTGGGATATTATAAGTTTGGTTTATAGTATTGCTAAAAAAAAGTTTATCCGTTGCGAATATTGCATAATGCTAGATGCATGTTAGGAACATTGAATCTTATATGTTATGAACGGGGGTAGCTAACCTTGTGTTGAATGTCCCAATGCTTCGGATGTTCTTCCAATCCCAAGAGGAATCTGTGGGCGTCACAGGGTGGTATCAGAGTAATACGTCTCTGAGTTTAAATTCACATGTCCTTAGGAAATGCACCAAATATTAGACTTGAGATTTAAGTCTTCGTTAGGCTTGAATTTTTTAAGTATGAGAAATAGTACATGGTTGTAATAAGTGTGTTTCTGGAAGTGACACATGACTCACGATAGGATGCCTCGAAACCTTGAGGGAGTCACAAATCAGGAGAATTAGAATCCCCTGATGGATGGAAGATTAGCTGAAGTTGTACGTCTGCTGACTGACGTGCTTAGACAACATCAACAACAACAAGCGCATGTACCCCGACCCGAAGTCAGGGGTTGTCCGTATGAGAAGTTATTGATCTACCGTTACCCGAATGGTTCTGGTAATGAAGGGCCACTGAGAGCCGAGAAATGGATTATGGATCTCGAAATGACCTACGAGACCTGTGGATGTACTGAGGACTAGAAGGTTCTATATGCTGGATATCTATACTAAGGAGAAGTTGGAATATGGTGGGATACGCGAAGGCAGCTTCTTGTCAGGGAACTAGGAAGTTTGGCTGCACTGTCATGGGAGAGATTTAAGGAAGAGTTCGAAAATAAATTCTTCCTAGATTCTGCCAAACAGCTGAAGGCGCAGGAGTTCGCGACTTTAACTTAAGGCAATTTGACCGTAGAGCAGTACACCACTAAGTTTATGGCATTAGGAAAGTTCGCACCACACTTGATTTCTACTCAAAGGATGCAGGCACGAAAGTTTCAAGCAGGACTTCAGCCAAGGATCCGTAGCCAAGTAGCTTGCCTAAGAATAGAGAATTACCAAGAGTTAGTAAACGTGGCCGCGATAGCAGAGGCTGAGCAGAGAGGTCTGGTGATCCAAATCAATACTGAACGAAAAAGAACTTCATTGTACGCTACTGAAGAAAGTTTGAAAAGGAAAAAGATGTTTACTGGATGAGATAAAGGAAAAGGCATTGAGACTGGGAGCTCAATGCCAATCACATTTCCACCTTGTGGAGAGTGCGGTAAACACCATGGAGGCAAGTGCAGAATCGCGTTGGGAACTTGTTTTTGGTGTGGCCAACTGGGTCATATGATCAAAGACTGCCCCAATGTTGCTTTGAGGAATGAAAGAAAGGGAGTTTCTCTCAATAGCGTCTACAAACCAAAGTCGAGGCAGCACATGCCCATGAGAGTGTATGCTGTCACTCAGGGAGACACATATGCTGACGCCCCAGGAACTGAAGAAGCTGGCACCGTGACTGGTATTTTTTCTAAGACCTAGGTATTGTTAAGCTTATGTAAGTTTGATTTGATTGCAATTTGTACGATGTTATTTCAAGTAAGTCCCTGTTTTTAGTGATTGAGGTATTACACGAGAGTTTAGTTCGGAAGCCGAATTGTTACCCAGGTGGTAAAAGTAACAATTATCATTAAGAGTATTATTGTTCATATCAATGTAGATATAGAATACCCTTTAGTAGTTGGAAGAAAGATATTGGGGGTTGATAAATTAGTATTCCGCATATTTGAAGTTGTTTTGATTTTGAGGATCCAAAGGAATTAGTGTTAGGAAGAGTAAAGTATTTGGGAGAGGCTTTGGCTGTAGTAGGATTCGCTTATGATGGTAGTTTTTCCAGCTACCATTAAGTGTTCTTGGTAAAGCATTGTTTTTATGAAAAACGTAGATCGCCATTATATTAGAGACTTTTATATGGGTAGTAAATCTTGGTCTTGAGGACTTACGTGAACAGTAGGAACAGATCCTTTTGTTTAGAGTCAGAATAAGAGGCGACTCATGATAGATAGAAGAACTATGCCAATCATAAGAGAAGTCTTGAGGTGAGGTTAATAGCTGATCGATGATCGAGGTACCACCTAGGAGGAGGAACGATTCGCCGTGATTATGAAGGAGTAAGTTAGTCCTAGGCAGATAGAATTCCTTGAGGAAATAGAGAAAGTGAATTCAGTTGTGCATGGATTAAATTCTTCCAAATTAAACTGCGTGAATACTTGAAGTTTTAGATTTAGAGAGTATGCTGGTACGACTTGACCTACTTTGTGGAAGGATTCCAGTACAAATTGATATGATTTGAGAGAGAGAGACTTAAGAATGGTAGATATATATAAGTTGTGGATAATTCTTTGAATAGTAAGGAGTATACTGATTTCATTTAAGAAAGGATTCAGTATCCTAGAAGGTTTGCCTAAAAGTCATTAAGTTTAGGCAATAACCTTTGGGAGTGTTATACCCTTATGTTATAGTGGTAGTTATTTTGTGTAACTATGAGATGGTTATAGATAAGAATAGTGTTGACTACGAGAGGAAGGTGTTACCACAGGAAGATCGATACCTGCCGTTGAGCATGATGAGGCATCTAGTCATGGACAGTACGTTGGTAAGCAACTTCTTCTTTGGAGCGTGTTTTATGTTTGTACTTGCGTCAATTTCAAGGACGAAATCTAGAGGGTAAAATGGTAATTTTACTCTAAGTTGTCTCTTTTCACATTTCTAATTGTTAGTAAATTAATTCTAACTTTTAGAATACCATCTTACAATTCCTCGTGTTTCGCACTTTATTCTCGTAGAATGCGACGATCGAGGTAAGTTAGCTCTTAACTTACTATCAGTTTATTGTGTATGTGTGATGGGTAAGAGAACTACAGTTTATGTTCGTATGTTGTTATATATGCCATGCCATGCCATGTCATCATGATATGAACCCGCGGGAATGAAATCCCTTGAACCCACAATCAATTTGAAAACTCCCCAAGAAAGCCAAAATCAAGTCAATGGATGGAGAACCTAGACCCGATGAGAACTCGTTTCAAGAACCTAGATTATATTAAAATCTAGACCCGTTGAAGAACCCGTCTCAAGAACCCAGATTATAAAGGAGGAACGCCACAAAGGTTGTGATTTACCTTTGATAAGTTCAAAAGTTCAATTAAGAACAAGAGGAGATAAACTCAACTCACAATGAATAAATTCATCAAATTTCATAAACTTCATAAACTGATTAGAATGAGGCTACATAGAGTATTTAAAGAAAAACCTAATGAAAACCCTAGATAAAATAAAACCCCATCTTCCAAAAATACACCTGAGTGAACAGTGCCGCGGCTACAGTACGGCGCTACAGTAACTCGGCTACAGTAACCCTAACCCTAGTTCAATAAAATAAAACTTTCCCAACATGCCCTTACATAGGCATAAACCCAATTATTCTAAGCAAATAAAATAGGTCCTTGAAATTAATTAAATAAGTTGAAACCCTTCAAGAGTTCAAAGCTTTTAAGTCTCGTCGTTGCCCTCTTCCGTAGCTAATCTAATGAATTAAAACTGGATCTTCATCCTTCAAGCCCCATCTTGAATGTTGGGCTTTTTCTAAACTTGTCCTAGGTGGATTGCATCAATCCTTGCATTGTCTCCTTGATCTTCTTGGCCCATCTGGAAGTTGCAAATGATCTTTAAGGCTAGGCCCATCTTGGTTCCCATCATTCCCCCTCTCCTCAAAGGATTCGACCTCGAATCTCCACCTGGATCAAAGGGAAAGTGGTTAGTAACATTGAAAATAGTAGAAACAGGATACTTACCTGGAAGATCCATTAGATATGCATTTTCATTAATTTGTTCAAGAATTTGGAATAGTCCATCCAAGCTACTCCTATAATCAACTGGTAAAGACTTTAAATCTAAAGGAGGAAATGGATTAAGTCTATAAACAATTTCAATTGGTGAAAATTTAGTAGTAGCATGAACACTCCAATTATATGTAAACTCAATGAATGGCAAACAATACTCCCACAAATGTTCATGAAGCACATCTAAAGTCTTCCTCGAACCAAAATGACCACTCCAATATGTGAACTCAATGAATGGCAAATGAAACTCCCGCAAACGTTCATGCAACAAGTCAATGAATGGCAAATGATACTCCCACAAACGTTCATGCAACACGTCTGAAATCTTATTTTCACCAAAATGACCACTCCAATTATATGCAAACTCAATGAAATGCAAATGATACTCCCGCAAATGTTCACGCAACACGTCAATGTATGGCAAATGATACTCCCACCAACGTTCGTGTAACACGTTTTTGAATGGCAAATGATATTCCCACAAACATTCATGCAACACAACAAAAGTCTTCCTTACACCAAGGTTACCCAACAAACCACCATGTCCATCACACACAAGCAACTTCAGCATAAAACTAGTAGGCACACAAAATCTATTCTTTCTAAACAAGTACCAATCTACTTTATAGAACTTACCAAAAGATGCTTTCTCACATGTTCCATACATACTAGCAAAGTCATCATCATTAGCATGCAATTCCTTATCATATTCAAGTCTCAACAATTTTGCATCTAAAATGAAGACAAGGACATACCTTCTTGCTAAAGCATCAACCACGAAATTTTTCATACCTTGTGTGTATTTGAATATATGAGGAAAAGTCTCAATACAATCCTCCCGCTTAGCATGCATTTTAGTCAACAACTTACCTTGTCCCTTTAAGTGTGTCAATGACTCATGTTCTTCCAAGAAATGTCGGTTAGGAATTGTTGCACCTGGCACAAAATCAATGTAATGCTCTATCTCCCTAATGGGTGGCAATCCTCTAAATACACCACTTGGAAACATGACCTTAAATCCCTGCAACAAATAAACAAAAACACTAGACAAAGAGTGATATGAACCCGCGGGATTGGAATCCCTTGAACCCACAGTCAATTTGAAAACTCCCCAAGAAAGCCAAAATCAAGTCAATGGATGGAGAACCTAGACCCGATGAGAACTCGTTTCAAGAACCTAGATTATATTAAAATCTAGACCCGTTGAAGAACCCGTCTCAAGAACCCAGATTACAAGGGAGGAACGCCACAAAGGTTGTGATTTACCTTTGATAAGTTCAAAAGTTCAATTAAGAACAAGAGGAGATAAACTCAACTCACAATGAATAAATTCATCAAATTTCATAAACTTCATACAACTGATAAGAATGAGGCTACATAGAGTATTTAAAGAAAAACCTAAAGAAAACCCTAGATAAAATAAAACCCCATCTTCCAAAAATACCCCTGAGTGAACAGTGCCGCGGCTACAGTACGGCGCTACAGTAACTCTGCTACAGTAACCCTAACCCTAGTTCAATAAAATTAAACTTTCCCAACATGCCCTTACATAGGCATAAACCCAATTATTCTAAGCAAATAAAATAGGTCCTTGAAATTAATTAAATAAGTTGAAACCCTTTATGAGTTCAAAGCCTTTAAGTCTTGTCGTTGCCCTCTTTCGTAGCTAATCTAATGAATTAAAACTGGATCTTCATCCTTCAAGCCCCATCTTGAATGTTGGGCTTTTGCTAAACTTGTCCCAGGTGGATTGCATCAATCCTTGCATTGTCTCCTTGATCTTCTTGGCCCATCTGGAAGTTGCAAATGATCTTTAAGACTAGGCCCATCTTGGTTCCCATCATTCCCCCTCTCCTCAAAAGGATTCGACCTCGAATCTCCACCTGGATCAAAGGGAAAGTGGTTAGTAACATTGAAAACAGTAGAAACAGGATACTTACCTGGAAGATCCATTAGATATGCATTTTCATTAATTTGTTCAAGAATTTGGAATAGTCCATCCAAGCTACTCCTATAATCAACTGGTAAAGACTTTAAATCTAAAGGAGGAAATGGATTAAGTCTATAAACAATTTCAATTGGTGAAAATTTAGTAGTAGCATGAACACTCCAATTATATGTAAACTCAATGAATGGCAAACAATACTCCCACAAATGTTTATGAAGCACATCTAAAGTCTTCCTCGAACCAAAATGACCACTCCAATATGTGAACTCAATGAATGGCAAATGAAACTCCCGCAAACGTTCATGCAACAAGTCAATGAATGGCAAATGATACTCCCACAAACGTTCATGCAACACGTCAATGTATGGCAAATGATACTCCCACCAACGTTCGTGTAACACGTCTTTGAATGGCAAATGATATTCCCACAAACATTCATGCAACACAACAAAAGTCTTCCTTACACCAAGGTTACCCAACAAACCACCATGTCCATCACACACAAGCAACTTCAGCATAAAACTAGTAGGCACACAAAATCTATTCTTTCTAAACAAGTACCAATCTACTTTATAGAACTTACCAAAAGATGCTTTCTCACATGTTCCATACATACTAGCAAAGTCATCATCATTAGCATGCAATTCCTTATCATATTCAAGTTTCAACAATTTTGCATCTAAAATGAAGATAAGTACATACCTTCTTGCTAAATCATCAACCACAAAAGTTTCCATACCTTGTGTGTATTTGAATACATGAGGAAAAGTCTCAATACAATCCTCCCGCTTAGCACGCATTATAGTCAACAACTTACCTTTTCCCTTTAAGTGTGTCAATGACTCATGTTCTTCCAAGAAAGGTCGGTTAGGAATTGTTGCACTTGGCACAAAATCAATGTAGTGCTCTATCTCCCTAATGGGTGGCAATCCACTAAATACACCACTTGGAAACACGACCTCATATCCCTGCAACAAAGAGACAACAATAATAGGCAAACATACGTCAAGTTCGTTAGGATTAAGTCCCTTAGCATAAAAACTCACTTTTCTCTTTGTTTTTCTCTCACTTTCTTCAGACTCTCTTTTCTTTCCACTATCTTTTTCTTTTTCACTCTCTTTTTTCCTTTCACACTCTTTTTTCTTTTCACTCTCTTTTTTTCTGTCACTCTCTTTTTCTTCATCTTTTTTTGTACTCCCGACCTCACAATTATTTTTCAACTCATTCTCTCTTGTGCTTGAGGTCTTATTCTCACCCTCTTCTTTTTTCTCTCTCATTTTTCTCTCTTTCTCCATTTCGGTCTCACTATTTATTTTCTTCTCAATCTCATCTTCACTCTTGCATTTCAGCTCAATTTCACTTTCACTCTCACCTTCACTCTTGCATTTCAGCTCATTCTCACTTTCACTTTTGCTTGTTTGCTCAATCTCATTTTCACTTTTTCTTTTTTGATCACTCTTATTTTCACTCTTTCTTTTTTGAGCAACCTCACTTTTCAATTTCAATTGGTCCCCATGGACATGTGTTGGAGATAAAGGGGCAAGTTTAATTGTTTTTCCATCCTTTTCAAAACTATACATGTTCCTTAACCCATCATGGATCACATTCCTATCATATTCCCATGGCTTTCTGATATGAACCCGCGGGAACAGAATCCCTTGAACCCACAGTCAATTTGAAAACTCCCCAAGAAAGCCAAAATCAAGTCAATGGATGGAGAACCTAGACCCGATGAGAACTCGTTTCAAGAACCTAGATTATATTAAAATCTAGACCCGTTGAAGAACCCGTCTCAAGAACCCAGATTACAAAGGAGGAACGGCACAAAGGTTGTGATTTACCTTTGATAAGTTCAAAAGTTCAATTAAGAACAAGAGGAGATAAACTCAACTCACAATGAATAAATTCATTAAATTTCATAAACTTCATAAACTGATTAGAATGAGGCTATATAGAGTATTTAAAGCAAAACCTAATGAAACCCTAGCCAAAATAAACCCCCATCTTCCAAAAGTACCCCTGGATGAATAGTGCCGCGGCTACAGTGCCGCGCTACAGTAACTCGGCTACAGTAACCCTAACCCTAGTTCAATAAAATATTAACTTTCCCAACATGCCCTTGCATAGGCCCCCTTAAGTGCTTCTCATAATAAACTCAATTATTCTAAACTAATAACATAAGTTCTTTAAATGAATTAAATAAGTTGAAACCCTTCAAGAGTTCAAAGCCTTTAAGTCTTGTCGTTGCCTTCTTCCGTAGCTAATCTAATGAATTAAAACTGGATCTTCATTCTTCAAGCCCCATCTTGAATGTTGGGCTTTTGCTAAACTTGTCCTAGGTGGATTGCATCAATCCTTGCATTGTCTCCTTGATCTTCTTGGCCCATCTGGAAGTTGCAAATGATCTTTAAGGCTAGGCCCATCTTGGTTCCCATCACTTTCCTAACAAAATATGACCAGCATGCATAGGCACAACATCACAAAGGACCATATCCTGATATTTCTCAAGTGAAAAAGAAACTAGCACTTGCTTATTTACCCTAACCTCCCCACAATCACTCAACCACTACAACATGTAGTATGGTCTAGGGTGTTTCAAGGTACGTAAATTCAATTTCTCAACTAAAGTAGTGCTAGCCAAATTAATACAACTCCTCAAATCAATGACCATACTACATACCTTGTTGTTGATGTGGCATCTAGTATGAAAAACGTTCTCACTCTGCTGCTCTGTATCATTCATCTTAATTTGTGTATTGAGTGCACGCCTAGCAACAAGAGACTCACCATACTCTTCTTTCTCATACCCATTCTCAATACTAGGCTCATGTCGCCTCCTACCTCTCTCACCTTGCAGATTTCTAATTACTTTTTCTTGATTATCCATCCTATCCCTCACTTCACCCAACACCAAGTTCAACCGCTCAAACTGTTGTTGCATGGCTTGCAACACAAAAGATGAGTTATCTGCCACACCGTTTGGTGATGAGTCACTTCTATGAGACATCATAATATGCTGCACAAAAAGAATGTTAGTGAAAAAACCTCACACACTCCCTTACGTGTTTACACTCAAATAATAACACTCCACTCGTGTTTCACTCTTAATGGCTTTTTCCCGATAATAGTCTCACACCCTCTTGCCTTTTACCTCAATAGTTTTCCCACTCAAGTTCTTTAAGAACTAAATTGAACTAAATCAAGACAATACAACCTTGTATTATTCCAACCAGTAATATAGATCAAAGAAACAAGGAATGAATAAAATGACACGAGACTCAAGGAATTTATACGAGGGAAAGAGTAATTATAAAACAAGATACCAACTAGAAAGATGTAATCAGCTCCTACGATGATAAAAGCTCAATCAACAAATACTTTCTTTCTCTTTGTTGAAACTATGTAGCAACTTTGAATATGCTACCTTCTCTTTTCTTCTTCTTCTTCTTTCTGTTTTTTTTTTTTTTTTTTGAATTTTCTTTTCTTTTCTTTTCCTTTCTTTTCTTTTCTTTTCTTTTCTTTTCTTTTTCTTTTCTCTAATTCAACCACAAACATCAATATTCAATTGTGAAAACCAAACAATTGAATTCAAACACACAAGCATGGACAATGAAGTAGAAGAGAATCAATGGAACGGCACTCCAAGCAACAGATAAACTTAGAGATGCAGGAAACCCTAGAATTTTGAAACCCTAGGTGATGCAAATTTCAGCCAAACCCAAAATCCTAAGAATTTTGGCAGCCTACTTTTTGTTTCGTTTTTTTTTTTTTTTTGGGCAACCCTAGAACAATGAAGCCCTAGAATTAAATTAAACGATGCTAAAATTAAAAGATAGAATCAGACCTGATTGGAAACCTTGCTCTGAATACCAATGATATGAACCCGCGGGATTGGAATCCCTTGAACCCACAGTCAATTTGAAAACTCCCCAAGAAAGCCAAAATCAAGTCAATGGATGGAGAACCTAGACCCGATGAGAACTCGTTTCAAGAACCTAGATTATATTAAAATCTAGACCCGTTGAAGAACCCGTCTCAAGAACCCAGATTACAAGGGAGGAACGCCACAAAGGTTGTGATTTACCTTTGATAAGTTCAAAAGTTCAATTAAGAACAAGAGGAGATAAACTCAACTCACAATTAATAAATTCATCAAATTTCATAAACTTCATAAAACTGATAAGAATGAGGCTACATAGAGTATTTAAAGAAAAACCTAAAGAAAACCCTAGATAAAATAAAACCCCATCTTCCAAAAATACCCCTGAGTGAACAGTGCCGCGGCTACAGTACGGCACTACAGTAACTCTGCTACAGTAACCCTAACCCTAGTTCAATAAAATAAAACTTTCCCAACATGCCCTTACATAGGCATAAACCCAATTATTCTAAGCAAATAAAATAGGTCCTTGAAATTAATTAAATAAGTTGAAACCCTTTAAGAGTTCAAAGCCTTTAAGTCTTGTCGTTGCCCTCTTTCGTAGATAATCTAATGAATTAAAACTGGATCTTCATCCTTCAAGCCCCATCTTGAATGTTGGGCTTTTGCTAAACTTGTCCCAGGTGGATTGCATCAATCCTTGCATTGTCTTCTTGATTTTCTTGGCCCATCTGGAAGTTGCAAATGATCTTTAAGACTAGGCCCATCTTGGTTCCCATCAAAGAGTCGTTAAATTCATTAGTATAAAAGCTTGCCTTAGCATAAAAACTCACTTTTGTCTTTCTGTTTTTCTCTGCAACCTCTCTTTCTTTTTCCTCTTGTGGCTCCACTATTTTTTCTTGACTCTTAACCACCTCTATATTTTCTTTTTCTCTCTCTCTTTCTTTTGATGTTTCGGCCTCATTCTCTTTTTTCCTCTCAATCTCTTTGTTCTTTTCACTCTCTGTTTTTCTTTCACTCTCCTCTTTTTTTGAACTCTCAGCCTCACAATTATTTTTCAACTCATTCTCTCTTTTTCTTGAGGTTCCAGCCTCACCCAAATCATTTCCCTTAGGTGGTTCGGTCTTCCCCTTTGTTACAACTTGATAATTTTTGTCCCACTTTGTTTTCCAAGGAGTACTAGAAACCGAAGTATACCTTGATGTACCCTTTCCTTTTAGCCGCCTCTCCACCTTCATAGCCATGTGCACCATATCCTCTACCTCCACATAATGTTGAGACTCAACTACATTGGCTATCTCCCTATTCAACCCACTCAAAAATCTTGTCATCGTGGCCTCCTGATCCTCCACTACATTAGCCCGAATCATAGCCACCTCCATCTCCTTATGGTAATCCTCTACACTCCTAGACACTTGTGTAAGATTTTGTAGTTTTTGGTAGAGATATCTATAGTAGTGGCTAGGTATAAATCTCCGCCTCATGATAGCTTTCAACTCTCTCCATGTTTCTACAGGCCTCTCAAAATTCCTCCTCCTATTGGATACTAATTGATCCCACCAAATAATCGCATAATCAGTGAACTCAATTACAGCCAACTTCACCTTCTTCTCCTCAGAGTAATTATGACAATCAAACACCAACTCTATTCTTTTCTCCCACTCTAAATAAACTTTAGGGTCAGTTCTACCTTGGAATGATGGTATTTTCATTTTGATGCTTCCAAGATTCTTATCTACTCTATCTCGACCCCCTGAGTTTGCCCTAAGGCTTCTTCCATGCCTAACATTTCTTTGTCCACCCAATCCAACTTCAAATGTGAAGCCTTCCTCATCCTCACCAAACTCTCCATTCTTATACACATTCTCAATTCTAGGCTCACGTCGTCTCCTATCTCGCTCACATTGTAGATTTCTAATCATTGCTTCTTGATTATCCATACTATCCCTCACTTCACCCAACACCAAGTTCAACCGCTCAAACTGTTGTTGCATGGCTTGCAATACAAAGGATGAGTTATCTGCCACACCTTTTGGTGATGAGTCACTTCTATGAGACATTATAATATGCTGCACAAAAAGAATGTTAGTGGAAAACCTCACACACTCCCTTACGTGTTTACACTCGAATAATGGCACTCTACTCGTGTTTCACTCTTAGTGGCTTTTTCCCGATAATAGTCTCACACACTCCTGCCTTTTACCTCAAGAGTTTTCCCACTCAAGTTCTTTAAGAACTAATTGAACACAATCAATAGAAAGCAACCTTGTTTTATCCCAACTAGTAATTAGATCCAGGAAATAAGAACAATAGAAACATCGAAGGAATAAAAATGACACGAGAATCAAGGAAGTTATACAGATGAAAGAGTAACAATAAGACAAGATACCAACTTTAGTGATGTATGCAGCAGCCCCTTTGATGATAAGGTTCAATCAACAAATTTCTTTCTTTCTCATTTTTGTAACTATGTAGCAACCTTTGAATATGCTACCTTTTCTTTTCTTCTTCTTCTTCTCTCTTTTTTTTTTTTTTTCGAATTTTTTTTTCTTTTCTTTTCGTTTCTTTTCTTTTCTTTTCCTTTCCTTTCTTTTCTTTTCTCTAATTCCACCACAAACAGCAATATTCAATTGTGAAAACCAAACAATTGAATTCAAACACATAAAAGCCTGGACAATGAAGTAGAAGAGAATCAATGGAACCACACTCCAAGCAATTGACAAACTTAGAGATGCAGGAAACCCTAGAATTTTGAAACCCTAGGTGATGCAAATTTCAGCCAAACCCAAAACCCTAAGAATTCGGCAGCCTACTTTTGTTTCTATTTTTTTTTTTTTTGGCAACCCTAGAACAATGATGCCCTAGAATTAACTATGCAAGAAATAAAAGATAGAATCAGACCTGATTGGAAACCTTGCTCTGATACCAAATGATATGAACCCGCGGGAATGAAATCCCTTGAACCCACAATCAATTTGAAAACTCCCCAAGAAAGCCAAAATCAAGTCAATGGATGGAGAACCTAGACCCGATGAGAACTCGTTTCAAGAACCTAGATTATATTAAAATCTAGACCCGTTGAAGAACCCGTCTCAAGAACCCAGATTATAAAGGAGGAACGCCACAAAGGTTGTGATTTACCTTTGATAAGTTCAAAAGTTCAATTAAGAACAAGAGGAGATAAACTCAACTCACAATGAATAAATTCATCAAATTTCATAAACTTCATAAACTGATTAGAATGAGGCTACATACCCTAGGTTCTTGAAAACCCTAATGAAAACCCTAGATAAAATAAAACCCCATCTTCCAAAAATACCCCTGAGTGAATAGTGCCGCGGCTACAGTACGGCACTACAGTAACTCGGCTACAGTAACCCTAACCCTAGTTCAATAAAATAATAACTTTCCCAACATGCCCTTACATAGGCATAAACCCAATTATTCTAAGCAAATAAAATAGGTCCTTGAAATTAATTAAATAAGTTGAAACCCTTCAAGAGTTCAAAGCTTTTAAGTCTCGTCGTTGCCCTCTTCCGTAGCTAATCTAATGAATTAAAACTGGATCTTCATCCTTCAAGCCCCATCTTGAATGTTGGGCTTTTGCTAAACTTGTCCCAGGTGGATTGCATCAATCCTTGCATTGTCTCCTTGATCTTCTTGGCCCATCTGGAAGTTGCAAATGATCTTTAAGACTAGGCCCATCTTGGTTCCCATCACATCACATGCTTATCTATTACACAAATTATTTTGTCACAAAAATCTCATCTGTTACACAATATATTCTTTCTTATGTTACTATCTGTTGCAAGTATGTCACATTACCTATGCCATCTATTACATGTATGTCGTGTCACGTAATATATATTGTCACATGTTACGCTATGTTATGAAATGTTGTCTATTACAAGGTATGCCATGTTACGAAATATTGTATGTTACATGTATGCCATGTTATGGAATGTATTCTGTTATATTTATGTCTCAAAGTATGTCATGTCTGTCCTCTTATGTTCATGTCACGTTACGCTACTTCAGGACTTCTCTCTTTTATGTCACGTTCATGTCACGTCACGTTACGAAATGTCATGTATGCCAGTTAAGTTATTCATGTCAATCACGACCCTAAGCGCTAGGATAGAGTAATATCCTAGTGGAACTCTTTTGTTCACGCTGAAGTATCTAAATAGGTGTGAAATTCCCTGGGTTGACGAAGTACAATCAACAGGTTGCGAATGGGCCTAACTAGTTAGTCACCGGAGCGCGCCAGGCACTAACACCGATGGAGCCACACTTTATTTTATGTATGTCGACAATAAGTGCGGCACAAACAATTCATGGGGTCACAATAACTGTGGAGCATACACTACGTGAGACACAACAATTGTGACACATAGAATATGTGGGGCCACAACAACTGTGGAGTACGTATTAACGCACTCACAGCTAGTATAGACAACTGTGTTGTGATGCGGTAATCGGCAGGGACACACGGCTCAAGGGGACTTGTGTAGCACCCGTATGGTCACTTTTATAATTAAGTATATTGAATAAGCTTCCAAGTTTATGTATTTCACGTTCAAGACATGTTTCACATTATTTTATGCTGGAGTTTACGTTCATGTCAAGTTTCAAGTTCATGTCAATCATGGTTACCCGATGAGATAATAATACGTAATCTTAGTAATCCCAAGAGATAATATTACTCAATCATGGGACCCCCATGAGACAAGAATATGTTTCAAGTTCATATTTATGTCATATTATGTTCATTTTCATGTTATGTTCAAATTCACATTCATGTTATGTCATGTTGTGAGTTCACATTATGTTTCAAGTGCACGTTTATGTTATGTTGTGCTCAGGTTCATGTTATGTTCAAGTTCATGTTCAAATTATGTATGTTCGCGTTCATGCAATGTTTCAACTCCATGTTATGTTTCAAGTTAACGTTCGTGCTATGTTGCTAGTCAATGTTATATTTTAAGTTCACGTACATGCCATGTCACATCAAGTTAAATTTCAGTTTCAGTTCAAGTTATGTCATTTATGCCATGCTATATGTCAAGTTATACTATGCTTACCTATGACTTTGATTATACATTCAGGTTTTTACTGCCATGTATGCATCATTAACTTGTGTGGAAGTTTCCTATTAACTTGCTGAGATTTGTAATCAAATCACACCGTGGTAGTCCCAACTACCATTCCTCCCGAATGGTAGGAGATGTGTCTAGGTCAGAGCAAGGAGCAGACACTGGCAGACTGGAGGAGGTAGACTAGACGCAACACGGAGCGTGCAGCCTCCATAGTTAGGTCTTTGGATAGTATTTCAGCATCGTTAGTCGAGTTACGCGAGTTACTCGATGAACTAGCCCGATAGTGTATTTTGGCAATGTAATTATAGAGCCAGGTCTCCGTTGTTTTGAGATTACAGTCTTCTGACATGCTGTAATCGTGGATGTTTATTCTGTTAAGTATGCATGGATTATGTTTTAACTATTTGGGATATTATAAGTTTGGTGCATAGTATTGCTTAAAAAAATTTATCTGCTGCGAATTTTGCAAAATGCTAGATGCATTGATATGAACCCGCAGGAATGGAATCGTTTGAACCCACAATCAATTTGAAAACTCACCCAAGAAAGCCAAAATCAAGTCAATGGATGAAGAATCTAGACCCAATGAGAACTCGTTTCAAGAACCTAGATTATACTAAATCTAGACCTGTTGAAGAACATGTCTCAACAACCCAGATTATAAGGAGGAACGCGACAAAGGTTGTGATTTACTTTTGATAAGTTCAAAAGTTCAATTAAGATCAAGAAGAGTAAAACTCAACTCACAATGAATAAATTCATCAAGTTTCATAAACAGATTAAAATGAGGCTACAAAGTGTATTTAAAGCAAAACCTAATCAAACCTTAGCCAAAATAAATCTCCATCTTCCAAAAATACCCCTGAGTGAATAGTGCCGCATCTATAGTGCGGCTACAATACTCACTACAGTAAAACCCTAACCCTAGTTCAATAAAATGCTCCTTGTGTGAATAGTGCCGCATCTACAATGTGGCTACAGTACTCGCTACAGTAAAATCCTAACTCTAGTTCAATAAAATAATAACTTTCCCAACATGCCCTTGTATAGGCCCCCCTTAAGTCCTTCCCATAATAAACCCAATTATTCTAAACTAATAAAATAAGTCCTTTAAAAGAATTAAACAAGTTGAAAGTCTTCAAGTGCCCAAAGCCTTTAAGACGTATTGTTGCCCTTTTCCATAGCTTATCAAATGAATCAAAACTGGATCTTCATCCTTCAAGTCCATCTTGAATGTTGGGCTCTTGCTAAACTCGTCCCAAGTGGATTGCATTAATTCTTGCATTGCCTCCTTGATCTTCTTGGCTCTTGAACTTGTAATTGGCCATCTGGAACTTGTAAAGGATCTTTAAGACTAGGTTCATGTTGGTGCCCATCATTCCCCCTCTCCTCAAAAGGATTCGACCTTGAATCCCCATCTGAACCAAAGGGAAAAAGGTTAGTAACATTGAAAATATTAGAGACATGATACTTATCTCGAAGATCCACTTGATATGCCTTATCATTAATTTGTTCAAGAATTTGGAAAAGTCCATCCAAGCTACCAGTCATCAACTAGTAAAGGCATTAAATCTAAATGAGTAAATGGATTAAGTCTATAAGCAATTTCAAAAGGAGAATATGAAGTAGCAGTATGCATGGTCCTATTATATGCAAATTCAATAAATGGCAAACAATCCTTCCAAGTTTTTAAATTCTTATGAACAACAGTGCGGAAAAACTAAGTTAAAGTCCTATTAACTACTTCAATCTGACCATCTGTTTGTAGATAACAAGTAGTGGAAAATAAGACCTTAGTACCCAATTTCCCCCACAACACCTTCCAAAAATAGCTAAGGAATTTAACATCTCTATCAGAAAACACACTCCTAAGTACACCATGGAGTCGCACTATCTCCCTGAAAAACAAGTCAGCTATGTTTGTGGCATCATCTATTTTATGGCATGAAATGAAATGTGCCAGCTTACTAAATCTATCCACAACTACAAAAATAGAATCTCTACCCCTTTTTGTCTTAGACAGCCCCAAAACAAAGTCTATAGATATGTCTACCCATGACTCATTAGGAACGGGTAAGGGTGTGTATACAACCCAAGTGGCAAAACCTTAAATTTGGCCTTTCTACATGTAATGCACCTGCCACAAATGCGATTGACATCTCTCTTCATCTTAGACTAAAAGAAATGTTCATGCAAAATGCTTAAAATTTTCTTGACATCACAATGACAACCCAATTATATGCAAAGTCAATGAAAGACAAATGATAGTCCCGCAAATGTTCATGCAACAAGTCAATGTATAGCAAATGATACTCCCACAAACGTTTATGTAACACATCTAAAATCTTCTTTTCACCAAAATAACCACTCCAATTATATGCAAACTTAATAAAAGGCAAATGATATTCCCGCAAACGTTCATGTAACAAGTCAATGAATGGCAAATGATACTCCCACAAACGTTCATATAACACCTCTAAACTTTTCTTTACACCAAAATGATCCATCAAACAAACTCCATACACAGGCAACTCACGCATAAGACTAGTAGATTCACAAGGTCTATTCTCTTTAAACAAATATCAATCTAGTCTATAGAACTGACCAAACGATACTTTTTCACATACTCCATACGCACTAGCCAAGCCATCATCATTAACATACAATTTCTTATCATATTCAAGTTTCAATAACTTTGCATCTAAAATGATGACAATGACATACCTTCTTGCTAAAGCATCAACTACAAAATTTTCCTTACCTTGTGTGTACTTGATTACATGAGGGAAAGTCTTAATATAGTCTTCCCACTTAGCATGCATTTTATTCAACAACTTACCTTGTCCCTTCAAGTGTGTCAATGACTCATGTTCTTCAAAGAAAGGAAGGGTAGGAATTGTCGCACCTGGCACAAAATAAATGTAGTGCTCTATCTCCCTAATAGGTGGCAATCCACTAAACACACCGTTAGGAAACACAACCTCATATCCCAGCAATAAAGAGACAAAAACACTAGGCAAAGATACGTCAAATTCGTTAATATTAAGACTCGCCTTAGCATAAAAACTCAATTTTCTCTTTATTTTTCTCTCAGTTTCTTCTCTTTCTCCTTTCTTTCCTCTCTTTTTTTTTTTTTTTTTGACACTCACTTTTTCTTCATCTGTTTTTGAACTCTCGACCTCACAATTGTTTTTCAACTTATTCTCTCTTTTCCTTTCCAGGTCTCAGCCTCATCCTCATCTTTTTTCTCTCTCTCTCCTTTTCCACCTCATTGTTTCCTTTTTTCTCAATCTCACATTCACTCTTGCTTTTTGGCTCAATCTCACTTTCACTCTTACTGTTTAGCTCAATCTCTTTTTCACTTTTTCTTTTTTGATCACTCTCACTCTTTGTTTTTTGATCACTCTCATTTTCACTCTTTCTTTTTTGATCACTCTCACTTTCACTTTTTTTTTTATCACTCTCATTTTCACTTTTTATTTTTTGAGCAACCTCACTTTTCAGTTTCAATTGGTACCCATGGACCTGTGTTGGAGTTAAAGAAGCAAATTTGATTGTTTTTCCATCATTTCCAAAACTGTACATGTTCCTTAACCCATCATGGATCACCTTCCTATCATATTGCCATGGCTTCCCCAACAAAATATGGCCAGCATGCATAGGCACTACATCACAAAGCACCATATCCAGGTATTTCTCAATTGAAAAAGAAACTAGCACTTGCTTATTTACCTTAACCTCCCCACAATCACTCAACCACTGCAACTTGTTTGGTCTAGGGTGTTTCAAGGTAGGTAAATTCAATTTTTCCACTAAAGTAGTGCTAGCCAAATTAATACAACTCCTCAAATCAATGATCATAATACATACCTTGTTGTTGATGTGGCATCTAGTATGAAAATGTTCTTTCTCTGCTGCTTTGTATCATCCATCTTAATTTGTGTATTGAATGCATGCCTGGCAACAAGAGAATCACCATACTCTTCATTCTCATACCCATTTTCAATACTAGACTCACGTCCCCTCCTATCTCTCATGCCCTGTAGATTTCTAATTACCGCTTCTTGATGATCCATCATATCCCACACTTCACCTAACACCAAGTTCAACCGCTCAAACTGTTATTGCATGGCTTGCAACACAAAGGATGAGTTATCTGCCATCCCCTTTGGTGATGAGTCACTCCTATGAGACATCATAATGTTCTGCACAAAAAGAATGTTAGTGGAAAAACTCACACACGCCCTTACGTGTTTACACTCGAATAATGGCACTCCACTCGTATTTCACTCTTTATTGACTTTTTCCCGATAATAGTCTCACACTCTCTTGCCTTTTACCTAAATAGTTTTCCCGCTCAAGTTCTTTAAGAACTTATTGAACTATATCAAGACAATACAACCTTATATTATTCTAATCAGTAATATAGATCCAAGAAACAAGAACAAGAAATAAGGAAGGAATAAAATGACACGAGACTCAAGGAATTTATATAAGGGAAAGAGTAGTTATAAAACAAGATACCAACTAGAAAGATGTATTCCGCCCCTTTGATGATAAAGCTCAATCAACAAATGTATTTCTTTCTCTTTGTTGTAACTATGTAACAACCTCTGAATATGCTACATTTTCTTCTTCTTTTTTTTTCTTTTCTTTTTCCGAATTTTTTTTTTCTTTTCCTTTCATTTCATTTCTTTTCTCTTCTTTTCTCTCCTTTTCTCTAATTCAATCACAAACAATAATATTCATATGTGAAAATTAAGCAATTGAATTCAAGCACACAAGAATTGACATTCAAATAGAAGAGAAACAATGAAACGGCACTCCAAGCAATTGACAAACTTAGAGATGCAAGAAACCCTAGGATTTTGAAACCCTAGGTGATGCAAATTTCAGCCAAACCAAAAACCCTAAGAATTTCAGCAGCCTACTTTTTGTTTTTTTGTTTTTTGCAACCCTAGAACAATGAAGCCCTAGAATTGAACTTAATGATGCAAGAATTAAAAGATAGAATCAGACCTCATTGGAAACCTGTCTCTGATACCAAATGATATGAACCCGCGGGAATGGAATCCCTTGAACCCACAATCAATTTGAAAACTCACCCAAGAAAGCCAAAATCAAGTCAACAGATGAAGAATCTAGACTTGATGAAAACTCTTTTCAAGAACCTAGATTATATTAAAATCTAGATCAGTTGAAGAACCTGTCTCAAGAACCCAGATTACAAGGAGGAATGCCACAAAAGTTGTGATTTACCTTTGATAAGTACAAAAGTTCAATCAAGAACAAGAGGAGTAAAACTCAACTCACAATGAATAAATTCATTACATTTCATAAACAGATTAAAATGAGGCTACAAAGTGTATTTAAACGAAAACCTAATCAAACCCTAGCCAAAATGAATCCCCATCTTCCAAAAATGTCCCTGAGTGAATAGTGACGCATCTACAGTGAAGTTACAGTACTCGCTACAGTTAAACCCTCACCCTAGTTCAATAAAATGTCCCTTGCGTAAATAGTGTCGCATATACAATGCGGCTATAGTACTCGCTACAGTAAAACCCTAACCCTAGTTTAATAAAATAATAACTTTCCCAACATGCCCTTGCAATAGGCCCCCTTAAGTCCTTCCCATAATAAATCCAATTATTCTAAACTAATAAAATAAGTCATTTAAATGAATTAAACAAGTTGAAAGCCTTCAAGTGCCCAAAGTCTTCAAGTCATGTTGTTGCCCTCTTCCATAGCTTATCAAATGAATCAAAATTGGATCTTCATTCTTCATGCCCATCTTATACGTTGGGCTCTTGGTAAACTCGTCCCAAGTGGATTGCATTAATTCTTGCATTGCCGCCTTGATCTTCTTGGCTCTTGAACTTGTAATTGGCCCATCTGGAACTTGCAAAGGATATTTAAGACTAGGTCCATGTTGGTGCCCATCATGCAAGTTATGAACATTACATCTTATATGTCATGAACGGGGGCAGGTAACCTTGTGTTGCATGTCCCGATACTTCGGATGTCTGTCCGATCCTAAGCGGAATCTGTGGGCGTCACAAAAATGATGGGTGTGCATAAATGTGGGGATGGGTAATGCGGTGGAATTGAGTTTTGAATTAACTTTTGGACTTGATTGATCTTGAATGGTTCCTTTGAATCATAAACTTTAGGCGATCTTTGAGACAATAAATTTTATGAATCAAACCAATACTTGTTTTGATTGTCTTCTTCTTTGCTCAAGGGCCAAGAAAGCCTAAGTTTTGAGGTATTTGATAAATGTTATTTTTATGTGATTTTTATCACTCTTTTATTTATGAAAAATATCATTTTCCCTTCAATACTATTGATGTTATTTTATTTCTACATATTTTTATTTATTTGCTTGGATTTGAAGCAATGAGAAGATTTAGTGTAAAATGAGAGCATTTTGGTATAAAAGAAGAGACTACGGATCCAGACCGATGAGAGGCAGCGTGATTTGAAGAGAGCCGATGAGATTTGGGCAAGGAGCCTTGTCCCTTGGGCAACAAAGAGATTTCTCTTGCCCAAAAGCAAGAAAACTTACCTCTCGGTAGGCGAGGAGCCTTGTACCGTGGGAAGCAAAGAGAATAATTGTTCTTCTTGGTAGGTGAGGAGACCTAATGGCGATCAGAATAGGCGAGAAGACTTGGCGAGCAGCTTCACCACTCGGTAGGTTGGCGAGAGGAGTCTTTCCACTCGGTAGGCGAGAAAAGCGCCATGTGGTCTTTGTGATCTCCACGCCCGTTGATTTGTGACCTCCACGGCCGCTAGTTATATTCAGCGCACACAACATCTACCCGATGGGATCTTCCCGAGTTCTGTAATCGTTTTACTGACTACCAAATCCTCCCAATCTCCGGAAATCAAGCCGCATATCACTGAATCTTCCATTTTAGATAATTTTGATATTTTTGGGATAATTTCCTTTTATGTTAACATCTATATTTAGAAACTATTTTCCAGATTTTTATGCTAGATTGTAGCCACATTTATTTTGGTTCCGGGTTTGAGTTTTGACATCTATTTAATCTCGTCATGTGGGATGAATAGGAAGTCTTGGTTCTTAATCTTAGTTTTAGTTTTGAGTTTTAGAGAGTATGAGTTTAGGTTTTGATAGTTCAGAGTTTATTATTTGAGTTTCTTTCAAGGTGGCAGATCTGGAGGAGCAGAGGCGAGAGCCGCATGTTTCATCAAGTGACTCAAACGAAGAACACCATTTTTATTCTTTTTTTTTTAATTTCATTCTGAACTAATTTTATTTTCAAGAGCTTTGATGTAGCCTTAGCATTGAACACACAATTTATATTCCAAGTTATTTTATTTCCAATATTTCCATGATTGAGTGTTTATTCCTTGTTTTTAATGCTTATAATTTTCTAGCTAACTATTGTTCGATATTTTGGATTGCAATGAGACCGAGAGGTGATTTGTGATTAAAGTTCTAGAATTAAAAACCATTAGTTGAGCGAAAGTAGAAATGCTTTACCACAACTAGTGTGATTTTCAAGAAAAATTCAAAGAACTTAATGAGTCTCTAATTAGTTAAATTCACATGGAGATATGGAGTTATTAGTTGGAGATATTTTTGGTATTGTTCGAGAGAAAATATTAAATAGTTAATGGATTTTTATCATCAACTTGGGATAATTGGGATTCTATAACAAGGAAGAATAATGGTGTGGGATTTGCTAGGTGAAGTCAAAAGCTCTAGATCTACTCTTATTATTTTTAAAATCTTAATTTTAATGTTCTTTTCTTCAGTTTAATTTAGATAAAACATTCTTCAAATTTCAGTTTTCCAAATAGTAATAATTTAGTCAATTTCAATACTCAATAGCATAATTATTCCATGTGGATTCGATAACCATTTTCTTTAAAACACTTAACTACTTGTTACGATTATGTGCACTTGCAGATTATATTTCTAAGCGAACAGTTTACGAACTTAGAAAATATGATATTTGTGAAGTTTGGTTAATTTTTAAGCTCATTTGCAAATAGTGTAAATTTAGGGCATTTGTGGCAATTTTGGAAAGTTTAGTAGTATTTTTGTAAATATCAATCTTTGAACATTTTTTATTATGAACATCTTCCTTAGAAAGCTCAGATTCTAACTTAGTATAACCTTATTTACAGCCGCTACGATTTTTTAAACTCGGATAGTTTGTAAGTTGGTCTCTAACTTACACTTTGATAATTTATTTATGATTTATATAGATAAGAAAAATTATATTCATCATCCCCACACACCACACTTTTTTATTTTTATTTTTATTTTTTCTCTTACCAAATGTGTGGTATATGGATGACGAGTAGAATAATTCAAAAGTTTAAGAAGAATAAAATCAAAAATTAAAAAAAAAAGTGTGGTGTATGGTGTGTGGGTGTGTGTGGATGATAAGAAGCAAAGCTCAAATAGATAAATACCACATTCATGATATAAATGTCATTTGAGCATGAAACATTATGTTATATGATACATTGAGTACATGACTACTTGCTTATATGACATGTGAAATTTTTCATCATTTGAGCCATTTTTATAAACGTGTCATTTTCACATGACGCATACTTATACATGCATGTCATGAAAAATATTTTCGAGCATAGCATGAAAACTTAATTTTTGTCACGACCCCAAAGGCTAGGATGAAGATTTATCTTAGTGGACCTCCTCTGTCCACTATGGAGTGAGTACAAATGGAGTGGTAACTCCTAGGTGGACGAAGAACAGTTAACGAGTTTCGAATGAGTTCTTTTTTAAGAATGCCGAGGTGAAATCAAACTTTTATGACACATAAGGCTGGTGGATGTATATGTTACGCTATTATGATGTTATAATAATGTTATGTTATGTTACCAATGCATTGAGAACGAGTTTGCAGACAACGTAGTTTCAACAAAAATTGTACTACGGTCACCAGCACATACTCAGTGCATATGGGAAACCGTGATGATACCATACGTTATGATGTTAATGTGGCTGGTGGGTGTATATGTTACGCTATTATGATGTTATAATAATGTTATGTTATGTTACCAATGCATTGAGAACGAGTTTGCAGACAACGTAGTTTCAACAAAAATTGTACTACGGTCACCAGCACATACTCAGTGCATATGGGAAACCGTGATGATACCATACGTTATGATGTTAATGTGATTGTTAATGATACTGAACGATGATGAAATGTTATGTTTTTAAAGTTGAATTAAGAAAATTTTATGTGTAAGAAATGTGTCTCAAAGTTTTTCTGAAAAGTTGAGGAATCTGGATGGGAGATAAATTGATGGGAACCAAGGTCAGCCTAGTCTTAAAGATGTTTTGCAAGTTTCAGATGGGCCAATTATAAGATTAAGAGCTAAGAAGATCAAGGAAGCAATGCAAGGATTGATGCAATTCACTATGGACGAGTCTAGTAAGAGCCAAATATTCAAGATGGGCTTGAGAGAAGGAGATCCAGTCATCATCCACGTGATACAAGTGATGGAAGAGTGCAACATAAATTAGAGCCTATTATTATGATTATGTGATTGAAGGCCTTGTACTTGTTTATTTCATTAAAAGGGCTCATTTTATTAGTTATAGAAATTAGTGTAGAATAATTGGGTTTGAGTATACTTGGCCCACATGTCTTATTTCTTCTGAACTAGGGTTTTTGGGAAGGCCTTGTATTTTGGCCAAGGGTTTATTTGGAAAGATTCTTTTTAGGAACTAGGGTTTAAAGAAGCACTGTAGCCGCGGTACTGTAGCAGCGACACTATTCATCCAGGGGTATTTTTGGAAGAAAGGGTTTTATTTTGGCTAGGGTTTTAATTATATTTTGGTTTAAATACTCTTTGTAGCCTCGTGTTAAGAAGTTTATGAAATTTGGCGAATTTATTCATTGTGAGTTAAGTTTATCTCCACTTGTTCTTGAATGAACTTTTGAACTTATCAAAGGCAAATCACAACCTTTGTGGCGTCCCTCCTTGTAATCTGGGTTCTTGAGACAAGTTCTTCAACAAGTCTAGATTTTAATATAATCTAGGTTTTTGAAACTTGTTCTCAATGGGTCTGATTCTCCATCCATTGACTTGATTTTGGCTTTCTTGGGTGAGTTTTCAAATTGATTGTGGGTTCAAGGGATTCCTGTAACATCCCGTATTTTAATGTATTTTTAATTGAAAGATTATTTGTTATTAATTTAAAAATTTATTCTCTTGTTTTAAAATTGTTGGATTTTTAGTTGTGTTATTTTTATGATTTTTAGTTTACGAAAATTATTTTTGAAGTGCTTTCTCTAAATTAATTATTTTTATGCGTTTAAATTTCTTCTCAAATTAAATTAACTTGTTGTGGGGTTTAATTATTTATTTTTATTGTAATCATTATGTTTGAATTATTTTATTTCACTTGTTGTTTTAAAATCATTTCCGTTGGATCATTTTTGTGACCCAAGATGTGAGGATTGGACCTCATTTCTTTCCCTACATTTTCTCTTTCCTCTTTTTTTTTTTTTTTCCTTTCTTTTTTTTCTTCTCCCCTGGACTCTTTCCCGTGCGCCGCAACCCCTCCCTCTCTCTCTCCGTCCGATCCTCCTCCTCACCCCAGCGCCGCCGTGAGCCGGCAGTGGCCGACACCGCCCGGCTCCCCAGCTTCCCCAGCTGCCGATGATGCCACCCCTCCATTTCCAGCCCCAGTCGCGCCGATGTTAGCCACCACGAGCCCATTGAAGCCGCGGCATTCCTTGCGCCGCTGAGTCGTCGTCGCGCCACCTTCGGCCACCATCTCTTCACCACATCATCCTCGACCTCCTAGCAACCCAATGGACCTAACCCCACCTCCGATCTGTCACCGGTGAAGCCACACCATCAATATTTCCCTTTTGGGTATTTTAGACTTTGACCGCCCTTAGCGCCTTCACCCACGGCCAACCACCACCACCACTAGCTTCACCGACATCCCTAAGCTCTATGCTATCAATCTCAGGTCTTCGTTTACACCCGTTCAAAAGTGGAAACGCTCTTTAATGGAACTTTAGCCTTATCCGGTCGTGACCAAGAAACCACCGGTTTCGCTTGGTGGGCCGGGAATGCCCGGCTTATCAATTTATCCGGTAAATTACTGGGAGCTCATGTAGCCCATGCCGGATTAGTGGGTTTTTGAGACCCACGGCCACAGTTTATTTGGCACTATTTTGTTGCTGCGTTGCCGCTTCTAGCACCTCCGTGATCTTTCAAAAATTATATTATAGCATTGTAAGTATTTTTCCCAAAGAACTTTTGAGATTTAAATGTATTGCTGCGCTAATTTATATTTACTGTGAATTTATTGGTTGTGCCGGACTGAGTCCGAGGAGTAAGGGGATTGGTTGGATTGGATGATGGAGTTGTTTGTGTGAGATTGGTTTATGCTATGAAATTTGTTGGCTGTTTCGGGTTTAAATATTGGTGATTTTAGGAAGTGATGATATATTTTTGGATTATTGGTTTAGTGTTTTGGAAATGTTTAGAAGGGTTTGTTGGGGCCTTTTAACATCTAGAAGTGTTGAGATGTTTTTTTTCCTGTTGTGGAGTTGGGAACGGAGAGAGAGTAGTGTGTAGTGTCGTCTTGGTTAAATTGTTGACGATTGCTTGGGAGTATGAGCTGTTGAAATAAGTGTGAGTTAGTGATAATCGGAGTTGACATTGGTTTTGATGCTTGTATTGGTCAATACTGAGATTGGTATAGAATATTTTGGGTTGAAGTGTGGGCTGTCCAGATTGTTATTTGGTTGTTTGAGTTGGATTAAACTTGCTGAATTATGGTCTAGAAATCGGGTCTTAAGTTGTCTAAGACCAATTTTGTGTTGTTGGACTTTAATATTTAGTTTATATTATTTTTATGAATAGGTGACGAGACGGATAGAGACCGTATTCAAGTCATAGATAATGTGCTGCAGGAGTCAGGTAAGCGGGGTTCCTATGCTAGGCCTTTCATGAATTATTGAGACTGAGGTTGATTTTCTAAAAACTTTGCATATTTTTGTGGTGAAATGAGAACTTGGGAAGACATGAGCTAAATTCTGTCATGTGATTTCTGAAATCTGGAAAAAGAGCGATATTGAGAATATGAAAAGTTGTGCATTTATTTAAAAGATGTTCTGGCTTTTGTGTTTAGCGTGTGTAACTGTCTGATTCTGTTTTGGTATTCTGTATTATTTGATATAACATCTGAAACCTTTGGCATGGTGTACTGGTTTTCGTATCTGACTCTGACTTTGTCTCTGCTTTGCTCTGTTATGCTCTGTTATGCTCTGCTCTGTTTGGGTTGGTACCAACTTCTCTGTCTCTGAGTGCACCCACTTTGGAAACAAAGTGGTTTTATTGTGGTCTTTCCTGTATACACACTCGGGGCTCCGAGAAGAATAAAGGAAAGATTTCACCTCTGTCTCTGCCTGGTTTGGCCACTGGGGTTAGCACAACCCTACCACGGGGGTGAAACATGGTCTCTGCTCTGTTTGATGCTCTATTTGGATCTGATGATGATACTCAGTTCATGTTATGCCAAAGTATTATGGGTTTTACTTGTCTTAAAACCATCGCTCTGTTACTTTTGAAAGTATGTTCTGTTCTGCATGATAACTCTGAAAAATATTTTGTTCTGCATGCTATACTCATGTTTGCACGTTAGCATATGACTTCTGCTTACTGAGTTGTTGATAACTCACCCCCTATCATTATAATAGTTTTTCAGATGATGTGGAGAGTCCAAATGAGGACCTAGATTAAATTACTGTTTGTGTTTAAGCTGAGGAAATGTTGGTAGAAGGACTTCTGGTGTTCTTAGTTTTAATGTCTTTGAGTTTTATTAATATCTTGAGTTTCAGTAAGATTTATGAAATTATTGGTTGGGTTGTTATGACTACCGAGAGATTACGGACTCCTTAGTTTATTTTAGCTGCAGTAATGATTTTGTGGAGTTTTCAAGGTGGTAATTTAGAACTCTTGATATTGAGTTTTGCTATTAAAGATTTGAGTTTCATTTTAGTTGTGTTGGAAAATAAGTTCTTAAGAGACAGGTAGTAAGTCTCCAGACCATCCAGGTTTGGGTAGTTACAATTCCATTCCCACGAGTTCATATCATTTGATATTTGGAGCTTGAAATCAGGTCTGATTCTATCTTTTAATTCTAAGGCTTCATTGTTCTAGGTTGCAAAATAAAAACAAAAAACAGGCTGCAGAAATTCTTAGAGTTTTTGGTTTGGCTGAAATTTGCATAACCTAGGGTTTCAGAATTCTAGGGTTTCTTGCATCTCTAAGTTCGTCAATTGCTTGGAGTGTCGTTTCACTGTTTCTCTTCTACTTCATTTTCAATTATTGTATACTTGAATTCAATTGCTTGATTTTCACAATTGAATATTGCTGTTTGTGATTGAATTAGAGAAAATAGAGGAAAAGAAAAGAAAATTCGAAAAAAAAAGAAGAAGAAGAAGAAAAGAAAAAGAGAAAGAAAGAAAGAAAGACATTTGTTGATCAAACTTTATCATCAATGGGGCTAAATACATCTTTCTAGTTGGTATCTTGTTTTATAATTACTCTTTCCCTCGTATAAATTCCTTAAGTCTCGTGTCATTTTATTCCTTCCTTATTTCTTGTTCTTATTTCTTGGATCTATATTACTGGTTGGAATAATACAAGGTTGTATTGTCTTGATTTAGTTCAACTATTTCTTAAAGAACTTGAGCGGGAAAACTATTGAGGTAAAAGGCAAGACAGTGTAAGACTATTATCGGGAAAAAACAAATTAGGAGTGAAACACAAGTGGAGTGCCATTATTGGAGTGTAAATACGTAAGGGAGTGTGTGAAGTTTTCCACTAACATTCTTTTTGTTCAGCACATTATGATGTCTCATAGGAGTGACTCATCACCAAAGGGGATGGCAGATAACTCATCCTTTGTGTTGCAAGCCATGTAACAACAGTTTGAGCGGTTGAAATTGGTGTTGGGTGAAGTGAGGGATAGGATGGATCATCAAGATGCGGTAATTAGAAATCTACAGGGCAGGAGAGATCGGAGGCGACGTGAGTCTAGTGTTGAAAATGAGTATGAGAATGAAGAGTATGGTGATTCTTTTGTTGCCAGGCGTGCAATCAATACACAAATTAAGATGGATGATACATAGCAGTAGAGCGAGAACATTTTTATACTAGATATCACATCAACAACAAGGTATGTAGTATGATCATTGATGAGAGAAGTTGTATAAATTTGGCTAGCACTACTTTAGCTGAGAAATTGAATTTACCTACCTTGAAACACCCTAGGCCATACAAGTTGTAGTGGTTGAGTGATTTTGGGGAGGTTAGGGTAAATAAGCAAGTACTAGTTTCTTTTTCAATTGGGAAATACCAGGATGTGGTGCTTTGCGATGTTGTGCCTATGCATGCTGGCCATATTTTGTTAGGGAGGCCATGGCAATATGATAGAAAAGTGGTCCATGATGGGTTAAGGAACATTTACAGTTTTGAAAAGGTTGGAAAAAAATCAAACTTGCTCATTTAACTCCAACATAGGTCCATGAGGACCAACCAGAGCTGAAAAGTGAGATTGATAAAAAGAAGAGGGAGTAAAAGTGAGGATGAGATTGAGGAAAAAAAAAATAGTGAGACTGAAAAGGAGAGAGAGAGAGAAAAATGAAAGAGAAAAAAATGAGGGTGAGGCTGAAACCTCAAGAAAAAAAGAGAATGAGTTGAAAAATAATTGCGAGGCTGAGAGTTCAAAAGAAGAGGAGAGTGAAAGAAAAAGAGAGTGTGAAAAGGAAAAAGAGAGTGAGAGGTAAAAAGAGAATGAGGCCGAAACATCAAGAGAAAGAGAGAGTGAAATCGAAAATAGAGAGGTGGCTGAGAATCAAGAAAAAAGAGTGGAGCCACGAGAAGAAAAAGAAAGAGAGATTGTAAAGAGAAACGGAAAAACAAAAGTGAGTTTTTATACTAAGGCAAGTTTTTATACTAACGAATTTAACGACCCCTTGCCTAGTGTTGTGCTTTTTTGTTGCAGGGATAAGAGGTCATAATTCCTAGCGGTGTGTTTAGTGGATTGCCACCTATTAGGGAGATAGAGCACTACATTAATTTGTGCCAGATGCGATAATTACTACCCGACTTTTCTTTGAAGAACATGAGTCCTTGACACACTTGAAGGGACAAGGTAAGTTGTTGACTAAAATGCATACTAAGTGGGAAGACTGTATTGAGACTTGTCCTTATGTAATCAAATACACACATGGTGAGGAAAAGTTTGTGGTTAATGCATTAGCAAGAAGGTATGTCCTTATCTTTATTTTAAATGCAAAGTTATTGAGATCTGAATATGATAAGAAATTGCATGCTAATGAAGATGACTTTGCTAGTGTGTATGGAACATGTGAGAAAACATCATTTGGTAAGTTCTATAAAGTAGATTGGTACTTGTTTACAGAGAATAGACTTTGTGTGCCTACTAGTTTTATGCGTAAGTTGCTTGTGTGTGATAGACATGGTGGTTTGTTGGGTAACTTTGGTGTAAGGAAGACTTTTGATGTGTTGCATGAACGTTTGTGGGAGTATCATTTGCCATTCATTGACGTGCTACATGAACATTTGTGGAAGTATTATTTTTCATTCATTAACGTGTTGCATGAACATTTGTAGGAGTATTGATGGCAGTTCATTGAGTTTGCATATAATTGTAGTGGTCATTTTGGTATAAGGAAAGCTTTAGGTGTGTTTCATGAATGTTTGTGGGAGTATCATTTGCCATTCATTGAATTGTTATATGGACGTTTGCAGGAGTATCATTTGCCCTTATTAGAGTGTGCATATAATAAAACCTTGCATACTACTATTTCTTATTCTCTGTTTGAAATTGTTTTTGGTTTTAATCCACTTACTCCTTTAGCTTTGATACTTTTGCTTGTTGATGACAGCAGTAGCTTGGATGGATCTTTTCAAATTCTTGACAAAATGAATGAAAATGCATATAAAGTGGATCTTCCAGGTAAGTATCATGTTTTTGCTATTTTTAATGTTATTAACATTTTTCCACTTGATGCAGGTGGAGATTTGAAGTCGAATCCTTTTGAGGAGATGGGGAATGATGGGAACCAAGATGGGCCTAGTCTTAAAGATCATCTGCAAGTTCCATGTGGACCAATTACAAGATCAAGAGCTAAGAAGATCAAGGAAGCAATGCAAGGATTAATGTAATTCACTTGGGATGAGTCTATTATCATATAATTGGGCTTGAGGATGCTTGGCCCATATATGTCTTATTTCTTATGAATTAGGATTTTTGGGAAAACCTTGTATTTTGGCTAATGGCTTGTTTGAAAAGTTACTTTTTAGGAACTAGGGTTTCAAGAAGTACTGTAGCCGAGTTACTGTAGGCACGAGACTATTCATCCAGGGTATTTTTGGAAGAAAAGGCTTTATTTTGGCTAGAGTTTTAATTAAGTTTTGGTTTAAATACTCTTTGTAGCCTCATGTTAAGAAGTTTATGAAATTTGATGAATTTATTCATTGTGAGTTGAGTTTATCTCCTCTTGTTCTTGAATGAACTTTTGAACTTATCAACGGCAAATTACAACCTTTAACCTCCTTGTAATCTGGGTTCTTGAGACAGGTTATTCAATGGGTCTAGATTTTAATATAATCTAGGTTCTTGAAACGAGTTATCAACAGGTCTAGATTCTCCATCCATTGACTTGATTTTGGCTTTCTTGGCTGAGTTTTCAAATTGATTGTGGGTTCAAGGGATTCCATTCTCACGGGTTCATATCATAAATATTAATTTTCTGCATAGCATGCATCTCATGTTTATCATTAATCATGCATATCTTATCTTTGTGCAAGTTGATTATTTAACTTACTGAGATTTAAAGTAAGTCTCACTCCTTGTGGACCCACTATCATTCCTCTTGGGATGATATAAGTTATATCAGGACCAAACGAGGAAGGATAGGATGAACCAATGGATCCGACTGATTGAAGAGGAGTCAGACCTTGATCGAAGATTAGATCTTATTTTGATGTTCATAGCTCTAACCCTTCATACCTTAGAGTGTATGGAGGAGTTGATATAATCATGGAGACTTATATAAGTATTTTGTATTGAGGATATGCTACCTCATCATTTGAACTCAAGATAAATATTAAAGTTATTTGAATGTTTTAGTTCATTCTAGCATCAGCTATAATTATTTACCATTATTCCGCTATTATTATTGATATTGCTAGTTGCATTCTAGGATGCATTGCATATTAACTGTCATGTAACCTTATGTTACATATCCCGACGCTCCAAGTCTCTGTTACATTCCAAGCGGGGGGCTTGAGGGCGTCACACAACTCCTCAATTCGTCCTTAAATGAGAGTCTTCCACGTGGCATTGGGTCATACCTCTATTATTCGATTTAGCAACTTGTCATTTGATTAAGTACTTAATCAAGGTGATTGCCTATTCCAAGCTATTATGAAGAGTAATAATTAACTAATGAAAGCAAGTGTTTATGTATATAAGCATTATTAATTACATAGCACTCACTACAACAAATTTGAACTTTTGGGACAATTATTTAGGGACGAACAAAATTTCGTCCCTAAAAGTCATTTTTTGGGACGAAATTTAAATTTCGTCCCAAAAAATTGATGACTTTACAAAATCGTTCGAACGGTCAAATAACCGTTTGAATAATATTTTCTGTGACGAATTAAATCGTCTCATAAAGTTTTTTCCGTTTGAACGGGAAAAAATACGTTCGAACAGTAAAATTTTGGCGGGGAAGTAATTTATTATGGCGGGGAAAGTTCATAACCGTTCGAACGATATTTTCTTGTGTTCGAACGGAAAATATTTGGTGGCAAATCCTAGCGGGAAGGTTTCTTAACCATTCGAACGGAATATATTTAGTTAGAACATATTCAAGCACCACATTTATACATTCGAAGGTATAATATTAATCTCGGTACGAAACTCAAAATATAAAAAATATATATCATATATACAAATTCATTAATTAACTTTATGTAATGAATTTAAAAATATTTTAATGATTTCTTTTATGTTAAGTAAGATTTTTAGTTAAATAAATATTATCAACCATACACCACATAATATAAATCTATAATTACTCCAGAAAAGACAAAATATTTAATTTACAACTAAAACAAATTATCAAAACACCATATATACTGTCCATAACTATAACAAAAAATAAATAAATAAAAAATAGAAACTACTATGATGCGAGGTCTCTACACACATCCTCGACTGCAGCTAATTGTCTCTCTACTTGTGCCAGTCGAGTACTGAGCGTGACCTGAGTTGCATTATTGGCATTAATCTCTGTACGTAACTCATTCACCTCTGTACGTAACCCAGAGGCGGTAGATATAATCTCTGTACGCAACTCAGGCATGGCAGTATGCACTGCATCAATCACTGCTGATGTGTGTACGCCGATCTCAGCACACAGTATGTCGGCCATCTCCTCGCGAGTAGATGTGCGTGATGTCTCGGCCTGTGTAGATGTCTCACCAGCCGATACTCTAGTATCTCCTGGCTGTGCATCTCTTTGAATATCAACCCTGTCAGGAATAGCTCCACGAAAATGAAATCTCGAGTGTCCCGTGCTCCGTGACAGGGTGGTGCTGTTGATCGATCCCATCGGCTCCCAGGAACGCTCGGTAGGTTCTGGCACGACCCCGGCATGTAGCAAAAATCGAGTGATGATGATCCCAAACGGCAGTATATCTATCGTAATGAACCGAGCCTCTTATCGAATCCTCCTAAATATATAACCCACGAGGTCGATCGGAATGCCACGAGCGACCCTTATCATAAATCTGGCTCGATCCATGCCGACCTCGGTCTTGTGCTGCCGAGGGTTAATATTGTTGGCGATGATCAAATTCATTATCTTGAAGAAATAAGATAAATATGCCTGCCTAATACTCTTCGTCCCATTGTACACTGGAGCATCTGGACCAACAATCAAGTCTCTGACCTCATGATCAGCAAGTGTGTCGATCTCATCTATGTAAACTGGTCTCTCGTCTTGAGACATCTCTGCATCACCTGAAGGATCAGACTCTCTAGGCGGCAGATTCGGAAAGGCATCGGGAGGCCTAGGAATCTGGAGATATGTAGCGAGTCCGTCTGCTGAAATTAAAACAGGAGCTCCTCTGACACAAATCCTGTATGCCCTCCATCGTCTGCGCTGGCACTACCGAGCTCTTTATAGAACTCAGTAACGATCTCAATGTCGGAAATGAGCTCCATTCCTTCTTCTCGCTGATATAAGATTGGTGCCCAACTATGATCATTGAATACAGATGAGAGGGAATGACCCTCCCATATAAGAGCCACAAAATCATATAGTTTTACCTGTCGCTCAAGTAAAACAGTCCGCTCTCAAACTGTTTGGATGGAAGGTTCCCCTAATCTACCACGTTTACGGCCCCTATAAGACATTATTTTGAACCTGAAATTTTAAAAATAAAATATATACTCAACATTAGTGATAACTTCTAATTATGACGAAAAGATTTACAAAATTATATACTAATAGCAATTTAATAAATTAATTGATAGAACAATTCAATGAAACGATGAAGACAACTTAATAAGTTAATACAAAGATATAAAGCGTTTGAACGATAAAATATTTGGTCGAACGGACACAGAAAACCGTTCAAACGTTTTAGAACTGTTCGAACGCCAAGGTTAAATCGTTCGAACGCGTTCGAACGGAAACCAGATCGAGCTCGACCGTGGCTGAGTCAACTCAGCGGCCATGAAAACACCAAAAAATGCATCGATTCCGTGGTTTCTTCCACAAAACACATACTACTCTTCATTTCTAAACATCCTACGGTGGATTTGTTGTGTTCTACAGTAACTATTGATGAAAAAATACAATTTTTCTAGAAAAAACGAAAAAAAGCATAAAATCATAAAATAAACGGTAAAATAACTTTAAAAATGCATACCTTCACTTGGGAGGAAGAGTGTTTGACGTAGGTGCTGATTATGGCGGCAAATGGCGGCGATTGATGGGCGTTCAAACATTTCCTCTCGTTTTCAAACAGTGGGGACGGCGGCGTGAGGGAGAGTTCTGCCCGCGATAACTTATATGTGCAAAACCGTTTGAACATTTTACTTGACCATTCAAACGGTTTTAAACTACGGTTCGAACGGTATTTGTTTTAAGTTTAGTAAAAATTTATATTAAATGTATATTATATTTATAATCCTATAAATTAATATAATATATATACTATTACTAATATATTTTCCTTTATACTAATCTAGTATAGTATAATATATATGATACTATATATATGACATATAGTATATATTAATAATATATATGATACTATATATTACTAATAGATATCATCTTACATTTTTATAGTATACTTTAGTATAGTATAATATATTTTATACTATATCTATGATATTTAGTATAGATTACTACATATATGATAGTATATTTAGTAAGATATATATGATAATATATATTACTACTACATATGATCTTGTAGTACTTTTTATTTAAAGATGAAAAAAAATATATTTAAACATTAAGGTGATGTGTTCGAACGGTATTCGTAAACCGT
Organism: Juglans cinerea; assembly: GCA_961763995.1. NCBI lineage: Eukaryota > Viridiplantae > Streptophyta > Magnoliopsida > Fagales > Juglandaceae > Juglans > Juglans cinerea. The sequence goes on along the minus strand of CAUIVZ010000008.1, from coordinate 11,730,279 downwards.
TCAAACACATTATTTGCGTTTGAACGTATGAAAAAAACATTCGAACGGATTATTGTAGTGGTGGGAAAATATCCCGTCAATTATGACTCTGGATTACCATTCGAATATTATTTGCTATAGTTAGAACGGATTATTGCAGTGGTGAGAAAATACCCCGCCAATTAAAGACTCTTGGATTACCATTCGAACGGCTTTGAAGAAATTTGTGCGGGTGGGAAAATTGGCGCGCTGAAATTTTTTCGCGTTCGACCGCACTTTATTTACGTTCGAACGATTGGCCATAACTTATAATCTTCCCGCACACCGTCTGATGGGATCCAAGGTGGGCCTAGTCTTAAAGATATGTTGCAAGTTCCAGATGGGCCAAATACAAGTTCAAGGACTTAAACGATGAAGATTATGCTTTGATTCATTTCATAAGCTATGGAAAGGGCAACAACATGACTTATAGGCTTTGGACACTTGAAGGCTTTCAACTTATTTAATTAATTTCAAGGGCCTATTTTATTTGCTTAGAATAATTGGGTTTATAGTGTTCATTGCTGAGTGATCGCTCGCTATCTGGCTGGAAAAGGTGGTCCGGAAGCTTCCTCTCTCCCAGCAAGCAAGACGAGATCACCACTTCTCTCAGTAATGGACTTCCTTAAATTCTTCCTTAGCCTTAGATGTCCTTTCATAGAATAGATTCTCGAACCTCCGACAGACGGAATCTCCATGCATGCGTTCTTTCTCTCCTCCCCTCAGCCATACATCTCTTTTTTTCTCCTTTTTTTTTGCTTTTGGCCGTTTTTATGTAAGGGCATGTTGGGAAAGTTATTATTTTATTGAACTAGGGTTAGGGTTACTGTAGCCGAGTTACTGTAGCCGCGGCACTGTAGCCGCGGCACTGTTCATCCAGGGATACTTTTGAAAGATGGGGTTTTATTTTATCTAGGGTTTTCATTAGGTTTTGTTTTAAATACTCTAAGTAGCCTCATTCTAATCAGTTTATGAAGTTTATGAAATTTGATGAATTTATTCATTGTGAGTTGAGTTTATCTCCTCTTGTTCTTAATTGAACTTTTGAACTTATCAAAGGTAAATCACAACCTTTGTGGCGTTCCTCCCTTGTAATCTGGGTTCTTGAGACGGGTTCTTCAACGGGTCTAGATTTTAATATAATCTAGGTTCTTGAAACGAGTTCTCATCGGGTCTAGGTTCTCCATCCATTGACTTGATTTTGGCTTTCTTGGGGAGTCTTCAAATTGGTTGTGGGTTCAAGGGATTTCATTCCCACGGGTTCATATCATTTGGTATTCAGAGCAAGGTTTCCAATCAGGTCCGATTCTATTTTTTAATTTTAGCATCCTTTAATTTAATTCTAGGGCTTCATTGTTCTAGGGTTGCCAAAAAAAAAAAGAATAGAAACAAAAAGTAGGCTGCCAAAATTCTTAGGATTTTGGGTTTGGCTGAAATTTGCATCACCTAGGGTTTCAAAATTATAGGGTTTCCTGCATCTATCTCTAAGTTTATCTGTTGCTTGGAGTGCCGTTCCATTGATTCTCTTCTACTTCATTGTCGTGCTTGAATTAGAGAAAAGAAAAGAAAAGAAAAGAAAAGAAAAGAATCAGACCTGATTGGAAACCTTGCTCTGAATACCAAATGATATGAACCCGCGGGAAAAGAAATCCCTTGAACCCACAATCAATTTGAAAACTCCCCAAGAAAGCCAAAATCAGGTCAATGGATGGAGAACCTAGACCCGATGAGAACTCGTTTCAAGAACCTAGATTATATTAAAATCTAGACCCGTTGAAGAACCCGTCTCAAGAACCCAGATTATAAAGGAGGAACGCCACAGAGGTTGTGATTTACCTTTGATAAGTTCAAAAGTTCAACTAAGAACAAGAGGAGTAAAAGTCAACTCACAATGAATAAATTCATCAAATTTCATAAACTTCATAAACTGATTAGAATGAGGCTACATAGAGTATTTAAAGCAAAACCTAATGAAACCCTAGCCAAAATAAACCCCCATCTTCCAAAAGTGCCCCTAGATGAACAGTGTCGCGGCTACAGTGCCGCGCTATAGTAACTCGGCTACAGTAACCCTAACCCTAGTTCAATAAAATAATAATTTTTCCAACATGCCCTTGCATAGGCCCCCTTAAGTGCTTCCCATAATAAACTCAATTATTCTAAACTAATTACATAAGTTCTTTAAATGAATTAAATAAGTTAAAACCCTTCAAGAGCTCAAAGCCTTTAAGTCTTGTCATTGCCCTCTTCCGTAACTAATCAAATGAATTAAAACTGGATCTTCATCCTTCAAGCCCTATCTTGAATGTTGGGCTCTTGCTAAACTTGTCCCAAGTGGATTGCATAAATCCTTGCATTGTCTCCTTGATCTTCTTGGCCCATCTGGAAGTTGCAAATGATCTTTAAGACTAGGCCCATCTTGGTTCCCATCATTGGGATGCCACGAGCGACCCGTATCATAAATCTCACTCGATCCATGCCGACCTCGGTCTTGTGCTGCCGTGGGTCAATATTGTTGGCAATGATCAAATTCATGATCTTGAAGAAAGAAGATAAATATGCCTGCCTAATACTCTTCGTCCCATGTACACTGGAGCATCTGGACTAACAATCAAGTCTCTGACCTCATGATCAGCAAGTGTATCGATCTCATCTGTGTAATCTGGTCCCTCGTCCTAAGACATAGCTGCATCACCTGAAAGATCAGACTCTCTAGGCGGCAGGTTTGGATAGGCATCAAGAAGCCTAGGAACACCCAGATATGCAGCGAGTCTGTCCGCTGAAAATATAACAGGAGCTCCTAGGACACAGATCCTATATGCCCCTCCATCGTCTGGGCTGGCAGCACCGAGCTCTTTATAGAACTCAGTAACGATCTCAATGAAGGAAACGAGCTCCATTCATTCTTCTCGCTGATCTAAGATTGGTGCCCAACCACGATCATTGAATACTGATGGGAGGGAATGACCCTCCCATATAAGAGCTACAAAATCAGACAGTTTTACCTGTCGCTCAAGTAAAACGGTCCGCTCTCGAACTGTTTGGATGGAAGATTCTCCTGATCTACCACGTTTACGGCCCCGATAAGACATTATTATGATCCTAATATTTTAAAAATAAAATATACATTCAAGATTAGTGATAAAATCTAATTACGACTAAAAGATTTACAAAATTATATACTAATAGCAATTTAATAAATTAATTGATAGAACTTATAATCAATTAAACGATGAAAACAATATAATAAGCTAATAAAAAATGTAAATGGATTGAATTTAATAATTAGCGTTCGAACGTCTAAATATATGGTCGAACGGACAATTAGTAACGTTCGAACATTTTAAACCTGTTCGAACGTACAGGTTTACTCGTTCGAACGGACAGGTTAAATAGTTCGAACGGAAAACAGATCTAACTCGGCCATGGCTGAGTCAACTCAGCGGCCATAAAACACCCAAAAAATAATCGATTTCGTGGTTTCTTCGACTAAAAACAAAGTACTCTTCATTTCTAAACATCTTACGATAGATTTATGATGTTCTACGGTAATTATTGATGAAAAAATCTAATTTTTTTTTTAAAAAAACAAATAAAACCATAAAATTATAAAATAAACGGTAAAATGAGTTTGAAAATACATACCTTTACTTGGGAGGAAAAGTGATTGACGTATGTGCTGATCACGGCGGCAGACGGCAGTGAATGTAGTGCGTTCAAACGTTTTCTCGATTTTTCAAACGGTGGGGACGGCGGCGTGAGAGAAATCGCTGCCGCGATAACTTATACGTGCATAACCGTTCGAACATTAAATATTAACGTTCGAACGTTAATATAAAACCGTTCGACCGTTAATATTTCACATTCGAACGGAAGTTTTGTAAGTTTATTAAAAATTATAATAAATGTATACTATATTTATATTCCTATAAATTATTATAATATATATACTATTATAGTAGATTATATATACTATAATATATATGTAATATTATAATATATTATAATATATATTATGATAGTAGAATACTTTAAATGAAAACATAATAACTTATATGTATTTTTTTATAGTATAATAGTAATATATCATAATACTTTACTATCAAAGTGTTATATATGAGATTGTAATATATATATAGTACCATATGATAGCATATAATACTATATGATATGAGTTTATACTTAACTAATATATGTCATACTATATATTCCATTATACTTTACCTACTAAAGTTATATATGATACTTATAGAGTATAACTTACTAATATACTATCATCTTATAAATTTCTCTATACTTTATTGTGCGACCTTAGTATATTTGAGGCTATATATATGTCAGTATATATTACTAATACATATGATCTTAATAATACATATGATAGTATAGGTCACTGTATATATGATAATATATATTACTATATATATGATAGTATATATTACTATATATACGATATATTTAGTATAGATTACTATATATATGATAGTATATATTACTATATATGTAACACCCCATATTTTAGTGTATTTATTTTATTGAATGATTATTGTTATTAATTTAAAAATTGATTCTCTTGTTTTAAATTTTTAGATTTTAGTGGGTTTATTTTTATGATTTTTATTAATTTGTGAAAATTAAATTTGACATGTTTCCATAATATTAATAATTGTTATGCATTTAAATTTCTCTTAATTTAAATTAGCTTGTGGGTTTTAAAATTATTGTATTGTTGGATTTAATTATTTTATTTTACTTAGTCACTGTGTTTAAATTTATTTTATTTAAAACTGTTGTGTTGAAAAAATTTTCGTTGGAATTTTGTGACCCAAGTTGTGAGATTTAGACCTCATTTATTTCCCTTCATTTTTTCTTTTTCCATTTTCTTTTTCTCTTTTCTCTTTTTCTTCTTTCTTTTTTTTCTTTTCCTTTTCTGGAACTGCTCCCTCCTGCGCGCGACGCCCTCTCCCCGTGCGTTTTCCTTCCTCTCCCAGCCTGCCGCCATGCGCCTCCGTCCGGCGACACCGCCCAGCCCACGGCCTTCCCCACCCTCCGGCGACCACCTCCCTCCAATCTCAGCCCCTCTCGCGTCGCCGTTTGCCCCCACGCGCAACACTATGCCGCGGCGTTCCTTGTACTTGTGTGCCGCCGTCGCGCCACCATCGGCCACCATCTCTTCACCATTTCATCATCGACCTCCTAGCAACCTAATGCACCCATCCTTGGCTCCGATCTGTCACCGGTGAAGCCCATCTATCTCCATCTTCGATTTCAACTTTTTGGCCTTCAACCGCTGCCCACGCTGCCACCCACGGCCAACCACCACCACCACTAGCTTCACCGACATCCTTAAGCCCTACCCTAGCAATCTCGGGTCTTGGTGTTTTGAGTGTGACGTTGGTCATGGTGGATATTGGTATTTTTAGGAAGTGGTGATATATTTTGGGATTATGAGGGTTTTAAGTTTTGAGAAATTAAGATAGATTATTATAGAAGCTTAGGCTTAAATATGAAAATCCGTGATTGATTGAAAACTTACGAAAATTGTGTGATTATTTTTATAGATGACGATTTATAGTCGACTCGAAATTTTTGAAGAAAATTCTGAAAAGCTAAGAAGTCCAGGTAAGCGGGGTTCATATACTAGTTTTGCATAAAAGAAATAAAATGAGGTTGACTTTGAAAATAAACATGTTTGTTTTTTAAAAGAAATGATCTGAAAACAACCTCAGATATTTATTCCGCATATGCATAAATTCAATATAAGAGAAAGTGTTTTTCTGTCACGACTGGTGTAGACATGAGCTAGTTTTGTGTATTTTGTTTCTGAACTATGCAAAAGAACGAATATGAAAAACTAAAAGTTTTGTTTCGAAAAAATGAAAATATTTTGATTCTGTTTATCTCAAACATGTGAAGTGATCTAAAGCTATTAAGTATTTTGTTTTGATATGATGTGTCATCTGAAAACCTTGGCATGAAGTTCTGATTCTGTGTATGATGATTATTTGATTCCGATGATATCTGTTCTGTTTTTTGTTAATGCCCAGCCACGGGTATAATGGTGGTTTATAACCCTACCACGGTGGTGAAATATGGTATACGGCCCAGTCACGGGTATAATGGTGGTTTATAACCTTACCACGGGGGTTAGATATGGTATTTGTCCCGATGTGATGCTAAGAGATGATATGATGATAATGTTTCAGTTTGGAAATGCCAATTGATTTTCTTTTTGGGAACAAGTTTGTTTTTCTGAAAATTTCGCTCCGATGTTTTGTAACAAGTTTTGTTTATGCATTCTGAAAGAAAATATGTTGTTTCTGCCTTCTAAAAGAAAATTTGTTGTTTCTGCATTCTGAAAGTAAATGTCTTGTTCTGCATATCGAACTTTATAAATGCTCATGTTTACATGCTAGTATATGTTCTCTGCTTACTGAGTTGTTGATAACTCACCCCTTATCTCCACAATATTTTTCAGATAGGTTGAAGGGTTCAGCTGAGGATCAAGATTTTGAGGCTTTGGGTGAGATGATTTAAGTATAGTGGCTTGAATCAAATTTTTCTTTATGATATTGGGAATTTGGAGTCTTTTTAATATTGTTGAAATGTGAGTTTAAGTGTTAGGAAGTAACTCTCCGACCCGTGCGGGACTGGGGCGTTACAGTTGGTCTCAGAGACAGGTTTGAATTCTGCATACTATATAAACCTTGGAGGTTTTGATTTCTGTGAATTTGGATTTAGATTTTGAAAATTCTAAGAAATGATTTTTATAATATATCAGGTTTTAGATCTGGTAAGCTTATTCTATTGGATGCAGGACATGACTTGGAAAATGATCTAAGGTTTATCTTTTGAAGTTGACCTAAGTTTGACCGAAAGATAGGTTTGAGGTTCTACTGACTAAAAACATTTGAGTTTTGGATATCCGTGGGTTTAGGGAGAAACTTCATATTTGAGGTGTAGATTTGTATAGAATAAGAGCTGATTTTGTGAATATTTAAGGTTTTAAATTTTGCAGATTTTATGATTGAGTTTTGAGATTTTGAGGTTTTGAGATTTTAGATCCGACAAGCTTACTTTGTGGACTATAAGAGATAATCTTTTTAAGATTTAAGGTTTAGATTTTTTTTTGTGGTTTGGATTTTAAAGATGTACTGGAGTTTAGAGCGATGTAGGGTTTACAATATGAGATGATAGGAGTGATTATACGAGTTGGTTAAAGATATGGCTAAGAATGGGTAAAATCATGTGTGCAGTGCCAGAAAAGTTTAAAGGTTTAATTGGAAATTTTTTTTGTTTTTATTTAAATTGAATTTATTTGGTTTTGTTTGATTTTATTTTATTTGAATTGAAATTAAGTTGTTTTATTTATTAAGTTTATTTTATTTTGTTCGTTTCGTTCAAAACTGAAAAGCGGGTTAAAGATTAAGTTATGGTAGGAAGATGGTACAACTGAGAACGCTATTGTTATATTTAGTAGAGTAAGCTTGAACTTTTATCGACTTGGTGTGCATTTATATTATCAAGGTTTGAAAGGAACGGCATTGTGATACCACATATGATATGGATAAGGGTAGGTGGTGTATGGGATCCCACATTACTTAGGAATGAGAAGTTATTGCTATTTATAAGGTTCCAATAGGGCTCCAATTGTATCATTGACTAGTCCTTTTGGAGTATAGGCTATGTGGTTTGGGCCTTCCATTGGGGTGTTACAAATGGTATTAGAGCCTATCCCAACCAGAAATGTGGGACTTGAGCCGTGCCACCTATAATGGACAGGCCCGACGAGGACGTCGGGAATTTAAAGGGGTAGATTGTGATACCCCATATGATATGGATAAGGGTAGGTGGTGTATGGGATCCCACATTGCTTGGGAATGAGAAGTTCTTGCTATTTATAAGGTTCCAATGGGGCTTCAATTGTATCATTGACTGGTCCTTTTGGAGTATAGGTTATGTGGTTTGGGCCTTCCATTGGGGCGTTACAGGCATAGTCTGGGTGATCTATTTGGGGAGTAAGATATTTGAGATTTTCGATTTCATGAATGTATAACACGAGGCTTTAGAATAGAAGATTGTAAGTTCAACAAACTTTAAGGATAGACTTACGGAAATTTCACCAAAAGTTTAAGGTTTTGCAGACTTTAGGAAATGATTGTTATCATTTAATGTTTTAGATTTTGAAAGATTTGGGAGTCGATTGTTTTATTATTGGATATAAGTTCATCGATCTTACAGATTTCGGAGAATGATTCTGGTATAATTTAAGGTTTTAGAATTACAGATTTGAAGGACTGAATGGAAATGAGATTTAAGTTTTTAATTCTGCAGGCTTGGTGTGCTAGCTGGATTTATTTTGGAGACTGGTTAGTATGTGACCATTATTATGAGGTTGATCGAAGTTGAGTTATTGATATATTAAATTTCATGGGGATTATTTCTTTGAGGATTGAAGGTATTGGTCCAGTTTGGATAATAATTGTTATTAATTCGAGGTTTTAGTGGCGGATTTTAGAATTAGATCCATATCAGATTTAAGGATAATAGTTGGTGCAAATCCAGGAATGAATTCTTCGTGAGTTTGAGGAAAGTGTGTAATAGTTCATGGTTTTGGAGATAAAGAATTTTCTACCAAATGTGGTGAGAGTTTTCTGGTTAGTAGGCGTTGAGCTACCTCGTACTCAATGGTTTTATGTTGTGATATAATTAAGGATTCAAACCTTGTGTTGATCTTAAGGAATTAGTGGTGATTTGAGAATTTGATAAAGATACTTGTAATTAGAGATTGAACTTTTGGTGGTGCGGATTTAAGATATAATTCTTGTTAGTTTTGAGGGAATAGGTCTGGATGATGGAAATGTTTATTGATGGTTAACTTTGGAAGTAGCTAATAGGCTATCAACTTGTGGAATACAATGAAGGTTTGTGAGTTTTAGCATAGGAGTCGATTGAGGTTAGCATAGTTCGTGTTACGAAAATAATGATAATCATTGAGTTTTGCTGAGTGTTATATTAATGTTTTTGCGGAAATAGAGATTTTGGATTACATGGCCGCCTTAGGAGTAATAGACGTGATGTATCATTGGGAGACTAATGTGAGCATAAAGGAATCGCCTATAGGAGTAGACTTGAGAGTGCATTACTCATGCTTGTTGGGAGTTGTTGATGGTATGGTCTTTTCGAGCGTGTTTTGAGTTGTATCTGGTATCCTGCTTTAGCGCGATGTTTGACCATACAAATTTCGAGGACGAAATTTTTTTTAAGGGGGGAGAATGTAACACCCCGTATTTTAGTGTATTTTTTTATTCAATGATTATTTGTTATTAATTTAAAAATTGATTCTCTTGTTTTAAATTTTTAGCTTTTAGTGGGTTTATTTTTATGATTTTTATTAATTTGTGAAAATTAAATTTGACATGTTTCCTTAATATTAATAATTGTTATGCATTTAAATTTCTCTTAATTTAAATTAGCTTGTGGGTTTTAAAATTATTGTATTGTTGGATTTAATTATTTTATTTTACTTAGTCACTGTGCTTAAATTTATTTTATTTAAAACTGTTGTGTTGAAATAATTTTCGTTGGAATTTTGTGACCCAAGTTGTGAGATTTAGACCTCATTTATTTCCCTTCATTTTTTCTTTTTCCACTTTCTTTTTCTCTTCTCTCTTTCTTATTTCTTTTTTTTTTCTTTTCCTTTTCCGGAACGGCTCCCACCCGCGCTTGACGCCCTCTCCCCGTGCGTTTTCCTTCCTCTCCCAGCTCGCAGCCATGCACCTACGTCCGACGACACCGCCCAGCCCACGGCCTTCCCCACCCTACGGTGACCACCTCCTTCCAATCTCAGCCCCTCTCGTGTCGCCGTTTGCCCCCACGCGCAACACTATGCCACGACGTTCCTTGTGCTCGTGCGCTGCCATCGCGCCACCATCGGCCACCATCTCTTCACCACTTCATCATCGACCTCCTAGCAACCTAATGCACCCATCCTTGGCTCCGATCTGTCACCGGTGAAGCCCATCTATCTCCATCTTCGATTTGTGCTTTTTGGCCTTCACCCGCCGCCCACGCCGCCACCCACAGCCAACCACCACCACCACTAGCTTCACCGACATCCTTAAGTCCTACCCTAGCAATCTCGGGTCTTGGTTTGTCACCGTTCAAAAGTGGGTTTTTGACCCACGGCCACAGTGCATTTGGCACTGTTTTGTTGCTACATTTCCACTTCCAGCACCTCCGTGATCTTTCAAAAATTATATTTTAGCATTGTAAGTATTTTCTCAAAGAATTTTTTATATTTAAATGTATTTTCGTGCTAACTCATAATTACTGTGAATTGGTTGGTTGTGCCGGACTGAGTCCGAGGAGTAAGGGGGTCGGTTGGATTGGATGATGGAGTTGTTTGTGTGATTGGTTTATGCTATGAAAGTTGTTGGCTGTTTCGGATTTAAATATTGGTGTTTTGAGTTTGACGTTGGTCATGGTGGATATTGGTGATTTTTAGGAAGTGGTGATATATTTTGGGATTATGAGGGTTTTAAGTTTTGAGAAATTAAGATAGATTATTTTAGAAGCTTAGGCTTAAATATGGAAATCCGTGATTGATTGAAAACTTACGAAAATTGTGTGATTATTTTTATAGGTGACGATTTATAGTCGACTCGACATTTTTGAAGAAAATTCTGAAAGGCTAAGAAGTCCAGGTAAGCGGGGTTCATATACTAGTTTTGCATAAAAGAAATAAAATGAGGTTGACTTTGAAAAGAAATGATCTGAAAACAACCGCATATATTTATTCCGCATATGCATAAATTCACTGTAAGAGAAAGTGTTTTTCTGTCATGACTGGTGTAGACATGAGCTAGTTTTGTGTACTTTGTTTCTGAACTATGCAAAAGAACGACTATGAAAATCTAAAAGTTTTGTTACGAAGAAATGAAAATATTTTGATTCTGTTTATCTCGAACATGTAAAGTGATCTCAAGCTATTAAGTATTTTGTTTTGATATGATATGTCATCTGAAAACCTTGGCATGAAGTTCTGATTCTGTATATGATGGTGATTTGATTCCGATGATATCTGTTCTGTTTTCTGTTAAGGCCCAGCCACGGGTATAATGGTAGTTTATAACCCTACCACGGGGGTGAAACATGGTATACGGTCCAATAATGGTGGTTTATAACCCTACCACGGGGGTGAAACATGGTATACGGCCCAGCCACGGGTATAATGGTGGTTTATAACCTTACCACGGGGGTGAAACATGATATACGGCCCAACCACGGGTATAATGGTGGTTTATAACCCTACCACGGGGGTGAAACATGGAATACGGCCCAGCCACGAGTATAATGGTGGTTTATAACCCTACTACAGTGGTTAAACATGGTATTTGTCCCGATGTGATGCTAAGAGATGATATGATTATAATGTTTCAATTTGGAAATGCCAATGGATTTTCTTTTTGGGAACAAGTTTGTTTTTCTGAAAATTTCGCTCCGATGTTTTGTAACAAGTTTTGTTTATGCATTCTGAAAGAAAATATGTTGTTTCTGCATTCCAAAAGAAAATTTGTTGTTTCTGCCTTCTGAAAGTAAATGTCTTGTTCTACATACCGAACTTTATAAATGCTCATGTTTACATGCTAGTATATGCTCTCTGCTTACTGAGTTGTTGATAACTCACCCCTTATCTACACAATATTTTTCAGATATTTTGAAGGTTCAGCTGAGGATCAAGATTTTGAGGCTTTGGGTGAGATGATTTAAGTATAGTGGCTTGAATCAAATTTTTCTTTATGATATTGGGAATTTGGAATCTTTTTAATATTGTTGAAATGTGAGTTTAAGTGTTAGGAAGTAACTCTCCGACCCGTGCGGGACCGGGGCGTTACAATATATATGATAGTATATATAACTAATACATATGATTTTATAGTACTTTTCATTTAATGATGAAAAAAATTATATTTAAACATAAAGGATATGTGTTCGAACGGTACTCGTAAGCCGTTCGAACACATATGTTGCGTTTGAACGTATAAAAAAACATTCGAATGGATTATTGCAATGGCGGGAAAACATCCCACCAATTAATGAATGCTGGATTACCGTTCGAACGTAATTTGTTATAGTTCGAATGGATTATTGCAGTGGTGGGAAAATATCCCACCAATTTTTTTTTTTTTTTTTGAAAATAAACTATTTCATTCATCATAGTAGTTGCTTGATACAAGGGGGACAGTCCTCAATCATTATGCAATCCTCTTGGCAGCTAAGAGCAAATTTTGCCAAGTGATGTGCAATTACATTAACTCCCTATGGACATGTAAGACAGACCAAGAGAGGAACTTAGAAAGCAAATTCTTAATATCTCTAATGACAAGTCCAGAATCATTCCAATTATCTTCCTTGTTTTGGATTGCCTTCACCACCAGCAAGGAGTCACCTTCGAGTATGACATGCTGAAGATCCAGATCTGCACAGAAGGAAGAGGCTCTTCGAGCTGCTATGGCCTCACCAAGAAGTGGATCCGGGAACAGGTCCATCGAAGAACATAAGGATGCCATAACAGCTCCTTCTGAGTTTCTAACAACTACACCAATCCCCACCCTTGAATTGATTTTATCAATGGCAGCATCCCAGTTGGCTTTGAACATATCTAATGGGGGAGCAATCCATCTGTTAACTCTAGCAGCTTGGGTTACTTGCTGTTGATTACCATTCTCAATCCACAATTTAATAGAACTCAGTTCTGATTGGATAAGTTTCGATAACTGATAAGGGGATTGGAATTGCTGTTCAAAGAGCCAATTATTCCTCCTACTCCAAATGGTTTTTGCAGTAACAGCAAATTCTATGAATTCCGATGGAGAAAAGTGATCCAATAAAAATGTTAGAATATCTTTAAAGGATCCTTCATGCAGGCTTGATTTCTGAATTCTTTTTGAGCTCATAGACCATACATCCATTGAAGCACCGCATGACCAAATAGCATGAGAGACTGATTCTGGGTTCAAAGAGCAGATTGGACAGAGGGGTGAATCTACTATCTTTCTTTTATGCAAATTCAGTTTAGTGGGAAGGGACTCACAAGCAGCTCTCCAAAGGAAGGATTTTATTGCTTGAGGTGCTTGGATACCCCAAACTTTGTTCCAAAATCTCGAGCTTGAACTTTGAGCTGAAGATTTCCCCACTCTGTCTTCTATCAAAGAGCCTTGAAGGTGATAAGCACTCCTTACAGAAAATTTTCCATTGCTCGAGCACCTCCATGTCAGCATATCTTGACTCCTGCAAGGGCTAATAGGGATCTGGCTAATTAGTTTTGCTTCAGAGACAGAGAATATGTTATAAATGAGAGATAGATCCCACTGCATGGTAACTGGGTTAATGAGCTCAGCAACTTGGGCTTCAGCCTCTAGAATATGGACAGGAGATTGCACTTTAAAAGTAGATGGGCATGGCAGCCATTGATCCTGCCAAATTTTGATTTTTCTTCCATTACCAACTTTCCAAATCAAACCTGCCTTAATTACTGGTCTGGCTAGAAGGAAACTCTTCCACACATAGGAATCTTGAGGTCTTGATTTGGCTGATAGAAAATCTGAGGTAGGGAAGTATTTAGCTTTGAGAACCTGAGCTGCAAGGGATTGAGGGTTCTGAATGATCCTCCAACCTTGTTTCGCCAGTAAAGCTAAATTAAAATGTTCAAAGTCTCTAAATCTCAAACCCCCTTTCTGCTTGGATTTCCCTAGTTTTTGCCAGCTCAGCCAGTGTATTTTGGACCTGTGGTTGCTTTGGCCCCACCAGAAGGATTGTAGGAGCTGATTGAGTTTTCTAAGAATTGCTTTAGGGAGTTTGAATACCCCCATACTATATGTTGGGATTGATTGCAGCACAGATTTAAGGAGGGTCTCCTTCCCAGCTTGGGACAGCAGGTTGCTCTTCCAATTAGTAATCTTGGCTTTGACCCTATCAAGTATTGAATGAAAGGCCTTTGTTCTATTCCTTCCCACATATGATGGTAACCCCAAATATTTATCAAAGGATCCTGAAGCTTTGATTCCTGACTGTTGAAGGATTGCTTGTTGGACCTCAACTTTGGTGTTCCTACTGAAAAAGATGGAGGTTTTTTCAAGGTTAAGTCTCTGACCCAAAACTTTTTCATAACTGCTTAATACCTGTTGTAGTCTACACCATTCATCTGGATTAGATTTGCAAAATACCAAGCTATCATCTGCAAAGAAGAGGTGGTTCACATAAAAGGATCCTCGGGCAGCTGGAATCCCAGAGATAACTCCCTGCATCTCAGCTTGATTTAAGCTATAGCTGAGGAATTCAGAACAGATAATGAATAGGTAGGGAGATAGAGGATCTCCCTGCCTAATGCCTCTGGAAGGAGTAAATTCTGCTTGGGGTTCACCATTAACAAGGATAGAGTAGTTGACAGTGGTAACACACTGCGTCACTAAGTCTACCCATTCACTCTCAAAACCCATTTTCCTCATAATTTTACTCAAAAAGTCCCATTCCACACGATCATATGCTTTGCTCATGTCGAGCTTAAGGGCCATATAGCCATTATGCTTCCCTTTTAGCCTTGATTGCATGGAATGCAGCAGCTCATATGCAACAATTATATTATCAGAGATCAATCTTTCTGACACAAAAGCACTTTGGGTGAGTGAAATGAGATTAGGTAAAATAAGTTTGAGTCTGTTTGCAATTACTTTAGAGATGATTTTGTAGAAGACATTGCAGAGACTGATTGGTCTGTAATCTAAAGCAGATTGTGGGCACTTCTTCTTGGGGATCAAGGATATAAAAGTTTGATAAATATCTTTAAAGCCCTGTCTGGTTTGTAGCACTTCTAAGACTGCAGCTGTCACTTCCTTGCCTATTGAGGACCAGTGTTGATGGTAGAAAGCAGCTGGAAATCCATCTGGACCAGGTGATCCGACGGGATTCATGTTCTTAATTGCACATTCCACTTCCTGCTCAGAGAAAGGGCTAGCAAGGGAGCAATTCATTTCTGAAGTGACTGAGGGAGGGAAATTATTCAAGGCTGCCTCGATGTTGCTTGGTTTAGAGGAAGAGAAAAGGCTTTGGTAATATTCTTGAAAGGTCCTTGCAATCTCATCCTTATTGAAGGTCACACTTCCATTGCCATTTTTGATATGTTTGATTCTGTTCACCTGTTTCCTTTGAGATGCACACTTATGGAAGTATTTAGTGTTCCTGTCTCCATCCTTAAGCCACCTTTGTTTAGCTCTTTGCCTCCATTTTAGATCTTCTTCTTCGAGGTACCCATCTATCTCCTTCTGAAGAACATTGATTTGACTATTAAACTGGCCAGAATTAGACTCTTGTAAAATTCTCAATTGTTCTCTCTTGTAGTTTAGAAGTCTCTTCTGTTGTATATATGCCTCCTTACTCCAAATCTTGAGCTTATCCCTGCATGCCTTCAAGCCACCTCGAGTAAAACATCAAGTTTGGAAGCCTGATGTGGTTTCTGTTTCCAGGTAGCTTTAATAAGTTCAGTGCACCATTCTCTTTTACCCCATGCCACTTCATATCTAAATATTCTGTGACTATAGGGTTCATCTTGAGCAGAATTTGAGCAGAGAATAGACAAGGGGTTGTGGTCAGAGCATTGTACTGGAAGAACTAGGACCTGATTAGAGAGTCAAAGAGGTTAAGCCATTCAACATTGGCTAGGGCTCTATCCAATCGACATTTAGTGAATTCAATCCCCTCCCTTTTATTGCACCAAGTAAATTTTGATCCTTCAGAACCAATGTCCATAAGTCCACAGTCTGATAAGGCCAGTCTAAAATCTTCCATTTGCTTAAAGGGTCGTATGTTGGAGCCAAAGTACTCCTCTTGGAATATAACCTCGTTAAAGTCCCCCATGCATAACCAGGGGTTATGAATTCTGGAATGGATCAGCCTGAGAAGGTCCCAACTAATACTTCTTTTAGCAGTAGAAGGCTGTCCATAAAAACCTGTTACAGTCCACTTCTTGCTTGGAATGTTAGATGATGAAGAGATAGAGATATGATGATGAGAGTATGTATCTAGTTCAGCTTCAATATCTCCTTTCCAAAAGATGGCAATACCCCCACTCCTTCCAATACTGTCAACAGAAAAGCAATGGTTGAATCTAAGTCTGTCTCGGGTAAGTTCTATTTTTTTTCTTCTACATTTTGTTTCACATAGGAATACAACATCCGGGCACTTTTCCTTCACCATGAGGTGGAGCTCACGAACTGTCCGAGGGTTCCCAAGCCCTCGACAGTTCCATGCTAAGAGTTTCATGGGGCTTGGCAGGGCTGGAAACCAGCCACTGCCAACTGAGCTTGTTTAGCTCTCTTTCTTGTCATGATAATCCCCTGAGTTCCTGCAACAAGCCTTTTCCTTACTATAGGGTTACTAGATTCATCCATAACCGTATCAATTGGCCTTTGGTTACTCTAGATCTCATCTCTCTAGCCCTCCTTTTCCACTTTCTTTTAATATCAATAGCAGTAGCAGTTTTAACAGTAGAGTTCTGAGAATGTGAGCTACCCTGAGTCAAGTCTCGGGTAGGGAACAATGTATCTAGATCAGTGTGATACAGGGAGGGATCTAGGATGGGTTTGACACCTTTTAAGGCCAAAGTGTCCTTAGGAAGCATACTAGCCAAGTGGGAGTTCTCAATGCTATCAGAGTTTACCTGGATAGAAGGGACAAAATGGACTTTTGCATTGTCCCAGTTGCCCTTTTTGTGAAGAGGTCCCAAAGGTTGGTGGTTGTCAGAACTCCCAAGGTCAGCTTGGTCAGCGCCTACTATGGGACTGCTGGTGACGTTTTGACCCATCCCATCATCTTCATACCTGCTGCCTTCACTCTTGTTTTGGTGCCAGCTCCCTTTGTTTTCACATTCACCATCTCTCTTGCTGAATACTGGAGAGTTCCTCATCTGTGTGCTAGCTCGATGGATTAGGACAAGACAAGCCTGTATGTTTAATGGCTCCACATTGAAAGTAGAATAAAGGGAGTCTCTCATACTTAAATGGAATCCAAAATCGTTTTCCTCCCATGTTAATGAACTTGCCCCGAGTGAGAGGCTTACAAATATCGAGTAAGACTCTAACTCTAAGAAAATGGCCCCAAGCCATACCACTAGCATCCACATCAACTGATAAAACAGTTCCAGCCGCTGCACCAACCTTTTCACCCATGGTTTTGTTCATTCCTGCAAAAGGCAGGTCATGAAGCTGAATCCAAAATGGTTCCTCCTTAAACTCTATGTCCTTTGGAGCCACACAGCCTTCACAATCAAATAAGCAAACCAAGGCCCTGTCAAAAGACCAGGGTCTTCCCGAAAGTATACGTTCCTTTTCCATGTCATTCTGGACCTCGATCAAAAACTTGTTGATTCCAAGGTGTTTGAAGGAAACCTGACCTTCTACTTTCCAAGCTTTACTCATGGTATTTCGAAACGCTCCTCTATTCATTTCCTTCTCTGCAACAATGAGAGCAACCAGATAATTCCTACTTTTTGCTATAGAGTTAAGAACTTCCTCATTTGGAATGATCACTTCCTCCTTCTCTTCTTCAGTAAGTCTCAAACCTTCGTAGAGGTTAGACAAATCTTCAGCCATACCGTAACACTATGCTCTACTTCACAGGATCCCACAACCGAAACTCTCTTCAGACAAAGTCCAAGAGGGGGCCTCTACGTTCAGAGAACAGTAGAGAGAAAACTCCACCTTTCCATGAAAGAGGAGAGCGTCGCAGATCTCCCCACCAATTAATGTTGTTCTCCCCACCTTTCTCTCCTCCCGCGCGCCTTCTCAGTGTCGCCCGAAGTTTACCCCCTTTGCATATCAGAGGTATTCTTTCTCAAACTAGCCCCTAAGCTCAAAAAAATTTCCATCTCACTCAATTATTCTCGGATTACTACTTGTAGGAGAGTTTTTTTGCACGGCATATCACCATCTCCTTCCCTTTTCATCTTCAAAAATTCAGGTATTCATTTTATATTCTCATGTATGGTTTGAACTTAATATTTTGCAATGTTAGAAAGTTGTATGCTTTGAGATTGTTGTTTGTGTTTGTTAGAGTTTGTGATTAATGGAGTTTTCGGCGTTGTTGAAGACGACTGGAATCTGGAATGAATACGTTCGAACGGGTTAGGATTACCGTTCGAACGTATTCATTTTGTTCAAACATAGGTTATCATCGTTCGAACGTAAACATTACATCAACTTTGATATACAGAATACAAATATTTTGGGATAGTTGTAAATTATATATACTACTAAATCACAAATAATTAGGACCAACTACCATTTAAATAGTTAAGTCTAAATAAATAAAATTAATATTCAAATTAAAATACTATTAAATCTTTAAATTAAAATAGAAATAGTTAAGATTTAATAATTCTTAAATACTTAATTATAAATTAATAAAATGAAGTTTGTAAATTAAAATACTACTAAATCTTTAAATTAAAATAGAAATAGTTAAGATTTAATAATACTTAAATACTTAATTATAAATTAATAAAACTAATATTTAAATTAAAATCTGGAATAAATCTTGAAATAATACCTACTAATTATGTTTTTGTTGTATTGTTGTATAAATAATATGTTGTTATTGTTTGACATATATTAGCATATTTTGCATTGTTTGTTCATCAAAATAAACCTTAGACCCGTTCGAGAGTTATCAATCCGGATGAATGCTTGATTGATAACTCTTGAATTGTCCAGAGTGGACAGTTTGGGATTGTAAGATCATTCTCGCAAACTATATAACTATATCTGTTGTCGTCCAACATTATGATTTTGGTAGATTCATCCATTGTTCTCTGGATATGCAGTTTCGGTGATGGTGCAACGACGTGTTAATCGTCAGTGCACACAACCAAACGAGCATATTTGGAGAACTATGGGGAGATGCTGCCGAAATTTTGTTGGACGTAACAGATAATAAATCATAGGTTGGCGACTATAATCTTACAATCCCGAACGGGATAGGACCAACTACTCGGTGAAAGGTGGCATACTCATTGATTGGTATATGATACATGGTTTTTTGCTGATGCACACGTGATTGTTTGTAATGAATATAGTCGGCATGGATAAGAGTTGGATGAGAGTTAGCGATCGATTGGGTCAGAATTACAATGTATATGCTGAAGGTGTTAAGAAATTCTTGGAGTTTGCATTGGGTACATGTGATAGTGATGGGCGTATCAGATGCCCATGCAGAGAATGCAGGAATTTGCGTTCTCATAAGATAGACTTGGTGAGAGAGCATCTGTTTGTCAAAGGTATTGATAAGGGTTATACTGATTGGGTCTTACACGGTGAACCATATCCAACTTCATTTGAGGCTCCACATGAAGAAGAAGAGATCGATGAAGATGTACAACCAGAGATTGTTGGAGATGATTACGATGAGGATATGGAGGAAATGTTAGGTGACATCAGTGCGGGAATGTTTATGGATGATGGGGGCCATAACACTTTTGCACGCTTGTGGAATGATTCACAGCGTGAGGTATATCCAGGATGCAAAAGACACAGTAAGTTGTCATTTACCGTAAGATTGCTTCACATAAAATCAATGTGTCGATTATCTATTAAGGCAGTCAATATGTTACTTGAGCTGTTTAAAGAGGCACTGCCGACAGACAATACTTTACCTCGTAACTTCTATGAAGCAAAAAAGTTGAAATGAGGACTCGGATTTGATTACAACGTAATACATGCATGTAAGAATGACTGCATATTATTTTGGCGAGAGAATGAGCAGTTGAACGAGTGTCCTATATGCCACGAGTCAAGATGGACATCGGACAAGGCAAATGTTCCGCAAAAGGTCGTACGCCACTTTCCATTGATACCTAAATTACAACGATTATTTATGTCACGCGCAACGGCTGTAGACATGACATGGCACTCATCAGACAGAGTAAGGAACGATAATATTTTGTCACATCCTGCTGACTCCCAGGTGTGGAAGAAATTTGATCAGGAACACACCCATGGTTTGCTGAAGAACCGCGAAATGCAAGACTTGGGTTGGTAACAGATGGATTTAATCCTTTTGGGAACATGAGTACTAGTCACGGTATTTGGCCAGTTGTACTTATGCCGTATAATCTACCACCGTGGAAGTGTATGAAAGATCTATATTTCATGATGAGTTTGCTCATCCCAAGTCCGAGGTCACCGGGAAATGATATAGACATACACTTACAGCCATTGATTGCAGAATTGAAAGATTTGTGGGAGAATGGGGTTGTCACATTTGATTCGTCAACAGGCAAGTCGTTCAAGATGCATGCTGCGGTGTTGTGGACAATAAATGATTTTCCAGTTTATGAAAATTTGTCAGGTTGGAATACTAAGGGGAAAATGGCATGTCCAACTTGTAACAAATATACCAAATCTGAATGGCTTACGTACGGGAGGAAATTATGTTTCATGAGTCATCGTCGATTTTTACCTGGTGACCATAGATGGCGTGGAATTCTAGAATGTTTAATGGAACTGTTGAATGGGGCCAACCTCCACCATATTTATCTGGCGAAGATGTACTTGCACAATTTATAGATGTTGGTTGTAATGAATTTGGTAAAAAACAACGGAAGAGAAAACGAGCTACGAATGAGTTGAATTGGACAAAGAAGAGTATATTTTTCGAACTCCCGTACTGGTCGAAGTTAAAATTGCGACATAGCCTTGATGTCATGCATATTGAAAAAAATATTTGCAAATCCGTATTGGGAACATTGATGTCAATTGAAGGAAAAACAAAGGATACAATAAACTCAAGGAAGGATTTGAAGCGGTTGGGAATAAGACGGGAAATGCAGTTGCAAGAAAATGGTTCGTCTGTCTACATGCCGATTGGGTGGAATACATTGTCAAGGAATGAAAGGGTTACATTTTGTGAGTGGCTAATGAAGATTAAATTACCGGACGGTTATGCCTCGAATCTAACAAGGTGTGTGAGAACAAATGATTGGAAAATAACTAGATTAAAAAGTCATGATTGTCATGTTTTCTTACAGCGTATCTTGCCTATTGGTATCCGTGGGTACTTGACCAGAGATGTGCGCGTGGCTTTGACTGAGTTGGGTGTATTTTTTAAAGACTTATATGCTAGGACGTTGAATGTAGAAGCTTTGGATCGAATGGAATGAGAAATTGTCATAATATTGTGTAAGCTAGAAAGTATTTACCCACCGTCATTCTTCGATGTAATGGTTCACCTAGCCGTTCATTTGCCACGTGAGTCTCGGCTTGCAGGACCAGTTCAATATAGATGGCTGTATCCCATTGAACGATTTCTTGGAAAGTTGAAACGTACAGTGGGTAACAAGGCCCGTCCAGAAGGATCAATTGCAGAAGCATATATTGACGATGAGTGGCATACCTTCTGTTCCAAATATTTCCACGGAGTTGACACTCGGTTTGATCGACCAGAAAGAAACTTTGACGTTGACCGAGCAAGACAACGGAATGTATTTTCTGTGTTTTCCCAACAAGTTCGTCCAATTGGTGCAGTGCATGGTTATGACTTGTGTGGAAGAGAGTTCGAGAAAGCTCAGTGGTACGTGCTGAACAATTGCCCTGAGATAGAGAACTACTTGAAGTAAGTTTTAACTTTTTCTTAATTTAAATTGCCTCATTACTTTTAAAAAAATACAAAATATAAAAGATTTGTGGTAGTGATCATATTAACGTGCTCAAGGAACTGGGAGTAAACGATATAAACCAGAAACATGAAGAGGAGTTCCCGAGATGGTTTGAAGAACGGGTAATGACATTACATATGCGTTACTCAATAACAAATGAAAAAATATTAATTTCAATTTTGATATAGTATATGCTTTACTCAATATGTAGGTTGTACAAATGCATGCGAATAATCCAAATGATATATCGGATGAACTGTATGCATTGGCGAGTTGCCCACCGAGACGCGCTGCTCGATATTCTGCATGTATTTCTCGGAGAAGTAGGTATCACACACTGGATCGAGATTGTTATAGGAAAACCTAAAATAGTGGTGTCCTAGTCGAAGGAAGTCATGATGGAGAAAATATTGATTTCTATGGGGTTATTGTCAATATAATTAGAATGAAATATTTGGGAGAGCTTGCGGTGTATCTGTTTAAGTGTGATTGGTGGGATTTAAGCAATCCTCGTACTGGAGTTCGTGATGATGAATATTTTTTGAGTGTTAATACATCAAAAAAATGGTATGAAGATGATCCTTTTATTTTGGCTTCTCAAGCATCTCAAGTATTCTACTTAGATGACCCGAAGTTAGGAAATCAATGGCGAGTAGTACAAAAATATTCTCCAAGAAATATATATGATGTTATCCCTCAGGCGGAAGGACAAGATAAAGAAAAAGATGACTCCTCTACTCAAGAAGCATACCAAGAGAGTCAACCCGCCTTTAATTTGTTTGTGGATTTGAGCCAGTATGAGATGATTCCATTAAATAGAGAAGATATTGAGGCTGAAATTGTTGATGCGACAGTTGAGGAAAATGTTGAATCATCTGAAGTATCTACAGATGATGAGAGCGAATTGTCAAATGAAACTGATACAAATTCTGATTGACCAATTATGTGTTAACATTATACTTGATGACAAATATTTTACTTATTGAATGTATCAGTAGTTTGAAATTATGCCGCCAAAGAGGAAGGAAGTTTGCAACCCATCTCCACCTGTTCCTAGCTCTCCTTCAGAGTCACCATTAGAGATTGACTCTACAGAACAAGATAAAAATCTAATACTCATAAAAGTTATTAATTAAGGTCCCATAATAGACATATAAATGAAATTGTTTACAATGTTATATTTTATAGAATCTACAGTACAATCTCGTCAAGGTCGAGGCACCACTAGAGGGGTGACGTTGGAAAAATATCGGAAGGTGGGTAAGATGGTTAACATTCCTGATGATATGAACCCGCGGGAATGAAATCCCTTGAACCCACAATCAATTTGAAAACTCCCCAAGAAAGCCAAAATCAAGTCAATGGATGGAGAACCTAGACCTGATGAGAACTCGTTTCAAGAACCTAGATTATATTAAAATCCAGACCCGTTGAAGAACCCGTCTCAAGAACCCAGATTACAAAGGAGGAACGCCACAAAGGTTGTGATTTACCTTTGATAAGTTCAAGAGTTCAATCAAGAACAAGAGGAGAAAACTCAACTCACAAATAAAATTCAATATTGTCTAATCTGTCAAATGAGGCTACAAAGAGTTTTTAAACCCAAACCTAATCAAAACCCTAGCCAAAATAAAGCCCCTTTTACCCAAAATTACCCTTGATGAACAGTGCCGGCTACAGTATGCGCGGCTACAGTAACCCCTACAATAAATTGATGAAACCCTAATTCCTAAAAAGTAACTTTCCAAATAAGCCCTTGGCCAAAATACAAGGCCTTCCCAAAAACATAGTTCATAAGAAATAAGACATGTGAGCCAAGTATCTTCAAGCCCACTTATTCTAAACTAATAAAATAAATCATTTAACTAAACTGGAAGCCTCCAATAACAATAGGCCGTATCTCTAAGTCATGTCTTCCACAGCTTGAATCAAGTGGATCAAAACTGGTTCTTCTTCTTTCAGACCCATCTTGAGTGTTGGGCTCTTGCTGGCTTCATCCCAAGTGGATTGCACCAATCCTTGCATTGCTTCCTTGATCTTCTTGGCCCTTGATCTTGTAATTGGCCCATCTGGTACTTGCAAAGGATCTTTAAGTGTAGGCCCACCTTGGTTCCTATCATTCCCCCTCTCCTCAAAAGGATTCGACCTCGAATCTTCACCTACATCAAAAGGA